>CM055061.1:6323100-6469214 GCA_029204045.2 Tillandsia leiboldiana
GATCCGGGTCACCACATCCTCCCGCACTAAAGGAAATTTTCGTCCTCGAAACTAAAGCAACTCAAAAGGAGGTCTCCAAAACCAGGGTAGGTACCCAACAACATCATCTCCAGCTCCCAGGTCACCACTCACTCCCCGTGACTACTCCTCAGCAACAACAACAACTAGTACGGCATGACCCAATTGCGTAATTCTCTCATCTCACGAGCCAGAATTCGCAACGGGCGTCCCTCGTACTACAAATACTCGCAGATCTCAAAGGAAACAAGTCCGTCACGGGCGAGAAATCCACAAGCCTATCACTCCTGAGCTGAGACATGGAAGAACCATCAAGAGCTCCAACAAAAGGCTGGGGGAAATGAAAGAACAACCAAAGTAGCACGCACCAAAACCGCTCTCTGGTGCCAGCTCAACCGGGCGGTCCGAAACATACCCATACGGTCATCCAAAGAAATGAAGCCCTACTCGGCTAGGGTCCTCGCTCAGTCACTCTCGGGTCACGACCATCCGCATGGACTGCTTTACCGCAGGCTACCGTCAAAAGGGACCCACCGGGACACAACCTCCAACCCGGTACACCATAATGGTCCCACACAGCGCCAGCTGTGGAATTCCAACTCAACCCCAGACAGATTTCCTGCTCCATGTATCCGCCAACACAGTGGCCCTATCAGGGTGATCCAGAATGCTCAAAAGTAAACCAACGGTAACTCCATCGCCACCATGGAAGGCACTGCTACAACTCGCCAGTCCATCACCCCGCACTAGAAAAACAAAAGTCGGCGCTGATATCAGTGTCATTATCCATTAGCCATGCTCTCCTGGCACTACTAGGTCCAAGAAGCTCCTTACCTTGACCATAAATATAGATCTCGGCCAATCCCCAGATAGTATCCATATTGGCCGGATTTTCCACCGCCGCCCCTACGGCAAGCACAAAGTGACCCAAGAAGGTAAGCTTCAGAAGCTAAAACTTGTAGTCCAATAACACGGCATACAGCTTCCTCCACCCAAGCGTTATAGCACATCCACAAGTGCTCCTCTTATTCTAGGTCACTCAGGGAGTAAGTCATAATATCCTAGGGGAACACCACCCCCACTCTGTCCAAATACAACTAGAGCACACCATTCCTCAAATCTCGAAGACAACAGGGCATTAATCATTCCATTTGGCCTCACTATGAGCTCATAATGCCCTACCGTGTCCCGAACGCCATCCGGCGAAACACTCAGCTGCATGATTCCAAAATCTGTACATGCATCAGTCAACAACTGCCGGAGTATAACTCCATCAAAAGGTCCTAAATAATACCCAGACCTGCCCGTGCTTGAACCACACAGAGCTCTCACAATTGCGTATCAACCTCGTGGCACGAGGTCAAACAGACCCTCGATCTATCAGATCCCTGAACCGGTGCCATCAACTCTCCCAGCTCTTACAGATGATACCCATGAGGTGCTATTGAGGTTGGCGCGGTTTTCAGAACCACATCAATCGCAATCTCAATCTCCCTAACTGGCGGCATAATCATCGGCTCGAGTGGACTCACACCAGGGATTTCGCAGCAATAGAAATATCCTTTAGTCCCGGTGCCGCCAAAAACTCCTCTCACACTAACGCTAAAACCAAAGTGCTCTAACAGTCTCCCTACAACAACATCCTTTTGTCTGCCTCGCAGAATGTCACAGTCATCACTACCTCCGCACTTAACCATCCAGTGGTATTGTGCCAACCAATCCCAAGCACTGGGTCAAAACACCGAACTGCCACCCATACCAAAAGGTTTGCCGGTATAACTCATGGTCTCAACGGCACTGGACATGATCCACAAGCCTCCTTCACATGCACAACCCGACGGTATCCTGTACCTCTAGTGCACGTGATAACAACTCTGCCTCTAGTCCATGCCGGAACGCAAAGTGCACTAACTCCGACTGCTTTGATGAAATCACACCCGCAACAACCCAATCCACTACCATGGCGCTCTCTAACCAGGCATCACAATCTCATCCACATTGTGAGGTCCTGGAATCCCCCGCGTAGAGTTTGCTGGTTGTTGGGCAGCTTTTGGTGGCCGTTGGGAGTGTTTGTGCGCATGTCGGGCCCGAGAAATGGATTTGTGGTGCAATTCGGGTTTTAGTTTGCATCACTGGAGGCCTGCGTGATGTGTCGGTGGTGTTTGTGCGCAATTTGGACACAAGTGTTGGACCTTGGCTTAAAAGGAGATCCCGTGGAAAATTGGAGGACCCGTCGAGTGTTTGGAAGTGGTTTCGCGCGACGCAGATGTCAAATTTGGACTCCGGGCGAAGTTTGGATAAAAGATTACCCCTCCGGTTGCCTTCGGGAATTTTTAGAGTTGCAATTTGGCAAATCGGACTTCAGAATTGGGCCCGGCGCGGAAATCGGATCAAGTTGGCTATCCGGGGGCACTCCGCAATTTTCGGTTCAGAATTTGGAAAAATGGACATCGTTTTTGGATTCAGCGCGCGAAATCGCTAGGAATGGACTACTTACTTGTTTGGTTTGGAGCCCGGTTGAGTTGCGCGTTTTTCGAGGCATCGCGGCACGTTTTTCGAGGTGTGGCGCGGATCCCGAGGTGGCGCGCGGCTCGAGGCGGCGTACGGACGCGGGAATGCGCGCGTCTGGCGCGCATTGGGAACACGCACCTGCGCGGGTCAGCGCAGGGGCCGCCACGTGGCGGCCCCCCGTTGGCGCCCGCGCGAGCGCGGGGGCACGCGCGCCTGTGTAACGGGCGCGTGTCCCGCGCCTGGGGGGCGTGCGGTGTAACGCGCCCGTGTGGCGGGCGCGTTACCGCACGCCGCGTGGCACCGTGGGCGCGCGCGTGGACCGAGCGCGCGCACCCATGCGCCGTGGACCGGCGGTTGTGGCCTCCCATTGGCCGGCGCCGTGGACCGGGCCCGTGGACCGGGACCGTGGACCACCTCTTCTCTTTTCTTTTTCTTCTTCTTCTTTCTCCCCCGAGCGCCATTTCTTCTCCTCTTTCTTTTCTTCCTTCTTCACCCGAGCGAGAGAGGGAGTGAGGAGGAGATTTTTGGGGGTTGTGGCGGTGCGCCGTGGACCTCGCGGAGCGCGCGAGGTGTTCCAAACGGGTCGGTTGGGCGGTGCGACGCGTCGAGGTTGGTCCCGCACTTTGTTTTTTCGGTGTTTTTAGCACAGTTTTGGAGCGTTCTTTTGAACAGTGTTTTAACCCTCTTGCTCTTATCTGTGTTAGGGACTGTGTTTTACTGCACCGTTTTGCGTGCGGTCCCCGACGGCGTGCACCGTTTTGCATGCAGACTCCGTTTTGCGCGCGGGTTTCGGCACCGTGCTCCGTTTTGCATGCAGACTCCGTTTTGCGCGCGGGGTTTCGGCACCGTGCTCCGTTTTGCGTGCAGACTCCATTTTGCGCGCGGGTTTCAGCACCGTGCTCCGTTTTGCCGTGCAGACTCCGTTTTGCGCGCGGGTTTCGGCACCGTGCTCTGTTTTGCGTGTAGACTCCGTTTTGCGCGCGGGTTTCAGCACCGTGCTCCGTTTTGCGTGCAGACTCCGTTTTGCGCGCGGGTTTCGGCACCGTGCTCCATTTTGCGTGCGGACTCCGGTAGCGGGCATCGTTTTGCGTGCGGATCGCGTGGAGGCCAATTGCAAGTGTCTACGAGCAATTGGTGGCAAATCGAGGTGGGTGGCCTTGCTTTCAGGATCTATGGACTGTGCTCTAATTCTATTGATATAGAATCATGCATGATAGTGGTTGGACTTGGTAGCATGCTAGAATTTGAATGTTATTATTCCTTGTTTTTATCTGTTGATCGTTTGATCTCTTCTACTTCCTACCTCCTGTTAAATATCTGTTATCTTGGAACCTGACCTAGCACCCCTGTCATATGTTGCATGTGTAACCAGACCAGTAGAAAACCCTCACTTGGGCTAGGGTTATTTATGTTTAGACATCCACACTTTATGTTTCATTCCTGGACTTAGTGTTATCCTCGCCCGGGTAGTGGGCCGAGCGGTCGGGACTTCTTTTTAGTGTGGGATGCGTTTGCACTCGTGCTTGGGAGCAGAGTGGAGTATGGTAGATGTAGTGTACCGCTTGTCTGTACCGGGAACCGTTTTGGGTAAACGGTGGTCCCGGGAGGTCTGTTTTCCCCTGTTGGGGTTGTCGCCACTGTTTAGTGGGTGTAGTTTACTAGTGTTAGCCGGACCTAGAACCCAGAACCCTTTTCGACATACACATGATTTTAGTCTACCAATGTTTTCTTCCAAGCATCGAAGGGCCGCTGGAGTCTGTTCTTGTTTGATTGGACAAAGGCATCAGCCCTTCGGGGCTTGGGTAAAACACTTATTTTTCTAACTAGTTTTTCTAAAGAGAACTAAAATCATTAAATATGGATTTCTTCTAGATCAAATGATTTTCAATAACAAATGTCACCTTTTTCTTGTAAATCTCCCCACTCGAAAGGATTCGAGTGATCCGGGTTCTAGGGCCGTTCCGTTGTCGGGACGAAAGCCACGGGGGCCGAGCCTGGAACCTGTTCTTGTTTGATAGGGTTGTAGGTGTAGGTCTCCCGGGACTTTCGGGCCCTGTTGGTGTTTTCTGCGTGTCGTACCGAGGTTATTGTGTTCCCGAACTATAAGGGATCGGGAACTTCGATAGGCGGAGCCTAGAGTCTGTTCTTGTTTGATAGGTTCTTAGCACCGGTCTATCGGGTTTCCGAACCCTTATGGTGTCGGTCTTTCCTGTGAGTTTAGTGTTCTGTTGTGGGAGCCGTCTGGTGGACGGTGGCCCCAGCTGTGTGGTTTTCCAGCCTGTGGTTGAGAGTTGGTGTTGTTGGTCGATCTTGTTGATCGTGGTTTGGACTATAGCCTGCATGAGCCATATTTGAGCTCGACAGAGATACGCGGATACTTTCCTCGGTGGGGTTCGCTCCCCTCGAGAGCCACTCCGGAGTTGGGCCTGTTACTTGCTATCGCGACTTGTCGACGCCGTCCCTCTGACTGTGCCAGTTAGTGGCAGTCACGGACACCCTACGGTAGACCCGTCCTGTTGAGGATGTGCGGCAGTAGGGGGGCGCAGGTTTGACTGGACCCTTTGAGGCAGTCAGTATAGATTTGGTGAGTTTACTGTGTGTGTTAGTAGATGCATCATGTTCCATCTGTTCCTTTTCTTGAGCATCTAGATAGAGGCATAGTAGCTGTAGAGTTACTTTTCCAGCCATTTCATTTCAGTATTATATTGTTACTTTATGCCTCTAGTAGACTTGGTGGGCAGACCGTCGGGCTTGTTGGCGGCACCCACTGAGAACTACTTGGGACGTAGTTCTCACACCCGTCGTGGTGTATTTTTCCCACCAGGGACTTCTACTCCTGTTCCTGCTGCTCCTGTTGCTGCTTCTTCTGATCGAGGTAAGGGAGTCGCGAGATAGTTCCCTACCAGTCATCGTCCAGAGAGTAGATGTACCCCCGTTCTTGTTTGAGTGTTTATGTTGAGCGAACTTGTAGTGAGGTATAGAGTTGTATTTTATTTTACTGCTTGAGAGACTTATGTACTTTTGGTGAGGACTTGTGTTGTATATAGCTTTTATTTCTAGCAGTTTTACTTTCAGCTCTGATATCTGTATAGTATGGATGCTCTTTTGCAGGTTAGTCGCTTCGTCTATACGGGCTTCCCGTATGGCGGCGGATCTGTTGGCGAGCCCGGGTCGCAGTTTCGATCCCGGGGGCGTGACAGATTAGAGTGGTATCAAGAGCCTAGGTTGTAGGTCGTGGTGGACTTAGAAACCCTAGGCTTGTGGTTGGACATTAGGATGACTACGTGAGAGTCATGGACTTATAGCGAGAGTCCTGATTGAGTTTTACCTCTCCCAAGAGACGGGATGAGTGATTGGCATGTTATTCTCCCTAAGCTATTATGTTGGCTGCAGACAACATAATGCTATGGAATGGGACGACATGGTCTTAGAACTTTCACTGGATTGGGTCGTATGGTTGTTGTGTCCTGATGTTTGTTATTGTGCAGTGGATTACGATGACCCCTGAGACGTTGTGTTGGGAAGAGGGCACACCCCGCATCTGATGGGTACCCGAGCAGCGGGAGGCAGAGCTATCAGAGCCAAGCGAGACCCAGGAGTTATGGACTCCAGATGTTACCGATGTCGGAGGCCTGTCCGATGCCAGGAGTAGGCCATGGAACGTTTGATGCGCCTGTTGGAGCAGATAGCACAGCCAGTTGCAGTACTGCTTGAGAGTCCTCCAGCACCTCCTTCCTATGCAGTGGCATATGCAGTTGTACTAGTGGCACGATGGAGGAGCAACCCCCTCCGTGTCGACGAGTAGTGCCGAGGCACCGAGGTAGGGTGGATGGCGGATAGTAGATAAACTTTGGGACATCATCGGTCGATAGGGCCAGTCCGGCAGTCCGATCCCACCCGATTTGCAGGTTTGAGCTTGGAGCAGTGGGAGGCTGAAAACTGGATAGCAACAATGGAGAAGCTTCAGGTACACTTGGCTACGCACTTTTGGAAAGAGGACGCAGAGATTTGGTGGCGTCGAGTTGTGTCCTGCTGGACCACCGAGAGTGCAGTTGTTGACTTGGAACCAGTTTCGTGCTTAAATGCTCAAGGCCTTCTTTCCTGACAGTGTAAGCAGAAACTGGAAGGGGATCCTAGACGCCTGCAGCAGGGGAGTCGACCTCTTCTGGAGTATGTTCGCGAGTTTTGCGATTGTGGAGCAGTGTACCCCATGTCGCCCAGGATGAGGCCCAGGAAGTTGAGCTAGTTGAGAGAGGACTGCATCGGAATATCTATCACTTGGTGTATTCTCGATGAGTGCCGACGTTAGATGCAGCGATTGAGCAGGCTCGGTGGGTTGACCGAGGATCAGTGATCACGTCAGAGAGAGACGGAGCGCCAGGGACCAGCTCCGGGGAGAGACATCCAGTGCCGCCTGAGTTTGGATAGTTGAGTAGATCGAGACCCCCGGGGCCGCCATGATCCCAGTCTGAGGGTCGTGAGTCTCAGAGGAGACAGAGACCAGGAGGTTCTCCACAGCCGATGTATCAGCAGCAGCAGCGGGATGACTATGTCATTTGTGGTAGGCCGCATTCTGCGTCGCAGTGTGACCACAGGCAGAGGCGATGTTTTTCGTGTGGACAGTCGGGACATTTTCAGGCAGCATGCCCTCGAGCTGTGCTTACGGCAATATCGCTTGCGACGGCACCCCCGCTACCTCTTCGGGATGAAGGAGCTCCTCTGATTTACCTCCAGGCAGATAGGGACACGACGCCGGGGCAGACTGAGCGATGACCACCTACATCGAGCGGATGAGTCTGTACCGCCCGGTTGGAGGGCGCTACGGCAGTGGACCAGGTTGTCGCGGGCATGTTTTCTTACAGCAGTTTGGGTTGAGTGTTTTCGCTTTCCTGTCTGGACTGGAGGTAGAGTTGTTACCACGTGCACTAGAGGTACAGGTTCCTGTTGGTGTTGTGCATGTGGGGGAGCCTTTGGATCGTGTCCAGTACCGTTGAGACTTGGAATTATACCGGCAGGTGTTACGGGTTCTGTGACAGCTCCACGACTCAGATGAGCACACTGGATGGACCAGTTGTTGCGGTATTGTGCAACGGCTGATTGTGGAATGAGATCAGTTAACCTTCCGCGAGTTGGACTAGAGGAGTTCATTTCATAGATCACCGGGTATCCTTCTTTCAGCTGTGGCTTCAGCGGTTTGCGGCTTGGTGCTACTTTTGGATCGTTGGCGACGATTAGGACTAGAGGTTGTGTCCTTAGGGGTCGCGTTTAGATCGTAGCTTTCGTTTTGTTGCCACGGCAGGAACGACTCAACACTTCTCTCCATTTTCTCGCCTGTGTGCTGAAATTTTCGAACAGAACGAAAACTTCGAAAGACTGCTCCAGAAATGAAGACGGTGCCCGAACCTGTTCTTGTTTGATTGGGGCAAGGGCATTGGTGCTTTCGAAATTTTCGGACTTTTCGTTAATTTCAGCCGTTTTCTAAATTGAGAGTTGTGGTTGACGACTTTCCTGCTGGTGGGGCCTTTACCCTTCTTGTTGGTTGCGTTGGCCTAGTACGTGTAGTATTGGACGAGTAGAGTTGGTCGTTCTTCCTTGTCCTCTGTCCTTTGGAACTTCTGAGTTTTTCCAGCTTTCGGACTCCTAGCCGTGTGGAACTCGCTTCGCGGAGTGTGCGTAGCGACTGGGGAGATGGAGACGGTGTTGATGGATACTTACCTGTGGCTTTGGAACTCCCCTTTTGGGCTGTGTTAGTTTCGAGGACGAAACTTTCTTTTAGTGGGGGAGAGTGTGAAGTCCCGGAATCCCCCGCGTAGAGTTTGCTGGTTGTTGGGCAGCTTTTGGTGGCCGTTGGGAGTGTTTGTGCGCATGTCGGGCCCGAGAAATGGATTTGTGGTGCAATTCGGGTTTTAGTTTGCATCACTGGAGGCCTGCGTGATGTGTCGGTGGTGTTTGTGCGCAATTTGGACACAAGTGTTGGACCTTGGGCTTAAAAGGAGATCCCGTGGGAGATTGGAGGACCCGTCGAGTGTTTGGAAGTGGTTTCGCGCGACGCAGATGTCAATTTGGACTCCGGGCGAAATTTGGATAAAAGTTTACCTCTCCGGTTGCCTTCGAAAATTTTTAGAGTTGAAATTTGGCAATCAGACTTCAGAAATGGACCCGGCGCGGAAATCGGATCAAGTTGGCTATTCGGGGGCATTCGGCAAATTTTCGGATGAGAATTTGGAGGAACGGACATCGTTTTTGGATTCAGCGCGCGAAATCGCTAAGAATGGACTATTTACTTGTTTGTTTTGGAGCCCGGTTGAAAAGCGCATTTTTCGAGGTGTGGCGCGGATCCCGAGGTGGCGCGCGGCTCGAGGCGGCGTACGGACGCGGGAATGCGCGCGTCTGGCGCGCATTGGGAACACGCACCTGCGCGGGTCAGCGCAGGGGCCGCCACGTGGCGGCCCCCCGTTGGCGCCCGCGCGAGCGCGGGGGCACGCGCGCCTGTGTAACGGGCGTGTGTCCCACGCCTGGGGGGGGCGCGCGGTGTAACGCGCCCGTGTGGCGGGCGCGTTACCGCACGCCGCGTGGCACCGTGGGCGCGCGCGTGGACCGGGCGCGCGCGCCCATGCGCCGTGGACCGGCGGTTGTGGCCTCCCATTGGCCGGCGCCGTGGACCGGGACCGTGGACCACCTCTTTCTCTTTTCTTTTTCTTCTTCTTCTTTCTCCCCGAGCGTCATTTCTTCTCCTCTTTCTTTTCTTCCTTCTTCACCCGAGCGAGAGAGGGAGTGAGGAGGAGATTTTTGGGGGTTGTGGCGGTGCGCCGTGGACCTCGCGGAGCGCGCGAGGTGTTCCAAACGGGTCGGTTGGGCGGTGCGACGCGTCGAGGTTGTCCCGCACTTTATTTTTTCGGTGTTTTTAGCACAGTTTTGGAGCGTTCTTTTGAACAGTGTTTTGACCCTCTTGCTTTTATCTGTGTTAGGGACCGTGTTACTGCACCATTTTGCGTGCGGTCTCCGACGCCGTGCACCGTTTTGCGTGCGTGCTCCGTTTTGCGTGCGGTTTCTGGCACCGTGCTCCGTTTTGCGTGTGGTTTCCGGTACCGTGCACCGTTTGGCGTGCGGACTCCGTTTGGCGTGCGGGTTCCGGCACCGTGCTCCGTTTTGCGTGCGGTCCCCGACGCCGTGCACCGTTTTACGTGCGGACTCCGTTTTGCGCGCGGGTTTCGGCACTGTGCTTCGTTTTACGTGCGGATCGCGTGGAGGCCAATTGCAAGTGTCTACAAGCAATTGGTGGCGAATCGAGGTGGGTGGCTTGCTTTCAAGATCTATGGACTGTGCTCTAATTCTATTGATATAGAATCATGCATGATAGTGATTGGACTTGGGTAGCATGCTAGAGTGTAGGAATTGTTGTTCCTTGTTTTATCTGTCGATCTTGTGATCTCTTGCTTCCTACTATCATGTTAAATATTTGTTATGTTGGAACCTGACCTAGCACCCCCGTCATATGTTGCATGTGTAACCAGACCAGTAGAAAACCCTCACTTGGGCTAGGGTTATTTATGTTTAGACATCCACACTTTATGTTTCATTCCTGGACTTAGTGTTATCCTCGCCCGGGTAGTGGGCCGAGCGGTCGGGACTTCTTTAGTGTGGGATGCATTTGCACTCGTGCTTTGGAGCATAGTGGAGTCTGGTAGATGCAGTGGTTCGCTTGTCTGTACCGGGAACCGTTTGGGGGTAAACGGTGGACCCGGGAGATCTGGTTTTCCCCTGTTTGGGTTGTCGCCACTGTGTTAGTGGCGGTAGTTTTCTAGTGATAGCCGGACCTAGAACCCAGAACCCTTTTCGACATACACATGATTTTAGTCTACCAATGTTTTCTTCCAAGCATCGAAGGGCCGCTGGAGTCTGTTCTTGTTTGATTGGACAAAGGCATCAGCCCTTCGGGGCTTGGGTAAAACACTTATTTTTCTAACTATTTTTCTAAAGAGAACTAAAATCATTAAATATGGATTTCTTCTAGATCAAATGATTTTCAATAACAAATGTCACCTTTTTCTTATAAATCTCCCCACTCGAAAGGATTCGAGTGATCCGGGTTCTAAGGGCCGTTCCGTTGTCGGGACGAAAGCCACGGGGGCCGAGCCTGGAACCTGTTCTTGTTTGATAGGGTTGTAGGTGTAGTTCTCCCGGGACTTTCGGGCCCTGTTGGTGTTTTCTGCGTGTCGTACCGAGGTTATTGTGTTCCCGAACTATAAGGGATCGGGAACTTCGATAGGCGGAGCCTAGAGTCTGTTCTTGTTTGATAGGGTTCTTAGCACCGGTCTATCGGGTTTCCGAACCCTTATGGTGTCGGTCTTTCCTGTGAGTTTAGTGTTCTGTTGTGGGAGCCGTCTGGTGGATGGTGGCCCCAGCTGTGTGGTTTTCCAGCCTGTGGTTGAGAGTTGGTGTTGTTGGTCGATCTTGTTGATCGTGGTTTGGACTATAGCCTGCATGAGCCATATTTGAGCTCGACAGAGATACGCGGATACTTTCCTCGGTGGGGTCGCTCCCCTCGAGAGCCACTCCGGAGTTGGGCCTGTTACTTGCTATCGCGACTTGTCGACGCCGTCCCTCTGACTGTGCCAGTTAGTGGCAGTCACGGACACCCTACGGTAGACCCGTCCTGTTGAGGATGTGCGGCAGTAGGTGGGCGCAGGTTTGACTGGACCCTTTGAGGCAGTCAGTATAGATTTGGTGAGTTTACTGTGTGTGTTAGTAGATGCATCATGTTCCATCTGTTCCTTTTCTTGAGCATCTAGATAGAGGCATAGTAGCTGTAGAGTTACTTTTCCAGCCATTTCATTTCAGTATTATATTGTTACTTTATGTCTCTAGTAGACTTGGTGGGCAGACCGTCGGGCTTGTTGGCGGCACCCACTGAGAACTACTTGGGACGTAGTTCTCACACCCGTCGTGGTGTTTTCCCCTCAGGGACTTCTACTCCTGTTCCTGCTGCTCCGGTTGCTGCTTCTTCTGATCGAGGTAAGGGAGTCGCGAGATAGTTCCCTACCAGTCATCGTCCAGAGAGTAGATGTACCCTTATTACTTTTGAGAGTTCATGTTGAGAGAACTTTGTAGTGAGGTTTGGAGTTGTATTTATTTTACTGCTCGAGAGATTTATGTACTTTTGGTGAGGACTTGTGTTGTATATAGCTTTTATTTCTAGCAGTTTTACTTTTAGCTCTGATATCTGTATAGTATAGATGCTCTTTTGCAGGTTAGTCGCTTCGTCTATACGGGGCTTCCCATATGGGCGGCGGATCTGTTGGCGAGCCCGGGTCGCAGTTTCGACCCCGGGGCGTGACAATGTCGATCCCCGATCTGTTGGGACGATGTTGGAGAACGCCAGATTGTCGGGCCAGATTTATTGGAGGATGTTGAGGCTAAGGTGCGAATTGCTCGGCAGCGATTGCTGACCGCACAGAGCAGACAAAAGAGCTATGTGGACAAGCGCAGGCGCAATCTTGAGTTCCAAGTTGGCGATCATGTATTGCTGAAGGTGTCGCCAACTAGAGGAATCAAGAGATTTGGGTTGCGGAACAAGCTCAATCCTCGTTTCGTAGGATCCTTCGAAATACTGGAGCGCATTGGTCCAGTGGCATATCGGCTAGCTCTTCCTCCAAGTCTCGCCCGTGTGCATAAGGTCTTTCATGTCTCCATGCTACGCAAGTACATCCCTGATCCGACACATGTCATCAGCCCCACCTCTGTCCAACTACGAGAGGATCTGAGCTACGACGAAGTTCCGTTACGGATCCTGGCACGTGACGAGAAGAAACTGCGTAGCAGAACAATTCCCTATGTGAAAGTGCAGTGGGAAAATCATGAAGAACGCGAGGCCACATGGGAGCGTGAATCTGAAATGTTAGAACACTTTCCCTATTTATTTGATTCATAATTGTAATCAAGTTTCGGGGACGAAACTTTTTATAAGTGGTGGGTGATGTAGTAATCGTGAATTTTAAAAAGGTTTAAATGAATTTTTGGATTAATAAATAGCAGAAAATAATTAAATAAAACCCCAGAAATATCGATCGGGGTCTGATCTCGAAAATCCGAGTTCACCATTGCGACCGTCTCGTCGAAACATGAAAAATTCATATTCATATGTTCTCTATCCGACGGTCGGATCTTCCAGAAATCAGCGAAGAAACTGCGGGCCCCACGACTTAAGTGAATAGTACAGTGAATAGTAAACCCCGGTTTCGGTCCCCTCTCGTTCGACCGAAGGCCAATTCACTGTCTGCAAATTAAGACTAGCAGTATGAGTAGTCGATCCTAGCTATTTTCAACGTTCTGGACGCAATGGCACTGACGGATTTCGTGTTGGCGATCCGGGTGCATCAAAGTGCGTGCGTCAGTACGTGACATAAGAGACATCATTGTAACACCCCCGGAATTTGGATTAGTCCTCTATATAAATGATATAATATGACTAAATCTCTAACCCGGCTATAGCATTTTGGATGGTAGCAAGATCCAAGAGGAACATGAGAGTTAAGCGTGCTAGAGCTAGAGTAGTTCTAGGATGGGTGACCCCCTGGGAAGTGGGGCGTCACAGTTGGTATTGGAGCCATTCACCAGCCGGAAATGTGAGATGAGTCTCGGCTGAGCCAGGGTTATATAGCGGGTAGAGCGAGGCTCCCCGGCTAATGACCGTTGTGAGTGGAGTGCAGCTCCTCACAAGGCCGGCTAAGGCTAGCGAGACGAGTCTCACATCGCATGGTGCTTGTGAGTGTGCTTGAGCCTGACGTGGACGTCAGGGCTTAAAGGGGGGAAGAATGTAACACCCCCGGAATTTGGATTAGTCCTCTATATAAATGATATAATAGGACTAAATCTTTAACCCGGCTATAGCATTTTGGATGGTAGCAAGATCCAAGAGGAACATGAGAGTTAAGCGTGCTAGAGCTAGAGTAGTTCTAGGATGGGTGACCCCCTGGGAAGTGGGGCGCCACAATCATGGCCCGAGATTTTATACGAGCACCAAACCAAGCAAATGAATACACTACTTGATAGGTCTCGACGAGCCGGACGTCGTGGCGAAGTCCATTTCGCAATTCGACGCTCGGGTTGTCTCGAAATGCACGAAAAGTGCCGAATTATCGCTTTTTCTTCAAGTAACTTGGATATTCTTGGGCCAAAGCCCTTGGGACTTTGTTGATTGGGCTTCTGCCAACCTTAGGAGCCCACTAATGCTGCTGTGGAAGTTGGAAGGGCAGCCCGGGGTTGTGGTCAAAGAAGGATGCTAATAAACCCATTATTAAGCTTGGTTTTTGGGGAACTTGTGGGGGGAACTCGAAGAGCCAAGGTTGGTCCCAAGGCTTCTCCACCAATTCCCTGTGCCACCAGCATAAACCCAGAAGCTGTGGTGGCCGGAGCAAGGCATCCCCAAGAAAGAAATCCAAGATAGAACTCGAGAGAGTGAGAGAAAAGAGAAGGTTGGACCAACTTTTTCCAGGGTTGGAGTTGAAGTGCTCAGAGGATTTCTTGGTGTCTCTGGAGCATCCTGGGCACTTGCCGAGGTCGCGCGAGGGGGAAGAAGGGCTACCGGCTTCTTCCTTGTCTTCTACAACTCCGGCCAAGGTGAGTTTCCTAAACCTCGGTTTGGTTGAGCCCGAGACTCCTAGCAGTGGCTTAATTAGGCCCTTAGGATTCTCCCTACACAAGCCCGAGCCCCCATGCACGCTGGTTGGCCGGCAGGGCCACACCCTCGCCGGAAACCTAGCCGAGCTCCGCCGCGGCTTATCTCTGCAACCAGTGGACCAAATCGGGAACCAAAATCATAGGCTTGGACTGTAGGAGATGAGGATCAACTCCACCAAATTTGGTGGAGTTTGATCAAGCCAATCGCTCGCAGAAGTGAACCCTAGTTTTCGGGTTTTCTTGCACTTGGCCGAGGATGCTACTCCGGCGCCGGCGCGCTTCCCCGCCGCCGGCCACATGCCCAGAAGTGTTCCTGGGAGTGAGAGGAGTGCACCCATGCACTTGCATGGAATCCATGCAGCACCAAAGTGGCGCGGCCATGGATGACCCGAGATTGGACCGAATCATGGTCGCCGGCGCTCCAGCCATCTCCGGCCGGGCTGGGTTGGTCAGGAAGTTTCCTATGGTCGATTAGAACATTTCCAACCATGTTGGAGGGCTTCAAAATGCTTCTGTGGAAATCCGCCATTAATGCTGGTGAAGCTCCAATCCGAGCTTGCCCCAGCCGCGCCGCCGCCATGTCCTGTCGCCGGCCACAGGCACATGAAGGTTCACTGAGAGTTTAAGCACCTGTTGGTGCTAATGGTTGGGTCTCAGATGCTTTTGGTTGCTGGTCACGAATTTCAAAGAAAATGGGTTCATCTTCTTCCTCGAGCCCGTGGCCAACCTGGGTTTTGGCTTGCTCCAAGTTGCTGGAAAAGCTCCTGCAACCTGGATGAACATTTCCCTCCAAGTTTTATAAGGTCTGGTTCAGTGTTTGCAGAGAACCGACCTCAGGTTGGTGTTAAGTAGATGTTTGTATAAGGTGCACACCAAGTGCTTGATGAAATGCCACAGTGAGGTTTTGTTTAGAATTGGGCTTCGACAATAATATGAAACTTGCTTCAAAATGTCCCCTGAGCTTAGTGCTCACTTCAGATCAAGTTGGATCTGTGTGGAATAATGTTTGGAGCATTGTGAACTTGTAAGTATGCAAGGCTTTGGATCTACTTGATCCAGTAGATCTGGGCTGCAGATAGGGCAAGCCCTGGGGTCCTGGCATTGTCCAGAGACTTTTTGATTCAGGAAGTTTCAGTTGGAGATGTGTAGATTTAAAGTTACATCAAAACTAAGCCTTATGTCAAATAGTTGTTTGTAATAGTGTTTGGGTCTGTTTGCGAAGCTGCGACAGTAAGCTCCTGGCTATTTTGGGTATGTGTGGGTCATTTCCTGATCAGCATTCATGATCCAGGTCTTTACAGTCTGACTCCGACCAACGAGCCTTCTGGTGGAGTCGTTGTTCCTCCTATATACAGGTGGGTTTATCTTCGGTCCGCGTTTTATCAGGTCGGCCCTACGGGTTGCCGTGGTAGGTCGGACCCCTATTTTTGGTGTAGCCCCTTTAGCCTTACTATATGCTTTCATTCCAGCATTCAGTCATTACAGCTATATTGCTTGATTATACTGATGAGCCTTTCGTTATACTCTATTCTTCACTGCATGAATAGGAGTTCTAGTCTCAGTACCTGGCATGATTTGCATCAGTATCGATATCCCGATGGGGATTTCCTCGGCTTCTCGTCGACTGTCCGGTCCACCGACCGTGGATTGAGATTCAGCATTATGATTTGCATCAGTATCGATATCCCGATGGGGATTTCCTCGGCTTCTCGCCGACTGTCCGGTCTACCGACCATGGATTTAGATCCAGCATTATGATTGCTACTGAGTTTGTACCTGCTCTTACTACTTGCTTGCATATCAGCACAAAATCCTTACATCTGCATAGCCTTGATCCCACAGATGAGCTTTTATTATGTCTTGATTTCCAGCAGTAGTTATACATCATGCTTATATTCCAGCAGTTGTTTGAGTACTTTATTGAGATATATCATGCTTGCTTCAGCAGTAGATATGCATTTTCCTGGACACATGCCATGCTTGATTGGTCACTAGCATAGTTCTATACCTGTCTCTATTCTTCACTGCATGTTTAGAATAGGAGATACTACTTCAGTATGTGGCATGTTATACTTGTATCCCGGTGGGGATTTTCCTCGGCTTCTTGCCGTCTATTTGGTCGATGGACCATGGTTTGAGCATCAGCATTATGATCGCCAGCGAGCCAGCTTTCAGTCGCGCACACCAGCGGATTAGCTACCCGTGATGGTGTTCTTTACCGGTAAAGAGGTCACATTGACCCATGAGCCTTGTGGGGTTATGATAGCTTGCTGGGTGTCCGACAATGGCTTTAGGCCTGAGGCCCCAATGACCAACAGTGGCATTTGGTATGAGATCCTTATGCTCCATGGCAGTTTAGCCTGAGGCCCTTGTGGCCAACAGTGGCATTAGATTGGGTATACTCGTGGTACTACCTTTGATGCACTATCTTTGTTATTTCCTGTTTGTTTGATTACCTGCATATTCATTCCTGTTATAGATCTATCATGCATAGTATGATCTGTGTTATATATGCCTACCCTATTCTGTTGATCCATGTTTGATAATACTTTGCTTAGACTGTGTACCTGCATTTGATCTTCAGTATATCCTACTTTTGTTATCCGCTTATTATTGTATCCAGTAGGTAAGGCTTGCTATTTCCCGGCCCGTCGTGCCCACTGGGATACACTTATGTGTGTCTCACACTCTTGGGTGACTGTTTTTCAGGTCCTTCGGGTACGGGGACTTTGGGACGTTCTGTGTGAGGACGCGTGGTAGATCTGTCCCTGGTAGGACTTAACCCTTTTGGTTTAGTAAAACTTTATAACTGTTATTTCCATTTTGAGAACTGGATTGTATAAACATATGAACCTTGAGATGTAATAGAGTAGAACTATTTAGTTATAGTAACTACGGTATCTACTCTGATTGGATGTATCTGTTAGCCGAGCATATATAGGGGGGACTCTGTCTGTTGTACAGAGGCTTTTCTATATGTGTGGCGGTCTGTTCACGCCTTGGAGAGTTCAAGTTTTAACTCTGATTTAAAAAAAAAAAAAAAAAAAAAAAAAAAAATTAGACCCACTTTCGAATCTCGGGGCGTGACATATCCTAGGGTGGATGAGTGTAATGGTCTTAGGTAATAACCTAAGAACACTGGATAGAGTGATCAATATAGAGTCAAGGAACTCTAGGACAAGCATGACATGGAACTTAGGTAAAGAGAACCTAAGGTGAACTAGTGATCAGCATAGAGTCAAGGAACTCTAGGACAAGTATGACATGGAACTTAGGTAAAGGGAACCTAAGGTGAACTAGTGGAGTTTGAACTCACAGACAGGATATTAGAGTCAGTGTAACTCTAAGATAAAGTGGAACAGGAAAATAGAGTTAAGTTAACTCTAGGATCCAATAAGGAATCAGGAAAATGAGAAAAGTGGATCAAGTGTGGAGACATGAAAGGGAAAACAGGAAATTGGAGTCAGAGTAACTCTAAGTTAAAAGTGAAATCGAAAAATAGAGTTAAGTTAACTCTAGGATTCAGTAAGGAATCAAGAAAGTGGGATAAGATCCCAAGGTTAAAGAATTAAACAAATATAACCCTAGAGAGTCATAGGGTGTCTGGGCAAATGGACAATAACTTTAACTTCAATTTGAGTTAAACAAAAGAAAGTGAAATGTGTAAGAGTCCAGGAGACTCTCTGGTTATCCGTGTGGCAAGACCTAGGGTAAGGGATGAAAAAGTGGTTAATAAGCAAGACAAGCAAATTGCTCAAGATAGAGCAAATATTTGGTTAATAAGCAAGACAAGCAAATTGCTTAAGATAAAGAGAATGAAAAGAGAATGTAAATGGCGCCTTCGAATTTGAGACTCGTCAAGTGGAGCAGGACTCCCTGGGCAGTGACCCGTCGGACGAGGTACTTTCGAAAGGCTTAAAGTGAAAGCAAAGAGCTAAATGCTCAAAGGAAAAAGAAAGAGATTTGCCAGTGGCAAAAAGGGAGCTATAAGCTCGAATAAGATAGAAAAGCAAGTGCTCAAAGGCAAAGAGGCTAAGAACTAAAGTAAAAGAGAAAGAAAAAAAAAAGAAAAGAAAAGAAAGAAAATTAAAGATAAAACGGGCGGACCTACGGTGAGAAACGCGACCCATGTTGGAGCAGTTGGCAGTGCCCCTCTCCCGGGTAGAGACCCGTTCGGGACGTTTCTTCCGTAGGACGGGGTAACACTTGCGGGTGTTATCGGCAACCTTAGAAATCTTATCTTATGGTAGCAGGACTACCGGGCTGGGGCCCGTCGGATAAGAATTTCTGAGGGTTAACTTGAACTAAAGCACCAGAATTTAAAGAATAAAGAGAAACAGAGTGGCCAAGGTGGCCGGGTTAGTTTGACCCTGTATACAGCGGCATAGTGGCCGAGTTGGTGCTTAGTAGCCTAGTATGACTAGACAGTGTAGTGCTGGGTCGATGTGTATATACAGACAGTGATATATTATTTTGCATAGCTGCATTTTGACTTCGAGGATTTTAGTTTCCTAGCACTATTATTATTGCTTCCATTGGACCAAGTGGTGTAGGACACTTTTTCTCGGTGGTTGAACCCACTGGGAACTCAGTTGTAGTTGTCACACCCCTTGGGTGACTCCCCCCACAGGTTCGGGTATGGATGCAGCGGTTGCGACGGTTCAGATGCAGACTGCGAGGCATGCGGCAGGGGCAAGGGCTCAGCAGCATAGAGACCTAGAGGGTCTAGCAGAGGTATCCCATTTTTATATTTCTTGAGTGAACCTTGTATGGTGAGGAATTTATGTAAAAGAATTGTAATAATTTTATATTGCAAGTTCACAAATGTAAAGTGTAATAAAGTAATGCATGGTTCACTCTTGTATGCTTTCATTTCCGCATTAACTGTTGTTATTGAATGAAAGTTTTAAATTTGTAGTGATTTTTAGTACTCTGATATTGAGCTTCCGCATACACTTGTTGTGTTATTATGGATGTTACCGTTCCTTTCGGGTAGGAAAAGGTCTTACCCGATTGGCGGGTCTGTTGGCGTGCCCGAACCGTACAAATTGGCGGACTCGGGGTGTGACAGAATCCACGGCGTCCAACCGAATCCACGGTCTTCACCAATATAGCATGTATCGATCACACGAACGCGCCTCGCTTCGAATCCACGAAAGCGGTAGCACCTTGAATCCACAAGGCCACACGAATCCACGCGCTGATTTTGGAAAATCGTTGTTTGTTTATTGGTGATGATAATCCGCCGAATATTTAGACCATAGATAGACAAGAAATTACCATCTAAGTATTCATCAATTTGATTCTACAAGAAATAAGAGTTTGGAAACCCTAGAATCAAATTGAACAATATAGACGAAGAAACATGAAATTAATCGTGTTTTCCTTTCTTCTCTATATATGTGGATTTTTTCGTTTTTGGATTAACCCTAAAAGATGAAAGTAGAGTCTATTTATAGGTTAGAAGCCTTTGGAAAGAGATAAGCATCAAAAACTAACTTAACAGAATTTTTCCCGCACGGCGGGCTAGACTGGATTTGGCTGATCCGGACTATCGTCTTTTTTCAGCAAATTTCCTGAAAAAATAGTTCGGGGTCCGGACTGGATGTAGCCTGATCCAGACTGTTCATGTGATTTCAGCAAACACAAGGTTCGGGGTCCGGACTCAAAGGAGCCTGATCCGGACTGGAATTCCGTATGAACAAACCCATGTTCGGGGTCCGGACTGGATGGTCCTGATCCGGATCCTGAACATTGAAATTGTCCAGTTTTTTATTTTTAAGCAATGAAAAATATTCCAAGTGTTTCTAAATGACAAGAATGTATTCAGATCACCAAAATTATTTAGTTAAACATACCTGATCCTTTTGAATTCATTCTTCTTGAGATTGATGTATATGATCCACAATTCTTCATCTTCAATCTTCAAGACTTAGAACACTTCACGAAATACGCCAAAACAAAATCCTTAACACAAAGGTTTTATTAGAATCAATACCTGCCTACTGTAAGTAATCTTTTGCAACTAAACGTGCTTTTAATTTCTGGATCGATCCATCTGGTTTATACTTTGTTTTGTATATTGTGGCGAAACTAATGGCCACAATAATATACAAATTGGTCAAAAAATACTTATTGTGGCCAAAATAGCTTCGCCACAATGTCGCCACAATAGGACTGCTACAAAAGGTTATTATGGCCAAAATAATAATTCGCCACAAAAAGTACTATGAATTTGTGGCGATAGAATTCGTCACAAAACTTCTAACATCCTCTACAAAAAGTTACCATATGGCTACAGATAGTGATTAAAATAATAATTAATATTCTAATATTTTGTGGAAAAAATTACTTTTGGCCACAAAAGACATCATATAATTTATGACCAAACATTAAATTGGCCAAAATACGTGGTGTAAATATAGTGGCGAAATTAAGTAGTCGGCTACAAATAATATTGAAAGTATTGTGACAAATTTATTTGATGGCCACACATAATGCCACACATTTTATGGCTAAATATAATATTGCCCACAAAATATAGTATAAATATAGTGGCGAAATTAAGTAGTCGGCCACAAATAATGTTGAAAGTATTGTGACAAATTTATTTGATGGCCACACATAATGCCACACATTTTATGGCCAAATATAATATTGCCCACAAAATATAGTATAAATATAGTGGCGAAATTAAGTAGTCGGCCACAAATAATGTTGAAAGTATTGTGACAAATTTATTTGATGGCCACACATAATGCCATACATTTTATGGCCAAATACAATATTGCCCCCAAAATGTAGTGTAAATATAGTGGCGAAATTAAATATAGTGGCCACAAAATTTATTTGACTGGAACAATATTTGGCCACACTATATTTACATCACATTTTGTGGCCAAATATTATTCCAGTCACTGTAAAGTTTTCAAATTACATATATTGTGGTTATTTATTATTTAGCCACAAAAAATTTGTAGTACTAATTTAAATAAAAAAAAAATAAATTTTACACATTATTACTGCACAATAATAGTTGAATACTACTCAATCAGGATTTAAACATAATATCAATCACAATAATCAAGATATGTTCAACAAAATACAGAATTCAAATATATGTTCAACTGACATAATCAAAATAAGCTAACAGTTAATCGTTTACATTAGAATAAAGATAATAAAAATTCGAGGCTAAAAGCAAAATGAAATTCTTGAGATGATCCAACTCGGAAATATTGAGCTTCCAAGGTTTAGTCCTGTAGAATAAAAAAGAATAATGATAAGAATTATGCATATATATTATCTATTTATTTTATCAAAAAAGTAAAATATATTGCTAATTTATACTCCAACTTGCCTTTCTTGTCGATGTTGGCTGAACAGGCACAGGCAATCCCATTTGTGAAAGTTGTTCCATCATATTATGCATTTGAGAATTCATCTCGTCACGCATCTGTGCTTGCATTTCAGCAATTCGTGCCTCAGCTTCTTTCTCCTTTTGGCTCATCTGCTCATCCATTTCAGCAATTCGTGCCTCAGCTTCTCTATCCCGTTGGCTCATCCGCTCATCCACCTCAATTTGAATTCGTGTTGCCATTTCTGTCACGCCCCGGGTGGAAACCAGAACCCGGGCTCGCCAACAGATCCGCCGTGCACACGGAATTTTCTATGTACACGAAGCGTCGGTAACCTGCTCAGATATAAATGTACAATAAAAGAGCATAATACAGAGCTGAACTAAAAGAACTACAAAATATCTCAGACTGGAAAAGAAATAAGCTGTAAAAAAATATACAATAAACTCCCAGCTCACCAAAATAATACACCCAGCTGGCCAAAGCCAGACCTCAAAATAAAAGTGAACTACTACAGTCTGAGTAAAAGGGGTACAATATCTGTCTAACAGCAGCTCACAGTCTCACAGGAGATCTATCTACTCAGCGATCCCCTCACCTCGATCAGCTGCCGATGGCCCAGCAGCTCCCGCAGAAGACTCTGCAAAACAAGGAAAGAAAGAGAGAAAAACAACAGTGGGGGTGAGAACCACTAGTAAACCAGTAGCCTCCCCCTGTGGGTAAAGCCTCAAACTCCGACGTACCCACTAAGTCTACCAGAGGCAAAGAATGAAGAAAGTGGTAAGCTATAAGACTACAAACAAAAAGAACTACCACTAGTATGCCTCTAAATGCAGTGCCAAAATAAATGACTGTAAGTATGCATCAGTAACCGCATCGGTCCAGATAAACCCAATCTAGCCACCAGTAAAAACTGGTACCGCCTGCTGCCGCTATCATCATCGTGCAAGCCGATCCGCGCCAAAGTGATAGCAATGAGTCAATGCCGTCCGGCACCCATTTGGTACCCCGCACGCTTCGAAGTGGCACTCGAGGGGAGCTACCCACACGAGGAAAGTAACCATGTCATAAGTATCATAAAAGCAGGACTGGATCATGACTATGATCAAAGTGGAAAACCCCTCCACTAAAGAAAACCCCAATCTGATGCAAAGGTAAACATCCGGTCAACCGCCTAATGTCCGCGGTTACCGCAATACCCCACAAGTCCACAATCTGATGAAATAACCAACATCTGGTCAACCGCCTAATATCCGCGGTTACCACAATGCCCCACAATCCATAATCAAGTAAGACCTGTCCCAGACTCCAAAGTCCCGACTACACTATCCCAAACCCCTGCTCGAACCCGAGCAATATGAATCAAAAGTCAAAATGAGAAGGAGAAAGAAAACAATCATGGTTTCTCCGAAGTCAAATCCCAATATGATAGTGTAGCAATAAATAGTGGCCTATCTAGATGTCCAAACAAGCATGCAACAGTCCTCAAGAAAGATAAAAGAAAGTGTATCAAATAGTAGCCCCACATGTGTATTAAATAAATTGCTCCGCATAGATATAACCATCATGCCAAAATCACTACCCAATGACACATGTCTATGATCCTTGATCCATAATAAATCATCAGTCAACTACACATGTATATAATCCCTGGTCCATAATAAATCCCAAAGTGGTACCCGCACATAGATATGTCATCATGTCCCAATACTTAATCCATTTAACCAACTTTCATAAAATCTATGTGCTACACGGCATGCTAATTATCACTATTAAAATATATCAATGATCATGTTCCAACAACAATATTATCCCAGTAATATTTTCAACATGCTATATCCACATAATTAATCTCAAATGATAGGCTCGCATTTATATCATTCAATCATGCATGGTAATCAATCAATAAGTTCAAACGGGGAATCCTCTAAATAAACTTAGTGAGTAAATCACAGTAAGAGGTAAGCAACAACTACCCACCTGAAGAGCTGACTGTCCAAATCCCACAGCTGAAAATACCATGAAATCCAAATCTCCTACTCCAAAGGGTCCAGTAATACCCGCAACTCTCCTGGGTACAACATAAAGTCCATAAATCCCAAAAACTACCCCCGCATACACATACAGAAATCAGTCCCAAAGATGCCCTTATTTCACCTGCTGAAAATGCCTAGAAAATTCCAATAAAAATATCACAGCGATCCTCGCGTCGATACCTTCGAAACGAGTACCTGCACGTCCAAATCTGAGTTCGGCAGGTCAAGATATAAATTCGACAAGGTAACCATCCCTAAAGAATCACCAAAAAAAACTGTAGCACTTAACTCTGGAAAAACAGTGATTTCTCACTTTCGGGAAATTCAGAAAAATCCAAAAAAAATACGAGGACGTTCCTTGCGACGAGTAGATCAAAATCGACTATTTAAACGCCTCGATCCGATGTTCCTACGCCAAGATATAAAATCAACAAGCCCATGCTGTCCAGAAAATCCATCACAGAAAATGGGGTCAAAAGATGCCTCGGGAAACATGCCAAAACCCCAAAATAAAGCAAAACGATCAACATGGAAATCGAAGCTTTACCTCTCAGGAACACGCTGTCGAAGAAACCGTCCAAAAATTCCTCCTGGTTTGCGCACAGGAAAATTCTGACTGAACTGCGACGGAAATGGGCCGAAAAAGAGGAAACGTCGAAGCGCGCCGCGTCGCAGATAACTCGCCGTCGGCAACTCCAAAAATTCCAAAACTTCCTAGAGAGAGAGAGGACAGAGAGAGGAAGAAATCTTCTTAAGGCCACACCCTCAGATTCTCTCTCTAAAACTCGAAAAAAGAACAGAAAGGGAGGGAAGTGGAGCTGTGTTTATAGGCCCAGAAAACAAATGCCAAAATTCCCACTGCGTCCCAAGAATCGGGCGCCCGGAAAGATTGGGCTGCTACAGTGCGGCCCAATTCGCGATCACTGTGCGCGCCCGAAAGAGCCCGGGCGCGACACGTGTCCGCCAAACAGCGGACAGCGGCGCCCGCCAATCGGGCGCCGCCACGTGTCCCAGCCGCCCACGTGTTCCACGTGCCTCGAGCACGTGGGCGGCGTGCACCCGCCAATAGGGGCACGCCACGTGTCACCACGCAGTTCACGTGGTCCGCGCCCCCGGTCTACGCGCCGAGTCTTCCGGAAAGTGTCGGCCAACCAGAAGCCGCCACGTGTCCCAGACATGCCGCCCTCCTTGACGCCGCCCGACCAATGAGGAGCTGCCACGTGGCAACCTCAACCTTCCGTGCACCCGGTGTACGACTTGCCCGTGGACCAGCCCGCCTGCGTGCCTACCCGTGCCCGCCCGCGCCTGCCCGCGCTGCCCGCGGCCCTGCTCCGCCACTGCACCGCTGCGCTCCGCCGCTCGCCGGTTCCCGCCGGTTGCCGGAACAGTGTTTCCGACAACCGGAGTCACTGTTCCGGCGTGAACAGTACTTTGGCGCCGAAAATTAAGTGAATACACCATTTTGATCGTTTTCGCGCGCTGAGTCCAAATCCGCTGTCCATTTTGCCAAATTCTCTTTCGAAATTTTGCCGAAAGCCCCCGGAAAAGCCAAATTGATCCGATTTTCGCGCCGGGTCCATTTCTGAGGTCCAATTTCGATACTACAAGCTCCAATACACTGTGTAAGCTTCCTAAAGTCACTGATAAGGCTGCAAAAAGCTTCTACAAAAATCCGGATCATCACAATTTCTTTTTCCATCTTTGCTCATACTTGCGCATGAATCCTTTGTCCTATAGAACCACCACTTTCTATAGGAGTAGGACCTCGGCCCGTACCACGAATGTAGCTAGATCGATGACCAAGTGCTAATGTATATGCTTGTTCCGTGGACAGAGTGTTTTTTCCATAAATTTTTAATTGATCATCATGTAGTTCTTTTATCCACTCATATGCATCTTCAGCATCTTTATCAACCCAACTACCATCTCTCTTCCTCCTCACCTTTTCCCACAGCCTCATATATTCGGGCTTTTCCTCTCGCTCTATCATTTGCTCCGATGTAAAGTTTTCTATAGGGTTCCTCTGTTAACGCACATAGAAACTATTTTAGATAATAATTACACTTTAAAAATAAGAATGAAAAATTATCTCCAATGTAAAATTAATAGGCTATTAGATAGAAAGAAGAAATTACCATATAATGTATAGTCCTAGCAATCGACATTGTACCCACACGCGCAACCATAGTTTGTTTGCTTCTGTTTGCATGGTTTGCCTTACTAATACGCTATTAATTTGAGAAAATAGTTAGTAAATCATATATATATATATATATATAATAAAAAAAATAAAATATATTTAGAACTATAAAATTCTTTGTTACCTTAAACTTTGGATCGTTCCAATAGTTAATAAGCCAATTCCAATCCTCTTGATCAATTTCCTCCGAACAATGCGCTCGCCTTTGTTCATCAATCTTATACTTTTTGTAATGAAATTTATACAAACGATGATGCCATGCATTGAAATGATTACGAAGTTGTTGCACAATAACACCAAAAACATGAACCTCGTTCGGAAGGGCAAATTTTTCCTTTAAAATAGTAGTATAAATATAAAAAGAACAAAAACAAATAAACAAATAATTAGAAATATAGTAACTATAAAAGATTTTATTTAAAACAAAGTAAAAAGAGAAAATCCTAATAAATACTTACATGACAAGTTGAACCATCTTATCAATTGTATAAGTAGGGATTTTACTCCACTTATCAACATTCAATGGCGCATGACGTTTGACTATTTGAGATGTCTCCGTGATAAATTGTTGGGCATTTTCACCAACTACTCGTCGTAGGTCTGATGGAATCTTTAACGGTGGTTTGGTCGTCTCAGATGATTTTCTTATTTTGGCCCACTTTATACCCAAAGTCTTTCTACGTGTTCTCTTTCTATTAGTACACGAAGCTGACATAAAACAATAAAATTCGCTATTTTACAAAATAACAAATATGAATATTAGCTATATTTTCAAAAAATAAATAATTTGTATGGAATTGAAAAGAATGTAAATAAGTTTTAGAAAGAAACTATGCTCTAAGTAATTAGTAATACCAGCACTACTCCCATTGATTGCATTGTGTGAATCTGTTGATAGACGATCTGCTCGAGGTTGTGGTATATTAGATTCCATTCGTGGGTGATGCTCCCCAGACTCTTCATTTGATGGTGTTGGATTGGCCTGTTGAGATACAACCCGACTCCTACTATTTCCGTGTCTTGCTCTGCTCGTCATTTTATCTGTAAAAAAAAAATCATTAGAAAAATATCAATTGTAGATTAAGAGAACAAAAAATATAATTGAAGTTTATAGAGATAGAAATATTTTTTATAGAAAAAATTATAAAAAGGAGAACATATAATAAAAAAAAGTATATAAGACAACTTACCGCATACAATATCATACCAATTAATCGTGCAATCCTATTCATCTTCGGCAACTTCCATTTGTTCATCCCCCTCTACGTCTTCACCAACTAAAGTTTCATCTTGTGCAATTTGTTCTATTTCTTCGAACAATTGATGATCTTTATTGATAATAATGCTATCAACATCATTTTTCCTCAAAGAATAAATGACATCATCACTACTAGCAATATATTCTGGTAATGAATTAGAAGTTATATTCCTTTCCATATTAACTTGTTCCAAAACAAGTTCTTCATCATCAATTGACTCTTCATCAGTGATAGGAAAATTATAGAAGTTTCGAGGTGTTGTCTTGATAACCAACCGCTAATCAGAATTTTTATTATCTGCTACGTAATAAACTTGTTCCACTTGACATGCTAAGGCATAAGGCTCGTTGACGGCCAAGTGTCAAGTAAAATTAATAAGGGTGATTTCATTGGCTTCCTTCTTAAAATTAATAAGGGTGATTCAATTGGAGTAGCACAGTAAATGATTTATCGCTCCAACCATGAAGGCATTTAAGTTGTAATAAATTTACAATATACTCCAACTTAGAGAACTCTTTACATCCAGGATATAATTCTTGTTTTGCATCCGCTAATAATTGGTAAAATCTTTTTGCAGACTCATTTGGTTCCTCCAAGTTGAAATACACAGAGTCATTTATATTTTCAGATGGATTCAAATCTTGTAAAAGTTCATGCATCTCATCACTACTCTCCTCTTCACTCTCTCTGTTATCATTATCGGTGCTTTCGCTACTCTGATCTGGGTGTTCTTCCCCATGGCACGACCACCATTTGTAATCTTTTAATATCCCATGCAAGATAAGATGCCCAAATACAACATCTCGAGTATGAAAAGCACCATTGACACATTTATAACAAGGGCACCGAACTTTATCTCCTCTCGCCGCATGTGCAAATGCAAAGTCAAGAAAACTATTCACTCCTGTTATGTATTTCGAATCTTGCCTATTATCCATATCCATCCAAGTTTTATCCATCTTAATATTTATATATCTGCAGTATATTTAGATATTATTAGATATGACTTCGAAATTACCATTTGTTTTAATTGTACAATCAATTATAAATTATTTGTGGTAATGCAATAAATTTCTAATTTGAATTACCATTTGTTTTATTTGATTTAAATTTGAACTCAAGTTTTATAATTATTTGATTCAAATAAGAACTCAAGTTGTAATTGTACAATCAGGTATAAATTATTTGTCGTAATGCAATCAATTTCTAATTTGAATTTTTTGAAAATACCATTTTTCAAATCAAACTTAAAACTTTCACCCATGAAGATATATTTGCAATTTAGTCCCTAGAGTTTTATAAATTTGCATAAATATACCCAAATAACCCTTGTTTCGACTCGTTCTCTCAATCCGAGAGGTTTTAACTTATACCGTAAACACCAGTCGACACCAGTCGACGTAAGCGAATCCGTGCTCGCTGTTAGAAGGTGGTACGAAGCCCGAGAATAAAGTAAGATCCATAAAAACTAAGTCCACACTAGGCTATATTGCAAGACTAATCTATCTACTCATTCTCAGCAGTAATTAGTATGAGCATTATGATCTGGATGGTCAATAGAGTCGAAGGCTCACCTTTGGTGCGTCGCGGACTCGCCGGAGAAGTCGCCGGAGCAAGATAATCCAACCTCCAACAAGGCTAGAGCTCGATTTCGCTGAGCCTTGCTCAACTCGGGATCAAGATACAAACAGAGGCGAGAAGCAATTGGAGAATGGCCACAGAGGAGGCTCAGTCACCACTAGACCCAACGCCGGCGACTCCGAGCGGTGGTTGGCCGGAATAGTGATTCTTGCGGTCACCTTGGGTGCAACATGGGAAAATCGGTAAGCAGGGCTCCTATGCTACATGCAAATACATGGGAAGCTTACTAAGGACTTCTAGAACCTACCTGGGTGATCGGTCGCCGACTGGAAGCGGCGGCGGCAGCCGGAGACCAAGCTCGGGCAAGCTTGGTGCTCTAATGGCAAAAACCCAACCGCAGGCTTTGAGGTCTGACAACCTGCACAAGATCACTCCTCTCGGTGCTGTGAAGCTTGCCAGGGGTGTTGCCGGTGGTGTGGGGCAGCGATGGCGCCGGGCGGTGAAGATCGGCCAAGAAGTTGACAACCCGCAACTAGGGCACGCTCAATCCGGCTTGATCCTCAACCAATCACTCTCAAACTTGGAGGAGATCTTGCAGTCGATCAAACGAAGCTTCCCAACGTGCTTGATCTCGATTCGAACGGTCAGATAGAACCCCCGCACGGATCTGGCCGGATCTAGGTTTTCGGCGACTAGGTTGCTCCCGCCGGTTAACCGGAGCACGGAAGAGCCTGAGGCTTCACAGGGATGATCATCTTGATGTCAGAAGATGATTGAATGGGTCTAGGAACCAACAAAAATGAAGGAAAGGGGAAGCTTACCTCGCCGGAGCAAAGAAAGAGAAAAAGGTCCCCCGCCGGCAGCACGCGGCGGAGCAGGGTGCCGGGATGGCTCGGCTCAGGTCTCAAACTCACAGAGACAACTTTAGAAACAGTCTGGAAGGATCCAAGCCTCTTTGCTGCTTTCTACTCCAATCTAACCCGAGAACAAGGCTTCTCTTTGCTTCTTCTTCTTTTCCGGCGAGGGGAGGCGGCGGCCGGTGGCGTACCCGTCGTGGAAAGAGCAGAGGAAGATGGAGAGACTTGTGGGCGCGGTAGGGCAAAGGGTTTCTGCAGGGATTAGGGTTTCTAAACTAACCCTAAAGCATATAATATATGCATATGCTACAAAATGCCAACAACCCCTTCCTCTTTTGGTATTTTCAGCCAAATCCTTCATAGCAACTTTATTTCGCAATAAAGTCCCTCTCCATGCATTTGAACGACTTCGGAGCATAAAATATAGGGGTTCCTATGCAAATTTCTGCATTTTTCGCTATTTTTTACGCTTTTTGAGGCATTCTAGTCGCCAAACGGAAAAACGGACTTCGCCACGACGTCCGGCTCGACGAAACCTATCAAATAGCAATTTTTGTTCGTCGACAAAATGTCCAGATAAAACGCAGATCCATAAAATACTGCTATACTTACAGTTAGGCACGCTTCTCGAGGCTTTATGGCCGTCAAACGTAAATTTCGTTTGCGCCATTGCGCTCGGATCGATGAAACCGTTAAAATCGACTATTTAGATCGTCGGAATCGGATTCCGAACGGCCGATTGGCCAACGCTGGCCGGAAAATCCCGTAAAACATAGGGTTACTATTCATTTAAGTCATCCACTATTCAACTGTATAAATTAATACAGTCGTCGAAAACCACTGAAATCTTTCGGAACTTGATTTCTTTATTTTTTCAATTTAAAATATCTCGATTATTACATTTAAATTTTAAATTTTAAATTAAATTTATATTTTATATTTTATATTTTATATTTGAATTTTTTAATTTGTAAATTGAAATTTAATATTTAAAATTTCACATTCAAAATTTAAAATTTTAAATTTCAAATTAAATTTCCAAATAAATTTAAAATTTAAATCCTAATTTTAAAATTTTAAAATTAAAAATTAAAAAACAATATTTTAAAATTTAAATTTTTGTATTGATAGTTTAAATTTAAAATAGAGTATTTTTTTAATGATCACAATTTAAACAGTAAAAAATAGAATAATATTTTTACAGAGAATTAAATTTTCATATAATAATAGAATAATGTGTGGTGACTGAATTGGCCATAATTATTTCTTGTTGTTGTTGTGGCCAAAATTTATCGAAGGCCACACATAGTGCATCGAATTTGTGACACTCATTAAAAAATTCTTACCGTAGGTATATGAAAATTTAAATCAACATTACTAGTAAGGACAAGTTGAAAATAGCCACGAAAAGCTTAAAAATTGTGGTGCCACAATTCGCCACAATTATTTCTTATTGATTAAGTGGCCAAATTTTATCGACGGTTACCAATAGTGAATTGAATAGATAAATGTGTGGCAACAAAATTTGCCACAATAATTACTTATTGTTATTGTGGCCAAAATTTATTGTTGGCCGCAAATAGTGCATCGAATTAGTGACGATCTGTAATAGTCAGGTTTTTCTATTTTTAAATAAATAGAAAGAAATGTGAAATTCAGTCTTGGTTCGGGTTTAAAAAGTCTAAAATGACCTGACTGGTCGCCGGTGTGCAATTTGCACAATTTACGAAGCAAAAAGGCTATTTTTCAATCCAGACATGATCTTGAAAATCCGAGATCACTGTTGCGATCGTCTCGTCGAACTGAGCGAGATTCATATTCAGCAAATTTCGATCTGACGGTCGGATCTTTCAAAAAACAGCAAAAAAACAGGCGAATATCGCGACCAATGTAACAGAGGCCCTGTGCACAGTGCTTTAAGTGAGTTACTGTAGATGAACAGTAACCCCTAAACTCGGGACTCCCTCGGTTGCAACGTGGGCCGATTCGCTATTCGGACTCCGAACATAGCAATCCAAGTAGTCGTTTTGATCGATTTCATCGATCTGAACGCAATGGCGCTGACGGAATTTCCGTTTGATGACCCTAGAGTCTCGAAAAGCGTGATAAACTGTATAGTTGGACAATAATTATGGACCGAGAATTTATCCGGGTATTTCATCGAAAAACGGAAATCGCTACCTGATAGGTTTTGTCGAGCCGGACGTCGTGGCGAAGTCCGTTTTTCGAATTGACGACTAAAACGCCTCGAAAGGCGTGAAAAACACCAAAATTTCTACAAACACCCCTATATTTTATGCACCGATTTGCGTGCTGCTTTAGGGAGAAGGACCTAAGTGTGAAATATAGTTGCTGTGAGGGACTTGGATTGAAATGGCAGAAGTTGAGAGGCTTATTTGCATCTTGTTACATGCATTGTATAAAAATGCATTGAACCTCTTTGAAAACCCTAGCCCTAGCCGCCAGCACCAACCCTCTTCATCTCCCTCTGCCTCTCTCCACGGAAGTTACGCCACCAAGCGCCGCCGTCCCGTCGCTAGAGTTGCTCAAAGAAGCAAGAATAGCCTCGGATCCTTGGTGTGGTGGGCGAGGGAAGCAACCTGGGAGGTGCTGGTTTGCTCCAAGTGTATCTAGGAGTCCCTCTGTGTGTGTGACGTCGACCGCGGGTGAACCCGACACCGGGATTCGCCGTGCGCCGCCGTGGAGTCACCTTCTTCCTCGATTTTTCCGGCGAGGTAGGTTTTGAAATCTTTTCATTTTAAATGGACCAAAAGCCCATGTAGTGTCTTCCTGATGTCGAATGGAACGTCTCTGTGAAGTTTGATCCATCGCCGTCCACCCTATCGCCGGCGGGAGCATCTTCTTGCCGGAAGTGCAATTTCTGGCTAGATCTGCGGCCGAGCTTTTTACGACCGTTGAAACTCAGATCAGAGACGTTGGGATTGATCTCCTCATCGACTGCAACCTACTCCCGAAGTTTGGGGATCATCGGGCAAGGATCCAAGTCGATCGAGCCTGCCCTAGGTTCGGGCAAAAAGTGGAGCTCCACCGATCTTCGCCGTCCGGCGCCGTCCACCTCAGCAAGCTCCGTGGAGCCGGGGGGAACACCTTGGTCCAAGTTGCGCCGGTCCTGGAGCCGCCGGCCGGAATCTGCCATTAGAGACCTTCTTCTTCACCGAGCTTGGGTTGATCTCGAGCTCCGGCGATCGCCGCCGCTCCCAGTCGCCGTCTGGTGGCTCAGGTGAGTTCGTAGGGTTGTTTAGAAGCTTCCCATGCCGTTGCATGAGAGTTTTAACGTGGGGTTTCTTACCTCTGTAGTTGCACCAAGAAGCTAGCCCGAGCTCTACCGCCGGCCGTCGCCGCCGCCCCCGGCCGCCGGCGTTGGGTCTGACCGCGACCGAGCCACCTCTGTGAGTGTACTCTTGCTGCTGCTTGCCTCTGCTCCAAGCTTGAACCCAACTTGATCAAGCTTCGGCCTAACCCGAGCTCTAGCAAGATTGTAGCCTCAACCACCTTGCTCCGACGACCTTTCCGGCCGGTCTACGTCGCACCTGAGGTGAGCACAACAATTCTCTGTCCACCCTATGCATGGTGCTCAAGTTTAATTGCAGATAGATCAAGTGTTATTTAAGTTGTGGCACTATAGCATTTTGGACCTAAAGAGCTTATGGGCCAACTTTGCCCTCGGGCCTCGTGTAAGCCCAAACCAGTGAGCACGGGCTTTGTCGCGTCGAAACCTACGCGCTGAAACTTACGGCGCTGTCTAGAGCTTCCTAGTTTGGAAGAACGAGTCAAAACAACGGTTCTAAAGGTGTATTTATAGCACTATCTCGATAGAGGAAATTATGATTGGTCCCTGTCTGCCCGAACATCAAAATTATGATGTTTAGGGACAGCAGGTGTAGTTGGACAATGTTTGGATATTGTTAGACAGTTGGCGGGTCATGATTGGAGGTTCAGTAGATTTCTGGAAATTTCGGTAAAAGCCTGATTTGGTTAATTTCCCTCGTTCGAACGTTACATTATTATAGTGTTGTCTGGATGGGTATGAGTGAGTCTATTTCTGATCACAGTCTCTGTTCAGGGCCCAGCAGTTCAACACCAGCCTCCCAGTAGTCTAGCGGGAGTTCGGGATCGGCCTACATTCAGGTGGGTTATCTTCGGTCCGGGCTTTATCTTTTCGGCCCTCTGGTTGCTTTAGTCTAGTCGGACACCTGTTCTTGACTTAACCTTGATTATGCATACCTGTGTTATTTTCATTGATGTTCGTTATCTGCTATTTGCCTATATGCTTGCTCCCCTGTTCATATATCACAGTATAGTCGTTATTACAGTCTGATCATGCTAGTTGTTTATATTCCACTGCATTATTTCCAGTTATACATGCTTTGATATTCCAGATATGCATGATCGAGTTGTGATTGAGATATTCGGACATCTGCTTCCCTGTTGGGATCCTCGGCTTGTTGCCGACTACCCGGTCGTTGGACCGCGAGCTTGAGCATAGCACTATGATCGCCACGCACCGCTGTACTTCACGAACATCAGCGGAGTCATGACCCGTGTGGATGTTCTTTACCGGTAAAGTGGTCTAGAGGAAAGACCCGTGAGCCCCCAGACAGCACCTGTTGGTGCGGGGTTATGTCAGCCAGATAGGTGCCAGATAGTGGCATAGGCCTGAGGTCCTCGTGACCAATAGTGGCATTGATTGGGTACTTGATATTCTTGTGATTGATGCATAGCTTTTATACATCCATGTTCTAGCATGCTTATTTCAGTACCTACTTCGGCTCTGTTATATTTGATTATCACCATGATTGATTCTGATATTTCTATACCCGTATATGCACAATGATCATGATAACTTCATCTAGTATGACTGGCACAGATTAGTGGTACCTTTCTTTTATAGCACCGATACTTGTGAATTATCATATTTGCCCTCAACAGTATCTCGTGTAGATTGAGATTTACAGGACTATCAGATTTGGCAGTTATGGCTTGACTTGTCAGTTACAGCTTGATTAGCATCATCTATTAGTACCATTGCTTTATTTTACTGATTCGGTATCTGGTTTCATTACCGAAGCATAGTTCATTACATCGTATTTCAGTATGCTATAGTCCTGTATTTTGGCACTCATTATGTTCAGTATCATGATTATGCTTCCTGCCAGTTTTTGTTTCATATATCAGCTGTTACCTATTGATCTATTACTATCCGCAGATTATTGTATCCAGTAGGTACGATTAGCTATTTCTCGGCTCGTCGTGCCCACTGGGATACACTGTCGATGTATCTCACACCCCCTGGGTGACCATTTTTCAGGTCCGTCGGGTGGTGAGATGTCGGGACGGTCCGGTGAGCCGATCACGATAGAGCTATCCCCCTGATGATCTACTAGAGTTGTTGTGATCCTGATCTGATCTATAAACAGTATTTTGGATTATTATGATATCTTAGCACTGATGTCTATTTCACAGTTTGTCGTTCAGTACTCTAGTTTTGATTTACTTTCTCTGAGGATTGGTATGATTTAGTATATCTTTAAACTGATTGGATATTATCATGTAGTCTAGTTTAGTTGTACTTGATCTCTGAATGTATATTGTTGTACTTGCCGAGCCGTGCATGTATAAGGGAAACTCTGGCCGTGTAGTTAGAGGATTTTCCTATATGTGTGGCGGTCTGTTACGCCCGGTTTTGCGAACTCTGATTTAAAAAAAAAAAAAAAAAAATTTAGACCGGTTTTTAAACTCGGGGTGTGACACGATCATTAAAACACCCCTACCGTAGGTATACGAAAATTCTGATTAAGATTAATAGTGAAGACAAGTTGAAAATAGCCACGAAAATCTTAATAAATGTGTGGCCATACAAATTCGCCACAGTTAATTATTATTATTTTAGTGGCCCAACGTTATCGATGGTGACAAATGGTGAATTGAAAAGTAAATATGTGGCGATAATATTTGTCACAATTATTTCTTACTATTATTGTGGCCAAAATCTAGTGATGGCCGCAAATACTGCATCGAATTAGCGGCGCTCATTACTAAATTCCTACGGTATGTATATGAAAATTTGAGTTAAGATTAATAGTGAGGAAACGTTGAAAATAGCCACAAAAAAGGTTAATATAGTAGAGTTCATTAATTCGCCACAAAATATTGGCCACAAAAGATCTATTTTCTTGTAGTGATATATCCATTTCAACCCGATAATTTCTTTTTCTGTGGACGGTTCAACAAGCTCCCATGTATTATTTTTCTCTAGCGCTGCCATTTTCTTCATTCATAGCTTTACACCAATCATTCGATTTTATCGTCTCCTTGAAGGTTTGTGGTTCTTCACATTGTGTGTACATACACTGCTCGTATATTTCACTAAGCAATTTTACTTTTCTCGGTGTCATCTCAGGCGAAGTTTTCGGTGAAGTTCGCGGTGAAAGTTGTGGTGTTGTTTCGGTACTTGTAGTATTTTCACCATTATTTTTATTTTCGATAGTAATTTCATCTCCTAACATTGAAAGTAGATTATCTTGTACTTTTGCACTCCAATTCCAACCTTTTTGTTCATCAAATATAGCATCACGACTTATAATTAAAGAGTTAGTAATAGGATTATAAAATCGATAGGCATTACTTCTTTCAATATAGCCCACAAAAATACACTTTCTACTATTATTGTCCAATTTTTGCCTATTTTGCGATGGAATATGAACAAAAGAAATCGATCCAAAAATTTTAAAATATTTTACCTTCGGCTTCCAACCCGTCCATACTTCATAAGGTGTAATATTATCCAACGCCAAAGTTGGGCTTCTATTAAGAATGTATGCTGCATTAGATATTTAAGAAATTTCGTGATTAGATTTTTGTGATGTTTTGACCATTTGGAAACTTCTCTTAGGGCATAAGAGGAAGTGTGGGCAACTTTTTTTGGATCATCCATAAGGTTTTGGCATCTATTCGGTGGGTTTGACCTCATCGATATGGGTGAACTCCCCCTATGTCTTTCATAAACTTTTAGGGTATTGTTGTTATATTAAACATGTATGATTTGATTTATCATGATTTATGATCATACATTTGAATCCCTTCATGTATAGAAAATTTTATACTCTATATAGTAAAGGTAAATATTGCATATGCATGGACACTTTAAGGGGGGATTGAATAATAATTATCGTGAACTTAAGAGTTTGGATATGAATAGAGAACATCTATACTTGCTATAGGAGGATTGAGACATGTTATGCATATGATCATATACAAATGGACATTATGACATTAGTGCCATCTAATGTAGTGAGATATAAGTAGAAAACTTTTAAACCTGTAGAATCAAGATGAAATTGTGAGATTCTATGTTTGAGACATGATGATGACTTGTAAATATTTTACTCTTTCATTATGCAAGATAATGTTAATATTGTATATAAAGAATTGACACTATGACACTATACTCCGACCTAAAGGTCGATGATGCTATTTCGTATTTTAGACACGATGATTGCTATTCCGTGTTTTAGACACGATGATCGGGACTTACTTTCTTGCCGTTTGTGCTTATTCGCATATGTTTGGTAGGGTCGCTCTCTCTAAGCCGGCACTCCGGAGTTGGTCATTTGCAACTTATGCTCACCGTGCGGGATTGGGTGCCGATTGGGACGCCGTTGGATAGGCATAGCTCCGTTGGGGGGTGCCACCATGGGACCATGAGGCGTGGCTCAAGTTAAGACTCAAAGAAAGTTTTCAAGAGGAAATGATTAAAGTTAACTAAACTTGACATTGAACATCACATAGATGATATATTCATAGTAGTTGGACATTATGATAGCATGATAGTTTCATATCGTATTCATCTTGTACTTGAGCATAGAGGCATGACAGTAGTAGAGTTACTATACTACAGTTGTTTATTATCTATATTTTATTTCAGCAGTTATACTATATTTTGCTCAGTTGACATAGTGGTGTATTTCGCATCTCTCAACGGCTTACCCACTTGGAACTATTGAATAATAGTTCTCACTCTCATTGGTTTATTATTTTTTTCAAAGCCATCCACAACGGGAGGGGCTCGGGATCGTGGCAAGGGATTAGCGCATAGCTAGCTTTGTCCCCGTCGTGCCACTCGAGGTGGTTACAGGATATCTTTCATTTTGTTAATTGTGAGAGGTGTTGTTGTATTTTGTTTTAGAGACCACCCATATATTTGGTAGGATATACTTAAGAGGACTACTTTTGTATATTGGTGTATGTTGAGCCTGAAATTTTCACCACTCGAGAGCGTCTACCATCGGCTAAAGGTATCAGCCGACAGGGGTTTGAGTCGACAAAGAGGGACTTGCGTCTCATTTGAGACTAGCCCCAAGGATGGAGGCGCCCAGCATGCGGCATATTATCGAGTGAAGGCATCAATCGACGGGGAGTGAGATTAACCCCGAGTGCGGGAGCCTGCAACATGCGATGTATTATCGGGGAAAAGCGTCGGCCGATGGGAGAAGCAGCCGACGCAAAGATTATCACATCGTCTAGGGACGATCGCAGTAGAAGGACGATAGTCGACGAGACGACAAAGCAGGCGGAGTTAGAATCAACCTTCGGTTGATCAAGCCGAAGATCGAAAGACCCACGTCTGGATTCAGACCAGTCTTAGGCGCGTAACAGCATAATACAAGGCGCGCGTTATCGGACGAAGACCTCAACCGAAGAAGGGTCAGCATCCCGATCCGGATTTATCTCAGTTGCGCAAAGACGAAAAGCGCGGCAAACGCTATCGGTTGAAGGCACACGCTAAAGGTACCGGTTGAAAAAGAGTCAGCCGGCAAGGGGAGTGGTCAATAGAAAGATTATCGTTTCATCCAGGACCATCTGTCGGCCAAAGACAGATATCAGACCGTCCCAGCCAAGCAATGGAGGAAGTGAGGGCCGAAGATAGCTTTTCGGTTCCCCTAGCCGAGAAGGGAAAGATCCCAGAAGAAAGGAGTACGAGATTCGGGTGCAAATCTCGTAACTGACCCAAAACGGCGAGCCGCACCTAGCACTAGAAAGCGCCGAGGATCACGTTCTAGCGCGATGACAGGGGAATGAATCTGGACGGAGAAGCAACTACTATCCGAATTGAAGGCGCTTGGCTCAAGGGGAAGTGGTTGCTGAATATCCGATAATCCCCCCTAAATTAATGCCGATAATTCAAATTGGTGCCTAATAAGTCGGTTCGGGATGTGTATAAATACCCGAACCATCGAAGGAAAAGGGGTCCGGTAACCTCGTAAGCCCGGTATCACCCCAACTTCTTTATTTATCTAGGAGTAGGTTTAACTTAACTTTTCATATCTGTATTTACTATTTTCCTATGAGTAGGCTTAATTGTAATCCTTCTATCCATTTTCTCCACTTCTATCCCCTTCTTTTATCAATATAAAGTGTAAACCGGCTCAGCCGTTTCTTTATCTTGTTTTTCCTTTAGAGTGTAAACCGGCCAATCAACCGTGTCTTTATTAGTGATTTTGGTGCTTTAACGCTATAATTAGCTCATCAGCCGTACCATTACATCTTAACCCGGTTCGACTCATCTAAGTCGAAACCTGTGACACCCCCAGAATTTGGATTAGTCCTATATATAAATGATATAATAGGACTAAATCTCTAACCCGGCTATAGCATTTTGGATGGTAGCAAGATCCAAGAGGAACATGAGAGTTAAGCGTGCTAGAGCTAGAGTAGTTCTAGGATGGGTGACCCCCTGGGAAGTGGGGCGTCACAGTTGGTATCAGAGCCATTCACCAGCCGGAAATGTGAGATGAGTCTTGGCTGAGCCAGGGTTATATAGCGGGTAGAGCGAGGCTCCCCGGCTAATGACCGTTGTGGGTGGAGTGCAGCTCCCCACAAGGTCGGCTAAGGCTAGCGGGACGAGTCTCACATCGCCTGGTGCTTGTGAGTGTGCTTGAGCCTGACGTGGACGTCAGGGCTTAAAGGGGGGAAGAATGTGACACCCCGGGAATTTGGATTAGTCCTATATATAAATGATATAATAGGACTAAATCTCTAACCCGGCTATAGCATTTTGGATGGTAGCAAGATCCAAGAGGAACATGAGAGTTAAGCGTGCTAGAGCTAGAGTAGTTCTAGGATGGGTGACCCCCTGGGAAGTGGGGCGTCACAAAACCGGTGATCACTCTCTACCTCCGTAAAACCGATTTGGTTGTCCTCAGTCGAACGGTCGTGAGAAGTTACCAGAGGAGAACTCGGCCGAGCAGATCCTTCCTGTAGAGTACCGGGGCTAAGTATCTGTTCGGGTGTGCCAATGTGAGCATCTGGAGATGCTCGGTTAGTGCGAGTGCCGTTGGAGGCGCAAATGGCGCGAAAAACGGACTCGGGACTGTAAAACAGCTGAAACTGGAGGATTCAAAATTTTTCGGGTGCTTTGGGAAATTTCCTGTGACACCCTGGAATTTGGATTAGTCCTCTATATAAATGATATAATAGGACTAAATCTCTAACCCGGCTATAGCATTTTGGATGGTAGCAAGATCCAAGAGGAACATGAGAGTTAAGCGTGCTAGAGCTAGAGTAGTTCTAGGATGGGTGACCCCCTGGGAAGTGGGGCGTCATAGTTGGTATCAGAGCCATTCACCAGCCGGAAATGTGAGATGAGTCTCGGCTGAGCCAGGGTTATATAGCGGGTAGAGCGAGGCTCCCCGGCTAATGATCGTTGTGGGTGGAGTGCAGCTCCCCACAAGGTCGGCTAAGGCTAGCGAGACGAGTCTCACATCGCCTGGTGCTTGTGAGTGTGCTTGAGCCTGACGTGGACGTCAGGGCTTAAAGGGGGGAAGAATGTGACACCCCGGAATTTGGATTAGTCCTCTATATAAATGATATAATAGGACTAAATCTCTAACCCGGCTATAGCATTTTGGATGGTAGCAAGATCCAAGAGGAACATGAGAGTTAAGCGTGCTAGAGCTAGAGTAGTTCTAGGATGGGTGACCCCCTGGGAAGTGGGGCGTCATATTTTTGGACTTCCGAAAAATAATATTGGAATTTTATTGGACACCCGAAAAATACTGTAGTCATATTTTTGGACTTCCGAAAAATAATATTGGAATTTTATTGGACACCCGAAAAATACTGTAGTCAGGCGAGGTGAGCTCCGTTGATTTATTTTATTTATTTTGATTTTTGGATCGCGGGTGTGATCTGTGATTTTTTTTACAGTTATATCGGACCCTCGGAGTGGACGCCCGGACTGTTGGGGATTTTCCGCATGCGCGCGCATTCCCATGAGGTTGGGCAGTGCGTGTGAGGGGTGGTGGCAGGTGAGTTTGGATGGTTGTATCTGGTCAAAGGGTCAATCACACTCTCTCTCCCCCTCCCTTCACTAATTAATTAGACTCGCTCTCCCTCCCTCCACTAATTAATTAGCGTTTTCTTCTTTCTTTTTCCTTCTTTCTTTTCTTCTTCTTCCCCAGCAGGAGCTTCACGAAGGAGAGGGAGGTGGCCACCATGGATGTACCTGCGTAGAGTTCGAGCCACGCCTGTGAAGTCTTCCCTCTTCGTGCCGGAGTAGCGGATTCTGATGGAGAGCGCGGCCGCGGCGTGCGTCGACGCGAGACAGAGCTCGGATTGGAGCTTGGCGCGCGCGTGAGCCGTTAGAGGTACGCTACTGTGCATTTCGGTGATGATTCCCTTTTCTCTCTTTGCTTTTCTTCATTTTTTTTCCCCTTTTGCTGGGTGAGCGTGAAGGCGCTGCACAGGTGTGCGGGCGCGCAGCGAGCGCGCCGCGCAGGCGCTGCGCAAGCCCGCAAGGCCGCGCGTGGGCACTGCGCGCTGTGCGCGGCTGACGCGGGCAGTGCGCGCGCTCGGTTGGTGCAGCACGCGCGGCTGCTGCGTGCTGTTGGCGCGCGACCACGGGCAGGTGCCGGTGGGCTGTGAGCGCGCACGCCGAGGCTGGTGGTTGCCCGGGTGTCGCGAGAGCTTGTGATGGGCCAAGTTTAACGTTATTTCTTTGGTTTTTCTCTCTTTTCTCTCTCAAGGCTGCGGGTAGCAGCAGCGGCTCGTGCCGAGGTGCTGTGTGGAGCTCGCGCGTGCGGATTTCACCAGAGTGAGGGCTGTGTGTGTGTGCTGTGGAGTTTGGGTTGTTGTTTTGTATACAGAGCGGAGCCGCGGTTGTATGAACTGCGCGGTCGGGGTGTTGATTGCGGCGTGGACTGCGCGGCTGTGGAGTTGATTGTAGCTTTGGCTAGAGGCTTTGGAGCTTTGGGTTGCCCTGTTCACAGTATAGTGTGAGTACTATGAAATTGTGGTGTGGGTTTGCATGTATGCTGATGGACTTGTGAGTGCTATGAAAGTGTGCTGTGGGTTACCTGTATGCTGATGGACTTGGATGTGTGTTGTTTAATTTTTAGAGGGTGTTGTAGATTGTAAGCCGCACTACACTGACTTCGCATTTGCCTAAGAAAAGCGTTCCAGGTGGGTTGGAAATTCTTCAAGATGTATGGAATGCCTTCTAATACTATTATATGCATGTTTAGCATGTCTAGCTTAATTGTTATTATAGTTGGTAAATATGATAGTTGCCTAGAAAATTGTAGGAAGACAATCCTGAGCCCCAGATATTTTTAGCAAGATCTAGAGATGATTTGACACTAGAATGCATATTTTCTTAATATTCGGGATGCATCTAGACCTACATAAAATTTCTATAACCGGTTTTAAGTTAAACTCTGTTTTTAAGGTGTTTTAAAATATCGAGAGCATTATGGATGGTCCAGGTAGTTCGGGATACATGTATCCTCGTGCCAAGGGGTCGAGTGAATTTTTTTTTTTTTTTTGAGCCTTGTGAGGTGAGTTTCTAGTGTCATGAGAGATTGGACATTTGTTTCACTTCAGGGGCGGAAGCTACGGGCGGCTGTGCCTGCAGCCTGTTCTTGTTTGATTTGGGTTGTAGGCGTCAGTCTTTCAGAAATTCCGGGCCTCTTATGTGAGAGATTGAGGACTGATTCCATTGTTGGGTCGGACGTTACGGGCGGCTGTGCCTGCAGCCTGTTCTTGTTTGATTTGGGTTGTAGGTGTCAGTCTTTCGGAATATTCGGCCCTTCAGGAAAGTCGATAAGTTTACTCTAGATCATGGGTTGGGCATTAGCTGATTGAGTCGTGGAGGGTTCTCCGACTTAGCTATGCTTCTTTAGGCATTGTGAGATTGAGTCGTGGAGGGTTCTCCGACTGAGTGATGGTTATTTGGGTATTCGAGTTTCCGATCTGTTTGATCGTGGATTGCAGCCTGCATGTGCCGCTTTTTATGCCAGATGAGACATGCTTGAGCTCGGTAGGGTCGCTCCCCTCGAGTTACGCTCCGGATGCGTTGATGATGATGATGATGCGCATAGTTGATACACTAGAGGTCGCTTTGCGTGATACTGAGATAGTCCGATGGGACGCCCTGGTTGATACACTAGGGGGCGCAGGCTTGACTGGACCCGATGTGGCAGTCACTGAGATTTGAGTTATTGTGAGCACCTCGTGAGCGAGTGGATGCATAGCATGTTCATAGTAGAGTTTTCCTGTGAGCATGGTACTTGAGGCATATTAGCAGTAGCGAGTGTATGCATAGCATGTTCATAGTAGAGTTTTCCTTTGAGCATGATGTTTGAGACATATTAGCAGTAGTTATTTTCCAGCTTTTCTATTATTTATCTGCATATCTATCTGTTTTGCCTCTAGTAGACTTAGTGGGCATACCGTGGATGTTAGTGACGGTACCCACTGGGAACTACCTTCTGCAGTAGTTCTCACACCCGCTGCGGTGACAGGTTTCCAGAGGTAGCTGTTCCGGCTTGTGTTCGTGCGGAGACAGCTGATCGAGGTAAGGGCGTGACCGAGTAGTTCCTTACTAGCATTTTGAGAGTCAGAGGTAGATGTACCCTATATTTTTGAGTTTCCACTTTTGTACTGGACAGTCTGAGAGATTTGTATTGTATTTATTTTACATAGGGTGAGAGACTTTGTATTGAGGATTTATTTATATCCAGATGTTCAGTTATGATTTCTGTAGCTACTAGTTTTATTTCCGCTCTGATACATGTTTAGCTATAGATCTGACTTGTAGGGTAGACGTTTCATCTGTGCGGGGGCTTCCGTACAGATGACGGATCTGTTGGCGAGCCCGGGTCGCAGTTTCGACCCCGGGGCGTGACACTTCCTCGGCCCGATCGCTTGATTGTTGGCACGCTGCGCACTTAGACACCTTTGGAGGGTTACCCAGGGGCTGATCGCGCGCAAGCCACTTTTTGGCCCCAACAACTTTCTTGGCACGCCCGGTAGGACGTTCATGTATTTTTACCCAATACTATCGCAAGCATGTCATAGCTCCTGGAGCTGTATCGGGAGTCGGCACTTCTAGAGCTGTCCCTGTCGGAGTTGTATGGGTAACTGGCCCAAATGATGAGGTCTCTAGAAAACAGGATATAAGACTGGGACGCCAACGCCCCGGCCTCGGATGAGAGCATTGTTCGATTCGAGCAGTTTTTATCCCAAAAACAGCTAGGGAACGGAGGCCTACATGGGTCTCCATCCACCCTGCGGCGCTCATTGCCGGTGACTCCTGCCCTAATGGCACCAGCAATGTCGCCAGCTCAACCACTCGAAGTCACACAGCCAGCGACACCTGTCTATGCGGTCCAGCCGCTGGGGGCAGGCCAAGTGCCGATGATGGCACAGCAGGGTGGCCTCCGCGGGTCACCATCTTCCCTAACGCAGCCAGTGACTCCGATACTCTAGGCCGGACTCGCCGAAATGGCTTGGGGCAGAAGCGACAGGCGAGTCCCTCCACGAGGATGGCCTCAGCACCAAATCGGCCATGATAGGCCGGTTCAGACGGTACCAGCCACAATGATGGCTAAGCAGGCCACACTGCCCCAGACGACGCAAACGCTAGCGGCAAGGCAGCCACAAATGACCCCCACGGCGCTAGCAACGATGGCGGCACAGCAGGGTATGCTGCCCCCGACGACATGACCGTTGGGGGCCGTACAGCAGCAAGCAATTCCGTGCCGGATGGGAACGGGGCCGATGGGGCTGAACAACGGCCATCAATCGGAAGGCTGCACAGGGACTCGTCTGTTCCCCCCACCGTCGTTCATCCAGCCTCAGGCTGGGGGCAGGAGCGACGAGTAGGTCCTCCTACGGGGGCAACCTCAGCAGCAGGCTGACCATCAAGGGCCGCCGCCTCCACCGGTACAGTCGGCGGTCCTGGTGCCTCAAGCTGGGCTCGCCGAGACGGCTGGGGACAAGAACAACGAGCAGGTCCTCGCGCAAGGATCGCCCCAGTTGCAGGCTGGTCTATACGGGCCGCCACTTCTTGCAGCACAGCCGGCCACTCCGATACCTCAGACCGTACCCGCCGAGACGGCAGGGGGCAGGAATGGTGGACAAGTCCCTCTGTCGGGTCCGCCTCAAAGTCAGGCCGGACAAGACATGCCGCCACTCCTCCGGTGCGACCAGCGGCCCGAGCGCCTCGAGTGGGGCTCACTGGCCTCTATGCCCACGTAGAAGAAGCGATCCAGAACGCCTTCGGCACAAGGGCCAGTCTAATGAAACAGCCGGTTCTCCGATCCTTATGCTCTCTTCATAGAGACGCGGATGTGGGGTACCCGTATTAGGCTGACTGGAAAGGGTCGAAGTTTAACAAACTCTCAGTAGAGGTCACCGAGAGCATAGACCCTCCAGGGTCGCATCAAAGGAATCACTAACTCAGGCCCTACTGGGGCTTGAGGTTCGGAGGTCGGCCAAGAAGGGCCAACCAAGAGAACCTTTTGGCCGACAAAGTTAACGCCGAAAGTGGATAATGAACCCGATCGGTCAAAAAGACCGGGGTGAGAATCCTGATTCCGATAAGAGGAATCGGAGAGCAAGGCACTCCGATTGGCCAAAAGGCATCGGACAAGGAATGTGTGAATTTTGGCCAAAAATACTAGACTACACTCGAGTCCGCCAGAGCCGAATGTAATGCACATACAACAAACAAATCGAGATCAAGAAGATACCTGAAACACAGCTATCGATTTGGAAGGGTGTGGAATAAAAATATAAGAGGACTTCACATTTATTGAACCGACACGCATATAGCTCGAAAAAATAACAAAAACAAAAGTGTTTCAGAAAAGAAAAAATCGCAGTTGGAATGCTTCATTAAAAGGTTGAAATACACAACCGTCTTCAAGCTGGCAGGGACCGAATGCCGCTTGCTGAAAATCGAGATGCCTGATCACATTTGAAGCCGACAGGAGTGGGAGTAAGAGAATACAAAGTTTCTTTGGATCCTTTGACTCCCTGCACTCGACGGGGGAAGATCATGCGGTTCCTCCTGGAGGAGAAGAGAGGCCGACTTGGTAGGAGAGCCAGTCGGAGCAGGGCAGTACCCCTCCCTGGTAGGGAAACTAGATAATAGGCGGCTCGAACTCCTCCAGCCTTTAGAGATGGAGGCAAGAGGCCAACCTCTTCCCCAAGGGATCTTCTTAGTGACAACCATCCGTAGGAAGCCTGAAATCGGATCGACCGCGGAACGTAAGATCCCAGATCGGTAGGTCACCAACAAGAGTTTCTCCAAAAGAGGCCCTATCAAAATGCAAAGATGGAGAGAAACCCCAATCGGTTGGTCGTGAAACCAGTTTCGGATTGAAAGGGTGCCTCGAAAGTATCCTCGAAGACAAAAAAGTTACGACTAGAGTATTGTTGTAGCAATGGCTTAAGGATAGTCATAGAGAAAGTTGCAAGTCGGGGGGCCTTTTTATAGGCCGACAAAAGAGAGCAGCCGACGCAAAGATTATCATAATGTTTAGGGACGATTGCGGTTGAAGGACGATAGTCGACCAGACGACAAAGCAGGCGGAGTCAGAATCAACCTTCGGTTGATCAAGTCGAAGATCGAAAGACCCACGTCTGGATTCAGACCAATCTTAGGCGCGTAACAGTTTAATACAAGGTGCGCGCTATCGGACGAAGACCTCAGCCGAAGAAGGGTCAGCATCCTGATCCGGACTTATCTCAGTCACGTAAAGACGAAAGGCACATCAAACGCTATCGGTTGAAGGCACCCGCTAAATGTACAGTCTGAAGGAGAGTTAGCCGGCAAGGGGAGTGGTCAACAAAAAGATTATCGTCTCATCCAGGACCGTCTGTCGGCCAAAGACAGATATCAGACCGCCTCAGCCAAGCAATGGAGGAAGCAAGGGCCGAAGATAGCTTTTCGGTTCCCCGAGCCAAGAAAGGAAAGATCGCAGAAGGAAGGAGTGTGAGATTCGGGTGCAAATCTCGCAACTGACCCGAAACGGCAAGCCGCACCTAGCACTAGAAAGCGCCGAGGATCACGTTTTGCGGCGATGACGGGGAATGAACCTGGACGGAGAAGCGACTACTATCCGAATTGAAGACGCTCGGCTCAAGGGGAAGTGGTTGCTGAATATCCGAAAACTCTCCCCAATTAACGCCGATAATTCAAATCGGTGCCTAATAAATCGGTTCGGGATGTGTATAAATATCCGAACTATCGAAGAAAAAGAGGTCCGGCAACCTCGTAAGTCTGGTACCACCCCGGCTTCTTCATTTATCTTGGAGTAGGTTTAACTTAACTTTTCATACATGCATTTACTGCTTTCCTAGGAGTAGGCTTAATTGTAATCCTTCTATCCCTTTTTCTCCACTTGCATCCCATTCTTTTGTCAATATAAAGTGTAAAACGGCTCAACCGTTTCTTTATCTTATTTTTCCTTTGGAGTGTAAACCGGCCAATTAGCCGTGTCTTTATTGGTGATTTTGGTGCTTTAATGTTATAATCGGCTTATCAGCCGTACCATTGTATCTTAACCCGGTTCGACTCATCTAAGTTGAAACCAGCGATCCCTCTTTACATCCGTAAATCCGATTCGGCGGTCCTCAGTCAAACGTTCGTGAGAAGTTACCAGAGGAGAACCCGGCCGAGCAAATCCCTCCTCGGCCCGATCGCTTGATTGTTGGCACACGGTGCACTTCGACACCTTTGGAGGGTCACCCAGGGGCCGATCGCGCGCAAGCCACTTTTTGGCCCCAACCACTACAACAAAATTAGGTTATAGCGACACATTTTTGTGACACTTTTTTGCAAGTGTCCCATTTCTATTCCATCTATATTCAAAATTAGGTTATAGGGATACATTTTTGGGACACATTACAGTAATGTGTCGCTATACGCCCTAGCGACTGCACATATAGCGACACTAATAACAAGTGTCGGTATTTTTTCTAGCAGCATTTACTGATATTCCGATGGCCGTATGGAAGAAGGCTAGCGGTGTAGCGCACATCATTTCTCAAAGTCACTATAACATAGTTTTGTTGTAGTGAATAGTGTAATACTCGAAAATTTTTAAATCTGAAAATTTAATTTAAATCGCTTTTTGAATTTTCTAAAATTCAAAAATTTAGATTTTTAGTGTCTTTGGAGAATTGTTAATTGATTGGCCTAATCTGACCCAGTCTCGACGGAGTATAGACATTACTTGACCAGTTTCATCGAGTTGAAGACAGTGTGCAATCAGATTTTGACTCCGATATCCATATCTCCCGAAAATGCACATTTTATGTGATAGATCTGACTAAAAATTTAATTAGTGAGATATTTGAAAAGTAAAATCGTCACTCTGACGACGTCGCCGAGCTGAAGACGGTGGTGCGATCAGATCTTAAATTCGATTCCCGGATCTCCCAGAAATATAGTTTTCGCGTGTAAATCAGAACAAAAAATCGGTTTACGGGGAATTTGGTATATGTTACAGTTGTTGCACGTGAAAATTGGTAAAATCAGTTGTTTTGGAATGTTTTGGCTTTTGGCACGTTTTTCAAGAATTTTGAAATTCGAAATTTCAAAATTGCGACATGAATCCAAAGAGAATTGAAAGTAGGGATGTAAAGGTAATTTTCAGAAATATTTGTAAACGAAAATTAGGATTAGAAATTTTGTAAACCAAATCCCTAACCCTTATTAAAACCCTAATCCCCTCTTTTTCCTTCTCCCCTCAGCCGCCATCACCCACCATCCACCCTTGTCCATACGCGGCTCGAGATCGGAGCCTTAGCCATTGCCGCCGGAGCTGAGGACCAAGGTTTCAGGCTCCTCTCCTCTAGATTCGGACGGTTGGACCATCATGATGCCCTAGCCATCTCGCGCCGCCGCTCCGCACGTGTGCCGTACGCTGCACGCACAACCATGTGCAGCAGCGCTGCCGCTGGGGCAGTCGCCGTGCCCTAGCCCCGCTCGGTCGCACGCTTACTTTGCGCGCCTCTACGCGCGTGCCGTAGCGCACGCCTATGCGCGCGTGCCGTCGGGCGCTTGCTGCCGCTCGTGCCACCCGCGCTCGCCTGCCACACCAGCTCGAGCGCGCGCCTTGCCCTGGCCGCCCCTTGTGGTGTCTCGAATTTTCGTGCGACTTGACTGTGTGGTCGGCGGAGAAAAAAATACCTATTTTTGGTGTATTGAGTACGTTGTGCGTTAAACGGAGGCCAAAAACGGACTCAGCGCGCAAAAACAGTCAAAATTGGCTATTTTCGAGCGAAATTGGGCTAGCGGGCTCTTTTCGATCGCGGGCTGGCTCACGGCCCACAAGCGTGCACCGGGTGCAGCGAACTCGTGCGGGTGCCATGTGGCGAACGCGGAATGGCTAGGCTCGGTCGCTGGCACGGGCAAGGGAGCACGCGGGTGGCGCCACGTGGCCGCACCTCATTGGGCGCGACGGCCGACGCGACAGGGCGCACGTGGGCGGCGCCATGCGGCAGCGTCGCGTTGGGCGCGACGGCCGAGGGTGCCCCTGCGCGCTGACTCTGGGCGGCCCGAGGGGCGGGGACGCGTGGGCTCCCCATGTGGCGGGGCCCCGTTGGTCGTGCGCCTTGCAGCGCGACGCGCGACCCTGGCGCGTTGACCTGGGGGGCGCCCGTGATGCCACGTGGCGGCCCCCGGATAGTCGTGCGGAAGCGTGTTGGCACCGGCTAGTGGGCCCCGATTGGCCGCGCCACTGTAGCAAGGCCGTTTTGGGCTATTTAAGGCCCGAAACACTCTTTTATTTCCTCTTTTTTCTCGTTTGCTCGATCTTTAAATTTTTGGGAGCGTGGGAGAGAATCATGGGAGAGTTGTGGAGTGCCGCAAGCGCGCTGATTGTGCCGTGGAGCGCTCGCGAAGTGTTCCAAAGAGTCGGGCGGGCGTGCGTGCGCAATTTTGACGGCGCACCAACGTTAAGGTAGGTTTTGCCTCGTGTTTTGTATGTTTTTCGGCATAGTTCTTGGGTGTTGCTTTCAGGTTTTTTGTCTTTGAACTCTGTGCCTTTGTCCCTGTTAGGGACCATTGTTGGAGGTGTCGTTTTACCGCGCAATTTACCGCCTGATTTTGCGGGGTGTACCATTCGCGCGTGGCGAGCGCCGTTGCGCTTTTGGTTTCGAAAGAGAGCGTGTTACCGCAGGAGCCCAATTGCAAGTGTCTACAAGCAATTGGCAACAATGAGGTGGGTTGGATTTCTTCCAAAATTAGCGGGCGGCGTTCCAATTCTATGTTATTGTATGCATGCATGATAAGTAAGTACTTATTTTGTGGACCGTGATGCATGCATGATTAAATTAGTAAACCGATTATTTATTGTGATAACGAAATATTGGAACCTTGTCTAGCACCCCGTCATATGTTTGCATGTATTTAATCAGACTAGTAGAAAACTCTCACTTGGACTAGTTTTCTTCCTATTTTAGACTTCCCACATTATGTATTCTTTTTTTCTAGACTTAGAGTTCGTCCTCGCTCGGATAATAGGCCAAGTGGACGGGTTATTGTGGGATGCATTTGCACTTGTGCCTGGGGGCCGAGTGGAGTATGGTAGCTGAGGCTAGATCAGAGCTAGTGTCTGGAGCCATTCGGGTCGATGGTGGTCTCGGGTTGTCGGGTATTCTCTGACCAGTGTCTTTAGCACTGTGTTTGTAGTAGTGTTGAGCTAGTGATAGCAGGATCTTGAACCCAGACTATTTTTGGACACCAATAATTTCAGTAAACAAATATTTTCCTTCCGAATTTCGAAGGGTCGCCAGAGCATATTCTTGTTTGATAGGGTGAAGGCATTAGCCATTCGGAATTTGGAAAATAAAATTTGTTTTAACTGATTTTCTTAAAAGACTAAAGTTCATTAAATTGGGGCTTCTCAAATCAAAATGATTTTTAGTAATAACTGTCATCTTTTCTTACAAACTTCCTCACCTAAGAGGGATTGAGTGATCTTGGTTCTAGGGGTTGTTTCCATATTTTGGGACGAAAGCTACGGGGGCTATGCGTAGAACCTATTCTTGTTTGATAGGGTTGAAGGCGTTAGTCTTCCGGAACTTTCGGGCCTTCTTTCGTGGTTGGCGATTGAGTACCTCCGGCCAGTGGATTTAGTGTGGTCAGTCGGGTGGTCTGTTCTGGGAGCCGTTTGGGGACGGTGGTCCCGAGTCGTTGAGTGATTCTGGCTGATGTGGTTAGTTTTGAGTTATTATTTCCGATCAGATTGATCGTGGATTTGGATTACAGCCTGCATGAGCCGTATTGAGCTCGACAGAGATATGCGGATACTTCCTCGGTGGGGTTGCTCCCCTCGAGTGCCGCTCCGGAGCTAGGCCTGTTACTTATCTTTCGCAGCTTGTCGACGCAGTCCGAGTGGGACCGCCTACGTAATTCCCATCCCTGTGAGGATGTGTGGTAGTAGGTAGGCACAGGTTTGACTGGACCCTATGTGGCAGTCAGCAGTCAGTGTGATTAGGTTGATCTAGTATTTTGAGTTAGAGTCGATGCATCATTTTCATCTGTATCACCCATTGAGCATTATAGATAGAGGCATGATAGCAGTAGAGTTTATTTCCTGCTTACTTATCATTCCTTATTACATTGTTATCTTATGCCTCTAGTAGACTTAGTGGCAGACCGTTGGTCTTGGGGACAGTTCCCACTGAGAACTACTGTTTGATGTAGTTCTCACACCCGCTGTGGTGACTTTTTTTCCTGAGGCATCTACTTCTGTCCCTGCTACTCCAGTTGTTGTTTCTGTTGATCGAGGTAAGGGAGTCGCGAGCTAGTTCCCTACCCGTCCTTGGATAGCTGTACCCATTTTCGGAGCTTTGTAGTATAGTTTGCTGGATTATTGTATGTAGTTACTTTTGAGAGTTTTATGTTGAGAGACTTATATATTGCGAGGATCAGACTCGTACCATTTTGGAGTTGTATTTTTATATTTCAGTGGTTACTTTCCAGCTCTGATATCTGTATAGTTGTAGTATTATCTTTTGCAGGTTAGACACTTCGTCTTTGCGGGGCTTCCCGTATGGGCGGCGGATCTGTTAGTGAGCCCGGGCCGCAGTTTCGACCCCGGGGCATGACATCCCTGCCTGCGCTCCTACCTTGGCCGCCCTCTGCCTGTGCCCAGCCTGCATCCAGCCTCCCGCGCACCTTTGCGCGTGGCCCAACCTGCGTGCAGCCGATCCGCGTGATGCTTGCGCGCTGCTTGTGCACAAACCGCGCCGCCTTGCTCCGCGCCTCCTTGTGCCACGCTGTTTACACCTCGTTGCGTTATGCCGCTTGCGCGTAGCCAACGCCACGCCCGTGCGCAGCCCACACCGCACCGCGCGTAGTACACACTGTGTCGCCTAGCCGCGCGCAGCCTGCGTTGCGTAGCCGAGCGCAGTCGCGTGCCGCATGCATGCAGCCCGCGGGCTAATTGCGCCGCACGCCACTGCGTGCAACCCGTGCCCGCGCCGTCTGCGCGCTGCCCGTGCGTGGCCTGCGCACTATTTGTGCCCGTGCACTACCTAACACTTGCACGCTACTCTGCTTGCGTGCAACCCATGCACCGTTTTGCATCCCGAAAATTCCTGCAGCCATCGTTTCTTCGGGAGATGAACACGGTACACCCTGAACGCCTCCTTTGTGCTTATTTTACTTAAATTGCATAAAATTGCAGCATTAGTGTTTATCACTGATATTTGTTGTTTGCGGCTCTGGTTGACCCGAATACAGGTTTTTTGACACCGAACGGACCCCGGACAGTGGCACGTCTTACGAGACACCGCGTACTGCTTTAAATAGGCGTGAGATTGATTTTGAGTCGCGGGATCAAAGGTATGATCCATTATTTGTGTAGATTATTATTTAATGCAAATAATTTCATCAGTAGTGTTTTGTGGTGCCAATTTTGCACATGTTGGCATCCCCGGACAGTGCGAACGTCGCAGTTTGGACCCTTGCAGTGTTTGTCCTCATTTGAATGACGATGATGTCGTTCTAGCCTCTTTTTCGAGTAAGAGATCAATCGGTTGCGACGGTTCGAGATTTGGGGAAACGTTCCGGTTAATTGGAACACCGGGGATTGTGGCGAGGTGGTTGGGACCACTTATTTGCCGGTGATTGTCATTTGACTTTAATGACCAAAAGTGGTCAATCAGCGGATTACAGGAATTTTCGGCGGATCTTGGGACTTCAGTGAAGTCCATTGTTTAGTCTTTCAGTTCACTGTGAGTCAGTGGGGTGGTTGTGACTGAGTCAGTCACTGATAGGTGTTTCTAATTCAGGCCCGAGCAGTCAGGAGCCTGTACGTGAGGCTAGCAGCGGATTCCAGGACCGCCTACATTGAGGTGGGTACTCCAATCCGGGCATTGGCATAGTGTAACCTGATTGGGTACCGTAGTCGATCGGACCCTTTAGTTATCTTGCTAGCCCTTCTTCAATTTTCTGCTCTATGATCTATCTTGCTTATTGTGACATACCCTGATGCACAGTGTAGTTGACACTCTTAGCATCCTTATCATTCATACCTGTTTTGCATATATATGCCACAATTAGTATTAGTAGATATTCCTATTCATTCTTGCTATATATCCTCTACTGCTATATTTGGTCACCTGTCGTATGTCTGGATTTTTATTCATGTTAGAGTAGGAGGATATCGTTGTCATTATGATATTGCTTGGCACCGAGAATATAGATGATCTAGTTTGGTAGTCTATGATTTTCTAGATCTTGACTCGTTTTTGTTTCATAAGTTGGCTATGACTTACTAGTCGCTTAGGGATATATCTCCTACTGCTACATTTGTACCTTGTCATTATCCCTGGATTATTATGCATGATAGAGTAGGAGGACATTATTATCACTATGGTATTAATTGACACTGTGATTTATCTCTGCTTTACATCTATATGCCATGATTCCTTCAGTGTAGTTGACACTCTCAGTCTTTGCGTGATTGATATCTCCTACTGCTACCTTTTCATCATTACTATTAGTTATGATTTATCATTGCATGATAGAGTAGGAGGATATGTCGTTATCATGACATTTATTAGCACTATGTTTGACTTTGGATCCCGTTTGGGAGTTTTCGGCTATTCGCCATGTTTTCGGTCTTTTGACCGCGAGCTTGAGCATTTGCTTTGAGATCGCCATGCACCAGATGTACATCTTCACGTACTCCAGCAGACTGGCCTGCGTTTTGGTGTTCTTTACCGGTAGAGTGGTCTATTCGACCCATGAGCTCGTTTTACATGGCTGCACCTGTGGGACCGGGCGATATTGAGTCCCTTTTTGTTATTAGTCAGCAGGTGTGGGGTACATGTGTGAGGACCCGAAATTCCCACTTATGGATTACGGTTACATCTACAGCTTCTGGAGGCCTACGAGGTGTGTCGGTGGTGTTTGTGCACAAGTTGGACACAAGTGATGGACTTCGGGCTTAAAAAGGGATCACGTGGGTGACTGGAGGACCCATCGAGTGTTTAGAAGTAGTTTCGCGCAAAACGGAGATTAAAATTGGACTCAGTGCGAAGTTTAGACAAAAAATCACCTTTCCGGATGCCTTCGGAAAAATTGAGGTTTGGAATTTGGCAAAACGGACACCGGATTTGGATTCAGCGCGCGAAAACGATGAGAATGGACTATTTACTTGTATTTTTCGAAGCCCGGATGACGCGCACATTTTTCGAGGCGATTGGAACTATTCCGGCGGGCGGCGGGCGGCGGCGGAGCGTGGCGGCGCAGGTGCACGGGGGCGGGCAGGCGCACGGGCGCGCGGGCAGGCGCGCGGTGCACGGGTGTGCTTTGCCACGTGGCATCTTCTCACTGGTTCCTTGCGGACACGTGGCGGGCTTGGAGTGGCCGGTGTAGTGGCCCGGGACCACGGAGCTGGCTGGACCGCCTCGGGGCGCGTGCCTGGCAGGGTGCGCAGGCGGCGCTGGCAGTGCGCACATGCGCGCGCCAAGCGCGCGTTGACCGGCTGCCGCGCCACGCGTCACCCTCCGGGGCGGCCACGTGTCGTGCGGTGGATGGCCCTTGTTGCTGTCGCCTGTTTGGCAGCTGACGTGGCGGAACCGGATTAATCCGGGCGCTCCGCGAGGCAGCAGACCGGGTTACTGTAGGCGCCCGAAACATTTCGGGCGCCCGGAACCGGGACATATTCGTCATTTTTGGATTGTTTTCTAGAGCCTATTTAAGCGATTCGAGCCGCTTCTTCTCCCCTTTTCTGGCATTTCCGAGCCTCCCCTCGCCACGACGCCTTCAGCAAAGATGATCCCCGTGCAGTGCTGCTTCCTTCTGTGGATTTATAGGATTTTACGTGGCACGCTTTTCGAGGTACCATTTTCTTCGGCGCGTCGCGACGCTCCTTCGGCGGTGTTCCCTTTCGTCGCATTTTGGTGCGTGAGCTCCCCCGGCCTACCCCGACCACCTTTTCAGGCAATTCTTGCTCCATTGGAACAGCGACAGGCGCAGCTTCGATCTTGGTATTTTCAGCTTTCCCTCGTTTTGCGTTTTTCGAGGTGTTTTTCCGAGTTTACTGTGACACTATTTCTGTGGTAGAGATTTGGACAGCGGCTCGCTTCTTTGGCGATATCTCCGCACTCGGACATCGGATCAGGACGTGCCTATATAGTTTTTGCATCTACGCATCGCAAGGATTATTGTCGTATTTTTTGTTGATTTTTCAGAGACTTGCCCGAAGGTATATTCTTCCCCCTTTACTGTGCAGAGTATTACAGTTGTGTATGTTGTGAGGTTTTGTGCACCCTGCGTTGTGGAATTTGTAACTCGGCCTACGGGGCTCGGAATTGGACGTGCAGGTACCCGTTTCGAAGGTTTCGACGCGATGATCGCAACAGTATTTTTGTTGGATTTTTCTGAGTCCGTTCTGCAGGTGAAAATTTCACATCTTCGGGACTGTTTTCAGTTGATTGTGTATACTTGGATATTTTGGAATAAAGTATAATTTTGGACCTTATTGTTGTACCCAGGAAGGTTCGCGAGTGATTCTGAACCTGTTGGAACTGGAGAAAATGGGAGATAGTGGATTCCGGGTATTTTCAGCTGTTGGACTTTGGACTGTTAGCTTCTTCAGGTGGGTGGCCTCGTCTTCAATACCTATGGGCTGTACAGTAATTCTACTGATGTAGGATCATGCATGTTTATGAGTTTATTGTGTAGCATGCTAGAATGTAGGAATTGATATTCCTGGTATTATCTGTCGATCTTGTGATCTTTCGCTTCCTACCATCTGTTAAATTAGTGTTATCTCGGAACTTGACCTAGCACCCCCGTCATCTGTTGCATGTGTAACCAGACCAGTAGAAAACCCTCACTTGGGCTAGGGTTATTTATGTTTAGACATCCACATTATACCATATTCCTGGACATAGTGTTATCCTCGCCCGGGTACTGGACCGAGGGGTCGGGACTTCCTTTTAGTGTGGGATGCATGTTACACTCGTGCTTGGGAGCAGAGTGGAGTCTGGTATATGTTGTTGGTCGTTATCTGTGGCAGGAGCCGTTTGGGTAAACGGTGATCCGGGGATATCTTGTTTCCCTGTTTGTATTGTCGCCACTGTGTTAGTGGCAGTTGTGTACCAGTGTTAGCAGGACCTAGAACCCAGAACCTTTTTGACATACACATGATTTTAGTCTACCAATGTTTTTCTTCCAAGCATCGAAGGGCCGCTGGAGTCTGTTCTTGTTTGATTGGACAAAGGCATTAGCCCTTCGGGGTTTGGGTATAAAATACTTGTTTTCTAACTGTTTTTCCTAAAAGAACTAAAATCATTAAAAATAGGTTTCTCCTTAAATCAAGATAGTTTTTCAAAAAGGGAACTACTTTTAGTCCTCGCCCTGCGTGGGTTGAGTGAAAATAGGTTTCAGTAACAAATGTCACCTTTTTCCTGTAATTCTCCCCACTCGAAAGGATTCGAGTGGTCTGGGTTCTAGGGGCCGTTCCTTTGTCGGGACGAAAGCCACGGGGGCCGAGCCTGGAACCTGTTCTTGTTGATAGGGTTGTAGGTGTTGGTCTCCCGGAACTTTCGGGCCCTGGTTGGTGTCTTCTGTGAGTTTGATGTTTTGTCGGGGGGAGCCGTTGTGTAGACGGTGGTCCCGGGCCATCGAGTATCTTCCGGCCTGTGTTGTTGGGAACCGTTGGGGTTGACGGTGGTCCCGGGTCGTTGAGTGTTGTCCGACCAGTTTTGTTAGCCCTAAGTTGTGGGTCGATCCCGGCTGTGGAGTATCTTCAGCCAGTGTGTTTTGTGCTACGGGTTCGTGGAGTTTGCTAGTGTCTTGAGTTTCGAGTGAGCTGATCAGCTGAGTCGTCGAGAGTGCTCCGACCGTTGTTCGAGATGTTTGAGGATCCTGAGTCTTTCTGTTCTGAGAGTGAGCGTGGATTTTGACTATAGCCTGCAGGAGCCACTTGAGCTCGACAGAGTGCGCGGATACCTTTTTCCTCGTTGGGGTCGCGCCCCTCGAGAGCCACGCCCGGGGTGGATCTGTTACTTTTGTATCGCGACTTGTCGACGCAGTCCCTCTGGCTGGGCCAGTTTTGGCAGTCACAGACGCCCTACATCTGTCCGGTCCTACGTGGATGTAACGACAGTAGGTAGGCGCAGGTTTGACTGGACCCGAGGAGGCAGTCAGTGTAGATTGGGTGATCTGAGTTGAGGGATAGTAGATGCATCATGCTTCAATCTGTTCCACTTTTTGAGCATCTAGATAGAGGCATAGTAGCTGTAGAGTCTTTCTTTTCCAGCTCTTTTCTTTCAGTACCACTTTGTTACTTTATGCCTCTAGTAGACTTAGTGGGCAGACCGTCAGGCTTGTTGGCGGCACCGACTGAGAACTACTGTGGGATGTAGTTCTCACACCCGTCGTGGTGTCCTTTTCCCCAGGGACTTCTACTCCTGTTCCTGTTGCTCCAGTTGCTGATTCTTCTGACCGAGGCGAGGGAGTCGCGAGCTAGTTCCCTACCCGTCGTTGGAGTGTAGCGGTACCCCTTCAGAGAGAGCTTCAGTAGATTCGTTATTTTTTTTTTCTTCTTTTGAGAGACTGTTGTAGTGAGTATTTGATATGTATTGAGAGCCTATACACTGATGTATTTATTGGAGATACCTCCCTGTTGAGTTCTGAGTTTTCTATTAGAGGACTTTCTATATGATCGTATTTGGGAGATGGATGTTGTATTATTTTCAGTTGTATAGTGGTTGATTTTAGTTTTACAATAGTTTACTTTTCAGCTCTGATATCTGTTTACTATAGTTGATCTTTTGCAGGTTAGTCGCTTCGTCTATACGGGGTTTCCCGTAAGGGCGGCGGATCTGTTGGCGCGCCCGGGTCGCAGTTTCGACGCCGGGGCGTGACAACATGTCAGACTTGGTTCTGCACTAGCCTGGGGTCCTCGTGACCAATAGTGGCACATGATTGGGTATCTTTGCTTATCAGTTATGTTGATGTATGTTTACTTTTACTGCTTCCATACTTGTTTTATAGTTATTGATCCATACTTGATTCACAGTTATCGCTCTATACATGCCTTATAGTTATTGCTTCCTTACTAGTATTTCGTACTGATTATCACTGCCTTTTGATTATTGTATACCAGTAGGTACGACTTGCTCGTCTCCGGCTCGTTGTACTCACTGGGATACATTTTAGTTGTATCTCACACCCTCTGGTGACACCATTTCAGGTTCGTCGGTTGGTGGGATGTCGGGACCGTGATGTGAGGATTCTGTGATAGAACTGTCCCTTGATGCTAGCTAAATAGCTGGCCAGTACCATTTATTATTAGTGTTCTTTTACTATGATCAAGATTTAGTAGCTCTCGATTATTGTCAGCTGTGGATTCTATTGTGATGTTTATGTTATCAGATTATTATGTAAGTTGTTTAAATTGTTTAAAATGTTTAGTGGTCCACTCTGATTGCAATTGAATGCTCATTGTATCTGCCTAGCCGTGCGTGTATAGGGGAGACTTTGTCTAGGTAGACAGAGAATTTTCTATGCACGTGGCGATCTGTTCACGTCCTGGGATTCCTGTTTGAAACTATGATTTTTTTTTAAAAAAATTAGACCGCTTTTCAAAACTCGGGGCGTGTGTCACGCCTCGAGATCGCCAATTTAAATAGTTCGGGCACGCCAACAGACCCGCAAATCGGGCATGACCTCTCTATACCCGAAAGGAATGGCAACATTCATCTCAATGAAAACAATCAATCAATGAGGGACCACTACTAACTAAACACTTTCATTCATTAAACAACAAGTTTAAATGGTAAATGAAAGCAACCACATGAGTGAACCACGATATAAAATTAATTACATTTTCCATCTCTCAACTTGCATTTAACTGAATATTACAATTTACATCAATTTCCTCACAAGTACAAAGTTCACTCAAAATAAAACTCAAAATGTAAACTGGCGACTCTAGACTGCTAGGTCGCTAAGCTGCCAGTTTATATTTTGTGTCGTGTGCCTCGCTCGATGTGCCTGATCCTGTAATGATGGTCACCCAAGGGTGTGAGAACTACTTAAAGTTTCCAGTGGGTTCAACCACCGAGAAAGAATGTTCTACACCACTTGGTCCAATGGAAGCAATATAATAGATAGCAATATAATATGAAAAGCTGTAAACTTCTATCTAAGATACTCATGTATAATTTACCATTTGTCATGACCCGACACTATATCGCTACCAAGGGTTCCACACTAGCCACACTAACCACTTGACCACAAAACTCGTATTCTTTATTGTGCTTTAATTCAAGTAGCTCATCCCTTGGAAAGCCTCGCCCAACGGGCCCGCGCCCGGTAGTCATGCTACCATAAGACGAGACGATCCAAGGCGCCATATAGCACTCGTGTGCTATGTCTACCATCGAAAGTACCTCGCATAAATTCGGCCACTACCGCGAGGAGGAAAGCCTTACCCCCGCACGAGTCCCAGCTTCCGATGGTGTCATTTTATTTTCTCTTTCTCTTTCATTTAAGCTTTTATCTTATTTGCTCTTTAAGCATTTCCATTTGTTCCTCTACCTCTTACCCTAAGTCCATGCCTCAAGGGTAACAAGAAAGTCCCTTGGACTTTATTTATACTTTCCTCTTTCATTCATTAACTCATGTTGAAGTTAAAGTGAGAATTCATTTTGCCTAAACACACCCTAAGACCAACTCTAGGGTTACTTTTATTTACTCTTTAACCTCAACTCACTTATACCTTCATTTAGAGTTTTGATTCTAAGTTAAAACTCTAGCTCACAACCTTAGTTTAACTCTTTATACATATGCCACAAGTTAAATCCTAAGGTTAATGCCACTCATCATAACTTAATGCTAAGTTTTCTCCTAAGTCATCATGATCATTGTTCAATATAGACCTTTAACATCAAGCTTTTAACACTTAACAATATACAACTTGCATCATATACATTAGGTTTATTAAAACCCATCATGCTCAAGAGACTCTTAGCCCACAATGATTCTCATTCTAAGAACCTACTTTAGGTCATTTACACATTCATTCTACAAGTTGACTCTTAAAGTCCCTGTGATGACCCGGATCTTCGTTGATATTACAGTATGATCGACAGCTTGTGGAGGCCTATTTCTGTTGATAGTGTTGGTTGCGCGCAAAACCGGACCCAAGAAACGGACTCGGTGCAAGAAATAGATCAATTTTACCCATTCGGGAGTTTCGTCAAAAATAGAAGTGGTTTCGCGCAAAACGGACGTCGTATTTGGATTCAGCGCGGAAAAACGATTGAAACAGCTATTTGGATGTATTTTTTGGATTTTGCAACGTCTCAGCTCAGAGGTGATATGTTTGGGTTCCCCGTCATTGTTTGACTCGCTCTACTTGAGACCAGTGAGTGTTTGGGGTGCGAGGGACGCCATTGCGGATTCTGGCCCGAGAGATGAGGAATGGCGCAACTAGGCCATGTCGTACAGGTTGTTGATGTTGTTGAGGAATGATCACAAGGAGCGGGTGACGTTTTGGGAGCTGGTGACGATGATGTTGGATACTTGCCCTTCTGATTTGAGACTCTTTTTGGGCTATGCTAGTTTCGAGGACGAAACTTTCTTTTAGTGGGAGAGGATGTGATGACTCGGATCTTCGTTGATATTACAATGTGATCGACAGCTTGTGGAGGCTTATTTCTGTTGATAGTGTTGGTTGCGCGCAAAATTGGACCCAAGAAACGGACTCGGCGCGAGAAATAGATCAATTTTACCCATTCGGGAGTTTCGTCAAAAATTGGAAGTGGTTTCGCGCAAAACGGTCGTCGTATTTGGATTCAGCGCGAAAAAATGATTGAAACAGCTATTTGGATGTATTTTTTTGGGTTTTTGGACGTCAGAATTGGACTCAGCGCGCGAAAACAGTAAAAATTGGCATTTTTAGAGCTTATTGGGATCTTTTATAGGCGGTCGGTCCACGGGAGTGCACGTGCACCAGGGCCAGCGACCACCGGGGTCGCCACGCGTCAGTGTCGGAGTGGCCAGCACGGGCCACGCGGCGCGCCCGCGCGCGCCCGCTGGCGCTGAGAGCGTCCCCGCGCGGGACGCGTGTCGCCGCGCCAGTGGAGGGCGCCGCGGGCGACGTGGCCCCATCCGGGCCATCCGCCCAAGGGCGGGGCGCCCGGATGGGCGCCACCTGTCCCGCTTGCGCACGGGCTGGGCCGGGCGCTGGGCCTGGCCCGGTACTGTGCACCGCACAGTACCCCCTTCTCTCTCTTTTCTTCCTTTTTTTCTTCTTTATTCTACTCAAGCTCTTCTACCTCCTCCTTCTCCCTCTTTTGGCGCTTCCAACTTTGGGGACTTCTACAGAGCACTCATCTGCAACTCTCCTTCATCTTCATCAGCAAAGAGAAGGACAAAAGAGGCTTCATCACCCTCATTTTCTCCAAGAAGCAAGCTCCACCATTATTGCAGTTTGATGACTTCTCCGTCGCGTTTCGGTGCAAAAACTCTACAGAGCTAACCAGAGGGAGTTTTGACCTGATTTTTGATTCTGTGTCTTCACAAGAGGTAGGTCTACAACTTTGGTATTCAAATATCCCCTTATATCATGAGTTTTTTAAGAGTTTTTAAGCCATCTTTGGAACCCTTTGTTTCAGCCTGGAATCATGGACAGTTCTTAGTGTTTTGGTTTTTCTGGACTTTAGGATGGGGGGTTTTGGATGATTTTTGTGGGAAAATTTTCAAGACTCGAAGATCTACAATATTGGTATGTATTATTTCCCCTAGTTCTGAGGTTTATTGGGGTTTATTTATTATCTTTGGAACACCATGCTGCATTCATGCACAGATTGAACTTGTTGGATAGTTCAAAATATTTATGAGTTTTCTTCTTCATCCGAGCATGGATTTTGGAGTTCTTTAGCTCGATTTGCTTCTACTCTCGACAAGGAATCCAATGGTGCCTCTCATGCTGGATTTGGAGCTCATTTGATTAGGTAACGTTAATGATCTTTCCAGCTCTGTTATAAGGTTTACTGCAGTCCCTGTTTTAGATTTTGATTTGAGCATTGCACCTTGGAATGCACATATCTTTGGATATATTAGGTCTTTTTCGGAATTTCAAGTTGGCACTTCTTTTAACTTCAATGTGAGCAAATTCTCTTTTGTGATATATGGATGATTCCCTTTGGAAAAGCCTCTAATTAAGCTTGGAAGCTCAAGCAAGTTTATGTTAGCAGTTTGGGACAGCAATGTGATATTTGCTTCATTTGAATTTTAAGGGAAATTAATGATAGATTTTTGAGGACTTGGAGATATTTGTATGGAAGAGGACATCTTTGTTTTACTATTGGGGACTTCATTTTGAGGTATTTGGGGCTGCACTTGCATCTTATTTAACCTAGTCTTACTTGCTGAAATTCTAGAATTTGATTGCGCAGCGTGCATTGTTTCAGTGATTGCGCCCAATCCGTGTGGCAGATTTAGATGATTTTCATGGCATTGGACTCCTGAGAGGATAAGGATTACTCACGCCAAATTTTAGCTAGATCGGGCAGCGGATTGTCAAGTTTCAGGTGAGTTGTTGTGCTTTTCCGAAAACGATGATTTACCCACTCGGGCTATTAGATTTCCACATGACATAGTTGATCGTTGTCTTCTTTTCCTTGGTGAATCATGCTTGAATATCCATGTTTATATTAGGTTATTGATCCTCAGTTTATACATGAGTGAATGATTAGTTTGGTTGATGTTACACTATCTTATATGAAGTTGATTACAAGTGACCATCCCTAAACCTATGCTATGTGAGAGTAGTTTTGGTTATTGATCTTCTAGTCTACACTATGTGAGATTACTATAGTTGTTGATTCTTCACCTATCTATGAGGGTTTATGTGAGAAGGACATGGTTGCTATGTGAGAAAAGTTATTATGGTTTTATGTGAAATGTTATTTGGTTTAGGTGAGAATGATTATAATGGTTATGTGTGAATGGCTAACACGACTATGTGAGGATGGTTATGATGTTTATGAGTGAGGGGTTATCAGGGTTATGGGATAATGGTTATTATGGTTATGTGAGAGTGATATTGTTGATGATCCTTAAGCCTATGTCATGTGAGATTGTTATGTTAAATGATCCTTGACTTATCCATGTGAGAATAATTAATCTTGTTGATCTTCATCCTACATCTTGTGATATTGATCATAATGGTTGATCCTTAGACTACTTTATGTGAGAATGTGAATTGCGGTTGGTTGGTGATCTAGCTTATGTGGAAATAGATGTTGTTGATAGATCCTATGTTCATCCTATGTGAGATCAATGAAGGTTGTTGAACCTTAGTCTATTCATTGGTGATACCTGATTGAATGTCCATATTTAAGTGATGTTAAATGATCTTTAGCATATCCATGTGTGAATGTGATGTTTGATAAGCGTTGTACCACCTTATGTGATGTTGATTATAAGTGACACTTCTTTAATCTATGCCTTGTGAGAGTAAACGAGTAATTGATTATCAACCTACACTATGTGCGAATGGATGGTTCATGTGATGGTGGTTAGTGGTTTATGTGAGAATAGTTAACTTCATTAATCTTGATCTAATTTATGTGAGATTGATCCCTATTAATGATGTGGTGACCCGGATCTCTGTAGGGCTTCTACAGCGTGACCAGCAGCTTTTGGAGGCCTATGTGGCGTGTCGGCGGTGTTTCTGCACTAAATTGGACACAAGTGTTGGACTTCGGGTGTTAAATGGATCATATAAGTGATCGGAGGACCCCGTTGGATGTTAGAAGCAATTTCGCGCGAAGCGGATATTAAAAATGGACTCAGCGCGAAGTTTGGACCAAGAAACACCTTTCCGGATGCCTTCGGCAATTTTTAGGAATGGAATTTGGCAAATCGGACACCGGATTTGGACTCAGCGCGCGAAAACGGTCAAAATGGACTATTTACATGCATTTTTCGGAGTTTGCTACAGTAAATTACTGTTCACTGGCCGGAACAGTGTTTCCGGCGATCACCGGCGCGGCGGGCAGCGGCGGAAGGCGGCGGCGCAGGCCCGGGCAGGCGGCGCGCGGCCGCGGGCAGGCGCACGGGCGCGCGGGCAGGCACGCGGGCGCGCGGGCAGGCGCGCGGTCCACGGGCGAGGCGTGCACCAGGGGAGGACACGTGGCAGTTTATTACTGGGGCGGTGTTGTGCGCGCGGTCCACGCAAGGAGCGGAGCAGGTGACCGGGGCAGGTGGCCGTACGGCGGGGCAGGTGGCCGTACGCGCGTGGGGGGCAGGCGCGTCGTGCGCGGTGCGGGAATGGCGGTGCCACGTGGCGCGCCGCCATTGGCGGGCGCACGTGCACCGGGCGCTGCGGGCGCGGGTGAGCAGTGAAGCGAGCCACGTGGCGGGCCGTGGCGGTTTCGGGCCTGCACAGTAATGGGCCGGGCCCATTACTGTAGCAGCCCGAATCATTCGGCGCCCGAAAAAGAGGACACAGATGTCATTTTTAGATTTGTTTTCTGGAGACTATAAATAGCCCCCTTTGGCCTGCGATTTGGAGCTTTTCCTGAGGTCTTCTTCTCCTGAGCCCTGAAGCAAAGTTCTTCATCATCTTGTGCTCTATCTTCTGAGGAAGTTTGGGAATTTTTGGTGGCACGCACTTTGAGGTTTGCGGCTCTCCGGCGCAGTGCAACTTTCCTTCACCGGTGATCCCCTTCGTCGCGTTTTGGTGCGCAGGCTCCCTTGGCTTACTCAGACCATCTTTTTCGATGATTTTTGTGGCAGCGCGTTCACGAGAGGTAAGGCTTCGTTTTTCGTGTTGATTACTTCTCCGCGTTTCGAGTTTTTGGCACAGTTCCCGAGGCATCTCTGAGCCATTGTTTTTCTGTGGTAATTTTGGACAGCATGAGCTTGTTGGATTTATTTCTCTATGCTCGAGCATCGGAATGAGGTGTTTAATGACTCGATTGATATCTACTCTTCGAGAGGAACGCGCCCGTATTTTTATTGGATTTTTATGAGGTCATTTCGAGGGTGATAATTAAGCTTCTTTGCTGCTCTGTTTTCAGCAAAACTGTGTTCTTGAGGGAATGGCTTCCAATGTTGTCCGAATTGTTTCTTGGCCTACAGGTATCAGAACGGGGCGTTTAAAGAGTCGATTTGGGGCTACTCGTCGCGAGGATCGCAACCGTAATTTTTTGGGAATTTTTGGAGGTCTGTTTACAGGTGAAAAGGCTTCTTCTCTCTGCTGGTTGGTGGAAAACAGCATGTGCTGTTTTGAGAGTTTTGATTGTGGTGTAATTAATCCTCGGCTTCGATGTTGTTTGCTGGAACAGTGGTTTGTGCGACTGTTTACCGAGGGTGCGGTTCCGGCGGATTTTGGATTTCGTGTGGCTGTGTACTTCACCGACTTCGACTTTGCCTGCGGAATGCGTTTCAGGTGGGTTCTTTGTTCCGAGAACCGGTGAACGGTTCTCTAATTCTATATGTTAGAATTGCATGCAGGTGTAGGGTACAATACCTGGGATTGATTGGTAAGCTTAACAATGTTGATTTATGGGAATTGCAAGTTAATTATTTCATATTATGACAATGGTATTAATAAGACATTTATGTTGATGATTAGTGGAAGCTTACCTAAGGCAAGGTTACCCTATATGATTAATTATCATGCCATGTTAGCACATAACCTTTTATGAGGCTGGTTTATGCAATGGAAAAGGATTATGTAGTTATGTGCAGGTTCTACTCTGAGGAGCAATTATGGATCGGAAATTATGGACAGGTATGGTCATTGATAGGTTGGCATGAGGTTTATTTTCTTTATTCTTCTTTGAGGACAAATGCATGCTTGTATGGACATATAGCTAGGCCATCTTTTACTGCTACACTATATACCGAAATTTGACTTAGGAGAAACCATGTTATCCTTTTCTCCTTCTTTGCTAGTCAGGCGGTCTGTGTTGCTCAGATGCGAGCAGGGGTCTGGGATAGTGTAGCCGGGACCTTAGGGTCAGAGACAGGGTGTACTTGATGTTGGATCGTGGGTTAGTGCGGCAACCGCGGACAGTAGGCGGTTGACCGGATCTTGATTATTTTACCCGATTGTGGGTTGTGGGTTATTGCGGTGACCGCGGACATTGGGCGGTTGACCGGATGTTTACTATGCATCAGATTGAGTATCAGATTTCTCTAGTGGATGGAATTTCCCACTTGTAGAGTACTATTGCATCTGATTGGGGATTGAGGTTTCTTTAGTGGATGGAGTTTCCCACTTTGGTCATAGTCTTGATCCAGTCCTGCTATATTGAGATATGTGCTACAGAGATACTTGTGATACTGATGACAGAGATACTATACTCGTGTGGGTCGCTCCCCTCGAGTGCCACTCCGGAGTAGGCGAGACCGGGTTGTCGTACCGGCGTTCAGTTGAGCTTTTACCGGGTTGTCGTACCGGCGTTGAGTTGAGCTTTTACCGGGTTGTCGTACCGGTGTTGAGTTGAGCTTTTCCAGTTTTACTGGTCCATCGATTGGGTTTATTCAGGATACTTTTTGTTACACTCGTGCCTGGGGGACCGAGTGAAGTCTAGTAGCTGTGTTTAGACCAGTGCTAGTGTTGTTGGGAACCGTTTGGGGTTTGACGGTGGTCCCGTGGTCGTTGTGAGTTCTTTGACCATTGTGTGAGAGGTTGAGCATCTTGAGTCTATACGGTTAGAGAGAGAGGGCTTGGATTTTGACTATAGCCTGCATGAGCCACTACTCGATAGCGAGTTAGTCCGTTTGGACGCCCTACGTAATTCCTGCCCGTCAGCGGGAGGTGGTTGTAGGTGGGCGCAGGTTTGACTGGACCCGATGTGGCAGTCAGCTCGATTGGGTCGATTGAGCACCACGTGTGCGAGTGTTGCATATCTTTATCAGAGTTTCCCTATTTGAGCTTGTAGATAGAGGCATGGTAGCTGTAGAGTGTCTCCAGCTCCTTCTTTCAGTTTTACTGCATTGGTTATCTTTTGCCTCTAGTAGTCTTGGTGGGCAGATCGTCGGGCCTAGTGGCGATACCCACTGAGAACTCCCTTTTTGCGTAGTTCTCACGCCCGTCGGGGGTTCCCCCCCCCTTTTTGTCCTTTCTCTCCTTGTTTTGCAGAGTCTTGGCGGGTGTTGCCGTTCTGTGGTTGCTGTTCGTGGTGAGGGAGTAGCGAGCTAGATCCAGACCCATCTTGGGAGAGTAGCGGTACCCCCCCCTTTTGAGGAGATCTTCAGTATAGTCGGTAGATTGGTATTTATTTCCTCTTTTGAGAGACTGATGTAGTGAGGATATGATGTATTGAGAGCTTGTACACTGATATTTTATTTGGGTTGTCTCCCTGTTGAGCTGTGAGTTTTGTACTCGAGGTTATTGTATGATTATCATTTTTGGGAGATGGACATTGCTGTTTTATCTTCAGTTGTACAGTGGTTGATTTTATTTCTATAGCAGTTTTATCTTTTAGCTCTGATATCTGTTTAGTTGTAGCTCTTTTTGCAGGTAGGACGCTTCGCCTATGCGGGTTTAGCATAGGTGGCGGATCTGTTGGCGAGCCCGGGTCGCAGTTCCGACCCCGGGGCGTGACAAATGACTCTAGTTCATTCATGAAAAGGATGGTTATTGTTAGATGTTGAGATTCATTCCTTGTGAGATTAAGTATTGTTCATGACTCCTAAACCCTTCAATGAGATTAATTGTTGTCGGTTATTTTCAAGTTCATGTTGTGTGAGAATCATGATGGTTTCTACTCTTTATTTTCCTTTCCAAATGAGAACATTTGCACGCTTGAATGGTCGTTTAGAATAAGCCACCTTTTTCTGCAACACGAGCATGCTGGATTTGACTTAGGAGAAAACCCCTTTTTGATTCCTTTACTTCTCTTTTACATATATGTTGAGGGGTTACTTGTTGCTCTAGGATGAGCATGGGTTGGGTTATTACATTGGAGATTATCGAGTCGGGGTGGGTTTACACCGGATTTTTGACTCGTGGGTTGGTTTGGCCACCGTGGATTGGGGACGGTTGCGCCGGTTATGGATTTTACATCAGGTTGGGCTGGGTTTCCCTTTGTGGATATAATTCTTCACATTGAGCATAGTCATGATCAAGTCCTGCTTATTGAGATACTTGTGACATGGTTACTTTACTCGTGTGGGTCGCGGCCCTCGAGTACCACTCCGGAGTAGGCGATTGACACATCGGCCAGTTAGTACCGGACAGTGAGTTCCGGTCAGTGAGTACCGATCTGTTAGCAGATACTTGAGACAGTTTTTGCAGGCAGTGTTCGAGTTTTAGCTCGGGTCGATTGGGTTATATCTCGGCAGTTATTTCTTTTATATCGATGCATACATTTACGGTTGCTATCATTCATCATAGCATTAGAGGCAAAGTAATGGTAGTTCCTCTTTATCAGCGGTTTTGTTTACAGCTTTACCACTTATTTCTTGACTTGCCTCTGGTGGACTTAGTGGGTACGTCAGAGTTTGAGGATTTACCCACTAAGGGCTACTGGTTTTACTAGTAGTTCTCACGCCCTCTGTTGGTGACAGTTTTGTAGAGGTTTTCCCTTCCATCCCTGCTTCTGTTGGATCGACGGATCAAGACGAGGGAGTCGCGAGATAGATCCCTACCAGTGTTGTTTACTACAGCGGGATAGATATACCAACCCGGATTATGGGTTTCACTGTACACTGTTATGTTTTATTATTTTTAGTTTATCTCCCATTTTGGATTCATAGATGTTGTATAGGTGGTTTTTACTTGTATTCTGTTTCTGTGGACCGGATTATTGTAATTTTGGGAGATTGATATTGTACCTTATTTAGCAGTTGTACAGTGATTTAGATTTTTATTACAGCAGTATTTCTCAGCTCTGATATCTGTTTAGTTGTTAGATGTTACTTTTGCAGGTTGGATGCTTCGCCTATGCCGGGTTTTCCGTATGGGTGGCGGATCTGTTGGTGAGCCCGGGTCGTAGTTTCGACCCCGGGGCGTGACAGATTAGAGTGGTATCAGAGCTTAGGATGTAGGTCATTATGGACTTAGAAACGCTAGGCTTGTGGTTGGACCTTAGGATGACTATGTGAGAGTCGTGACTTATAGCGAGAGTCCTGATTGAGTTTTTATACCTCTCCCAAGGGACGGGATGAGTGATTGGCATGTTTATTCTCCTAAGCGATTATGTTGGCCGTAGACAACATAATGCCATGGAATGGGTGACATGTTCTAGACTTTTGCTGGATTGGGTCGTGTGTTTGTTGTGTGTTTTGTTGTGCGGTTCGTCATCGAGCGGCGTCTCCCTGACGCAGAGTTCTGACCCGTGTGCACCCCATTGTAGCCTTTGAGCCAGGATAGGCAATTTTGGGTCGGATACCCAGATTAAGGTCAAAGAGCTCCGGACCAAGGATTTAAGTGCCGTGGCACGGGGTCGGGCCGAAAACTTGCCGGCACGGTACGACACGGTGCGTGCCGAGCCGTGCCGATGAGTACCGGTCACAAAAAATACATGCGTGCCGACACATAATGGCATGAAATATTTAATTTCTTTCGCAACAAAATTTTTTAATTGCTTATTATGTATCTTTATCAAATATTTTGAACTTTATTAAGAAAATTACTTAGTAATTTTAAGAAAAAAGGGTTTTGAACTGTGTCATCGGCACGGGAGCTGTATCGTGCCGGTATCTTGTTGTCACGGTACGGCACGGTAGATACGGCCGGTGCCGATAGATACTTAAAACCTTGCTCCGGACCCAGATGACAGGATTCTCAGTGGCATACCAGCGGCGTAGTGAGCAGCTGGATAGGATGGTACAGTTGTTGGAGCAGTGGGCACCTCCGACAGTGTTTTTTGTCGAGACCAACCCCGTTGTAGTATCCCCTGTGGCAATGATTCCAAGTGGCGCCGATTGAGTGAGCAGCCCTCTCTGTGCCACTTATAGTGCTGAGGCACTGAGGCAGGGTGGGCATCTGATAGCAGATGAGCAGCGAGACATCATTGATCGACTGAGCCAGTTTTGGCTGTTTGGTCCGCCCCGACTCGTAGGATTGAGTTTGGAGACTTTGGAGGCAGAGTCGTGGTTGGCGGTGATGGACAGACTGTTCGAGAGCCTTTTAATGCCAGAGAGTTTACGCAGTTGATGAACTGCACGCTCCACATTAAGAGGGACGAGGCGCATGGGATGTGTGTGTTGGGTTAGGATTGAGCCAGGATACCTTTTCGGCTCATTCGGTCCCTCTGATTTTATATTTTGGATGCCCCGATGGAGCATGACGCTGCAGTTCCTTTGGACAGGGACCTACCGCTAGGAGGCGAATGCTGGATAGAGGCACTCGGTGCCAGGTGACGGAGGGTAGATCAGTAGGCAGAGGCCTTCTTGATTCCTTTTTCGGGGTCGTGGACTTCGGAGGCGCCAGAGGTCGGGTGGACCCCGACAGCAGCATCAGCATCAGTATCAGAGTGGTGCAGTGGAAGCATGATGGGATGCAGTTATTGCCGCATATGAGTGGAGGCAGAGATGGTGCTTTCTATGGGGATAGTCAGTATATTTCGGGCAGATTGAGCGATGACCACCAGCACCGAGCGGTTGAGTCTGTACAGCCTGGTTGGAGGGCGCCCCAGCAGTGAGATGTGTCGTTGCATGTATGATTTTCTTTACAACGGTCTCAGTTAGAGCGTAGTGCATCCCTGCATGGACTAGAGGTAGAGTTGCTACCACGTGCACTTGAGGTATAGATTCCTGATTAGGTTGTGCATGTGGAGGAAGTTTGTGGATTATGTCCAGTGCAGTTAGGCCGTGGATTATACCGGTAGACTAGCTGGTCTTACGGCAGCCCAAGATTTTTGACTCGGTGTGTTGGATTGGTCGGTGTGTCATCATGCGATATTTGATTGTGGTGAGAGGACCTTGAACTTCTGTGAGTTGGATAGGAGGAGTTGTTTACAGGGGTTGGTAGAGTGCGTTGGTTGCAGCGATGGTGTATCGACAAGAGACAGGTAGATGATGAGACGAGGATGCATTACACAGTTAGTGATTGTGATAAAGGTGCCTACGGCGGCCCCGAGACTCAAGGGCATCCCTATTGCCCGCGAGTTTTCGGATGCGAGTCCACCTGAGCTGATGACGATGCTGTCGGGCAAGGAGATTGAGATTGTGATTGACGTGGTTTTGGGAACCGCGCCGATATCGAAAGCACCTTATTGGATGGCACCTATACAGCTGAGAGCTGATGGTATAGTTATCGATTATGATGGATAAGGGGGTTGTTGGACCCGGTGTTTTACCTGATGGAGGAGATGATAGATCTTTCGTCCTGTTAGCAGTGATTGAGTTGTAGTGATGCCCCCACGGTAGTCTTGGATGTGGGTAGATGTTTAGGGCCGGAGATGTTCATTGCAACTAGTCTCATTCAAATGAAGTTTTTAATGCTTACTAACATTTAATCTCATTCACATATATTGGGTTTATTATAACCCCTCATGCTCAAGAAAACTCCTATAGTCTCATTACTACAAATAAACTCTAACCATCTAGCAACTATTCTCATTCAAATGAAGCTCTTAATGCTTATTAACATTTAATCTCATTCACATATATTGGGTTTATTATAACCCCTCTTGCTTAAGAAAACTCTAATAGTCCCATTACTACACATAAACTCTAACAATCTATTATCATGCTTCTAATCATGAAAAATAAAGAAAAAGGGGAGAGACCACCCTTTTTCGAAAAATATCCCCCACCTTGGTTTACCGCCAATTGCTTGTAGACACATGCAATTGGGCTCCTGCGGCTTACTTGCTCATTTTGAGACTGTATGCACAAAATCGCCGAGATCGTGATGTCTCCACTTTTAATGCGGCCAGGCGTATCATTTTAACCTTCAAATTAGAAAGTTAAAGGATAAATTAGTTTATGACCCCGAATCCAAAAACACTAATTTACACCTTTATACAATGCCCATATGACCGATAAAGTGGAATCGGACATGGCCGGAAACTCTGTCACGCCCCGGGGTAAATCAGAACCCGGGCCCGTCTACAGATCCGCCGTACACACGAAATTTCCCACGTACATGAAGCGCCAAAAACCTGCTCAGATATAAGACAAGCAATAAAAGAGCACAAGTATAGAGCTGAACTAAAAACTACAACATCTCAGACTGAAACTGAAAGTAAAAGTGAAATACAACAGTAATAAATACAATAGTCGCTTCCAGCTCACCAAAATAATACAACCAGCTGGCTAAAGCCAGACCAAAAAAATAAAAGTATATCAGTCTGAGAAAAGGGGGTACATCCAAAAGTCTAGCTAAATACTCACTATAAGGCAGAAGATCTATCTACTCAGCGATCCCCTTATCTCGATCAGCCGCTGAAGGCCCAGCAGCTCCTGCAGAAGACTCTGCAAAACAAAGGGGAGAAAAAGAAAAAATAACAATGGGAGTGAGAATCACTGATAAAACCAGTAGCCCCCAGTAGGTAAATCCTCAAGACCCGACGTACCCACTAAGTTTACCAAAGGCTAGAAATGAAGTAAAATGGTATACTGAAATAATATGGTGATAAGGGAACAACCATTACTATGCCTCTAATGAAATACTGAACATCAACGACTGTATGCATGCATTAGTGAATAGTATATGCCAAATAACCCAATCAGATAGACCAGTATAAAACCCGGTACTTCCTGCTCTGCTGTCGAACTCAAGAGCCTAGTAGCGGAATCGGCACGCAGCTCAAATCCCTAGGTAACCAATGGACCGGCGCGCAGCTCGGTTATAAGCCTACCTCCGGAGTGGCACTCGAGGGGCGCAACCCACACGAGTAAAGTAACCATGTCTCACAAGTACAGTAACCATATCACAAGTATCTCAATATAGCAGGACTTAGTCACGACTATACTCAAAGTGGGAAACTCCATCCACTAATAAGAACTCAACCCCAATCTGATGCAAAGATCGACATTCGGTCAACCGCCAAATATTCGCAGTTGTCGGAACACCCCATAAGTCCACAATCTGGTAGAATAATTAACATCCGGTCAACCGCCTAATGTCCGTGGTTGCCGCAACACCCCACAAGTCCAAAATCTGGTACAACCTCTCCCAAACCCAATGATCTCGACTACACTATTCCAAACCCCTGCTCGAACCCAAGCAACATGAATTATTAGTCTAAATAAAAAGGATGAAGGAACAATCATAATTTCTCCTAAATCAAATCCCAATATGATAGTGTAGCAATAAAATGTGGCCTATCTAGATGTCCATACAAGCATGCAATAGTTCTCGAATAACATGGAATGGAAAGTATCAAGTACCATTTATACATAGAAGTAGGCCAATATGTCATAATCACTAACCAACAACACATGCTATCCATATATACTCATGAAGTGCTAGTCTCACATAGATAAGCTAAGAAATAACCCGAATAATTCATCCATGTATGATCCACAAAAGGGGGGGAGGGGGGGGGGGGGGGGGGGGGGGGGGGGGGGGGGTGGTGCAACAATAAACAATGTGTCGGGGATCACCCTAATAGCCCTACCGAGTAAGTCGTAAAAAGAGGTGCTCAACAACCCACCTGGAACGCGCAGATCCGAAATTCGATCGGGCTGAAATCTGGCGTACGTGTTCCCTCAGTGTCTATGGTCCCAACGAATCTAACATCTCCCAAAAACTCCTCCCAGATCAACGGTAGCGAGCAAAACAGTGAAGTGTTGTCCAACAATGCGGTGCAAAAAAAATCAGCGGGCGTGTGACAAAGGTGCAGATGTGAAATCAAGCACGATTTCTATCCGAGGCCAAAAAGGAAAAAAAAAGCTCATCTCGATTGTGGTGAAAAATTCCAACATCTCCTTTCCTCGCGGAGCACCAAAATCTCAGCGAAAACTGTAACAAAAGCCGAACACAGTGCAAAATTTAGTCCCAAAAAATCTGCATCATGCTGTTTGCGCAACAGTCCCAAAAACAGTCATTCTGACCTACGAAATCTCCTCCAAAAATTTTGAAAAAATCACGGCTACGATCCTCGCGAAGTGTAGATGCAAATCGAGTATTTAAACTCCCCGTTCCAACACCCGTAGGCTGAGAAAAGGCATAAACTCTCCTCCGCTGTCCAGAAATTGTTGCAGAAAAGGGGGGTCTAAAGATGGTCCAAAAAACCCAGTAAAAACTCGAAATGGAGGGAAGTGGTAAATATGGAAAACAAAGGCCTACCTGTCGTGGAAACGCTGCCGCAGAAATCGGTTAAAAACTTTTTCGGGGTAGCTCAGGAGAGCTCGTGGACTGAACTGTGACGGAAGAAGCCATTGAAAGAGGAACGTCGAAGTACGCCAAATCGCTGAAATCGTCGAAGTCACAACCTCCAAAAATTCTCACAATCCTTGGAGGTGAAGTACACAAGGTGAAGAAGGGCTCTACAAAAGGGTGTCCTTAGGAGAATTATCCAAAGGGAGAAAAACCCAACACAAAGGGAGGGGAACATAGTTTGGGGTACATTTTAGGGCGCCCGGAACATTCGGGTGCCGAACAGGAAACACGATCGGCTGCGCCCGGATTAATCCGGGCACGCCATGTGTCCCGGACCAAGGCACAGCGGGGTGCGTCCAATTTGGCCGCGCCGTGCGGCCCGACAAAAGGGAGGCGGCAGGTGGTGCTGGCCACTCGCGGGGCGCCACGTGGCGCCCCTTATTATTTTAAATCCAAAAACTCGAAAGATAAAAAGATCTCAATAAAAAAAAAATAATAATAATACTATTTGAACACCCAAAATAGATGTAAATTTTAAACCATTTTAGAGTCTATACTTGATCTTATTTCATTAATTATTTTTACTATTAAAATTTCAAAGAGTTTCTGGACTTTAGGATGAGGGGGTGTAACATCTACGATGCCTTTTTAAGTGTATAAATAACATTTTTTGGAAGAAAAATAATAAAGTTGAAGTGGTCAATACGTAAAAAAGTTTAGGGACTTAATTGAAATCGGAAAAAGGTTGAGGACTCAATGATAATAAAAAAGTTTAGTTGTTGTTCATGCTGATTCTTCTTTTTTTTAACTTCTTTTATTTTTTTATTTTTTTATTATTATTATAAATATAATTTATTATTTTTATTTTATTTTTATTCTTATAATTTTACTTCAGCAAGTGTTGCTGCTTCTTTTTCAACATTTTTTAATCTAATTTTTAAAACAAATTTAAATTATTTTTTTTATTTTTCTTATATTATTACTGTATTTTTTTTACTTCAATTTTTTTTATTTATTTGCTTCTATAGAATTGACCTACAGCAAAACGCATGTACTTTTACGACGGAGACATTATTAAGATGCTAGACTTATTAGTCTGAAAATTTACATCAGAAATTTCAAAAATAATGTTTGGTTCTCATAATAGTCTCCAGTTACACAGGCAGCAATATTTCCTTTTTTTTTTTTTTTCTTTCTTTTATTTGTTTTTTTTTTTAGTTACCTAGTCAAGGACGAGGCTATGTTAAGGCCCAAAGTGGCCATGGCCCCCTCAACTTTTTAATATTATTTATTAGTCCTAAGTACTAATTTAATAAAAAAAAAATTAGATAATCATGGCTCCCCTCAGCTTTTTAATATTTGCTTAATTTATTTTTTGTGCCAATATATATATATATATATATATATATATATTTCTCTATATATATTTTAAATAGGTAAAAATATATTAAGAGTCGCATACTTATAAGGTATTTTGAAATACATCCCTTAACTCACAAATTTTTTTTTTTTTTTTTTTTTTTTTATTTCTACCCAGTGAGCTATTTTATTTAACAAAATAAAATATTATATTAAATTTAATAGCTATTTGATATAATAATCGTTAAATGTTATAATTTTATTTATTAAAAATACTAAGAAATCTATCAATCGCTAACTGGATTGCTGTTAGATTTAATAAAATTTATAGTTATTTAAATATAATAATATAAATAAAATAATTAAAATTAAATATCTGTAATTAAAAATTAATTTTAATATTTTTTACATTAATTATTAAATTAATAATTTTTTTTAAAAAAATTGATTAGATAAAATTATATTTATGTGCTAAAATTTTTATTTACATATATTTTGGCCCCCCTCATGATTAAATTCTGGCTTCGTCCCTGTACCTAGTAGTTCCCTAACTCAAAGAGCCACTCTAAAATTCAATACATATTATATCATCTAAGAAAATCCAAGCAGAGTCTGAACCCCAATTCGAGTATTTAGAAGGAAAATGCTATTTGGCATTCTGAAAATGATAAAAAAATATTTTATACTTTATCTATTTTATGATAAAGTAATCTCTACTAATCACGTTAATATGACTAGTAAAAAAAAATTTATCTTAAAATGAATGAAATGTACATCACATATCTCAAATAGACGGTAAGGATAGACTACTCTTTTTAGAATAATTTTTCAGATAACGACATTTATGTTAATCTCTATTATAGTTCACCAACAACTTTTCTAGACTAGATATCAAGCTTCATTGCTCTCCAATACTCTAGAAAAGAAACAATCAAATGACCTGAGCAAATATTTAAAATACATAAACATATGGAAGTGTATGAACATACATGCATGATATCACTCTAACAAGAATAAATATATACAAACTCTGTTTTTACAAGTTTCGCATGTGGAAATTCTCTCATTAGAACAGAAACAAACTTTAATTGATATACTCCATAGATATATTTGTGATTAGAAGAAAAGCATTTTCTAGTTACATAATTATAAAGTTTGAGACTATGTTATAATTAGTATTTTTAGTCTTAAAGAACTTCTTAAAAAGAAAATGTCACAACCAAGGGCATCTGATGAAAAAATTTCACTGCAGAAAATGAACTTTTTTTTTTTTTTTTTTTTTTTTTTTTCCTTTTTTCATTTTTCCAGCAAATAGTAACATTGCATTAAAAAGAAAATGACAAACTAGCTAAATAACAAAACAAGAATACACATGCACGTATATATATTGACTCAAAAATACACAACAAACCATACAGATTATACAAACTTAATTGGGTTACAACATTAGACCAAAAGCCAAGTAGGAAGGAGATGCTACTGACAGAAATAATTTTGATAACAAACGGATAATGTATTTTTAAATTTGATTACTATTTACCGAGCGAATCTAATATGCATGCTCCTATCAAAATCTTCTCTGTTAATATCACTTTTCAGCGTAAGAAAAGCTTGTGCTTAATGTCCGCCCGCACCACCGCCACCGGCACCAGCACCGCCACCGAATCCGACTCCGACTCCGACTCCTATTCCGACTCCGACACCAACCCCAACTCCGACTCCACCACCGGCACCTCCACCTAGGCCACCACCATGACCTAATCCCCCACCAAGACCGCCACCGGCTCCTCCACCGATTCCGCCACCACCGCCGGCTCCCCTGCCCAACCCACCGCCGCCTCCGCCCCCTAGTCCTCCACCGCCGCCAACGCCGCCACCTGCACCACCTCCTACACCCCCACCGACGCCAAACCCTCCACCTTTTCCGGCACCACCGCCGCCACCTCCACTGCCAAATCCTCCACCGCCGCCAACTCCACCTGCGCCTCCACTACCCACTCCTCCGCCAGCTCCGAATCCTCCGCCGTGACCACTCCCACCACCAAGACCACCTCCACCGCCGCCGCCGAATCCTCCGCCACCGCCAACTCCCCCAGCGCCCCCACCGCCTACTCCTCCGCCAGCTCCAAATCCTTTGCCGTGACCACTCCCACCACCAAGACCGCCTCCACTGCCGCCACCGAATCCCTCCCACCACCGCCAACTCCCCCTGCAGCACCACCGCCTACTCCTCCGCCAGCACCGAATCCTCCACCGTAACCACTCCCTCCACCGCCGCCGCCGCCTAATCCTCCACCACCACCAAACTCCCCCTGCTGCACCACCGCCTACTCCTCCGCCAGCTCCGAATCCTCCACCGTGACTGCTCCCACCGCCAAGACCGCCCCCGCCACCACCGCCGAATCCTCCACCACGCCAACTCCCCCTGCAGCACCACCGCCTACTCCTCCGCCAGCCCCGAATCCTCCACCGTGACCACTCTCTCCACCAAGACCGCCGCCGCCGCCACCTAATCCTCCACCACCACCAACTCCCCCTGCAGCACCACCACCTACTCCTCCGCCAGCTCCGAATCCTCCACCGTGATTGCTCCCACCGCCGAGACCGCCCCCCGCCGCCGCCGCCGAATCCTCCACCACCGCCAACTCCCCCTGCAGCACCACCGCCTACTCCTCCGCCAGCCCCAAATCCTCCACCGTGACCACTCTCTCCACCAAGACCGCCGCCGCCGCCGCCACCACCACCAACCTCCCCCAGCAGCACCACCGCCTACTCCTCCGCCAGCTCCAAATCCTCCGCCGTGACCACTCCCACCACCAATACCGCCACCGAAGCCACCTCCGCCTCCAATTCCTCCAGCACCAGCACCACCACCTACGCCTCCACCGGCTCCAAACCCTCCACCTTGGCCGCCACCGATACCACCACCGGCACCGCCACCACCGCCTCCTCCAAACCCTCCGCCACCACCAACACCGCCCCCAGCGCCACCGCCTAAGCCTCCACCAGCACCGATCCCTCCTCCTTGGCCACTTCCACTGCCGAGGCCACCGCCACCACCAAGTCCTCCGCCACCGCCAACTCCCCCACCGGCGCCACCACCTACGCCTCCACCAGCTCCGAACCCACCGCCATGACCTACACCGCCTCCTAAGCCTCCACCACCGCCGCCTCCAAACCCTCCGCCACCACCAACACCGGCACCAACGCCACCGCCTAAGCCTCCACCAGCACCGATCCCTCCTCCTTGGCCACTTCCACCACCGAGGCCTCCGCCACCTCCAAGTCCTACACCACCGCCAACTCCACCACCAGTGCCACCACCTACACCTCCACCAGCTCCGAACCCTCCGCCATGACCTACACCGCCTCCTAAGCCTCCACCGCCGCCACCCCCAACTCCGCCTCCACCACCGAGGCCTCCGCCAGCGCCACCGCCAAAGCCACCACCGACACCGGCTCCCAAACCATGACCACCGCCGAAGCCTCGATTGCACCCCAAAAAGCGGCAGCCATGGCCAAAGGGGCCACGGCCGAAGGGGCCACGGCCAAAAGGGCCGCGACCAAACCGACCGTCGTCGAAACCTGCTTCAGCAACTGCACTCAGATGAGCAGCTACACCAAGGAGGAGAAGAAGCAGAAGAGAAAGAGAAAGAGGTTTCTTGGAGTGGCCCATCCCAGTAGCTCACGTACTCTATCTGTGCGTTAATCCATACCCTCATATATATCTCTCTTTATATACGCAACCACTTCAGCAAAATCTCTACATTTTTTCCTCTCGGTCTACAATTGAATGCATGGGTGAGCGGACGCATTGAATGCAGTGATCACGTTGCCGCGTCCGATCGCAGTTGAGGAGAAGGCGGGAACATTAACCATTGGTTGTAAATGTGAATGCCAATTGGACTATTACAACTCGTACTAGCTAGTGCCATGTCAGATACGAATAAAGTGCCCTGAGCCTCTTACATTCATTTGTTCACCTTATAATTAATTTGTGAGTATTACTCTTCTTATTATCTTCTGTTTTCTTCAAAAAATTTCTTTTTAATGGAGTCAAAGATGCGTAATGAAAGTTTTTTAATGGTAATATAAGTTTTTTAAATTATATTTTGTTAGCATTCATTTTTCTGTACAGTACGTAGAGATAAATAAAACTTGTGAATTAATGAAACTTAATTCTTTTTTCTGTTTTAAAATCTCTTCTTTTTTTTTTCTTCGAATTTTTTTTACAAAATAAAAATCTTCCTAATTTTGTGATTTTATAAAAATAAATTATTTTTTTTTATTTTTATAGATTTAATCTGAATTTTTTAAATGCACAAAGTATTTTTATTTTATTTTATTTTATTTTATTTTCTCCACTGGCTTCCTTCCACTCCATTTCCTCTACGTCAGTGCCGCTCCTTTCCTACCTCGCGCATGAACGAAAGAATGCTGACGAAACTTAGACTCACTTCTGACCGTTGTAGCTGTTCTCTTTAAACTTAGACTCACTTCTGACCGTTGTAGCTGTTCTCAGCATTCTTTCGTGGTTGCCGCGGATAGATGTGAATGGCGCTGCTGGGTGTATCGCTGAATATAAAGACAAAGATCACGGAGAAGGAGAACAATAATCACTGATTGAAAATGCTCTTAAAATAATTTTGCGAATATAGTCGCCACGGTAAAAAGACAGTAACAATAAGAGAAAAAAAAAAAAAATCTAATGAGTGACATAATATTATATTATTTTTTTAAAAAAAATTATATTATTTAAATATATATCGTATTATTTAATGAAAAAATTATACTATTTGATATATATTCAATTATAAAAAAGTATAACTTTTTGTTTTTAAATAGTACAAAATATACTCGAATAGATTCCTATTTAGCCTTACTTTTGGTTCTACTTTAATTTAGTTGCAAGCTACATTTAACCAGGCCTTTGGCAATATAAAAATTACTTCTAAAATTTTATTAAAAAAAAAAAAAAAAAAGTGAAAAAGGGTCATTAAATTCTTTGTAGTACTAACTAAATCGAAATGCCTTGTGGTACAACATATATTATATTATATGTATGACAAGCAAAACAGACATGAGCATAGAAATTTTTGTAGCAGTCACGATGCAAATTTTAATGATATTAAATGTGTTGGTGAAGGAGCTACTTTGTAACTTAGCTATCAATTGTAGCACTTAATTAAGGTTTGCAAAGTTGCTTTCTGGGCATATGGGTCACCTCGAATGTCACATTCCATATCTAACTTATCTAGCGTAAGCATTTATTATTTTATTTGAAATAGTGAAAATTTATAATTGATATATATAAATATATATTTTGGGAAATGATACTTGTACACCCAAAACGGGGTGTATATCATACACCCCACCCATCCAATGGGTGGGGTGTGATGATGGGTCAATCGATGTGACCCGTAAAAGATATCGTCACCATTAAAATGGTGGAGGTGTATGATGTACACCCCTTCGGGGTGTACATGTAGCATTGCTCATATATTTTTTAGGGGTGTATATCTTACACCCATCATATTTTAAAATAGGATGAATTTCATTCGTCATTTGATGTGACGAATAAAATAATATTCACTACAGAATGAAGTGGGGTGTAGAATGTACACTCCTAAAAGATGTATACCTAGCATCTCTCATTTATAATTGACTATGCAATAGTATACTAAAATACACACCTTATAAGTAAAAATAAGGTTTAACATTAAATAAATTTTTATATATTTTTATTCTTGTTTTACTGTAAAAGACTACAAAGATCTTTTCTAAAGTTAAATAGGATTGCATAAACTATAGAGTATAATTCTGTGTGGTTAATAAAAACCGCTTGTTTATTATTCTATTTAATAATACACCCTTGTCGAAAAAAATAAAAATAAAATCACATATAATTAAATACTTTTTTTTTAAGGCACAAAGTGACAAAATGAAGTACACTAAACAAAGGATCACATTGAAGTTTCGCCATAATAAAATAAAAATAAAATAGAGATGTATATCTCCAATTCGGTCAATAATCTTTAAAAAATAAAAATAGTAATAATTATAATTTGAGAATCTGGTTCTACAAGGAATCACATGGAAAAATATATATTGACAATTAATTTATGCGCATTCAATTGTTCATCTACCCGCCTGTCTTTTTGTTTGATGGCCGCCCCCTTTTTCTTTCTTTCTTTCTTGCGTAAAATTGCATGGAGATCCTCAACTATTCGCCCTTCTAAAAAAAGGTCACTCAGCTTTAATTTTTTCTCCTGACACTCCTTTAATTTCTAGTGTTTTTATCTTAAGCTTTTGCAATTAATTCGCTAAAAAATTTTCTTGTATTTCATTGCTCGATTAGCTCTTAATTAATTACCAGTCAAATTAATTCAATTTTATTCATTATAAAGTAATTCAAACTATTAAATTTGTTGGAATCGATCATCAATTGGTTTGATCAATTTTTATTTTTATTTTTATTTTTATTTTGTTTTGACTAAATTACTTGATTCTAAATAATTAAAAGTTGAGATGAATTTCAATCAGAAAAATAAAAAGGTGAGGAGGCTATTTTAGAATGACATATAGTCGAGGGTGTCCCATATATACAATTTTACCCTTTTTATTTTGTTAATTGCTCATAATATATCCCTTGTAAAACTGATAATGCAGGTGGTGTGTGAACGATTGAATGTCGGCAATATTGGGTTGTTGACTATCAACGAATTTGACATTTAAGATTAGCTAGTGATCACTGTATTTTTATTTTTATTATGTTTTTGATATATTGGCATCATTAAAATATAGATATTTATAATTTATTTATATACACTTTGATATGCTGGATTTGCCAAGAGAGTCCGGCTAATATACTATTAATAGTATCAAATTATTGGTGCTATCAAGTTTTCTATTCTTAGATCAACTTCTTTGATCATTTTCATTCGTTAAATTTTACTATTTTTTCAACCACCTGTTAAACCCAAGGGGCCCACTATCATCTCAACTACATATATTTTAATCTAAGGATTAAAAATTTAATAGCACCAATGACTTGATACTATTAATAGTATCACGCCCCGGGGTCGAAACTGTGACCCGAGTCTGTCAACATATCCGCCGCCCATACGAGAAGTCCCGTATAGACGAAGCGTCTAACCTGCAAGAGATAATACTATAGCTATACAGATATCAGAGCTGAAAAGCAACTACTGAAATAAGAAAATACATCTCCAAATAGTACAAGTCTGAACCTCACAATACATAAATCTCTCAAAAATAAAACTCTCAAAAGTAACTAACTACTAAAATCTAGCAGACTGTACTACAAGCTCCAAAAAAGGTACCACTATACTCCAAAGACGGATAGGGAACTAGCTCGCGACTCCCTCACCTCGATCAGCAACAGAAGGATCAACAACTCCCGCAGAAGACTCTGCAAAACAAAGAAGAGGAAAGAGGAAGGGGGGGAGAACCCCCAGCGGGTGTGAGAACTACACCAACACGTAGTTCTCAATGGGTACCGCCACCAAGCCCGACGGTCTGACCACTAAGTCTACTAGAGGTATAAGATAACAGGAAAACTGTAATGATGTAAAGATAGGCTGGAAAGAAATCTACAGCTATCATGCCTCTACCTATAATGCTCAATGGGTGATACAGATGAAAATAATGCATCGACTCTAACCCAAATACTCAATCAACCCAATCACAGTGACTGCCACATAGGGTCCAGTCAAACCTGCGCCCACCTACTGCCATTACATCCACGGAGGATTGGACTTACGTGGAGCGTCCGTGACTGCCAAAACTGGCCCAGCCAGAGGGACTGCGTCGATAAGTCGCGATAGCAAAGTAATAGGCCTAGCTCCGGAGTGGCACTCGAGGGGCGCGACCCCACCGAGGAAAGTATCTGCGCATCTCTATCGAGCTCAATATGGCTCATGCAGGCTATAGTCCAATCCACGATCAACAAGATCGACAGTACCCAAATCACCTCTCTAACTCACTAACAGAAAATACTCGAACAGTCAGGACCGCTGTCAACCCAACGGCTCCCCAAATAGGACATCAACTCAATATGCAAACTCACTAGCTGGGTATATTCTACAGCTGACAACAATGAAGGGTCCGAAAACCCTGAAAGACTAGAACCTACAACCCAAATCAAACAAGAACAGGCTCTAGGCATAGCCTCTCGTTGTTCTCGACCCAAAGAAAAAGGCAGCCCTTAGAATCCAGATCACTCGAGCTCTCTCTCAGGTGAAGAAGTTTATAGAAAATGTGATATTTATTTTCGAAACTATTTTCACTCGAACCTACGCGGGGTGAGGACTAAAAGTAGTTTCTTTTTGTAAAACCATTTTGATTTAAGGAAACTCATTTTAATTAATTTTAGCTATTTTAGGAAAATCAGTTAAAAAATAAGTTTTATTCCTAAACCCCGAAGGACTAATGCCTTCGCCCAATCAAACAAGAACAGACTCTGGCAACCCTTCGACATTTGGAAGAAAAATATTGATTTACTGAAATCATGTCTGTCCAAAAAGATTCTGGATTCAAGGTCCTGCTATCGCTAGTACACTACTGCCATGAACACAGTGGCGACAAACAAATCGAAGAACTCGACAACCCGGGACCACCGTTTACCCAAACGGCTCCCGCCACGGATACAAGACTAGCTACATCTACCAGACTTCACTCGGCCCCCAAGCACAAGTGCAACATACATCCTACACCAAGAGAAATCCTGACCACTCGGCCCACTACCCGAGAGAGGAAAACACTATGTCAAGGGATAGAAAGTAAAGTGTGGATGTCTAAAGCATAAATAAACCTAGCCCAAGTGAGAGTTTTCTACTAGTCTGGTTACACATGCAACATATGACAGGGTGCTAGGTCAAGTTCCAATAATAGCATCTAGTTTAACTAAAGCAAGATCAGGGAACATTAACCAACATGATTTCAATAACGACACAAGAAAGACAACATCTCTCTCTCTAACATGCATTCTAACACATCTCACAATCATGCATGTTTTCTATATGATAGAATTAATGAACCGCCCATCGATTTTGGAGACGAAGCAACCCATCTGAAAGTGCGCGTCGATCCAAAATCCAAACAGAACGTGGATAATCCTCAGGTTCCCACGATTCCAACCAGTCCAAGAACACCCAAACTGCAAACCACTGCAAAAAGTATTGCATTTAGCACCAACGGTAGCTACTCCAAAAACAGCAGTTGCTGTTTTGCAAAAACAGCACCGAAAACGAGGGATTTCACCCCTCTGCAGTCCTCAGAAAAATCTAGAAAAATCATCGTTGCGTTCCTTGCGAAGTGTAGATACGAATCGAGTATTTATACGCCTCATTCCGATATTCGTAGGCCGAGAAAATCCATAAATACTCCGCCGCTGTCCAAAAATTGCCGCAGAAAAAGGGGTTTAAAGAAGCTCCAGAAAACCCAGTAAAACATCGAAACGGGCGGAAACGGTAAATACAAGAAATGTAGCCCTACCTGTCATGAAGACAATGACGCAAGAATCACTAAAAAAGTCCCTCGGGGTAGCCCAGGGGAGCCCGCGGACCGAAATGCGACAGAAAAGAACACCGGAAGAAGAACGTCGCAGTTCGCCGAATCGCAGAAATCGCCGATGTCGAGGTCTCCAAAAATCACTAAATCTCTGTGAGAGATGAAGTACAGGTGAAAGAAGCCAAGGCCAAAAGGCTCAGCTCGAAAATCCCCCAAGAAAAAGAAAGGGGAGAGAGAGAATAACTATTTATATAGGCTAAGGGGAGGGGGGTGGAGGGGAAATCACCCTTTTGGGGTACGATTTCAGGCGCCCAAAATTTTCGAGCGCCGAACAGGCAACGGATCCGCGCAGCGCCCGGATGGTCCCGGGCGCGACGTGTGTCCCGAACACGGGACAGCGGCGCCCGACCAACTGGGCGCTGCCGCGTGGCTTGACAGCAGGACGAGGCGGGGCAGCGGCCGCCAATGGCGGGGCGCCACGTGGCGCCCCCTGCGTGGGCGCCATGCCGCCCGCGCCTGCCCCGCACCTGCCCCGACCTGCCCCGCACCTGCCTCGCCAATCACACAGCGATACGCGTCCACTGCCGGCGCTCGCTGCGCCCAGCGCACGCGCCAGGCCCATGGACCGCGCATCCGCTGGCCGCGTGGTCCGAGCCGCGTGAGCCGGCCAATCCCGAGCCGCTACGTGGCTCCGCCCTGGTCCACGGCTCGCCGCGCATGCTCCCATGGATCGCGCGCGCGTGAGCCGGCCAATCCCGGGCTGCCACGTGTCCCCCATTCGGTCCACAGCTCCCATCATGTACCGAAACGCGCGGTAAACTTCCGGGTGTCCGTTTTTGGGCATCCGGAATTCAAAAAATACAAGTAAATAGTCGATTTTCGACGTTTTTCCGCGTTGAATCCAAATCCGGCCTCGGATTAGCCTGAAACCCTTTCTATAATTCGGCAAAAGCAGCCGAAAGATAGGCTTGATTCAGAAACCTCACTAAGTCCGTCCAACGTGTCCATTTGACGCATTGCGGGTCCGACGCACTAATAATAGGTGTTCCATAATAAAGATCATGGAAAAAAATTACACGAAGATCGAGATCACTATAAATAGTATTCCAGTCTAGCTCTTTGCCAACACCTCAATTAGATATAAACCAAGGTAACATTGTAAGGTTTCTGTAGTAGTGCAGATTTATATATAACATTATGCTTTATTTTGCATTAATTTGACAATAGTCACCGTAGAGAATAGTTTGTTGTTATGGGAATTCTCATCATGGGCAGTATAGACTTGGCAAACCAATAGGTTGGATAACTCACGGGAGTTATTGTATCTGTGGGTTATATGGGTATGAATAAAATTTATTTGTAAATTTTTGGATTGCCAATATTTTTATTCATACTTATCCGCGGGCAGGTATGTGTGTTACATGCAATATATATATATATATATATATATATATATATATATATATATATATATATATATATATATATATATATATATATATATATATATATATATATATATATATATATATATATATTTATTTTTATATTTTTTAAATATAAAATATAAAATATAAAATATATAATTTTTAAAAGTATAACTTAGTTTATTTGAAATATCACAATAAATAATAAATAATATAAAGTTTTTAAACACATAAATTATATAATATAAAAATATTTTATTATTCTATTTGTGATACAAAGTTAATAAAATTTTTATAATTATAGAGTTAAATATTATAAAGATAAACCATCAAAATTCAAAGCCAAAATTGTAGTGTTAGTAGTTGACTCTCTTGATTCCAAATTTTATCAATTTTCAATAATATCACTACAAGATCGTTGTCATCATATATATTCATCTATATTTAAAATTTTAAGTAATTAATTTTTATAGAATAAAAGGATATGAAAAAGCGGCACACTATACGAGGTGGTCACAACGAAAAAAAAATACATGAGAAAATTAGGATTAAAATTTTTAAGAATGTATAAACAAAAATAATATACTTTTTTTATTTAAAAATATATATATATATATATATATATATATATATATGCGGATGCTTGTAGGCATCCATGGGTTGCTTAAAATGTCTATAACTAAATGGGTATCCATCCGTTTTATTCATAATTTTTTAAATAAAAAAAATTAATATCCATAATCGCAAATTTACGAATAATTCGTGGATACCCGCGAGTATAAATAGAAATTGTCAGATCTATGAGCACATACTAAACTTAAAGAGGTGAAAACTCTTCGATAAATATTTATTTTTTAAAATTTTCTTTTCTTACTTTCAAATATCTATATTTAATTTTCTCAAAGTCTTAAATTGATGCATATAGTCACCTTGTGTCAGAATTTTGTTATTGATCTGTCTATTTTATATAAATTATATCGAAATTATCTTTTAAAATAGTCTGAATATATTAAAAAAAAAATTAGAATAATCATAAAAGTAATTTGATGATTTCATCGACTCTATTAAGGTCTAAAAATATTTTTGAAATTGTGAAGAGGTAAAATTTAAATTGTTAAAAGTCAGAAAGAAAAAATAAAATAAAAAAAATTTATAAAAAAAATTACTATATTTTAACCTATATTAAATTAAAATAGTTTTGGTTCATGGCGATCTACTAGCAACTTCAGGGGAAAAAAAGAAATGCATCAACTAGATGTGTTTTAAGAAGAGCAAATGACAACCAATTGTATGATATATTTGCTAGCTAACTATGATCAATTATAAGAGTAATATTATTTGTATATTTTATTTGGGGTGTATAATATATATTTTATTTATTCTACGATAGAAATTTTTTTATTTGTCATTTCAAAATAACAAATAAAATTTATTTAATTTTAAAATGAATGAAAAATAAGATTACATACAGTTTAGAATGTATAAGAAGTATTTTTTCCATTATAAATATGTTCCATATATAAAATTTGGCCTAGAGGTTTTTCATGAAAAATTAAATCGATTATTACTTTATTGTTTGAAAAGTGTGCTAGTACTATTATTTTGAGAACCTTTAATTTTGCGAAAATTAAATCTCTAAGTAAGTACAACGTCTACGAAGAAAATTCCAATCGAGTCGAACTTTATGGTCAAAGTAAAAAACTTTATTTAAGGGTAAATTTGAATTTATGTACTTTCGTACTGATTTTTTTAATTAATTATGGTTGAAATGAAAGTCCAATATTAATTTTTAAATTGTTCAAACTTTGTGAGAAATTGGTGGGCCCCTTCTCTTTTTTTTTCTTTTTTTTTTTTTTGTTTTTTTGATAGAGAGAAATATTAGTTTTTAAAAAAATTAATATATGCATGTCAATTTGCCTAAAAAATTTATCGATTTTACGTTTTGACAAAAATAAGCCACATTTATTATTATTTTTTTTTGCACATTTAATCCGAATTATAAAGCTAACTAAAATACGTTTACTTTTTTTCTCTCTCTTTTTTTTTTTGTCTTATTCTTTTTTTTTTTCTCCGCTCGAGGTTCGGCTTCATCCTCTTCTCTTTTTTTAGCTTAATGCCTCGCTCCTATGCCCCACTCAACGTCCAAGCCGTTGTAGCCATGGACTTCGTTAGAGAGCCACCCCTAGACGCTGACATGGCTTCGAAGGGCGGCACTCCGACGGGGTCCAAGGTAGTGACGAGGGTGGCGGAGAAAGAAAAAGTTGTAGAGAGTATAAAAAAAATAAAGAAAAAGAAAGAAAAAATATTATTATTATTTTTTTTGCTAAGAAGACTATTATGTATCATCGATGTTACAGGAACGGCAAAAAATCATAGAAGAAAAAAGAAGAAAATAAAGTTATATTGTTAAGATGAAGTTACACTAATTCAGAAGAACGTTGCTTTATTTCAGACAAAATTTATACCTTTTAAGATAAAAATTATATTTTTTAAGATAAAAGTTTTACTCTTTGACTGAAAGTTGCACTAATTGAGCGAAAATTACATAGCTTGAGATAAAAATTGCACTCTTTGAGATGATAAAAAGTTGCACTCTTTGGATGAAAGTTGTACTGTTTGAGCGAAAATAGCTTACACTCTTTAAAGCTCGAGGTGGATGTCGTTGTCGTCCTTTCTTTCTCTCTCAATCCCTCTAACCCTATTAACTCATCATCATTACCATCATCATGCTCTCCATCTTCTCTTTATCATGCTCCGAATTATCATCGTCCTCCTCCTCGCCATCCTGGTCTAAAAAAAAATCGGTCGCTTCCGGCCCGATCCTCTTCCGCTCCGCCCCACCAACTGAGATCAAATGGTACACTGAAGCTTATAAGCGCGTTTACGACCGTCGCCTCCTCACCGCTCCCCTCGTCGGTCGCGACCATGCCACCGCTACCCTACTTGGCACCCGCGCAGTCAAGGAAGCCGCCAACTCCGCCTTCACCCTCACCGCTCGCGGCCAGTCCCGCTGGAGCTGTGTCGTTTTCCTCGCTCGTCGCAAGCCCTTCCTCTTTATGTCCACTGTAGGAAAACTCGGCCGGTGTTGCCGCCACTACCCTCTATGTGAGATACTGAACTTTCGTAAATGACAAAGTTGTAGTATGATTGGTCGGTCAGCATGTTGTAGGAGTGCTGGGCCGAGTTAGGACTGCTTTTGCGCAAATCAGCACAAAAAACAGAGCCCGGAGAAGTTTTTGGAGGGTTTTTAGATTTTCAGGCGCAGATCTGGGCCAGCAGATACAGCTTTGTAGCCGCTCGAAATGCAGGCTGAGGCTAGTGGCAGGGCGGGGTGCGAGGCGGGGCACGTGGCAGTTAGCGGTTGGACAATGGCGCATGGAGAAGCAGAGTCGGCCCGAGGTGACCCGCGACGCGACGCGTGTGATGCAGGGCGGTCGAGATGGCCGCCATATGGTAATGCCTCGTTGGGCGCAGTCGCCTCGGGAAACGGCATCACCTGACGCGACGCTGGCGTAGACGCGCGGGTGACGCGTGGCGGCTCAGGGATGGTCGCGAGCGCGCAAATGGGCGCATGAAGCACCCACTATAGCTGCCCGAAATATTCGGGCCACCTTTTTTTAGCTTGGGCTGATAGAATTTATATGGTATAAAATAAAAACCGAATACATACCAATACTCAGGATCATAAATAAATCTGTAAAATAACTTATAGAGCGCCATAGAGAAGAAATTCTTGATAAAACAGCGGAAGCAAGAAATTTGGTTGCAATACTAAACAGTACCGACCGAACTAGGTAATCTTGTTTCTCCTCCTTTCTCAGGCACTCTTCCGTATGGTGTGAATTTAATGAAAAATCTTACCAGAATGCACACATGAGTAGGTGGCAGGACTAGTACCCCTTTATATAGATTCCAGATCAACTTCTCATCAAAGTCTGATTAGGATTTTATTTAATTTAAATAGATGGGAAAGGGATAAGATATACCATATTAAGTAATTCTTTATCTTTTAGGATTGACCTTATCTATAGTAAATCCAAATTAAATATAATTAATTAGGCCACATATATGGAAAATCCTAACAATCTTCCACTTGGCTTATATTAATTATATTTCATGAACGAATTTTCTATACTCCAAACTTTATTGCGCATTTTTGGAAACTTTGCGGTCAAATACCTTAGAACTCACTTGATCCTTAACTCAGACTAAAAAACTACAATGATAGGAACTATGACAGTCTACCTCTCTATATTGAAATTTTCTTTCCATAATTACTATATCATATTCATCTCCTAACCAAGCACTTTATATGGCACAACTTTATGAATGAACTAAAAATTATATATTCATTCGATAATAGATAAAACTTTATGTCTATTAAACGGTCCAACACAGGTGCATCAAAACTATAACTTTATTGAAAAATTATTGAAAAAAAATAAAAATAATGTCATAATCTTATACATCAAAAGAACTCATCAGACCCATGCTACAAACATGATCTTTATATGACCCAGGTGCTAGCCCCTTGGTCATTGGGTCTGCAACCATACACTTGGTACTGATGTATTCAATTCTAACATAGCCCTCATCTATCTTCTCTCTCACAACCAGATACTTGGTGTCCAAGTGTTTACACCCTGTTGTAATCTTGTTGTTATTGGCAAAGGAAACTGCAGCTGAACTATCACAGAAAATCTTTATTGGACGAGCAATGGAGTCCACAATCTTTAAGTTTGTGATAAAATTCCTAAGCCAAATAGTCTGTGATGTGGTCTCATAACATGTAATGCATTCTGCAGCCATGGTCGAATGAGCAGTAATACTTTGTTTGCTACTCTTCCATGAAATCGCTCCGCCAGCAAGCAAAAAAATATACCCAGTTGTAGACTTTTTGGTATCTGGGCATCCCGCAAAATCAGAGTCCGAATATTTGATCAACTCCAAATGATCTGATCTCCTGTATATCAGCATATAATCCAAAGTACCCTTCAAATACCTCATAACTTTCTTAGCAGCCTTCCAATGCTCCATACCTGGATTACTTTGATACTTGCCAAGCAATCCAACGGCAAAAGCAATATCCGGACGTGTGCATGTCTGTACATACATAAGACTACCAACTGCAGAGGCATATGGTATGTTTTTCATCTGTTCAATTTCAATTTGGTTCTTGGGACACTGAAAAGTATTAAGCTTATCCCCTTTCTGAACGGGAGCAGCACTCGGTTTACAATTATGCATTTCAAAATTTTTCAAAACTTTCTTTATGTAGGCCTTTTGAGATAGACCGAGTAAACCTTTATATCTATCTCTCTTAATTTCAATACTAAGAACATATGAGGCCTCACCTAAATCTTTCATTTCAAAATTTTGGAAAAAAAATTCTTTTGTGTTATGCAATAGTCCGAGATCATTACTGGCAAGCAAAATATCATCAACATAAATGACTAAGAAAATTATTTTACTCCCACTAACCTTGAGATATATACATTGATCAACAATATTTTCTTTAAAACCAAAGGTTAAAACGGTTTGTTTAAACTTTAAGTACCATTGTCGGAAGGCCTGTTTTAGTCCATATATTGATTTCTTTAATTTGCATACCAAGTGCTCCTTTCCCTTTTTGCGAGAATCCTTCAGGTTGACTCATATATACCTCTACATAAAGATCCCCATTTAGAAAAGCAATTTTTACATCCATCTGGTATAGCTCGAGATCGTAATGAGAAACCAGAGCCATAATAACACGGAAAGATTCATTTCTAGATACCGGAGAGAAAGTCTCTTTATAATCAATGCCTTTTTTCCGAGTAAACCCTTTTGCCACAAGACGGGCCTTGTATCTCTCTATGTTACCTTTGGAGTCCCATTTGATTTTATAAACCCGCTTGCATCCTGCAGGTTTAACTCCTATAGGTAACTCAACAAGATCCCATACCTTATTGTGGTTCATGGATTCAATCTCATCTTTCATGGCATTGCACCATTCCGTTGTATTACTGCTATTTATGGCTTCGAAAAAACTAAGAGAATCATCAAAGTTCTGACCATTCTCATAAAGATAGACAATATAATCGCTAAATATAGCCGGTTTTCTCTGTCTTGAGGATCTTCTTAAATCTATCTGATCATCCACTTGTAAATCTTGATGTGGATTATCAATGATAGGTTCACCTTCACTTTGTGGTTCCAAAATAATTTGTGGTTCTAGTGGAGCTGAAACCATCAAATTATTAGGAACAATAATAGGTATATTCTGTACAGAATCTAAATGCTCTTAAATTTCATCAAATTCAACGAATCGAGATTCAGAGCTCCCACTAACTATTTTATCCTCAATAAACCGTGTCATTTTAGTTTCTACAATCTTTATAGGAAATGAAGGACAGTAAAACTTATACCCTTTGAACATTTCTGAATAACCAATAAAATATCCTAAAATAATTCGAGGATCCAATTTCTTTATTTGTGGGTCATACAATTTGGCCTCAGCTTGACAACCCCATGTATGAAAATGTCTTAAACTGGGTTTCCTACATGTCCAAAGCTCAAAAAGAGTTTTAGTGACAGCCTTAGTAGAGACCCGATTAAGTATATATAGGGCAGTTTTTAGCGCCTCACCCCACAATAATATCGGAAGGGAAGAATTACTGATCATACTCCTGAGCATATCAATTAATGTGTGATTCCTTCTTTCAGCAACACCATTCTGATCAGGTGTGCCTGGCATGGTGTACTGTGGAACAATCCCGCACTGCTCTAGAAACTTAGCGAAAGGCCCAGGAACTTGGCCTTTATTTGTCTGTCTACCAAAATATTCACCACCCCTATCTGATTTGACCACTTTTATCTTTCTCTCAAGTTGATTCTCTATTTCAGCCTTATATGCCTTAAAGGCATCTAATGCTTCAGATTTCTCTTTAAGCAAGTAAAGATAGCCATATCGAGAGTAGTCATCAGTAAATGTGATAAAATATTTATGGCCAGTAAACGAAAGAGGAAGAGGTCCGCATATATCCGTATGAATCAGTTCTAATGTTCCATCACACCTTCTGGCACGTTTAGAGGAGGTTTTGGTCTCTTTCCCTTTATGCAGTCCACACACGTTCCAAAATCAGAGAAGTCAAGATCATTCAAAATTCATTCTCTAATTAAACTTTGGATTCTCTGTTTCGATATGTGTCCCAACCTCCTGTGCCATAACATGGATGACTTTTCATTATTAATGTCACGTTTTGATCCAACATTTTCGTGCATGGTAAGAAGGATTTCACTATACGAATGATCTAAAGATACTTTATATAGATTATTTTTCAAAACACCAGAGCCAACTATCTCAGATTTGTAGGATAACGAAAAAACTTTATTATCAAAATTGGAACTATATCCCAAACCAACAAGTTTCGAAATAAAAATTAAATTCTTAGAAAAAATTGGAACATAAAATGTATTACTTAAATCCAAAACATAACCACTAGAAAGAACTAATCTAAATGTTCCTACAAATTTAACTTTAGTTGGATTTCCTTCAGCAGTATAGATAGTGGCTTCATCTTTATTGGGTTTCCTGCGGTTTAGAAATCCCTGCACGAAATTCGCCACATGCCATGTGGCACCAAAGTCAATCCACCAATTATTATTTGGAACAGGAACTAAATGTAACTCATGCATCAAAACCAGAAACTTATCCTTCTTCTGGAGCCATTTTTGATACTTTTGGCAGTCTTTCTTTATATGACCCTTTTTCTTGTAAAAGAAGCACTTGGGAGTCCAATTACTTGATTGGCCTTGTGAACCAGACATGACTTCCATGTTCTTCTTTTTTGAGCAATTCTTGCCTTTACCATTCTTAGTACGCTTATTTGTCCATTGTGAGAAACAAAGTCAACTGTATTTTGTTTCTGTTGTATCAATCTGCCTTCCTCTTGCACACACATAGTCAACAATTCATTGATTCACCATTTATCTTTATGTGTGTTATAAGAGATCTGAAATGGTCCATATTCAGATGGTAAGGAGTTCAAAATAAAGTGCACTAAGAATGAATCAGAGATGGTTACTTCAAGTGCAGTGAGCTGCGCTGCAATATCTCGCATTTCCATAATGTGCTCGCGAATCGAGCCTTTTCCGGAGTACTTCATGGAAGACAGTTTATTCATTAGGGTACTCGCCAAAGCTTTACTGGAGCTTACAAACTGTTGCTCCACGGAATATAAGAAATCGCGGGCTGTCTTACATTCAGGAATTGAGTTCCGAATGTTTTTACCGACACGCGGCTTCATCAGCATCAAACTAAGTCGATTAGAGCACTCCCACTTTTCCAAAGATGCTGTTTGGATTGGCGTACTTTGATCTGCAAGCGGAAGAGGTTTTTCCTCTCTTAGAGCCAAATCGAGATCCATACACCCTAATGTAAGCATAATCTGTTCTTTCCACTCCAAGTAATTAGAACCATTAACCATAGGAACAGAATCACCAATAGGAACAAAGGATGAAGTCATAGCTGAAAAATAAAATGCATGTTTTATTAATAAAATACCACTTCAAAATATTCTACACCAAAATTAGAAAAATACAATTTATATGACGTCACAACACCTCTTTTGGGAGCAGAATTATGAGCATAAATATTTTTCTTTCTTTCTTTATGCATATACTTTATATGACATCAAAACCCCTCCTTTGGGAGCAGAGTTACGAGCATAAATATGCAATTTCTTTATCAAAAATTAATTTAGATTTTCTGTAGATCGTGATAATTTCAAGTTTCTCATATGAAAAAATTGTCAGCTTTGGCCAGGCAAATTTCTCCAAACGAGTTACAAGAAAATTACCATCCTACACCACCCATATATCTTTATGTCTAGAATCAGACTAAACAAAAACAAAAGGGTGCAATTTCTACATGCACTTCTTTAAAGCGATTAATTCACTATTTTTTTTGAATGAGGCCGCTTTGGCTTGCACCAGAACAGTTGAAACAATAAATTAATTTGATTTAGTGCGGTACAATTAACATAAAAATTATCTAAAAGAACGCTACTTTAAAGTAAATTAATTTATTATTGGCTTACACCTAACCAATCGAAACAATAAATTAATTTAACTTAGCGTCTAGATATAAATAATCTAACAACAATTATGATTATTTAATTTTCATGTTATGTCTTATCAAAATAACACTTTATGATATACATAAGTATAGATGTAATAATTTAAAATATAATACTGCAATCATCATACAAATTTTATGTATATATTCTTATTTCACCATAAAAAATAGATAAATAAATTTATGATAAATTAATATTATATGCAAAATTATTAAAGCATGTCCGAATTCAAAACTAACTGTTCATCTTCTTCTTCTTTTTAATTATACTAAAACGTTGATTTATTAACCGAGCATCGCTAACCACACGCGGCCGAATTTATGCATGGGCAAACCCGTGCGTGACTGCTCATGGCATCATCACGCTAATAAGAATTAGATGATGGTTCTTGCCGAGATCTTACAACTATCTGTGGCAGCCAAACGGACTGTTGTCGATGCCAAAATATCATGCCACCAAAAGTCGCTGTGACTCCAACGCCAAAGATTGTTGCAATCTCGCCGCTTCCACTTCAAGCGACCAAGAGTCGCTAAGATGCCGACTAATTAATTTGATCGGTGGTTTTATATATATATATATATATATATATATATATATATATATATATATATATAAAAGTAGGAAAGAAGATGATGAACAATATAATCTTAGTTAAAACCATTGTACATGCATAAATAATGTAGCCGTATGCATCATAAAGATCAATATTTCAAAAGGTAGATATTGTAATATGTGTCATAATATATAATTCCGAAGGTTCATCACAATTTGATTAAAATAAATTATGCATACATATTTAATTTATCGTTTTAGGCTCTAATACCAATTGATAGAATTTATATGGTATAAAATAAAAATCGAATATATACCAATATTCAAGATCATAAATAAATTTGTAAAATAACTTACAGAGCGTCATAGAGAAGAAATTCTTGATAAAACAGTGGAAGCGAGAAATTTGGTTGCAATACTAAACAGTACCGACCGAATTAGGTAATCTGGTTTCTCCTCCTTTCTCAGGCACTCTTCCGTATGGTGTGAATTTAATGGATAATCTTACCAGAATGCACACATGAGTAGGTGGCAGGACCAGTACCCCTTTATATAGATTCCAGATCAACTTCCCATCAAATTCTGATTAGGATTCTATTTAATTTAAATGGATGGGAAAGGAATAAGTTATACCATATCAAGTAATTCTATATATTTTAGGATTGACCTTATCTATAGTAAATTCAAATTAAATATAATTAATTAGGCCACATATATGGAAAGTCCTAACATGCATGGCCCCTCAAAAGGGATGTTTCGGGGGATCAAAAGTAGGTTTCGGGTGCCGGAGTTGTCTATTTTTGGCTATTTAGACCGCCGGGACCCTTTTTATTCCTCTCATTTCTTCTCCTACTCGCACTCGTGGGTTCTAGAGAGAGAGAGACAAAAAACGAGGGAGAGGGAGAGGGAGGTCGTGAGTGCGCGGGGAGTGTCGTGGACCGTGTGGTTCGATCCGAGGACTCTAGCATGAGCGCGCGTGCATGAGATTTGACGGCGCGTCGACCTTTGGGGTAGGTTTCTGTTATTTTATTACGTCTGAATTTTTCGAGATGGTTTTTGGTAGTGAAAGGTTTTGCTCATCAATGTTTCCGGATTTAAGTCTTTTGTTTTTTGTGTTGGATTGTTAGGGCCAGAATTCTTTGTGTTGCTGTCAAGCCCCGAGTTTGAAAACCGGTCTAATTTTTTATTTTTTTTTAACTCAGAGTTTCGAAACTGAAATTTCAGGACGTGAATAGATCGCCACGTGCATAGAGAATTCTTTGTCTACTCGGACAGAGTCACCCCTATATACGCACGGCTAGGCAAATACAATAAACATTCAATTATAATCAGAGTTGACCACTTAACAATTTAAATAATTTAAATAATAATCTGATAGTATAAACATCACGATAGCATCCACGGCTAACAATAATCGAGAGCTACTAAATCATGATCATAGTAAAAGAACACTGATAATAAATGGTACTGACTAGCTATCTAGCTAGCATCAAGGGACAGCTCTATCACGGAATCCTCACATCACCATCCCGACATCCCACCACCCGACGAACTTGAAAATGGTATCACTAGAGGGTGTGAGATTCAACTGAATGTATCCCAGTATGTACAACATGCCGGAGCCGAGCAAGTCGTACCTACTGGTATACAATAATCAAAAGACGGTAATAATCAATAGGAAATGCTAGTAAGGAAGCAATAACTATAAGGCATGTAAATCAAGTATGGGAGCAGTAAAGATAAACAAACTTCAACATAACTGATAAGCAAAAATACCCAATCATGTGCCACTGTTGGTTACGAAGATCTCAGGCTAGTGCCGAACCAAGTCTGACATGTACCCTACACCTGCTGACTAATAACAAAAAGGGGCTCAATATCGTCTGGTCCCACAGGTGTAGCCATGTAAACGGGCTCACGGGTCGAATAGACCACTCTACCGGTAAAAAACATCAAAACGGGGGCCAGTCCGCTGGTATACGTGAAAATTATAGCTAGTGCATGGCGATCTCAATACAGATGCTCAAGCTCGCGGTCAGCAGACCGGAAACACGACAAATAGCCGAGAACTCCCAAACGGGATCCAGAGTCAAACATAATGCCAGTAAATGCCATGATAACGACATATCCTCCTACTTTATCATGCAATAATAAATCAGAATTAATAGTAATGACGAAAAAGTAGCAGTAGGATATATCAATCACATAAAGACTGGAAGTGTCAACTACACTGAGGGAATGATAACGACATATCCTCCTACTTTATCATGCAATAATAAATCAGAACTAATAGTAATGACGAAAAGGTAGCAGTAGGATATATCAATCACATAAAGACTGGGATTGTCAACTACACTGAGGGAATCATGGCATATAGATGTAAAGCAGAGATAAACCACAGTGTCAACGATTACCATAGTGATAATAATGTCCTCCTACTCTATCATGCATGGTAATCTAGGGATAATGACAAGATTTAATAATGTCCTCCTACTCTATCATGCATGGTAATCTAGGGATAATGACAAGATTCAAATGTAGCAGCAGGAGGTATATCATTAAGCGACTAATAAGTCATAACCAACTTATGAAATAGAAACGAGTCAAGATATAGAAAATCGTAGACTACCAAACTAGATCATCTATAATCTCGGTGCCAAGCAATGTCATAATGACAACGATATCCTCCTACTCTAACATGCATAAAAAATCCAAACATACGACAGATGACCAAATATAGCAGTAAAGGATATATAGCAAGAACGAATAGGAGTGTCCACTAACACTAATCGTGGCATATATATATGCAAAACAGTTATGAATCATAAGGATACTAAGATTGTTAACTACACTGAACATCATGATATGTCACAATAAGTAAGATAGATCATAGAGCAGAAAACTGAAGGAGGCTAGCAAGATAACCAAAGGGTCCAATCGACTACGGTACCCAATCAGGTTATACTATGCCAATGCCCGGATCGGAGTACCCACCTCAATGTAGGCGGTCCTGGAATCCGCTGCTAGGCTCATGTACAGGCTCCTGACTGCTCGGGCCTAAATCAGAAACACCTATTAGTGACTGACTCACTCACGACCACCCCACAGACTCACAATGCAAAGAAAGACAAAATAGTGGACTTCCCTGAAGTCCTAGGATCCGCCGAAATTTTCGGTAATCTGCCGATTGACCACTATTGGTCACTAAAGTCAAATGACAAATATTAGTGACAAACAACAAATATCAGTGAAAAACATTAATACTTTGATTTTATGCAATTTAAGTAAAATAAGCGCAAAGGAGGCGTTTCAGATGTACCGTGTTCGTCTGTCGAAGAAACGATGGCCGCAGGAATTTTCGGGATGCAAAAAAGGTGCATGGGTTGCGCGCAGGCAGAGCAGCGTGCAAGTACTAGGCAGTGCGCGAGCACAAATAGTGCGCAGGCCATGCACGGGTAGCGCGCAGACGATGCGGGCACAGGTTGGACGCGGTGGCGTGCCGCGCAAGAAGCACGCGGGTTGCGTGCATGTGGCTGCGCTCGGCTAAGCAATGCGGGCTACGTGTGGCTAGGCGACGCAGCGTGTGCTGCGCGTGGCGCGGTGCATGCTGCGCACGGGCGCGGCATAGGCTGTGCGCAAGCGGCGTGACGCAATGAGGTGAAAGCAGCGCGACGCGGTTTGCGCACAGGCAGCGCACAAGCATCGAGCGGATCGACTGCATGCAGGTTGGGTCGCGCGAGAGGCTGGCCGCGGGCTGGGCGCAGGCAGAGGGGCGGCTAGGGCAGGGGCGCACGCGAGCATGGCCGCATGCAGGCAACGTGCAGCATGTGCGTGGCGGCATGCCCGCAGAGGCGCACGGCGCAGGCGGCGCGCGGCCGGGTCGCGCGCAGGCATCGCGCGGGCGAGCCGTGTGCGAATGCGGGCCCCGCGCGAGCGCCGTAGGAGGGCCGCGCGTGGGGAGGCACTAGTGCGGTGCATTGCGCTCGGGGACAGAGCGCGGCTGAGGGCTGCGAACTGCGTGGCAGCAGAGGAGCGACGACCCCGGATCAGGGCGCCCGGAATGAAAGAGATGATGCCTGCACCTTGGTCCTCGTCTTCGGCTCCGTCGACGACGACAACAACGACAGAGTACAGATGTGAGGGGAGGTCTAATAATGACGGCCGAGGAAAGGAAGAGAAGAGAGGATTAGGGATTAAGGGTTCCTTAGCCCTAATCCCAATTCTCTTCATAATTACCCACTTGGGTAAAATTACCATTTTGCTCCTACACTTTACATCTCACCTCTTTTTCATATCCGAACTCTAGATTTTGTGTTTAAACTTTTCTCGAAAAGCATGCCAAGAGCTGAATCAACCCAAAATGATCGGTTCCACGAATTTTCGTGCGTAGATGCTATGACTTACACCGAAAACATCAAAAACTGATTTTCCAGCCTAATTTTCACGTAAAACTCGAATTTCTAGGATATTAGGGTATCGGATTTCGGATCCGATCATATCACCGTTCTCATCTCGACGACGCCATCAGGGTGAAGATATTCATTTGCTGAGATCTGGTCTCTTTGATCATTTATCTAAAAAAATTACACTTTTACATACTTTTCGGTAAATTAGGTTTGCCGAACTAGAAATCGGATGACACCACGTCGTTTAGCTCAATGAAACCGATCAGGTGGTAATTTAACTTCTTCGAGTTTGGGTCTGGCTAGGTCCAAATAGGCTAATTAATCAACATTCAATCAAAAACCCCGAAAATTCGAATTTGCAAATTACAAAAAATTCAAGAAAATGATATAAATTAATTTTTCCAGATTTTAAAAAATCCTTGAGTATTACAGTTGCGCAATTGACCGGCGTGGTATCGGATTTTCGGGGTGGAGTCGTTCGCGTGTGGTGATCACCGTTGAGCGTGTCGTCTGTCCACCGATCGTGTTCTGCCGGGATTTGCGATCTAGGTGGGTTCCATGTTGCCGAGAGTGGCAAATTACCTTCTTATATCTACTTTCTAGATGTAAAGATCTTTACAGCTTTTGTTATTGTTTATTAGTTGTAGAAAATACATACTGCTTGGTTGATATTTTAGCTATATTTTTAAAGTGTTTGGGTTGGGGTTATGATTTATTATTGTTTATTATGATTTATTAGATTTTTACAGCGAAGTGCGGTGAAAACGCTCGTAACGCGTTTAAAATATAATTACAAGTGAGTTCAGAGTGTTTCGGTTCGAAATAAAAGCCATCGGATCGAAAAGTGAGTTAGCGAGGAAAGAATTTGAGTAATAAATCTGAAAAGCTTCATGTTTAAATTGTGTTTAGCAACTTCCTCATTGTTTTTGGGTACTCCCTCTTGAGTACCGGAACCAAAGGAGAAGAACCAAAGTGTGAAACTCATGAATTTCATTGTGTTCCGGAATTTTCCTTTGAGTACCGAAACCAAAAGAGAAAAACTTAGGTTGAAAGGTTGCAGTTGCACTGTGTTCGGGTACACTTAATGTGTACCGGAACCCTGTGTTCAGGTACACCCATTGTGTACCGGAACTAAGGGAAGGAAACCAAGCTTAAGGCTTTCGGGTTTTGAGGAACTTGGCGGGGTACCGAAACCCAAATCCCTGTGTACCGATACTCAAGGTGAGTACCGGCACTCAATGTTAAAATGTTGAAATCCAGAGTCCCTGTGTTCCGGTACTCAAGGTGAGTACCGGTACTCAATGTCCTGAAGTTATAGGACAGTGCAGGAAATTCATTTTTGAGCAGGGGCATTTCCGTAAATTCACAATGGCCTGCAAACTCACCTACCCCTGACACTATAGCAGAGCTCTCTCCCTCTCTCTCCCTATTTGAAACTCTCTCCCTTTCTCTTCCTGTTCGAACAAAAGAAAGGAAAAAAGAAGAAGGGAAGAAAGAAGAAGAAGAATGAGGAGAAGCAGCGCAGCAACAGCAAGGGCTCCATCTTTTGGCCTGTTGCTCTGGGAGCACCTGAGAGCTAGGGAAACTCGAAGAGAACACCAAGAACACTCCAAGAGAGGCTTCAACGACCCCTCTCTCTTCTCTTTTGGGCAAAAAGCTCCAACAAGAGATAAGCAAAGTTTAGGGTTTTGTTTTTAAGGATCCTTTTGGGTTTTAAAGAGATGAAAACCATCTTATTTGGAGTTTTTCTCCACTTTAGGGCTCTCTTTTGGAAGATCAAGAGATCAACCCATTTTTCCTCTTTCAAGAATGTAAGAGGTGGGGAATTCTATCCAAAAAGGGGTGACCTCTCATCTTTTCCCTTGTTTTTCATGACTTGAAGCATGACTAATAGAACATCTAGGGTTTTATGCAAGGAGAGGAGACTATAGGGTTATTTGAGAAGATAATCATAATAATGACCCATGTAGGTTATGAAAATGGAAGAGTAATGCATGTTAGAAGTTTTACTAAGCATGATGCATTATAATGAACTAAATACATGTGATAAGAGTTGAGCATGGTTGTATGTTACGAGTGTAATGTTAAAGGTTACCTTGAACATGAATGAAATGACTAGGAGAAAACCTAGTGTAATGATTGTAACAAGTGGCATTAACCCTAGGATGGAACGAGTTGCATATGTCAAAGTTTAATTTAAGGGTATGTAGTTGCGCAAATGTATAGAGATGAGCTCCAAAACCTTGAGTATGGTGTCATATGTATATAACTTAGAGTCATAACTTTAAGGATCGAGATATTGGATGAGATTAAATAGAGAAATGAAATGCTAACCCTACAATGTGGTCTTAGGGTGTTGAGCAAAAATGGATGTTTACTTTAACTTCAATTTGAGTTAATGAAAGAAAAATGAAAGATTTAAAAGTCCAAGAGATTTTCTTGTTATCCTTGAGGAATGGACCTAGGACAAGGGTTGGAAGAATGGAAGAAAATGCTTAAAGAGCATAATAAGCTACAAACTTAAATGAATAAAAGATAAATGTCTAAAATGGGTAAAAAGGGGCTAACTGCCAAAGTGAAAGAAAAAAAAAAGATAAGATAAACGCACCACGAGGGTAGAACTCGTTTTGGAGAGTAATGGCAAGGACCATCTCTCGAGCAGTGACCCTCATGATAGAGTTCCCCGTTGGGCGGGATAGCACTTGCGGGTGCTGTCGGCAATCTTGAAATATCTCGTCTTATGGTAACATGACTGCCAGGCTCGGGCCCGTTGGGCGAGATTTTCAAGGGTTAAACAACATGAATGAAAGCACTTTAAAGAATGTAAGTGTTATGGTCAAGTGTAAAGTTTGGTTAGTATGGAACCTTGTAGCGACATAGTGTCGTGTCGTGTCGTGGCAAATGATAAAGTTACACATGAGCATGTTAGATAGAGTTTACAGTTTTCCTTATCATGCTTTTACCTATTTTATAGCTTCCATTGGACTAAGTGGTTTAGGATATTCTTTTTCGGTGGTAGAACACACTAGAAACTTTAAGTAATTCTCACACCCTTGGGTGACATTATTACAGGCTCAGGTACATCGGGCGAGGCACGCGACAGGGGCAAAGGCCCGGCAGCTTAGCGACCTAGCAGTCTAGAGTCGCCAGTTTATTTTGGTTGTATTTTGAGTGAACTTGTATGTTGGAGAAAAATTGTAAACTCTAATTACTTAAAGGTTTCATTTTGGTAATGTTGAATGAAAGGTGTAATTTCTTTAAATTTAAAGTTCATGTTAAATAGAGTTGTAATTTAATTAAAGTTTAAAACTTCACTCTTGTATGTACTTTCATTTCCTTCAGCTGTTTGTTTGAATGAATGAAAGTTTTATTTACACAGTTTAGTACTCTGATTGATATTCTTCCGCTTACACTAAACTGTATTTGTTTATTATGATCTGTTCCTTTCGGATCTTCAAAGGTCATGCCCGATTGGCGGGTCTGACGTGCCTGAACCGACCAAATTGGCGGTCTCGAGGCGTGACACGTAGGCTTGACCAGGCGATTGAGACGGTCAATTTTGGATTGGGTCTAGGGTTCCGTTGGGATGGCTAGTGTTGGGTTTACTGTGTGAGTTGGATTTTTTATTGTGTTTGGGTTTGGGTAGAAATATCTTGGGTTTTGGTGTTGAGGCATGATAGTGTAGTGTTGTATTTTAGTTTATTTTCTTTTATGCTCTATTACTCGATTATTATTGTAGTTTCACTATCTTGCCTCTTGTAGACCTAGTGGGTAGGTCGTGATTGTCACCGATCGTACCCACTAGTTGGGAGCTACTGTTTTGTGGTTCTCACGCCCGCTTGTGGTCTACTTTATAAGGGCCTTCTGAACCAGCTCCGGACCAAAATAAGAGGATTGCACCGTAAATAGCAGCCTTTATCCAATATTTATTTTTAGTATAGGCAGTCCACCATATTAGTAGTTTTTGTTTAGAGCACTGTATATTGGGACTGTTTAGGCCAAAGCTTTTTACTTGTATTTATTTTTTTTAAGAGATGAACTTCGTATGTTTTCTGTACAGTGATAGTTGTTAGTATAGTTTTATTTTAGCTCTGATACATGTGTAACTATTGGTTATAGTTCTTTTGCATGTTAGTTTTGGACGCTTTGCGTGTGTGGGGTGCATCCTCGCACACGTGGCAGATCTGTTGCGTTCCCGATGGCTTCTGCTTTAGGCTCGGAGCATGACACTCTACCCCCTCTATCTCCATCTTCGGCTTCGGCTTCGAGAGGCAGCACTTCAGCGGGGTCCATAACGGCGGTGGCAGTGGCGGCGATGGCTGACGTCGAGCGGGGTGAGAGTGGCGGGATGTGCGAGCAAGATGGTGAAATCGGGAAAGTTGAGTCATCAACTAGTGTAATTTTTAAACAGTGCAACTTTCGCTCAAACAATATAATTATCACCAAAAGAGTGCAATTTTCATCTTAAAGAGTATAATTTTTGTCTCAAATAATGTAACTTTTGTCAAAATATTGCAACATTTTTCTAAAATAGTGTAACTTCATTTTAATAGTGCAACTTCATTATCATTTTCTTTGTTTTCTGGTTCTTATCTTTTTTACAGCAGTGACGATATATAATGATCATTTCAGAAAAAAAATATATTTTGGTCTACTTTTATTTATTTATTCTTTCTACTCTCTATATTTTGTTTCTCTGCCGCCGCACTCGCCGTCGCCATGGACCCCGCTAGAGCGCTGCCTCTTGAATTTGCCCCCCGCTCTCGTGCCCGCACTCGTGACGGTGTGACCATCAGGTGCGCGTAGGCGTGGGCGTGGGCGTGGGTGCGTGAAGGGTGGCAGCGAGCGCGGCGTCGAGGGGCAATGCTCCGGCGAGGTCCATGGCGGTGGCAGGGGTGACAACGGCTTGGGCGTTGTGTAGGGCGAGGGTGGCGAGGGATGGGAGTGAGGCGGTGAGCACGGAAAGGAGAAGAGAAAAAAGATGAACCTCAAACAGAGAAACAAAAACGATAGATAAAAAAGAAGAGAAAAAAAAATAAAAACACTTTGGTCCGTTTCTTAAAAATTCGAATCAAATATACAAAAATAAAAAATGTAGCTCACTTTTTGCCACAACGTAAAATCAATAAATTTTTTATACAAATTGGTAATATATGCATTGAATCTAAAGGATCTTAAAAGATAGAACATAGACTTAGTTTATTTGTAGCTTGATTTACCATAACTTTTGAATGTTGGAAAATCTTCATCAAGGATTTAAGAACAAGTGAATCAATTTCATTGATCTAAAACCGGTTGAGCGCATAAAAAAAAAGAAGAACAATACAGTTAGTTTCCACCAAAATGGCATAATCTAATTAATCTTCCGCTATGATCTACAAATAGAAACTTAATCTAAGAATAAATTTAAATTTATTTTAAATTTTAGGACTAAATTTTTAATTAATTATGGTGAAATCAGAGGATAAAACTAAAACCCTGACCAAATCATAAAGACATGAATATTTTATCAGGTTTCATTAGAGCGTACGTATACAGACACTTATACATTAGCTTGTACATGCACAATAAGTGTACATTGAAGTTATTAAGTTTTGAACTGATTTTTATTTTATCTATTTAGTACAATCATTCAAAGCTAGATTGATTCTTTTGTAATACGCACTAGGATGAGTTGTTTTCATTGTTCCCTGAACACCTTTCTTTAGTACGTACGTAATAATACTGAGCATGTTTCGTACTGAGAACCGCGTCCGGGTTAAAAGGAAATCGAGCGAAAATATATGTTTATGTGTTCTTTCATGAGACTCCAATATTATTGAGGCTAGCTATATCAACAGTACATTTACAAAATTTAAAAATTGTGTAGAAACAGTTATAAAATTAAAATATCACAAATATTTCTTCAAAGAGCAATACTCTATCGTCTTTCCCTTTTTTCTTTTTTTTTCTTTTTTTTTTTCTTTTTTTTTTTTTTTGTTAACGTCCATTTATTTCTATTTAACCGCTCAGATTTAATTATTTTTTAGTTAACGTCCATTTGTTAACGTCCATTTATTTCTATTTAACAGTTCAGATTATTATAATTAAATAATTTTATTCCTATTTTGAGAGTTTTTACTTTTATAAATATTATAAATTTTAAAGATTTCAATGTAGTGAGAATTTTTATTTTTGAAAAGATTATAAATTTTAAATATTCTAATTTAGCTATGATCTTAAATGATAATTTTTAAATTTTTTTTGTTTAATTGTTTATATATTGTAAATAATTAAAATTTTAGAAAACTGTATTAAAATTTAGATTATTTTTAATAATTAAAATTTTCATTATATATTGAATTTAAATATTTATTCACTTTCAAATTTTTTAGAATAGTAATACAAAATTAATTTCTAAATTAGTGAAATTTTAAAATTCTTTATGCATATTAAATATGTTGAATTTGATTATTAATCTACGTTAATTTTTTAAAAAAATATTGATATAAATTAATTACTAAATTGTAATTTTAATACTCCTTAAATTAATATTTAAATTATTTTAAAACTTTTAAAATTAATGCCTAAATTACAATTCTAAAACGTTTTAAATTAAACTTCTTAAATTAAGTTCTAAATTCTAATTCTAAAACTCTTTAAATTAATACCTAAATTGTAATTTTAAAATTTTTTAAATTAATACTTAAATTAGTGCAAAATTAATGGTTAAATTAGAGAAATCCTAATTTTTTAAAAATATATTAAATATGTTGAATTTGAATATTAACCTATATTTAAATTTTATTAAAATATTGATATAAATTAATGACTAAATTATAATTTTAAAATTTTTTTAATTAATATTTAAATTGTAATTCTGAAACTCTATAAATTAATATCTAAATTATAATTTTAAAATTTTATAAATTAAATTCCTTAAATTAATAACCTAAATTCTATATCTAAAACTCTTTAAATTAATACGTAAATTATAATGCAATTTTTTTTTTAAATTAAACTCTTTAAATTAGTGTAAAATTATTGGCTAAATTTATAGAAAATATTTTAATTAATTTTTTTTTTAAAAAAAATGTGATGTTTAATTACGAAAATACTTTCTTTATGAAGTTATCTTTTAATATATTAATATATAAAATTATATTTTTATTCTTTGTCAATCAATAATTTTTTTTTATAATTTTTTTATAAAAATAAGTATCGAAATATTGCTCTTCTTCAAATATATAAAACTGTTAGGAATATTCTTTACATCTAGAAGTAACATTTTTTTCTACAGATTTGGACCCTTGCCGAAATTTATCCTGAATGTGACTGTAATAGAAAGAATTTTGTCCCAAAGAGACATGGACGAGGCAAAAATTTATTAGGATTTGATTAGATTTGTAGTTGAATTCTAGTTAGATTAAGATTAATATTTAAATTTTAAAAAGATAAGTTTGTTAAATTTTAAATATTACTTAAAATAAAAATATATTTAAATTAGAATTTTGATAGATTTTGATGTAAGCTATAAATATAGTATATGTATTATTATTTGATGGCGATGGATATACCCACGGTGGTGGTAATATCTATGGAGGTGGTGGGGGTTAGGATTTAGCCACACCCATATAGTGGTATTCATATATACGGTGGTAGTAATATCCATGGAGGTGGTGAGGGTTAGGATTTAGCCACATACATATAGTGGTATCCACACCCACTGTGGTGGTAACATCTAAGGAGGTGGTGGGGGTTAGAATTTAGCCACACCCATAGTCTTCTAGATTTATAGAAAACGAGAGAAGGGAGAGAGAGATTCAGGAGGAGGGCTCGAGTTGAAGCTACTCTATTGCAGAAGAGGAGTCGGTGTAATCGATGTAATTCTTCTCTTAGTTAATGAATCTTATTTCATCTACATATTTTCTGTTTTGGTTTTCTTCTCTTTGTGGTTGTGCTAGTTCCAGTTATGTTACGAGGACGAGTTTTATGGTAAAAATCTAAAAATCCGATTTAACATTTCCGCTGCGGAATCCCAACTCTAGGCGGTACCGGGGCGGATTGCGGTACCGGAACGGGTTGCGGATTCATAGAATCTGGTATCGGGGCGAGTATCGGATTTTCCCAGCAATTGGTATCAGAGCCAAAGGTTACCGATCCTCAGGAGAGATCAACATCAAAGTATTGGATTACCGAACATCACGAGAGGCAATCACGATTTGATCTCGCTAGGCATGTTGGACTCAAAGATATGTAATTTAAGAGAGTCCAAAAGCGAGATCGGATCGTACAGAGATGCAGTCGCTCAAGGTGGAGCGGATAGAGCTCGATGTAGCGATTGAAGACTGCAAATCAAATCAAGGTGGAGATTGTTAGGATTTGATTAGATTTGTAGTTGAATTCTAGTTGGATTAAGATTAATATTTAAATCTTAAAAAGATAAGTTTGTTAAGATTTAAATATTAATTAGAATAAAAATCTATTTAAATTAGGATTTGGATAGCTTTTAATGTAAGCTATAAATATAGTATAGGTATTATTATTTGATGGCGGTGGATATACCCACGGTGGTGGTAATACCCATGGAGGTGGTGGGGCTAGGATTTAGCTACACCCATATAGTGGTATTCATATCCACAGTGGTGGTAATATCTATGGAGGTGGTGGGGGCTAAGATTTAGCCACACCGATATAGTGGTATCCATACCCACGGTGGTGGTAACACCCAAGAAGGTGGTGGGAATTACGATTTAGCCACACCGATAGTCTTCTAGGTTTATAGAAGACGAGAGAAGAGAAAGATTCAGAAGGAGGGCTCAAGTTAAAGCTACTCTATTGCAGAAGAGGAGTCGGTGTAATCGGTATAATTCTTCTCTTGGTTAATGAATCTTATTTCATCCGCATATTTTTTGTTTTGATTTTCTTCTCTTTGTGGTTGTGCCACTACAAGAAAAGGCGCATGTAGAGGCGGTTTTCAGGCAATGTAGAGGCGGTTTAAACCGCCTCTACATATTGTAGAGGCGGTTCCCACAACCGCCTCTAAACCGCCGGCGTAGACACCGCCTCTACAACGTAGAGGCGGTTTTAGCGACCGCCGGGGGAGCATAGAGGCGTTATGTAGAGGCGGTTATGACCGTCCCCATATTTTTATTTATTTATTTTTTATTTATATAAATTTTAACATATAGAGGCGGTTTAAACCGCCTCTACAAAAATTAGTCTGTAGAGGCGGTTTAAACCGCCTCTACAAAAATTAGTCTCTAGAGGCGGTTTAAACCGCCTCTACATATTAATATGGTAAAGGCAATATGTAGAGGCGGTTTAAACCGCCTCTACATATTAATATGGTAAAGGCAATATGTAGAGGCGGTTTAAACCGCCTCTACAAGCCAAATCAGAATAAAATAAAATATTTATATATAAGAAAAAAAATTATATTTCTCATCAAACAACAAAAGACATAATTAATACAAGTCTCAACAACAACAGGAAAGATATATCATCAACAATATAAAAATTAACACAAGTATTAACAATAAATTAACATTCCAATTTTCGATCGAAATATCCAAAACACAATCTCATGCATTCAATGTATATCCAATAGCATATAGCAAAATACTAAATAACAAAAAGTGTAAATAGTTTTAAGAGTAGTCAACATTCGAGTTTTCTACATTACAAAAATTTAAATTGTTCGACGGTTGTCTTCACTTGTAGGTTCATGACTTGCATTCGATGATTGATGATGATTAGGAGAAAATGCATCAATCGGATTGATATTGCCACCCGCACCCTATCCAACAATGTAAAATATATATGTCAATGATATGAAAATACAAAAATATTTAAGTATACTACTAATAATGACTTGTGATCAAATTAATATACCTGAGTATTTGATAGTAGTGACGTCCTTAAGTGATCCATTTCCCGTCGCATTTCCTCTCGCATCTCTCTAACAGCATCATCGAATTTTTCATTCATACGTTCTAATTCCCCTTTTAGCCTTTCTACCTCCTTTGATTGGCTCCCGCTTGATTCCGTCGTTGCAAGCGAATCAATTTGTTTCAAGCCATAATATGTTCTTAGTGTTGGTCCCATGCCTAAACCTTTCACACGCCCATTATGTTCGGGACCCATAGCGCTAAGAAAAGCCTGATCTATTAACTTGCTTTCATCAGATTCAGAATTTTGCGATAATTCATGAAATTTTCGACGCGCTGCTTCCTATTAATCATTTGAATAAATAAAATAGTAATCAATCCACAAATAATATGAATATTAACACAAGTGATGCGAAAGAAAATTATATTTACCATACTATCCTCCGCATCCTTATTTACAAAATTTCCATCCTTTTTCTTATGGGTCACTTCCCAAAAAGCTAGTCGATCAGGTTCTTTGCCAAGAGTAATTTCCTATAATTATAAAAAATAAATTGTAACAATAGAAAGAGATAAAATATCATTTACAATCAAATAAATTTTAATGTTAAGTCGTTACCAATTCCTTTCGCTTTCTAGCATAACTTTTTCGGCCCGATGTGTGGGCTATCTTCACTTTCTTTGCACAAATAGAATTTACTTCACAAAGTTTCTATAAATAAGAAAATAAATAGAATACATTAAAATTGAACATACTAATATAATTAGAATAGTTGGCATAAAAAATTTTATACCTTACTCTCGTCGGTGCACCAACGTGCCACTAGGCTAGTCCATTGATCCCGCATTACACCGAGCGGTACATTGTTGATTAACTCTTGCATCGGTTTGTCTTCTGAGAAATATTCGCACCTTAGTTCACTCTTATAGTCTCTCCACTTTTTGTTTAAAGACGCCAATACCCAATGTCTTGTTGCCTCAGGATATCTAAACTTTGCCTATTATTCATAAAATAAAAAGTGTAATACAAAAAATTAAGTATAATGTAAAATATAAAACAATAGAAAAAACAGAATGTAAAAATATAAAACAAGTGCATGTAAAAAAACCTCAATAAGTTTTAACATATTTTCCTTGAATGGATTAAAAGCTTGATTATCCCATCGCGGAATGTTTAAAGGAGCAAATGATCCATTTTTTGCGACGACTCCTAAAAATGATCCAAGGATAGATCCAGCATAGGTACAAGGAACCCCATATTTATCTACTTCGACTTCAATTCTCTCTCTTTCAGATAGGTTCCATACATCGGCTAATGTTGTACGTCCTCGCTTCTTACGTCGACTATTATCACCACCTAAAAATAATCTTAAATATATTAATTTAAATAAAAAATTAAATTTATATGCAATATAATTAACATATTATATTGCTAACCAATGATCCAAAGAAATAAGAAGTGTCATATAGTATTGCTAACCAATGATCCAAAGAAATAATTCGTTCTGATTATTATTTTCAAACTCAGTATTATTTGATTCTGAAGGAGGTTGAGAGGAAGATGGCGGCTGCTCCTCTCTTGCTTGTTTTTGAATTTGAGATTCATTTTGAGAGGTAGAATCAATTATGTTGCAATTGCGTAATCTTCTTGATCTCGACGTCATTTCTTAATTCTCCTGTAAATAAAAATAAATTAGTAAAAAAGATAAAATTATACTAATAAGATGAATAATATAATTAAATCAGGTATGAGAGTGCATATTGATCTAGTTAAACTTGAAAATAAAATATATCACATGCATTACAAGTACTATTTCAATAGTACTTCATTTACATTTACGTATTGAACGTGTAAGGGCAATGTAGAATTGCTTTCCATCGAATCTTCACCCATATCGAATAAGTCCCTCGGCTTGGTTCTCACAACTGAAGACCAATTCTCATCTCCCGGCAATTGCACATAAAAAACTTGTTCGACTTGCGATGAAAATACAAATGGATCATCTTTCAGTTCTGCACCTGTATGTATTAGGCGAGAAAAATTTACCAAAGTGTCTCCAAATTCATCATGCTTAAGACCCATATTATGATGAACATCAACCCAATCACATTTGAATAAGACAATCTTAAAAGATCCATAATAATTTAATTCAATAATATTCTTCAATCTTCCATAATAGTTTATGCCATCTGCTTCTGAAGTATTAACAACACCGCTATTTTGGGTCTTTCTATTTTCTTCACGAGCTTTTGTATGAAACCTGAAACCATTAATAATAAATCCACTAAGGCTTCTTGCAAATTTGTTAGGGCCTCTAGCAAGGGCTATAATTTCTTCTGAAATGATTGACTCGTCCATCATCATAACCTATAGAAAAATAAAGTATTATTATTATTTATTTTTTAAATAATAATAAATAGTTTGAGATCTAAAATATATATACCTTATTTTGTAACCATTCATGAAATCTCTCATTCACAAGTTTTTCTATCTCCACTCCAGTGAGGCGTGCATGACGGCGTCGTTTTCTTTTCTCCAAATCAATGAATTGTCTATATTTAAATAAAATTATATTTTAAAATTGGTGTACAAGTTCAAATATTAATAATGTAATAAAATAATCATTGGTACTTACTGGCGAAAAGATTCAAGATCATCATAATGGCGAAGTACGTAACGATGAGCTTGAACCCATGATTTTTCGTCTAATACAATATTTTCAATCTTTCCAATTGGGATACCGGCAGTAGAAAATAAATAGTTTCCTTCTGTTCCGTTTTTAGGTAGATCAGGATTCCGTACAGGCCGATTAAATCTTGTTTCAACCGCATCTAAATATCTTGAACAAAATGTTAGACATTCTTCTGCTATATAACCTTCAGCTATTGACCCTTCAGGATGAGATCTATTCCGAACATATGATTTCATGCGTACAAAATTCCTACAATATAATTTTTTTAAAAATGTAAAGGTAGGGTATAGTTTTACAAGTAGTAAATAGATAAAAAATAAATAGTAAATTATCATTTACCTCTCCGATGAATACATCCATCTATATTGTACCGGTCCACCGAGTTTTGTCTCCTCTACTAAATGAACCATTAAGTGAACCATAATGGTAAAGAATGAGGGTAAAAAGATTTTTTCCATCTGACAAAGTGTAATTATAATACGAGATTGTATGTTGTCGAGCTCATTCACATCCAACACCTTCGAACATAATGATTTAAAAAATTGGCCAATTCAATTACTATTAAAGTCACTTCGTTTGATGGACTACAACCTTTTAATGCCAATGGTAGTAGATCTTCAATCAAAATATGGCAATCATGACTCTTAAGCCCGCTAATTTTACACTCACCAACATTCACACATCGTGAAATATTGGAGGCATAACCATCAGGTGTTTTAATATCCTTGAGAACTTGACAAAGAATTTTTTTTTCTTTTTTGGACATCGTGAAACAAGCTGAAGGTAATTTTGTCTTCCCATTTGCGAGCAACTCAGGATGCAATTCAGGTCTAATGCCCATTTCCACTAAATCAAGTCGCGCTTTTAAATTGTCCTTTGTTTTTTTATCAAGATTCAACAAAGTACCAATCAAATTATCAAACACATTTTTTTGAATGTGCATCACATCTAAATTATGACGCAATAAATTATATTTCCAATATGGTAATTCATAAAAAATACTTTTCTTTTTCCACCACCTCAAAGCACCGCTTGGTTCTGACGTAGAAATGATATCATCTGATGTTGCATTGTCTTTTCTCACTTGTCTTTTCTTTTTGCATCTTTTATTATTTGCTCCTTGATTATCTGTTTTGGTGTTTTACCAAATTTGAATTGCATGCCATCCAATTGTCTTAATATATCAACTCCATTTTTCCGAGTAGGTGCAGATCTTTCTTCCTCAGTACCATCAAAAAGATCTTTCTGAGAACGAAATAAATGCCCGTCAGGCAACCAACGACGATGACCCATATAACAAAACTTTCCTCCATGGCGTAACCACTTAGAACATATTTGCTCCGCACAACAAGGACATGCAAACTTTCCTTTTGTACTCCAACCTGACAAAATTCCGTATGCAGGAAAATCATTTATCGTCCACAATAATGCAGCTCGCATATGAAAATTTTTTTTGCTTGAAGCGTCATATGTTTCTACACCATTCCACAATTCTTGTAACTCCTCAATTAAAGGCCGCATAAAAACATCAATATCATTTCCAGGACCCTTTTCACCTGGAATAATCATTGATAACATAAAAGAAGATTGTTTCATGCAAATCCAAGGAGGTAAATTATATGTAATCAACACGACCAGCCATGTACTGTAAGTCGTACTCATTGTTCTAAATGGATTAAATCCATCGCTACAAAGAGCAAGCCTTACATTACGAGAATCAGAGGAGAAATCAGTAAATCGTTCATTGAATGCCTTCCACGCTTCACCATCTGCGGGATGTCTTAACAACCCATCCTTTTTACAACCCTCCTCATGCCATCTCATATCTTTTGATGTTTTTGTAGAGGCATAAAGTCTTTGGAGTCTAGGTATAAGAGGAAAATATCGTAACACTTTTGCTGGAATCTTTCTCTTTTGTTTTGGTATGTTAGATAAGCCAGAAGTGTTTTCTTCATTGTTTGAAATATGTTCCTTTTCCATATTATTTCTTTTCCAACGAGAAAATCCACAAACATCGCACACTTCTTGATTTAGTTTGTCCCCCCGAAACAACATGCAATCATTTGGACAACAATGAATTTTCTCATAATTTAGTCCTAAGGCCTTAATAATTTTTTTCGCTTCATATGATGAACGAGGTAATGAAGTACCTTCAGGAAATGCATCAGCTAGCAATTCAAGTAACATACTAAATGACTCTCCTGACCATCCATTTAGACACTTTAAGTGGAACAAATGAAGTATAAATGATAGTTTTGAAAATGTCTTGCATCCGGGATATAATTCTTCATTTGCATCTTTTAACAACTTATGAAATTCATCATTATGACAATTAGCTTCTTGACTAGGCTGATTTGCATGAAGTTCTACTGTCACTTCTTGTGGGTCTACCATTTCATCAAGTTCATTCATAGGTATTTCTGCTTCATTAGTTGTCGCACTGTTAAGACCAACAGTATCACGTAAAAGTCCATATACATCATCCAACCTTTCAAAATTTTGGGTGATAGGATTATACTCTTGCACATGTGAAACTTCTTGCATAGGTTGAGAAGTTGAAGTACTATCAACGGTATTAACTGAGGAAGTAAAGGATAAAGGTTCCTCTCCGTGGCAAACCCACCTAGTATATCCTCTTAGAAATCCATCACATATCAAGTGTATTTTGGCATCCTCATAAGTTTGTAATAAACAATTAACACAACGTATGCAAGGGCACAATATCTTTCCACTATGGGATGCATTACAAAATGCAAATTCAAGAAATTGTGAGACTCCATTTTTATAATCATCACTATTTCTGTGTTTTGTCATCCAACTCCTATCCATTATAGAAAAAGTTCTGAAAAACAACAAAAACTTTGTTTACTACCAATGCATAGTACTGAAGCTAATGACTAACTTAGTGATAATAATTAACTTAATAATAAAAAAAATTAAGATATTAATAAAAATTAGAAATAAAAAATAGGATATGGTAAAACTTACCAATCTTCAAACAGAAGAAATGTAGAAGATGACCTCAACCGCGACAGTCCCACAAATGACTTCTCTCTCACTTTTTCTTTCTAATTAAAAAAAAAAAAATTTGTCTCGAATCAGTCAAAGATATCCATTCACTATTTCCATCATAAATTTGACATTATACATGAAAAATATTGAATTCTTTTTTGTGATTAGCACGGATTTACCTCAACAATTGTAATGTCCAAATTACCAAAGCGCGAAGAAGAAGCAAAAATCCAAAGAGAGATCTAGTGTGCCAACTTTAATACGCTCACCGTTCCTTTGCATATAGAGAGGGAAAATAAAAACTTAGCACTATAAAATAAAAGGAAAAACTAAAAAACTAAAAACTAAAAGAAAAAACTAAAAAACTAAAAATTCACTGTGTACTTTGTTTTCATTATGCACCTACTTTATTTTGATTAGGCATCAAGTATAGTTTCTAGTATTAGCCTTTCAAAATTTTAAAAATTTTGATTTTACTCTCCAACCTTTCAAAATTTTGATTTTACTCTCCAACCTTTTTGAGAGGTCGGGTAGTACATATTTACCAAATTTATAAATTACACAGAGGTAAAATGTAGGATCTTACCATCTAATGGACTACTCTACATTAAAGTAAAAGAATTGGACTTCTCTGTTCTTACTGTTGTTGGCTAGTTTGTAAACTTACTTAGAAAGCAAAGACAAAAAGAAAAGGAAGAAAAACTACTAATATATTTTGGGTTTTTTATATATATATATATATAGTCAAACAAAGCCACTTAAGTATATAGTTTGCTGAAAATAAACATTAGCATAATTAAGTAAAAAATAAAGAAAAAAAGAAAGAAAGAAAGAAAGGTAAAGTAATCAATTTTTATCAAATAATTTCTTTTAATTTCAATACCAAACGGGTCCTAATAATAGCACAACTACAAATTAATATTTACATCTAAATTCTGCAATCCAGTAAAACAATAGCACAAAGATCAAAAAAAATATGTTTGAGCTATTAGGACCCGTTTTACTAATATTGATTATATCTAAATTCTGCAATTAACCTTAAAGAGTTGATAATGTCTGTATCACAGATTCATGTTGCTCCTTCTAGCAAGTTGTCTTAAATCTGTTTGCTATCCAAAAGAAATGAAAGCACTAAAAGACATGACCCAGCATTTATCTAAAACACCTCAAAACAATTTGTGTTCCTTGAGATGAGAAACAGGTTATGTCATAGCTATAGATACATCATCCAAATAAAGTAAAAGCTACAAAACACAATATTCATTTATCTCAGAGCTGCAGAATCTCTACAAGAATTGAATAATCTGATAAAGAGACCATGAGAAAATGAGAAGTACCCCAAATCGGTAGCTCGATGAGCGACTCTGCCAAGCTATCTTCGCGCTTCTTGCACACCGATTCCGCGTAGTCGCAGATCTCCGACAGTTTCCGGTGAATCACTTCTTGTGCCTCCACCTGCAAATCCCCAATCAATTCAGCCCAAAATCCAAAATCCAAAGCAGCAGGTGATGAGGAGAGGCGGAGGGAGGGGCGGCGGCGGAGGAGGGCGGAGGTCGGGGAAGCAGTACTTGTCGGACCCAGTGCTATTGGGATAATTGCACTATTAGTAAATTGTATTGTTTGAGCTATTAGGACCCAGTGCTCAAATTTAGATTACATATTTTACTAATAACAAATTTAGATTGCAGAGGACCCAGTGCTAAGGTATTCAAACATATTTTTTTTAATTTTTCAATATTGATTACATCTAAATTCTGCAATCCAGTAAAACAATAGCACAACTATAAATTAATATTTAAAAACGAAAAGGCTGAGGGGGGGGGGGGGGGGGGTCGCGCGGGGGGGCTGCGGGGGGGGGGGGGGGGTCGCGCGGGGGGCTGCGGGCGGCTGCAGCGGGGTGGGCTGCGGGGGCTGCGGGGGGGGTCGCGCGGGGGGGTCGCGCGGGGGCTGCCGGGGAGTCGCGCGGGGGGCTGCGGGCGGCTGCAGCGGAGTGGGCTGCGGGGGGGTCGTGCGGGGGGGTCGCGCAGGGGGCTGCGAGGGAGTCGCGCGGGGGGGTCGCGCGGAGGGGGCGGGGCTGCGGGGGAGTCGCGCGGGGGGGTCGCGCGGAGGGGGCGGGGCGGGCGGCTGCAGCGGGCCGGCGGCGGGGGGGGGGGGGGCCATACCTTAGCCGCCGATGGAAGAGGGACCACGCCGGCCGGTGATGCCGCTGACGGGAGAGGGGAGATTGGGTGGCTGTGGGAGGAGGAGGAGAGGGGAGATTGGGTGGCTGTGGGAGGAGGAGATGGTATTTTGGGGGGAAAAGTTGGGGGAAAAAATTAGGGTTTCTTAGGAGAAAAAAAAAAGGGGGAAAAAAAAATTATATTAGAAATTTTTTTTGGGGGGAAAAGTTGGGGGAAAAAATTAGGGTTTCTTAGGAGAAAAAAAAAAAGGGGAAAAAAAAAATTATATTAGAAATTTTTTTTTTACATGCAGAGGCGGTTGTGCCAAACCGCCTCTAAGACGTCTCTATGGTAGAACATAGAGGCGGTTGCAACAACCGCCTCTACGCAACCGCCTCTACATGCATCTTTTCTTGTAGTGTGCCAGTTCCAGTTATGTTGAGAGGACGAGTTTTATGGTAAAAACTCGATTTAACGTTTCCGCTGCGAAATCCCAACTCTATGCGGTACCGGAGCGGATTACGGTACCGGAACGGATTGTGAATTCATAGAATCTGGTACCAGGGCGAGTACCGCATTTCCCAATAAAATCACAGAAAATTACTTTCGCCCTACAAAATCTCTGATATCCATGAAATAACATTATATATTATGAGCTAGGCTTTTTGTGTGCTTTTAAAAGTACGGAGGTCCTCATGTTTCCTAATTGTTTTTTATATTGGGACTTCTGAATGAACGATCGACTTCGTTAAACTTGATATAGAGTATTTAAAAAATTTACAAATTAAATTTCATAAATTTTCTATATCATTTGGCCAGTGATCAAAATGGCTCAAAATCAATAATTTTAATAGTTGTGGTGAGTCGTTTGCAAGTTTAACGATATAGAAATATTCAAACCACGTAAAATTTTGATATAAAATTTTTTAAACTATATAGAACAAGATTAATATTTTAGATCTAAAATTTTAGTATCACATCATCATATTTTGTGGAATTTTTATTTTCAGCCGTTAATTTTGAGCCATTTCGATCACTAGGAATCACGTAGAATTTTGATAAAAAAAATTTTATACTATATAGAACAAGATCAATATCTTAGATCTAAAATTTTAGTATCATATCATCATATTTTGTGAGATTTTTATTTTCAGTCGTTGATTTTGAGCCCTTTCGATAACTAGGTAAATGATATCGAAAAATCACAAAATTTAGTTTCTAAATACTTCAAATATTCTAAATCAAATATAATCGAGTCGATCGTCCATTCGGAAGTCCCAACATTAAAAATAATTTGAGAGCCTAAGATTTTGTGCTTCTATAAGCACACAAGTTCTACTCATATATTATTATATAATTATTAATTTATTTATAAATATAAAAAAACTAGGTACTATTTGAGAGGTAAAAAAAACTTACAAAAAAAAATATAGCTTGTTGGGAAAACCTCATATATATATATATATATATATATATATATATATATATATATATATATATATATATATATATATATATATATATATATATATATATAATTCGTACCAAATTATTGGTGCTATCAAGTTTTCTATCCTTAGATCAACCCCTTTAATCATTTTCATCCGTTATATTTTACTATTTTCCCAACCACCTATTAAACCCAAGGGACCCACTATCATCTCAACCACACATCTATTAATTCAAGGGTTAAAAACTTAATAATACCAATGACTTGGTACTATTAATAGTATTCCAGCCTACATCTATATATAAAATTAGGCTGGAATACTATCGATAGCACCAAGCCATTAGTGCTATCAAGTTTTTAGCCTTTGGATTAAAGGATATGTGGTTAAGATGATAGTGGTCCCCTAGGGTTTACTAGGTGGTTGGTTGAATAGTAAAAATCTTATGGGACCACTATAATCCCAACCACATATCTTTTCATCCAACGGCTGAAAACTTGAAATTAAGGGCTACTACTAATCACATATTAAGGGCTACTACTAACCACATAGCAATTGAACTACTACTAATTAAGGGCTTGTTTGTTTTCCTGGATTTCTCTAGTGGAAGTCCCTCATCACCTTGCTGAACCGTACGTAAGAGCGGATTGTCACTGGGCCAGCTTTTTCGCCTTAAAATTATCCCGTGCCGCGCTCAAGTGTCGCACACCCGAGCCAGCCTTCCCGAGTCCCTTGCCACGGACACGCCCTCGAACTTAAACAGCGAGATCACAACTCAAGCATTAACCAAGCATGCTTCTCCACGAGCCTGACTACTCAGCGCCGCGCCTTACGTCGAACCTCTCGTCGGACTCCGCAAGTTCCAAACGAACAACCCCGCCAACGAGGTTGGCCACCAAGCTGAGTATATTCCGCCCAGCCGGACAAACTCTCATCGAGAGTGCTACTTAGCCGAATGCCCCTTTGCCTCGAAAGCAAGCATCCGGGACAATACAAGTTCTGTCAACTTAGTCCTTTCGAATGGGCCCGAGCGAGATGCCTGTCTGCCAGCCCATTGCCATGCCGAGACGCCCCGCGCCCCTCAATTTCCACTACGGGATCCATAATCGAGTCGGCCTGTCTCGTTCCACCGGCCACCTAGCCCCGTCATCGCTCCCGATTCGGTCTAAAGGTCCGCTTCCCAAATACCTCACACTACTCGTTCCTGCGTGTGTACCCTTCGCAAGGGTTCGCCAACCCGGCGACCTTCTCCCCGCGTCGCCAACCCCCTGGCACCTCTATTGCACGACCATGCTTGGCCGCCAACACACTCGGCCCAGTCTCCAAGGTTTGCTTGACGGATGTCGCCCACAATCGAATCAGCTTTGCTCCGCTTCGCTAGCTATTCGACACTTCCATTGGACGGCCACGCCTGGCCCCCAACACCCTTGGTCTACTCCATGGCTCACTTTACTAAAACCAATATCGATTGCCTCCTTCTACTTCGTGGGTCTCACGCAGCACAAATCCCCGCTCGGCACCCTTGCCTTTGCGAGCCTTGTCCATTACGGTGGACCGACCGTTCCTTTGCCTCACAAACTTCGTAGGCCTCGCACCTTACGAATCCCCGCTCGGCACACACATGCCTTCGCGAGCCTTGTCCATTGCGGCGGACCAACCTTCGCAAGGTTGTCCCTCATCAGCTCGTTCGCTCCACTACAGAGATCCGAAACGACATAAGGTAGTGCAAGCGAACCCAGAGGGAAAACCTCTTGGCGTACCCCGCTCCGAAATGTCGTCGACCTTGTGTCTTTGGCATTACCCTAAGCCCGTGTGCTCATCGACCATCGAATCCCGCTCACACGAACCTAGGCTTGGCGACTCTGCTCGCCAAGGGATGACCTGTGTCTTATAGGCCAACGGGGGAGTCGGGGCCACTTCGCAAGTGTCCAACCCCTCCTCAATATATCCAACGAGGCATCCCCCCCTTTGGCACCCCGGGGGTACAAAGGTGCTCACCGAGGGGTACGTTTTCAAACCCCGCATGCGGCACCATTTTCCTTGTCATGGCGCGGGCCATTGCGAGGGAATTTCCTTCGTCAACTCGCAGCCGGCTCAATCCTGACGGAATGTCCAAACTTCGCAATCCCGCAACTTTGTCAACTCAAATGCCTATCAAAAGTGGCCCCCAAGGATGTCACAGTCAAGCCAACCCGATCGACACGTGACAGGATGCTCAGAGGAGACCAATAAACTCGAAGATTGAATATGGGGAGCAATTGGAATAGTACGATCTGATCTATAAGCATGCATAGGCCTTGATTTCATGTATGGTGTGAAATTAAGTGCAACTTCGTCCTCCTCTACTGGAGTGACATCGAGATCATGTTCCAAGCCGATCTTCTGACCCCGGCGAAACAAAACACGCCCTAAACTGTAAATTTTGATCCACTGTCAAACTTCTCTTAGTTCTCACTGTCTGTATCAGTAGAGGCTGTGGCGGGACTGACGGGGCACCCGTAGATCTTCTTGGGCTAAAAACTATCCCAATCTGGAGAAATTCTCTTCCGAGGCCACTGCGTCAGCATCCCAAGCTTGGATCTTTTCTTCAGAGACTTTATTATTTGGGCTAGTTGCCCATATAATTCCGATAGGGATAGCTCTGGTAGTGTCGACTCCCCATATGGGTCCAGAAACTGTGACATGTTTATAGTAGGAGATAGGTAAAGGATTACCTAAGGGTCCCACTGAGCGTGCCAAGAAAGTTGTTGGGGCCAAAAAGTGGCTGCACTGCGATCGACCCCTGAGTGGTGACCCTCAAACAAGTCGAATGCGCCGCGTGCCAACAGATCAAGCAATCGGGCCGAGGAGGGATCCGCTCGGCCGGGTTCTCCTCTGATAACTCTCACGACCACTTGGCCGGGGCAGCCGAATCGGATTTACGGAGATAGAGAGGGACCGCCGGTTTCGACTTAAAATAGCTGAACCGGGTAAAGAGATAATGGTATGGCTAAGGAGCCGATTATAACTTTAAAGTACAAGAAATACAAATAAAGATACGGCCGAATAAGCCGGTTTACATTTTATATTGATTTGGAGAAGGGGATACAAGAAAGAATGTAGGGATAGAAGGATTATAAGTAGGCCTACTCCTAGGAAAATAGTAAATGCAGGTATAAAAGGTTAAGTTAACCTACTCCTAGATAAATGAAGAAGCTGTGGTGGTACCGGGCTTACGAGGTTGCCGAACCCCTTTTCCTTCGATAGTTCGGATATTTATACACATCCCGAACCTAATTATTAGGCGCCGATTGAATTATCGGCATGATTCGAGGAGAATCAACGTGAAATCCTCAACGGCTTCTTTTTGAGTCGATTATCCTTAATAGGATAGCAGTCGTTTTTCGTCTAAGTTCATCCCCTCCTGGGCGTTGCTGCCTTTCCGAGTTAACTGCGAGAGATTTGCGCCATAATATCGCACTATTCCATTCAAGATCTTTCCTTCTATAGTATTGAGCAGCTGAGGATTAACCTTGACTTCGCCTCTTCTGTTGCTTAACTGAGGCGGTCTTGTATCTGTCTTCGGCTGGAAAACGGTCTTGGATGAGACGATGATCCTTCTGCCGGCCGCTTCTCTTATCGGCTGACTCTCATATCGGTTGGTGCCTTTAGCCGATGGCGTTCGTCGCGTCTTGTGCCTTTACCAACACGCGTCCAAGATCGGTCTGAAACAAGATGTGGGTTTTTTCTTCTTTCGCTTAATCAACCAAGAGTTGATTTCGACTCCGCCTGCTTCGTCGTTTGATCGGGGCGGTTCGATGTCTGGTGGCAACCGAAGATAGTTCTGGACGAGGCATTGATCCTCTTCGTCGGCTGCTTCTCCTATCAGCTGATGCTCTTCGCTGATAGCCTATGTCGCGTGCTGCATTCTTGCACGACTGAGATTGGTCCGAATCAGGACACGGATCCCTCTTTACTGACTCAGAAACCCCCGTCGGCTGATACCTTTAGCCGATAGTAGACGCCACGTGTCACTCCCTCAAACGGCGAAAATTTTGGTCTCAACAACCACTAACAAGGATCCCCCGACAACAAATAAACCCAAACATGCTATAAAAACGCCTAACCTGAAATCCGCGCACCCAAAAGATTTCCAAAGGCCTACTAGTTAGCAATAAAATAATAATATTCCTAAACCTCGAATCCCAAATAGTCTAAGAACAAGTAAATCATACAATTTCTACATTTAAAAGTAATAATAAAGCAGATAGAATCCCTACATCTAGCATGCATACATAATTAGTAATCCGTCATTCTCTACGACACAGAACCCACCTAGAAAGCAGCTCTTGGCAGAACTTGGTCGGCGGAAGAATTGCACGCCCAACAATGATCACCACGCGCGAACGACACAACCCAAAAATCTTGGCGGCGCACCGAACAGCAAAACGACATAGAAAACTACGACCCTTTTAGTTAAAAGGCATAGAGTTCAAAATCCAAAACTCTAACGGGATACTACAAAAATAATCCAAAACTATACCAAAAAACACAGTAAAATAATAATTATAATAAAAGAAACCTACCCTGACGTCAACATGCCGTCGAAACTCATGCGCGTGCGTCCGCTCGACTCCCTAGAATGATATGTGCACACTCCACGGCACTTCCCACACGCTCACGACCTTTCTCTCCCTCTCCCTCGCATTTTGTTTCTCTCTCTAAAACCCACAGTGGTGAATAGAGGAGAAAAATAGAGAAAGAATGAGGTCTTCGCGCTTTAAATAAGCCAAAACGGTCGATTCGAGCCCTCGAAACCAACTTTCGGACACCCCAAACACTCAATTCAGGCCACCAAATAGCACAGGAAGTGGCCCAAAAGTTTCGGGCCGCTACAATGCCAAGAAGCGGGCCTCATGAAGCGCGCCCACAACTAAATCTCTCTCTCTCTCTCTCTCTCTCTCTCTCTCTCTCTCTCCCACACGCACACTCAAAAGCCACACAAAAACGCACCCTAAGCTTCATTTTTCGCGCCGATTTACACTAAATTGGTCTCGGCTCGGTCCGGCAATCCCTCAGCATGCTAAACGGCCAACATACTGCGACTTTGCAATTTGCAAAAGTCCAGTATCTCACAATCCATGCAAATATACAGATAAGATCATGCTCATTCATTAACAATAGTTAACAAAAAGAGATATATATTTAAATTCAATAGTGTCACACTAAAAGATAGCTCCTACTCACAATTTTATTATGCACAAAGTGTCGGTCATAGAGGCATGCTCTAAGTGTTATTGGTTGTTCCTCGATTGACCTAGGGTTGGGCTCGGTCGACCATCATTGTAAAGTTGATTGTGCAAGAATTGGTTGACCACTTAAAATCGAAGGCCTTCGTTAGTACCTACAACAGTCGACCACAAAGTTCAGGCGGTCGACCATGCGATATCCAAAATATGAAAATAAGTCCAAATCACACTAAACAAGAAACCAAAAGGCACCAAGACTCATCAAAGGACAAAACATGAAGAAAAAACTAACATTTGCAGCATTATACTCATATTTTGAGCTTCAAAGTCGGAGAATGGTTTGTTCAGAAGAAAATCTCTATTCTTCCATTTGAATGGAGTTGTTGGCCTCCACCATTTGATTGGGAGCAAGAGGTGGGCATTTCAAAATAACAAAGAATGAAAGAATAAGCGAAAGGAGAGAAAGGGAGGGAAGAAGGGGAAGAAGAAGAAGAAGAAGAAGAAGAAGTAGAAGGAAAGGAAAACAGAGGAAAAAAAAAAAGTGAAAGGGGGTATAGAAAGGATAAAAGGGAGAGAGATGAAAAGTGTGTGGAGGAGTTCTCCACTCCAGCAAGAAATGTGAGACAAGAGAAAAGTAGGGAGGAAGGTGGGAGTTGCTAGATTAGCTGGCGCGGTCGATCGGACTCTACTTACGATCAACTGCTATATTGATTCGAGCTAAGTCTAGAAGCAGCGATGGGCTCTGAGTGTATAAAATTATGGTTTGATTTTATATGGTTTTTTGTAAACATATTGAATAACAAAAAAAATTCTATAAAGTTTTAGTGACCACATTTATTCCTCTAAAAATTCTAATTATTTTAGATATATCCTTATTATAAGTATTTGATACAAAAATTTGAATAATCATCGGTAAAACACTTAGGTACCGTTTGGTTCGGGGATAAGAAAAATTTTGTTATACCGGGGATAGATATAGATTATGGTATTAGCAGGAATTAGTGTAAATTTGCGTTTGGTTGGGTTTATGAGTTATACCGGGATTAAAGAAAATTGTGTTTGGTAAATTATATAGGAATAAGGAGAATAAGATGAATAGGAAAAAATTGCGTTTGGTTGAGTATAGAGGAATAAGAAGAATTGAGAGGGGATAATTATGTGTTTTGACTATTTTGCCCTTTAAAATAAAGTTTAAATGGGAGTAAAAATTTTAATTTTTAAATTTATATAAATTTTTAAAAATTTATAAAATAATTGTATAAATTTTATAAATTTTAAATTAATAATTTTATTTTTTCAAAAATGAAATAAAATAAAATTTTTAGATTTATTAAAAAATAAGTTAAAAAAATAATAATAATTAAATAAAAAATTTTAAATTTTAAAATTTATAAATTTAAATATCTTTTAAAAAATTCTAAGTTAAAAAAATAAAAAAACTAATTTTTATTATTATAGTGTATGGAAAAGAAAAGAAAAAAAAAAGAAAAAAGAAAAAAAAAAGTGCCGTGGAGATAGAGAGAGAGAGGAGGTGCAGAGAGAGAAAAAAATTTAAAATTTTTAAAATTTAAAAATTTAAAATTTTTAAATTTTAAATTTTAAAATTAAATTTTAATTTTTAATTTTTAATTTTTAATTTTTAAATTTTAAATTTTAAATTTTAAATTTTAAATTTTAAATTTTAAATTTTTAAAATTTTAATTTAAAAAAATAAAAAAAAACTAATTTTTATTATTAGTATGGAAAAGAAATAAAAAAAAAAGAAAAAAAAAACGTGGAGAGAGAGAGGCCTCGATCCCCGTGCCACTTTTTGAATCCCACTTAATTCCATGGGGGGGGTGGGAATCTGTATTCCCACCCCCATCCCCCTTAAACCGGGTTTGTAGGAATTACAATTCCTACAAACCCGGTTCCCGTTTGGGTACCGTAACAAGGATAAAGGGGTTATTCCTCTCTTATTTCTGTTACCAAACGCCCCCTTAATCACAATTAATGAAAAAGTAAAATAATCTTTTTACCCCTCTTATATATTATTCTTATTAACTAACTAATAGACCCTAGCCCTAGTCGAAGACGAACCCTGACGTTCTAAAGACGAAGAATTGTGTCCTCCCGTGAAGCCAGCGAAGCCCATCAGTGTGGTGAAGTCCTTTCTTGAAGAATCAATCAATCTTTCACTCATCGATCGTAAGAGCGAGGTAGTAGAGATGGAGAGAAGAGTGAAAAATAGCGTCATAAATATCAGAGATAGGTAGTGGAGGTATAGGGGAGATAGTTGAAGGAGAAAAAAAATATTGCTTGGGTTGGTTTTAATAAAGGAAGAAGATACCGTTAGGGCTTCTTGGGAGGGCATATTTACGCACCTCCTAACTGTTGATATTTTTTAAAGGGCAAATTTATAAAGACAAAATTATTATTTTACTTACTATTTATTAAAAAATGAATAATAAACTAGCGGTAAAATACAGAGGGATAAATATGAATATGACAGAACTTTTGGAGAAATAAATAGAATTATTTAAATTTTATAAAAATTTATTTGTAATTCGATAAATTTTCAGGTGGCTGTATAAAATATGTCGAAAGGAAAAGAACAGAAAAATTACAACATACTTCAAACTTTTATAGTTATGTCACATTTCTTACGTTAGAGTTTTATAAAAAGTATCGCAAAGTTGGAGCACAAGTTATTTTTTCATTAACAGAGTTAATTAAAGATGATGAGATGGACAATTTGAGACATTTATGAATAGCTAAATTTATTGTAAAACTCTTCTAAAAATTGAGACACTAATGACATATTTGATAATAAAAAATGAAAAATCAGGATAGAAATCAGAACATATCAGAATGAAAAGTAAAATAATGAAATATCTTAATTTGCTTGGTTCATAATAAGAATCATAATAGTATTGGTGGCACACCATTGTTATGGTTGGGGTCAAGTGCTCCTGCTTCTGGGCTGCCCCCTCGTTCGACTCTGTAATCAAATAGGATTTTTTACTCTGTTTAATCAAAAAAAATAATAAGAATCATAATAGGAATTAATCTAATATTATTGTTTGATTTAGATAATTAAAATTTGAATTCTAATTTGAATTTATGATTTATATACAAAGCTCTTATACAAATTTCAATTCACAATTTGAATATAAAATTTGATTTAAGTTTCAGTTCAAAATTGAATTCAAAATATGATATTGAACTCAAATTCAGATTTGCTTCTAATAGAAATTTAAAAAACTTAAATGTTTAATTGAAATTAAAATCTAGTATGTAAATTCATAACTAAAATTTGAATGCAAAATCAGACTAACAATTTGAACTAAAAATTTAAGTTTAAATTTTAATTTTAAATTAAAATTAAAATTTTATTTTATATTTAAAAATATAATTTAATATAAATTTAAAGTTAGATGCATATTTGAATCTAAATAACTATTATTGGAAAGAAAGGAATTTTTTTTCCCTCAATTTCTTTAAATCAAAATTTAGTCCCTAACTCTACGTGAGAGTCATTCGGGAGAATTCAATTTCTTCGGAATGAAAATCGAATTGCCAATCTTTCAAACCCAAAGACCAATAATAAAAATATATTTTTTAGATTTTGATTTCAAATTAAAAATTTGTTAAACTAAACATGTCCTAATTGTACAATTAACTAAAAAAATAACAAAATTATGGCACGATTAGACCCTGCTTAGATATCCTATAAAATGTAGTAGAGCTAACTATATTATGTCTTTAAAAAAACTTTTCTATGAGATCAATACAATAAAATTAGGTTATAGAGACACATGTTATAGGAACACATTTTTGACACACATTACAAAAATATGTCGCTATACACCCTAGCGACGGCACATATAGCAGCATTTACAATAAGTGTCGGTATTTTTGTCAGCGATATTATTTTTTAGATTTCAAAAATACTTAAAAGTGTCGTTATAACTTAATTTGGTTGTAGTAGATGTTTGAGAGAAAAAAAAAAAAACACAAATATCTAATGTATAGTTAAACTATACATTAAAAAGATAAAATGATAATCCACTCTGACCCAAAAAAAAAAAAAAAAAAAAATTCAGAATTTTGAAGCTCCACCCTACTCCTCGTGCCTCAAATTTTAAATTTTAATATAACATTTTTAATTTAAATTTTTAAAATTTTTAAATTTAAAATTTTAAATTATAAATTTAAACATAGTTTTTAAATTTAAATTTAAAATTATAAATTTTAAATATAAAATTTTTTTAATTTAAACTTTAACTTTAAATTTTAAATTTCAAATTGTAAAATTCAAATTTTTAATTTTATATTTTAAATTTTAGGTTTATATTTTTAAATTCAAATTTCAAGTTTCAAATTTGAAAATTAAAATTTTGAAATATAAAATTTAATTTTTAAATTTAAATTTCAAATTTAAAATTTTTAAATTCAATTCAAAGTTTACAAATTTGAAATTTTAAAAATTTAAATTTTTAATTTTAAATTTTGAATTTTGAATTTCAAATTTAAATTTAAATTTTATTTTTGAAATTTCAAACTATAAATTTTAAATTTCAAATGATCAAATATTAAATTTTTAAATTTCAAATTTAAAATTGTAAATTTTAAATTTCAAAGTTTTAAATTTTCAAAGTTTAAAATTTAAAATTTAAAGTTTAAATTTTAAATGTAAAATTTTAAAATTTTTCTTGTTAGAAATTTTGTAAAAATATATAATATGTATTCAAATAATTTTAAAATAAAACTGTGAAATTTTTTATAGTTACAAAATATCGTGGTATTTCAATCAGAGCAAAACTGAAAAAAAAAAAAAAAAAAAAAAAAAAAAAAAAAAAAAAAAAAAAAAAAAAAGAAAACATGTAAAATTTTTTACCGTTACAAAATTTTGTATTTTACCTCAGATTAAAATTATAAAATAAAATTTTCATATAAAATTTTGAGTGCATGTAATTAAACGTCAACACGAGGTACGTACCAAGGAACAATTATTGCACCCCGTGACAATGACGTATAACCTTTCCCACTACTTGTTACATAATTAATTACTTGGAGGGCTCCACTTTCCGTACGTGTTCTTTCCAAGAAAGAAACAACTTAAATTGGCCATTTAATTCAAAAGTTTTATTAGTTGTATATTATTGCTTGTTCGGGCTTTATTTCTGTTTTGCTATATGTGCAAATCATTGTCCTCTGATTCCGGAGTTCAGTTTGCTATCCACCAAATTAATATCTTAAACAAAAAAACAATACATTAATGCTTTTGTTTTATGTGTTTAAGAGAAATGAATAATGCTCTGTACTAGTTTAATTTAATTATAAATACAGACGGTTCAGATTTACTTTCCAAGCGCTTGGCCGAAGCCCATGGATTGTACCACTCACTCCGTATTTTATTTTATTATTATTATTATTTTTTTAGAGGCCTCTCTCCATCAAATATTCTTCCAATTCAATATGCCGATAGTTGTTGGAGTCTAGGCAGGATCAATAGTGATTTATCAAATATTTTCTGTTGGTTGGTGATTAGTTTTAATATTAACTATAACAATTCAGTCCACTATTAATAATAATTTGTTGAGTTCAAATTATAATAAAATATATTTAAGTCCGGCTATTATTACTAGTATTTATGATTCTTAAAAACTCAATCAAAATTTTATAATTTTTGGACTAAAATAGAGAAAATTTCAATTCAATGAAAAAAAGAAAAAAAAAAGAAAAATAGGGGAGGCGTCTCTTGAGACCAAAATTTTTGCTATTTGAGAAAACGACACGTGGCGTTTACCATCGGCCAAAGACATCAGCCGATAAAGAGAAAAGTCAACTGAAGGAGGATCCGCATTCTTATCCGGACCGATCTCGGTCGCTTAAGAGCGCGGCATGCGATATATATAGTATCAGCTGAAGGCATTAGCCGATGGAACAAGCAGCCGATGAGAAGATTATCACTTCATCTGAGTGCTCACGCCCCGGGGTCGAAACTGCGACCCGAGCTCGCCAACAGATCCGCCGCCCATACGGTAAACCCCGTATAGACGAAGCGTCAAACCTGCAAAAGGAAGATACTATACTAAACAGATATTAGAGCTGAAAATAAACTGCTAGAAATAGAAAATATACCACACAAAGCCCTCACCAAAAAATATAAATCTCTCAACCCAAAAAGAAAAGTACAACTCTATCCCTCGCTACAAGTCTCTCAACAAGAAACTCTCAAAATAATAAGGGTACATCTACTCTCTGGACAACGACTGGTAAGGATCTAGCTCGTGACTCCCTCACCTCGATCCGAAGAAGCAGCAACTGGAGCAGCAGAAACAAGAGCAGACGTCCCTGGGGAAAAATACACCACGACGGGTGTGAGAACTACATCCCACAGTAGTTCTCAGTGGGTGCTGTCAACAAGCCCAACGGTCTGCCCACTAAGTCTACTAGAGGCATAAGGTAAATAATGAAATACTAAAAGAAGAGCTGGAAAAGAATATCTCTACAGCTACTATGCCCCTATCTGGATGCTCAACAAGTGAAACAGAAGGAAAACATGATGCATCTACTAACTCTCAGGTATAGCAACCCAAACTATAATGACTGCCATTATAGTAACCCAAACTATAATGACTGCCACATCTGGGCCAGCCAGAGGGACGGCGTCGACAAGTCACGATAGAAGAACTCAATCTCACGCCGGTTACAACAACCCGGTCTAAAGCTCAATCTCAACGCCGGTTACAACAACCCGGTCTAAAGCTCAATCTCGACGCCGGTTACAACAACCCGGTCTCGCCTACTCCGGAGTGGCACTCGAGGGGAGCGACCCGCTCGAGTCAATAAGTAACCCATGTCCAACAGCTCTGTCATGTATCTCAGTCAATCAGGCAAAAGTCGACACTATGCTCAAAGTGGAGACTCACTCAATCCACAATGCAAAACCTAGCCCCAACTGATGCATAACACTAATCGGTCCAACCGCCCACAGTTCGCGGTTACCAATACACTAACCCGAGTCGATAATCTGGTGCTATCCCACCCGACTCAACAAATCACTGTCTCACTCACTGGCTGGAATCTACACAACTGAGACTCACTGTCACTATGACAGCTCACAGCACAAAACCCACTGGCTGGAGATGCTCTACAGCCAGGATCGGCCCACAACTCAGGGCTAACAAATCTGGTCGGACAACACTCAACAACCCGGGACTACCGTCAACTTCGACGGTTCCCAACCACAGAACATCAACCCAACCTGCAGACTCACAGACAAGATAAACTCCACAACAAACGCAGAGAAGGGTCCGGGAACCCGGAAAGACTAGAACCTACAACCCTAATCAAACAAGAACAGGTCCTAGGCATAATCTCTCGTTGTTCACGTCCCCAAAGGAAAAAGGGCAGACCTTGGAACCCAGACCGCTCGAATCATCTCGGGTGGTTAAATTTATCAGAAAAAGGTGATATTTCTTATTGAAAGCCCTTTGATCTGAAAGAAATCCATATTTAATGATTTTTAGTTCTTTTTAGGAAAACAATTGAAAACAAGTTTTATATCCAAGCCCCGTAGAGCTAATGCCTTTGTCCAATCAAACAAGAACAGACTCGGCGACTCTACGATGCTCGGAAGAAAACATTGGTTGACTAAAATCATATGTGTGTCCAAAAACAGTTCTGGGTTCAAGGTCCTGCTATCACTGGTATATAGCTGCCACTGACACAGTGGCGACAATAAAACAAGAAACCAAAACATCACGGGACTGTCGTTTACCCAAACGGCTCTCGCCACAGATGATCAATCAACTACTTCTACCAGACTCCACTCTGCTCCCAAGCACGAGTGTAAAATGCATCCCACACTAAAGGAATCCCGACCACTCGGCCCACTACCCGGGCGAGTAAAACACTATGTCCAGGAAAGAATAAGAAGTGTGGATATCTAAAGAAGAATAAACCTAGCCCAAGTTGGAGTTTTCTACAGTCTGGCTGAACATGCTGCATATGACGGGGTGCTAGGTCAAGTTCCAAGACAACAATAATTTTACAGATAGTAGGAAACAAGAGATCGCATGATCATCAAATAACTCTAGAATCAACAGCTGTCACATTCTAGCATGCTACACAGGAATATCACTATCATGCATGGTCCTACTATAGCAGATTTAATGCACATTCCATCAATCTTGGAGACAGGGCCACCCACCTGAAAACGCTAATTGTCCAAGGTTCCACAGTTGAAAAATACCAGAAAATTGATTTGTCCAAATCCAATGGGTCCAGCAATACCCACAAACCCTCCTGGGTACAATACAAAGCTAACAGTTACACTTAATTCCATAATTTACCCAAATACACACAATCTAAAAATCAGTCCCAAAGATGCCACTTTTTCACCTAAAAACAATGCTCCAAAAATTCCAATAAAAATACCACGGCGATCCTCGCGTCGAGACCTTCGAAACGGGTACCTGCACGTCCAATTCTGAGCCCCGTAGGCTGAGCTACAAATTCCACAACACAGGGTGCGCAAAACTTCACAATCTCACAACTGTAAGAATCAGCACAGTAAAAGGGGAAACAGTATACCTTCGAGCAAGCCTCAAAAAAATCCCTGAAAAATACGATGATAATCCTCGTGACGAGTAGATGCAAAAAGTGTATAGGCTTGTCTCGATCCGACGCTCGAGTGCGGAGATAAAATTCCGGCAAGGGGCTGCTGTCCAAAAACTCCACCATCAAAACAGCGGCTTAGAACTGTCTCGAAAACCATGCCATAAACTCTGAATCCAGCAAGATGATCAACACAAAAGTCGAAGAAGTACCTCTCGTGAATCTACTGCCGCAAGAATCGTCCAAAAACACTATTGGAGTAGCTCTGTGGACCTTTCAGACCAAACAGCGACGATAACGTGCCTCCGATGAACGATCGTCGCTCCGCGCTACGATGCCGAAATCGTCGACGATGCGGCTTCCAAAAATTCTGGGCCTCTGCCAGAAGATGCGCAACACGAAGATCTCCAACTTTCCTAAAGGGGCCAAGGGCAGGGGAGCTCGGGAAAGGGGGTAAAAAGCCCCAGCAAGCAGCCTATTTATAGGCCCAGCCCGAAAAAATCCAACTTTCGGATTTTGGCCCAAAAACCGGGCGCCCGGGCATTCCGGGCTGCTACAGTAACGGGCCCGGCCCGTTACTGTTCACGCCCGGAAGTCTCCCAGCCCGCCATGCGTCCACCCAAACAGCAAACAGTTGTTTGGGCCAACGGCGCTGCGCCGCGTGGCCGACGCTGGTGCCGACACGTGGCGCCCACGCCGGGAGCCGCGGGTCAGCGCGCCCACGTCGCGCCCACTCGCGCCTGTCGGGCACGCAGCCCGAGGTACCTGCTCCCCGCACCGTGGACCGCGCGCACAACACCAACCAACCACGTGCTGCCACATGTCCACCCCCGGTCCACCGTGCACCCGCGCCTTTCCCGTGGACCACGCCCACTGCGCCCGCCAACCGGGTGCCGCCACGTGGCCAGCGCACGGGTGCACGCCTCCGCGGTGGACCGGGCGCCAACGTCGCTGCCAACCGCCATGCTCCGCCGTCCGCCGCCGTCCGCCGCCGGCGCTTCTCCGGCCGCCGGAACAGTACCAAATCACCTCGAAAACCGTGTTTTCGCGTCCGGGCTCCGAAAAATACAAGTAAATAGTCCATCTTGACCGTTTTCGCGCGCTGAATCCAAATCCGCTATCCGTTCTGTCAAATTCCACTTCTAAAATTTGCCGAAAATTCCCGGGAAGGTGAGCTTGATCCATTTTTTGCACCGGGTCCATTTCTTGATTCCAAAACGCGCGCAGAAACCTCAATCACCCACAATGGGCTTCCTGCAAGCAATCATGCTCCCATTTACACCAGGAATCCATTTCCGGGGCCAGACACCCGCACAAACACTCCCAGAAGCTACTATTCCAACCATAAACTCTTAAGTGGGGATTCGGGTCCTCACAGACTTCGGTCAAAGAAGGACAACAAACTTTCCGGACAAGCGACAAAGAATGCGGTGTCAGAGTCAGCTTTCGACTGATCAAGCTGGAGAAGGTAGGGCTCTGGAAAGAAAGGGCACGAGATTCGGGGCGCAAATCTCATAACACATTTCGAAACGGCAAATGGCATTCGGCAGTGGAAAGCTCCAAGGATCACGCTCCGGCGCAACAACAAGGAGATGAATTTGGATGGAAAAACGACAACTATCCTATTTGAAAAAGTTCGACTCAAAAAAAAATGGTTTAGAGATTTACGATAATTCTTTTCAAATCACGCCGATTATTAAAAACCGACAAATAGTTTTAGATTGATGTGTTGTTAATCCATTTTACTTTTTATATATATATTTTATTGGTAATTTTAATTTTCTCTATGATTTTTTTTTATTTTGCTCAGAAGAAAAAATATAGGAGATCATAGGAATCCTCAAAACAATGGTGATTAAATAACTATGGTGGATTGGATTTTTTTTTTTTTTTATAGAGGAAGAATATGAGTTTTTTTAGAGCGCATATTTATACTATTCTAACCGTTAGAGTTTTTGGAGGAATATATTTGTGAGGGTAAATTATTAATATTTATGAAGGTATATAAAATTATTATTTTATTTATATTTAATTAAAAAATAAATAGTGAGCTAACAGTAATAAATCAGAGAAATATATATAAATAATTTAAATTTTTTTTAAAAAATAAATATAAAAATATAAATTTGGTAGAAAAATATTTATTATTCAATATATTTATAAGAAATTGTATAAAATTAATTCTAAATTTTATGAGTTGACTTTTGTAAAAAGTGAAAACAAAAATTATATTATATATATAGAAGTACTAGGTATAGATGGTGTTTAGAAAATAGAATAAGTTATCGAAAACTAACTTATTCGGTATGAAATTTTTTTATTAATAGAAGCAAGTAGCTTGACTTTTATTTTTTAAAAGATTTTGATATTTATAATATAATAGAATAATATATTTTATCAATAAGATAAATTTATTTTATACTCAAAACAATAACTTAAAAACTATACATGATATCAACTCTCGACGTATGACCACACGCTTTATCTTCCAAATAATTCAAAATTTTTGAGTAAATTAAATATAAATACTAAATAAAATATTCGAGTATAAAAGTACAATATGCATACATTGAAGGCTGAAAGATTAGAATCCCTACATTTAAAATTTGGACTCTCATTCTCCACAATTGTTAAGTAATTTTTTCCACATATTATTTAGAGCAATACTGCTGGTATGGGTACAAATATTATGCGCCCATCATCCAAAGATCAAAAAGTTGTCTTAATTTTTTAAATAAATACTTTTTATTCAAAAATCCAAAGGAATACATTTATACATTTTTTTGAAATATATAAATAATATGAGTAATACTATCCGTACACCTACTTTTGAATGTACGATATACATTTTATCCATTCTAGAATGAGGTGTAATTTATTAGTCACTTTGAAATGACTAGTAAAATTTACTTTATTTTTAGATGAATAAAATGTATATCGTATATTCTATTTGAGATGTATAAGGAGTACTTTTCAAATAATATTCTTCTATAATTTATGATAAAACGTATATATGTATACTCCTTATACTATCCCAGATTTGCAACAGGGTCGACGCTGTAATTTGCATCACTATTTTAGTCTCGGAAGACACAAATTAAAACCTGTTTTTTCTTGTAAAAGGGGTACAAGGTGTACTTTATTATTCTATCATAAACCTCATTTTACAACAAAAGTCCTTTTTTTTTAATGCTTAGAAACCAAAAGAATAATATAAATAAACCTTCGAATTGTAAAATGTTTAAATTAAAAGTACAATTATTTAATTGAGGTATAGGAATACTATAGCGACCATCAATATATTATATATGATAACTAATAAAGAGTTGTGATTGAATATATAAGATTCAAACACTCTAGTAAAAATAATTAAGTTTAAATATTTTAGACCAGTAGATTGATGAGTCTGAATACAACGAATTATTTGTTCAAATATATATATATATATATATATATATATATATATATATATATATATATATATATATATATATATATATATATATAGTAGAGCTTCTATACTTGTACAAGAACAATAGTTCTTGTGCTTGTAATTTTATAACCGTTAGATATAATAACTTTAAGATTCGTGCAAATATAGTTAAAAGATGAAGGAAACGACGTTAGACTCTTCTGGCGCGCGCGCGCACACACACACACACACACACTCTCTCTCTCTCTCTCTCTTGGCACTCTCTCTATCTCCTAACACACTCACATGACTCTCTCTCTCTCTCTCTCTCTCTCTCTCTCTCTCTCTCTCTCTCTCTCACACACACACACACACACACACAACTCTTACCTCTCGCCTCTCGCCTCTCGCCTCGCTCGGTATCGACTCGCGTAAGGCCAGGGAGGCGTGGGTGAAGGTGTGCATGGGCCTCGGCTTCGTCGGAGCGTCGGAGCGCCGGAATGCCGGATTGGCTTCATTAGAGGCTACCTTCAAGCGCAGGATCTCGCATAGGGGAGAGCTCGGTTATGCTGTGTGTGTGTGTGTGTGTGTGTGTGTGTGTGTGTGTGTGTGTGAGAAAGAGAGGGAGTGATTTTTTTTGGGTCTGTGAGAGTGTTAGGTGTGAGAGAGAGAGAGAGAGAGACTCATGTGAGTGTGTCAGAAGATAGAGAGAGAGAGAGTGCTAGAAGAGTGTGTCAGGAGAGAAAAAGAGAGTGCCAGGAGAGTCTAACGTCATTTCCTTCATCTTTTAACTATACTTGCACGAATCTCAAAGTTATTATATCTAACGATTATAAAATCACAAGCATAAGAGCTTCTGTGCTTGTACAAGCACAAAAGCTATACTATACTATATATATATATATATATATATATATATATATATATATATATATATATATATATATATATATATATATATATATATATAGTCCGGCTACCATACTTGTACAAGCACTAAGTAATTGGTGCTTGTAAGTTTTCTACTATTAGATCTACCCTTTGACTAATTTCATCCCTTAGACCATTCTATTTCACCAACCACTCACTTAACCCAAATGGTCCATTATCATCATAACCACACATATTTTCATTCAAGGGCTAAAAACTTACAAGAACTAACGACTTGGTACTTTTAAAAGCATAGGAGCTCAATTATATATCACTTAACCCAAGGGCCCACTATCATCCTAACTACACATATTTTCTTCCAAGACCTAAAAATTTACAAGCACCAATAAGTTGATACTTTTAAAAGCATATGAGATCAATTATATATATATATATATATATATATATATATATATATATATATATATATATATATATATATATATATATATATAGGGGTTAAGTGAGTGGTTGATGAAATAAAATGATCTAAGGGATGAAATTAGTCAAAGGGGTAAATCGAACGGTAGAAAACTTACAAGCCTCCCACATGCCATTTGATCCAGGTTGGGAGTCCGTCAACTGCCATTATTCGGCTAGTTTCGCCGAAGAGCTTCACTTGCACCCCTTCTTCAGTTGCCCAGACGAATGAAATCCGGTCCGGATCTTCATTGACCCAATTTACATGGCTGATGGACTCCATGCTTACATCCGTGAGTTGTGGCCTCCTTTTGGCCACGATCTCCTCCACTTGGTCGCCTACCCACTGGAACAACTTTTCGTGAAGCGTGGAGGGAATGCACTTGTTGGCGTGAATCCAGTCACACCCCAGTAGAAGGTTGTAGTGGCTCACAACATCCACTACGAAGACCTCAAAGTTTTAGAGCCAACTGTGATTTCGGTTGTTAGGACCCCCTTCGCTGCTTGAGCGCTTCCGGTGAAGTCGGTCATTGTCGTATCGGTCGGCTTGAGCGTCTCTTTGCTCTTGCCGATCTTTTTCAGGAAAGCGGTGGGCATGACATTTACCATCGCCCCTCTGTCTACCATTACACAACCGACTGGCCGCCCCTCGATCAAGGCCTGTATATATAGGGGCCTTATGAACCGGGTTTGGAAGGCCGACGACTTCTCGAACACCACCACCTCGGCTTCCACCTTCCGCTCTGCTACGGGTAGACCCTCATCGTCGGAGGTCTGGTCGTCCTCGTCCACCTGAGATGTCGTTGCCTTGAAGGACATCGGCAGGACATAGACCATGTCAACTCTCGCCGCCTCATCGTTGAATGACATGGTATTGGTTCTCGGCTTCTTCCGTTCGGCCTCTTTCTCGGCCGAAGATGGAGTGGGAGTTTCTTCATCATCCCTTGGTGGCCATCTCTGGCGTCGGGCCACCTCACCGAGGTCTCACTTGTCAGGTCACACGATTTCTTCTTGCTCGATAGGCGCTTCCTGGCTCGCTTCACTGTAGCCTCCAAGGCCTGCAGATGAGTCTCTAGTTCAATCGAACGATTTCATCCGTTGGCTTTGCCCCCACCAATTGGACGATCGGTGTCATCCCCCAAGGCGGCACGGGTGAGTCTCCTGCCCCTTGAGTGTGGTGTATCGGCGCGAAGAGCTGCCGATTCACGGGCTGTTTCCATCCTCGGTCCGGCCCTAGCCACTGGGTTGTGACGCCGTTGTTGTGGGCGTCGGCCACTAGCCATTGTTTTCAATGCTTTTGCGCCTTTGTTGTGATCGACCCCTGACACCGGGCCGGTCCTCTGGATGTAAACCAATGCTCCAACGGCGCGCCTGCTGGTGGGCCCATCTTTCTCAGGTGCTCCCTGAGGGTCTCCCTTCTTTGCCATGGCTTAGGCCACGATTGGATTCTTAGCTCCTGGGCTAGCTGAATGCCCAGGTTCTCTATTTCTCCCCTGGTGAGCCAAGGAAAGTCTGCGTCAGGAACTGATGGGGATTCTTTTTCCCCTGGCATCCTTTGGTAGGGAGGTTGTGATGTCGACCTCCTCCACAGGTGGTCAGTTGGGCCCCTTTGTGCCCCCAGCAATCCGAGCCTCTAGTGGGGCTCGACCTATGTTGGGCGTTGCGAAAGCCCGCCCACCGATCTTCTTTCAACCTGATGGCTGAAGAGCCTTCGAGATGTCAACTGGACTCGGCCGTCGTCATGGCCGCGGTGTGGGCCTTGTTGCTTCCGCGGGGCTCGCAGCCCCTCTCAGCAGCCTAGGGTCGACCTCGGGCTTGCTTGGCCATGGAAATCCTGCAGGATCCTCTAGATGAAGGAGTCATGCACGTTTTTTCTATCCTCTCCTCCAAAGAATCGCCTGTTCGACTTTTCGGCAGAGCTTAGGCCCGGCCAGTGGTTGTGGTGTCCTACACCTTCATTGTGTTTGATAAAGGCTGACCATTTCTTCGCATCCTCCAATGCATGGCTAGAGATGGCATCCTAATCTTCCTCCGTCATTTTGGCCTTGCAGCGAATGCAAAGCCGAAGCATACCTCGCTCTGGTTTCTTCTTCACTGGGGATTTGGGCCCTTGGATCAGCTCCTTTGCTGCGAGGTCGACCATGTTAACTTGTGCAGGGTACGGAAACCTACATATTAGCCTGGTCTCCGGGCCGGCAGTGTTGTGGACTACTTCCTCTACTTGGGTGTGGATGTCGGTAAGCCCCATTATAGGTGCTGGGGCCGCCGGTTGCGCCGGTGAAGGTGGTGGCCCATACTGGCCGACCTGATTCTAAGACGGTCCCTACCGAGAGCCTACCTGTCACTCCTGCCCCCAGCGACTTCGGCGTGCCCGGCCTAAGGTACCTGAGCTGCCGACTGTATTTGTGGAGGTGGTTGCCTGTACTGGCCAGCCTGTTGCTAAAGTGGTCCTTGGAAAGGTACCTTCCCGTCGTTCCTGCCCCAAGCCAGTGGCTGGACAAATGGCGGTGGGGGAGGCAGAGGAATCCCCTAGTGGTTCTCCGGATGATGGTCGATGTTCTACCCCATCAGCCAAGTCCCTGTTGGGTTATATGTAATGTAGATCTAAATAGGGGAAAAAACACCTAGAGGGGGGTGAATAGGTGTAAACGTATAAACACTCAAAAATCGTTGCGATAAAAACCCAATGCGGAAATAAAAATAACACGCAAGATTTTTACGTGGAAAAACTCCAAACCGGAGTAAAAAACCACGGGACCGATAACACGGCAGAAATCTACTAGAATTAAAACACGTACAAGGTGATTTACCGTACACACTTACGACTCAACCTTTTCCATACGCTCTTAGAGGATCTTCTCCGCTCGCTCCACGACGCTTCTCGAATCCACGATCTGCGCCCAACGCCGAATCCACGGCGTCCAACGTCGAATCCACGACGTCCGACCGAATCCACGGTCTATGCCCAACGCCGAATCCACGGCGTCCAACGTCGAATCCACGACGTCTGACCGAATCCACGGTCTTCACCCAGTAGCACCCTTCGAATCCACGAACGTGCCTCGCTCCGAATCCACGAGAGCGGTTGAACCTTGAATCCACAAGGACACGCGAATCCACGCGCCGATTTTGGGGAAATCGTTGTTTTTTGGGTGGTGATGATCCGCCGAATACTTAGATCAAAGATAGATCGGAAATACCATCTAAGTATTCATTAGTTTGATTCAACTCAAGATGTGAGTATGAAAACCTAGAATCAAACTAATCAATATAGATGAAGAAACATAGAGTATTCTCTAATGATTTCCTTTCTTCTCTATATGTGGATCTAGGCCGTATGAGATGATATATGAAAATGACGGCTCTATATGATTATTTTGGATTAGCCCTAGAAAAAGAGTCATAGGGTCTATTTATAGGTTAGAAACATTTGGAAGGAGATAAGAATCAAAAACCTAACATTTCTGGAATTTTTACGGACGGCGATCCGGATCGGATTTGGGCGATCCGGATTGCAGTAGCAAGAAAGACGGTTTCCAGAAAAACAAACGTTCGGGATCCGGATCGGAATGCCTGATCCGGATCGTTCATACAATTCAGAAAACTCAACGTTCGGGATCCGGATCGTGAGATGCTGCGATCCGGATTGAAGTAATGTATGAAACAACAACCTTCGGGATCCGGACTGCTGGCTCTGATCCGGATCCTGAACATGTCCGAACACCAGTTTTTGATTTTTATGCAGTTAAAAACTCTTCCAGGTGTTTCTACACTACAAGAAGTATTCGGATCACCAATAATCTTTAGTTAAACATACCTGATCCTTTTGAATTCTTCTTTCTTGAGATTGAGTTAAATGATCCAACTTTCTTCACCTTCAATCTTCAAGACTTGAACCTTTCACGAAACTACGCCAACTCAAATTCCGTAACAATCTCCCCCTTTGGCGGTTTCGTGACAAAACACAGATCCACTAAAGAAAATTCAAAAAGATATTTTTGTTGCTATCACCATACAACAAAAATTTACAATGGAGATCCAAAAGTTTAAAAACATGAGATATAAACTCTTAAAACAGACTCTAGACTTAGACATCTGTACTCTCTGCACAAAGAAATCATTCTTGACAAAAAGAGATCGTTAGATACCTCAGGAATATTTAGCATTCAACACCTGACAGAGATAGAGTTTATGCTCACCATGACATTGAGTAATTTAGATATGTAATAAGATTACAATCAAACATTGACATATCTTCTAAGCAATAAAATTCCAAATGTCATAACTTTGCTTTGTTAGTAATCAAACAACTTGTTAGTAATAATACATGTCCAAACAGTTAGTCGAATAGTTAGTAGGGACATGCAACAAATCACAAGATAAAACCAAAGTTGTGATACTTACCTTTCACCAAAGTCAAAGTTGAAGTGATACTTACCTTGATGTTCACACATTCACATCAATCATTGTTCAATCATTGTTCAAGTTCTCTCTAAACTCTCTCCCCCTTTTTGTTACAAACAAAGCCAAAATTACCAAAAATTTAAGGAGAGTTAAAAATTTCAAAAATTGTTCCGAAATGTAAGAACTAGAACTAAGAGTAAGTCCTAAAAACTGAACTAAAATCTAAAAAGATAAGATCCTGCACAAATCTGCACAAAAAAAAAATTGTTAAAGCACAACTTAGTTATCCGAGTCTGAGTCTTCAGACGCACTATATCCCATCTTAGTGAACATGTTCTTGATTAATTTCCTCATTGAATTTACTTTCTTGGTCAATGTAATTTGGGATGCCGTTATGATCTCGAGTTCTTCAGACATTCGCCTTTGTTCTGATGCTTGTTGAGACGGTGAGGCCGAGGTGCCGACACAAGGTTTCTTTCCAGTGGAATGTGTCGGAGTAACATGTGGTAATTTGTGAAGTGACTTCACAATCGTTGACTCATCTATCATCCCCCAACAGTGTTGATAAGATGTCGAGCTTATATCAATGTCAAACTTTTGTAAGATCCTCATGATGATTAACGGAAACGGAAGTCGTTCAGAAGGATGAGGATGCACAATATATCTTGACATTCTATTCCAAATTATGTAGGGAATATTCATGTTCAATCCTACAGCCTCAGAGGGATGACCCAAGAGATATAGGAACAGCAGTCTCTCCCATCTCACGACCTTAGTCTGCATGTTAGGTAGTATGTTGTAACACGTGATGAAATTTAGAATCGGTACTCCAGTCGAAGATGTTTGGATTTTACACTTTTACCATTAGCTGATTTCGTTCCTTCCAAACAAATTTTATCTATCACTGTTTGCCACAAGGCATTCGTCAAACTTCTTCCTTTCAAAAAGTTGAGTCCCGATGTGTTAGATTCCATTCCAAGGACTTCGCCAATTAGCTGCGGAGTGATTTTAAGTTTCATCCCTTGGATATTTGTAAAGAAATGCATTGATCCATTTTCATCTTCTCGAAGATGTCTTGCATTCGTGTAAAAGGTTCTTACACGATACAAACAATACCCAAGTAGTTCGGGGAATCGGCAGACTTGGATGAGATTAGCTTCCTCAATCAAGGTTTCAAACTCAGGTGAGTGATTTCGGAGAGCTTCAATGTTGACATGACGTTCACCGATGCATTCACGACGTTCAAACGCTCGAAGGCGATCCATGCTGACGAACACTCCTTCCACGCGAGGCGGTGAGTTAGGAACTATCGGCGTGTTAATATCAGCGTCTCGTCGTAGTCCAAAGCGTCTAGTTACTCGTTTTCTTTTCACAGAGATGGTTGGTTTAGCCATAGGTGCTTTTCCTTTGTCCATGGGTCCCTTTCCTTTTGATCCATCGGAAGCTTTTCCTTTTGAACCATCAGACGCCTTTTCTTCAGTCAATGAGTCATCATCATCTGTCAATTCAGTCCAATCTACCTCTTGACAGTCTGCTTCCACTTCTGTGTCACTGATCAGAAGATACTCACCTTTTTGTTGTGTTTTCTTAGCTCTTTTTAATTTGTTTGTGGCCCGAGTGTGCACTATTGTGACCAACAAAAGAATGATCCATGAGAATTCCATTGATCCAAATGCCTTAAGAAGATTGAAGTCCTGTGAAGACCAACTCAAGAACACATGATAAATTGTTAATTTTCAAAGATTTGAAAAATTGTACCCAAACAATCATAATCATGTAGAGAGACTAAGAATCAAATTAGTTTTGCAAAAGGAATTTTAAAAATAGATCAATTGCATGATTTTCGAAAATCCCCATTATATGCCCTAAAACCGAATTCTTTGAAATCGAAGACCAAAAATCCGTTTAACTTGGGAATACCTAGCATATAATCAAAACTAATCTACCCAGAGTTCTTATTTCAAAAGAAATTTGATCAAAAACCATCCACAAACGAAATCGATACAAGAAATTCATCACGTTTGAGGAGGAAAAAGAAAAATGATGAAAAACCGAGATTTTGATCAATAAAACTTACTTGTATTCGAAGAACTTGAGTTTGGAAAGCTCCAAGGTGCAATCGTTCTAGAGAGAGAGGCTCTAGAGACTTGAGAACAAAAGATTAAGGTGAAAGAAATCAAAACCCTCTTGTTCTTATTAAAACCCTAGCCGTGATCCGGATCGGATCGAGATTTCGATCCGGATCGGCCAGCCGCAGGAAGAAGCCTGCGTTCGGGATCCGGATCAGCTTGCCCGATCCGGATCGGCTCCAACTTTTTCATCAGAAAAATTTAGAAAAATTTTATAAGATCCAGAAAAAGTATGTAAGCACAATTGTGTATCAACTTTAAACAAAAATCATCGTTTCATACAACAAGAATTAGATTATGCCAAATCTATCAATAATATCCAAAAATGAAACGAGAATTTACAAAAATTAAATCCCTTAAAGTTGAACACCTTCAATTACATCTAACTTGATCTTATGAGTAATGCCTTTATCAAATCATCAATTCAGTAAAGAAAATGAAATACAAAGATCAATAGATGTTTGAAATCCCAAATATGGTAGATAATTTATCTAGACAATCTGTTGAAGAGAGTGGCTCTTTGAGCATCTTTCTTTAAAAACCCACCTTATACCAACCTTGAAATTTGACGGAGTCAAGTATTTCAACATGCATTTTACTTAATCAAAAATTGGACAATCATGCTTGGTATACATGTGGTAGCTGCACACAATACTCGGACGACCGAGGTGGTAGCTCTTTCCTCCATGTGGTGGTAGTTTTCACACTCCTCATGGGATGTAACTCTTTCCACATCTTTTGAGCATTTTACATTTCTTTGACTCCCCCTCAATTGGCTATCAATTATTTAAGATATAAAGTATTCAACCAAAAATTGATCTCGA
>CM055061.1:6469314-6595370 GCA_029204045.2 Tillandsia leiboldiana
AATAAAATAACACGCAAGATTTTTCGTGGAAAAACTCCAAACCGGAGTAAAAAACCACGGGACCGAGAACACGGCAGAAATCTACTAGAATTAAAACACGTACAAGGTGATTTACCGTACACACTTACGACTCAACCTTTTCCATACGCTCTTAGAGGATCTTCTCCGCTCGCTCCACGACGCTTCTCGAATCCACGATCTGCGCCCAACGCCGACATCCACGGCGTCCAACGTCGAATCCACGACGTCCGACCGAATCCACGGTCTATGCCCAACGCCGAATCCACGGCGTCCAACGTCGAATCCACGACGTCTGACCGAATCCACGGTCTTCACCCAGTAGCACCCTTCGAATCCACGAACGTGCCTCGCTCCGAATCCACGAGAGCGGTTGAACCTTGAATCCACAAGGACACGCGAATCCACGCGCCGATTTGGGGAAATCGTTGTTTTTTGGGTGGTGATGATCCGCCGAATACTTAGATCAAAGATAGATCGAAATACCATCTAAGTATTCATTAGTTTGATTCAACTCAAGATGTGAGTATGAAAACCTAGAATCAAACTAATCAATATAGATGAAGAAACATAGAGTATTCTCTAATGATTTCCTTTCTTCTCTATATGTGGATCTAGGCCGTATGAGATGATATATGAAAATGACGGCTCTATATGATTATTTTGGATTAGCCCTAGAAAAAGAGTCATAGGGTCTATTTATAGGTTAGAAACATTTGGAAGGAGATAAGAATCAAAAACCTAACATTTCTGGAATTTTTACGGACGGCGATCCGGATCGGATTTGGGCGATCCGGATTGCAGTAGCAAGAAAGACGGTTTCCAGAAAAACAAACGTTCGGGATCCGGATCGGAATGCCTGATCCGGATCGTTCATACAATTCAGAAAACTCAACGTTCGGGATCCGGATCGTGAGATGCTGCGATCCGGATTGAAGTAATGTATGAAACAACAACCTTCGGGATCCGGACTGCTGGCTCTGATCCGGATCCTGAACATGTCCGAACACCAGTTTTGATTTTTATGCAGTTAAAAACTCTTCCAGGTGTTTCTACACTACAAGAAGTATTCGGATCACCAATAATCTTTAGTTAAACATACCTGATCCTTTTGAATTCTTCTTTCTTGAGATTGAGTTAAATGATCCAACTTTCTTCACCTTCAATCTTCAAGACTTGAACCTTTCACGAAACTACGCCAACTCAAATTCCGTAACAATCTCCCCCTTTGGCGGTTTCGTGACAAAACACAGATCCACTAAAGAAAATTCAAAAAGATATTTTTGTTGCTATCACCATACAACAAAAATTTACAATGGAGATCCAAAAGTTTAAAAACATGAGATATAAACTCTTAAAACAGACTCTAGACTTAGACATCTGTACTCTCTGCACAAAGAAATCATTCTTGACAAAAAGAGATCGTTAGATACCTCAGGAATATTTAGCATTCAACACCTGACAGAGATAGAGTTTATGCTCACCATGACATTGAGTAATTTAGATATGTAATAAGATTACAATCAAACATTGACATATCTTCTAAGCAATAAAATTCCAAATGTCATAACTTTGCTTTGTTAGTAATCAAACAACTTGTTAGTAATAATACATGTCCAAACAGTTAGTCGAATAGTTAGTAGGGACATGCAACAAATCACAAGATAAAAACCAAAGTTGTGATACTTACCTTTCACCAAAGTCAAAGTTGAAGTGATACTTACCTTGATGTTCACACATTCACATCAATCATTGTTCAATCATTGTTCAAGTTCTCTCTAAACTCTCTCCCCCTTTTTGTTACAAACAAAGCCAAAATTACCAAAAATTTAAGGAGAGTTAAAAATTTCAAAAATTGTTCCGAAATGTAAGAACTAGAACTAAGAGTAAGTCCTAAAAACTGAACTAAAATCTAAAAAGATAAGATCCTGCACAAATCTGCACAAAAAAAAAATTGTTAAAGCACAACTTAGTTATCCGAGTCTGAGTCTTCAGACGCACTATATCCCATCTTAGTGAACATGTTCTTGATTAATTTCCTCATTGAATTTACTTTCTTGGTCAATGTAATTTGGGATGCCGTTATGATCTCGAGTTCTTCAGACATTCGCCTTTGTTCTGATGCTTGTTGAGACGGTGAGGCCGAGGTGCCGACACAAGGTTTCTTTCCAGTGGAATGTGTCGGAGTAACATGTGGTAATTTGTGAAGTGACTTCACAATCGTTGACTCATCTATCATCCCCCAACAGTGTTGATAAGATGTCGAGCTTATATCAATGTCAAACTTTTGTAAGATCCTCATGATGATTAACGGAAACGGAAGTCGTTCAGAAGGATGAGGATGCACAATATATCTTGACATTCTATTCCAAATTATGTAGGGAATATTCATGTTCAATCCTACAGCCTCAGAGGGATGACCCAAGAGATATAGGAACAGCAGTCTCTCCCATCTCACGACCTTAGTCTGCATGTTAGGTAGTATGTTGTAACACGTGATGAAATTTAGAATCGGTACTCCAGTCGAAGATGTTTGGATTTTACACTTTTACCATTAGCTGATTTCGTTCCTTCCAAACAAATTTTATCTATCACTGTTTGCCACAAGGCATTCGTCAAACTTCTTCCTTTCAAAAAGTTGAGTCCCGATGTGTTAGATTCCATTCCAAGGACTTCGCCAATTAGCTGCGGAGTGATTTTAAGTTTCATCCCTTGGATATTTGTAAAGAAATGCATTGATCCATTTTCATCTTCTCGAAGATGTCTTGCATTCGTGTAAAAGGTTCTTACACGATACAAACAATACCCAAGTAGTTCGGGGAATCGGCAGACTTGGATGAGATTAGCTTCCTCAATCAAGGTTTCAAACTCAGGTGAGTGATTTCGGAGAGCTTCAATGTTGACATGACGTTCACCGATGCATTCACGACGTTCAAAACGCTCGAAGGCGATCCATGCTGACGAACACTCCTTCCACGCGAGGCGGTGAGTTAGGAACTATCGGCGTGTTAATATCAGCGTCTCGTCGTAGTCCAAAGCGTCTAGTTACTCGTTTTCTTTTCACAGAGATGGTTGGTTTAGCCATAGGTGCTTTTCCTTTGTCCATGGGTCCCTTTCCTTTTGATCCATCGGAAGCTTTTCCTTTTGAACCATCAGACGCCTTTTCTTCAGTCAATGAGTCATCATCATCTGTCAATTCAGTCCAATCTACCTCTTGACAGTCTGCTTCCACTTCTGTGTCACTGATCAGAAGATACTCACCTTTTTGTTGTGTTTTCTTAGCTCTTTTTAATTTGTTTGTGGCCCGAGTGTGCACTATTGTGACCAACAAAAGAATGATCCATGAGAATTCCATTGATCCAAATGCCTTAAGAAGATTGAAGTCCTGTGAAGACCAACTCAAGAACACATGATAAATTGTTAATTTTCAAAGATTTGAAAAATTGTACCCAAACAATCATAATCATGTAGAGAGACTAAGAATCAAATTAGTTTTGCAAAAGGAATTTTAAAAATAGATCAATTGCATGATTTTCGAAAATCCCCATTATATGCCCTAAAACCGAATTCTTTGAAATCGAAGACCAAAAATCCGTTTAACTTGGGAATACCTAGCATATAATCAAAACTAATCTACCCAGAGTTCTTATTTCAAAAGAAATTTGATCAAAAACCATCCACAAACGAAATCGATACAAGAAATTCATCACGTTTGAGGAGGAAAAAGAAAAATGATGAAAAACCGAGATTTTGATCAATAAAACTTACTTGTATTCGAAGAACTTGAGTTTGGAAAGCTCCAAGGTGCAATCGTTCTAGAGAGAGAGGCTCTAGAGACTTGAGAACAAAAGATTAAGGTGAAAGAAATCAAAACCCTCTTGTTCTTATTAAAACCCTAGCCGTGATCCGGATCGGATCGAGATTTCGATCCGGATCGGCCAGCCGCAGGAAGAAGCCTGCGTTCGGGATCCGGATCAGCTTGCCCGATCCGGATCGGCTCCAACTTTTTCATCAGAAAAATTTAGAAAAATTTTATAAGATCCAGAAAAAGTATGTAAGCACAATTGTGTATCAACTTTAAACAAAAATCATCGTTTCATACAACAAGAATTAGATTATGCCAAATCTATCAATAATATCCAAAAATGAAACGAGAATTTACAAAAATTAAATCCCTTAAAGTTGAACACCTTCAATTACATCTAACTTGATCTTATGAGTAATGCCTTTATCAAATCATCAATTCAGTAAAGAAAATGAAATACAAAGATCAATAGATGTTTGAAATCCCAAATATGGTAGATAATTTATCTAGACAATCTGTTGAAGAGAGTGGCTCTTTGAGCATCTTTCTTTAAAAACCCACCTTATACCAACCTTGAAATTTGACGGAGTCAAGTATTTCAACATGCATTTTACTTAATCAAAAATTGGACAATCATGCTTGGTATACATGTGGTAGCTGCACACAATACTCGGACGACCGAGGTGGTAGCTCTTTCCTCCATGTGGTGGTAGTTTTCACACTCCTCATGGGATGTAACTCTTTCCACATCTTTTGAGCATTTTACATTTCTTTGACTCCCCCTCAATTGGCTATCAATTATTTAAGATATAAAGTATTCAACCAAAAATTGATCTCGATTTCATACTCGACTAAGCAGTCAAATAAGATAATGACTATACCAAGAGATCATTGAGAGAGAAATTGACTTTGATCACTCAGAAGATGATTTAATTAACATAAATGATCATTGCAACAGTGAAATATTATGATGGCAAAAGCATAATAAATTTCTAAATGTGCGAAAAAATGCAATTAAAGTCAATTATGATCTATGCTCAATTAATGTCCTATGTACAAACATAGATAATGAACAAAACAAAACAAAAACAAAACCTATCCTAAGCAAAGGTTTCAAAAAGAAGTTTATTTCAAGGAAAGCATTCCAATTGCTTTTCGCAAATGAATAAAACGTTTTTGATCCAAAGGTTTTGTTAGAATGTCAGCTAATTGATCCTCAGTTGAAATATATGAAAGTTGAAGAGTATTTGATTCAACTAGCTCTCTAAGAAAATGATATCTAAGTTCAATATGTTTTGTTCTAGAGTGCAACACAGGGTTTTTAGAAATGTTAATTGCACTTGTGTTGTCACAAAGAATTGTTACCGAAGATGCTGAAATCCGGAAGTCGCTCAACACACTTTTCATCCAAATGAGTTGGGTTGAACAACTACCCGCTGAAATGTATTCCGCTTCGGCAGTCGAGAGTGCTATGCAATTCTGCTTTTTACTGTGCCATGCAACAAGGCAATGACCAAGATAGAAGCATGCACCACTCGTGCTTTTCCGATCATCCACTGATCCTGCCCAATCGGCATTTGAGTATCCAACAATATCCAAACTAGTTCCCATAGGATACCAAATTCCGAAATTAATTGATCCTTTGATGTACCGGATGATCCTTTTCACCGCTTTCAGGTGAACCTCCTTTGGTGCTGATTGATATCTCGCACAAATCCCAACACTAAAGGATATATCCGGGCGACTAGCCGTGAGGTAAAGTAGACTTCCAATCATACTTCGATACAGTTTCTCGTCTACATTCTCACTTTGTGATTCACTTCCAAGTCCCTTGTGGCTAGTTCCCATTGGAGTCGGAAAATCCTTCGAATTTTCTAAGTCATACTTTTTAACCAACTCCATTGCATACTTGGATTGACTCAAGTGAATACCTTCATCATTTTGTTTAATTTGCAATCCAAGGAAGTAAGTCAATTCGCCCATCATGGACATCTCAAATTCGCTTTCCATGGTCTCCACGAATTTGGAAGCATCATTATCTCTTGTTGCGCCAAATACAATGTCATCGACATAGATTTGTGCTACAATGAAATTGCTTTGATAATGCTTCACAAAGAGAGTCCTGTCAGCTCCCCCTCGAGTATAGCCCTTCTCCAAAAGGTGCTTTGTCAACCTTTCGTACCATGCTCGCGGTGCTTGTTTCAGACCGTAAAGAGCCTTTTTCAAACGAAAAACATGGTTAGGTTGTTTATGGTCTACAAAACCTTTCGGTTGAGCCACATAAACTTCCTCATTTAAAAACCCATTTAGAAACGCGCTCTTAACGTCCATTTGAAATAATTTGATTTTAAAATGACAAGCAATAGCAAATAGTATACGAATGGACTCGAGTCTAGCTACAGGGGCGAATGTTTCATCAAAGTCTATACCTTCTACTTGAGAGTAGCCTTGAGCAACTAATCGTGCCTTGTTCCTGATGATAGTACCATCCTCATTTTTCTTGTTCTTGAAAATCCATTTGGTACCTATCACATTATGTTGCTTTGGAGGCTTCGTTAATTCCCAGACTTTGTTTCGCTCAAATTGATGGAGCTCTTCCTGCATTGCTTTAATCCAGTAGTCATCCTGAAGAGCTTCATCTATGTTCTTTGGTTCGATTAAAGATACGTAGCAAGCGAATCCACAAACCAACTGCCTCCGAGTTCTAACTCCTTCTTGTGGATCTCCAATAATATTCGATTCCGGATGATCCTTGGAGATTCGTAGTGTTTGTTGAAACGGAGTACTCGGAGGTATATGAGATGATTCCTGCACATCAGATAAACTTGAAGAACCATTAGATGCATCATTAATATTGGAAGTATTATCATGAGAAGATGCACTTACAGGAGTATCATCATCCAGAGAGATATCGAGGGTAGATTTTTCAGATGTAAAGTGAAAAGCTTCATCTACTTTAACATTTATAGATTATACAATTGTTTTAGATTCGATGTTAAATACTCGATATGCTCTGCTATTCGTAGAATAACCCAAAAAGATCCCTTCGTCACTTCGAGAGTCAAACTTTCCAAGATTTTCACGGTCACGTAAAATGTAACATCGACTCCCGAAGATACGAAAGTATTTGATATCCGGTTTTCTACTAAACCACAGCTCATATGGTGTATTTAAAGTTCCTGGGCGCAAATACACTCGATTAATGACATAGACAGCGGTGTTCACAGCTTCAGCCCAAAAATGTAGCGGTAAATTCCGGCTATGAAGCATCACACGCGCCATCTCTTGAACAACCCTGTTTTTGCGCTCAACAACACCATTCTGCTGAGGTGTATAGGGTGCTGAGAATTCATGTTTTATGCCGTTGGAAGTGCAAAAATCAATGAATTTGGAATTTATGAATTCTCCACCTCTATCACTCCTAACACGAATGATCTTTTCATTCTTTTCAATCATAATACGATGGCAAATCTCATGAAAAGAATCAAACGTATCAGCTTTCTCTTTTAAAAATGCTACCCAAGAAAACCTAGAGAAATCATCAATCATCAAGAAAATATACCATTTACCTCCCAAAGATGGTTGACGGGTCGGCCCCATTAAATCCATGTGCAAAAGTTTCAAAGGCCGTTTTGTACCAACGTGGTTCAAGTTCTTGTGTGCTGTCCTGGACTGTTTTCCCTTTTGACAACCGCCGCACACAATGTTTTGTTTATACAAAAGTTTTGGAACCCCCTTGACCACGTCCTTGTTTGAAATTCTAGCAAGTTCCTTAAAATTTAAGTGACCTAGCCTTTCATGCCAAAGTGTTTCATTATCCAAAGAAACTAGGTTACATTTTTCAGAAAAATTATTAGGAACAACATAACAATTGTTTTCAGATCTAACCCCTTTTAAAAAGAATACATGGTCCTTATCAGTTACAGCACATTCAACAGATGAAAAGTTAACTGAAAAACCATTGTCGCAAAGTTGACTTATGCTGATGAGGTTAGTCTTAAGGCCATCAACAAATAACACATTATTTAGAACCGGGCCATCTGGAATAGCTACTGTTCTTTTTCCAACAATTTTGGAAGATCGACCGTCTCCGAAAACAACGAGTCCTCCGGAGATTTTATCAAGATTTTGAAAACTATTTTTGTCACCGGTCATGTGACGGGAACACCCGCTATCCAGATACCAAGACGAACTATCATATGCATGCAAGGAAACATTGGTAACAAGACAAGGAAAGATTTCACCTTTGCGCACCCAAACCTTTTTGGAGTGCGTCGGTAATGGTCGTGAAGTTATATGCCTAGGTGAAAGCGTCTTGTTAAAACGATTGCTGCTCCTTGATGAAGTCGTCTTGCGCGGTAAACTACCAAGGTTCTTTTCCTTCAATTGATTTGCAATTGATTTCCGAGGAATCACCTTTGTGGTAGTCATTGCAAGAGGTATTTGAGGTGCGCGTTTGACTCCCGTCTTGCAATAGCTTCTTATGTGCCCTGAAACACCACAACGAAAACATACCTTAGATCTTGACGATCCCAAAGAGGATGAAGTAGGTTTGTTGTCGTTGTTTGTCTTGAATTCCGGTGTCGGAGGAGGAGATACCGACTGAGGCACAAAAACTGTCCCACTCGAACTTGGACTGTTTCCAGTTTGAGTGTACCCGAGGCTGAACCGATTTGTTTGACCAAGACCAAGAAGCCTATCCAACTTACTCCTTCCTGAAGAGAATCGCTTCAAGTCATCCTTGAGTTGGAAAATGGTCTTTGTCATTTCCAGGTTATCCTGTCGAGCCTCGTTGTAGAGCTTTGAGAAGTGATCCGCTTTATCCACCAGATTTGTATGTTCCTTCTCAAAAAGCTCATTGGATTCTTGAAGGAAAACATTTACTTTTATCAGATTTTCCCTTTCCACTTCAAGAGCGTTTGAGAGAGAAATTGCTCTTTTTGCTTCTTCTTCGAGATCATGCACTCTCCCTCTCAAACTCTTGTTTTGCTTAGCCACTTTCTTTGAATCCCTCAAAAGGCTGTGGTAGGCTAAAGCAAAATCTTCACCTTCCGAATCATCCGATTCGTTGTCCGTTGCATTCTTTTCAACAGTGGAGTTGGACAATGACTCGGATGTACTTGCCATAAAGCACATGAAGGGTGAAGATATGGACGCGTGGAATGCCGTGGAGCTCTTTTCTTCATCACTTGAAGACGACTCATTTGACGTTGAGTTGTCATCCCAAGTGACGACTTGCATCGCCTTCTTCTTTGCCGGATACTTGTTGGGACACTCCGTTGCAATGTGGCCGTAGCCTCGACATTTGAAGCATTGTAGTTGTCCCTCTGAACTTTTCTTATCCTTTGAGAAGTTCTCTTGCTTTCTTGACTTGTAACTTGAAGTACCCTTGCCTTTGTTCGACTTTCCGAAGGATGGAGATTTACTTGAATTACCCCTTCGAAAGTTGCGGCGAAACTTCCTTGTCAAGAGAGCGAGCTGCTTCTCAAATTCCTCCATAGAAAGGTTCTCGTCATCGTCTGAGGAGGATGTATCCGCGTCTTCTTCCTTAGTTGTTTTCAACGCATAACCTGAAGACTTAGAAGAGGATGCTTTTCCAGAAGAATTGTTAGTAGTAAATGTCATTTCATATGTTTGTAATGAACCAACTAATTCTTCTACACGCATTTCGTCCGGGTGTTTAATAGTTTCAATGGCTGTAACCTTTGGGCGAAATCGTTCAGGAAGAGTTCTTAAGATCTTTCTTACAACCTTAAATTCTGGAATCTCCTCTCCCAGGTTAGCACATGAGTTTACGATGTCTTGCAATCGTGTATAGTAGTCCGTGAAAGATTCATTTTCTGCCATCAAGATAGAGTCAAACTTGCTCGTAAGCATTTGCAGTTTCTGAATCTTCACGAGGTTAGTTCCCTCATGTGTAACCTGAAGAACATCCCAGATTTCTTTCGCAGTCTCACATGTCGAGACGCGAGAGAATTCAGTTTGAGATAAGGCATTAAAAATAGCATTAATTCCCTTGCAATTGTAAGAAGATAAATCTAACTCTTCCTTGGTCCATTTCGACCTAGGTTTTAAGGTGCGAACATCAGAGATAATTTCTGTTGGATTAGACCATCCTAATTCAATTGATTGCCACACCCTTTCGTCGATGGAAATTAAAAAGGCTTTCATCCGTACTTTCCAGTACGCATAATTTGTTCCATCAAAGAAAGGGGGTCGATTGATGTTTCCACCTTCAACCATTGTTTACAACCCTATTCCCTCTCTGATACCACTTGTTGGGTTATATGTAATGTAGATCTAAATAGGGGAAAAAACACCTAGAGGGGGGTGAATAGGTGTAAACGTATAAACACTCAAAAAATCATTGCGATAAAAACCCAATGCGGAAATAAAAATAACACGCAAGATTTTTACGTGGAAAAACTCCAAACCGGAGTAAAAAACCACGGGACCGATAACACGGCAGAAATCTACTAGAATTAAAACACGTACAAGGTGATTTACCGTACACACTTACGACTTAACCTTTTCCATACGCTCCTAGAGGATCTTCTCCGCTCGCTCCACGACGCTTCTCAAATCCACGATCTGCGCCCAACGCCGAATCCACGGCGTCCAACGTCGAATTCACGACGTCCGACCGAATCCACGGTCTATGCCCAACGCCGAATCCACGGCGTCCAACGTCGAATCCACGACGTCTGACCGAATCCACGGTCTTCACCCAGTAGCACCCTTCGAATCCACGAACGTGCCTCGCTCCGAATCCACGAGAGCGGTTGAACCTTGAATCCACAAGGACACGCGAATCCACGCGCCGATTTTGGGGAAATCGTTGTTTTTTGGGTGGTGATGATCCGCCGAATACTTAGATCAAAGATAGATCGGAAATACCATCTAAGTATTCATTAGTTTGATTCAACTCAAGATGTGAGTATGAAAACCTAGAATCAAACTAATCAATATAAATGAAGAAACATAGAGTATTCTCTAATGATTTCCTTTCTTCTCTATATGTGGATCTAGGCCGTATGAGATGATATATGAAAATGACGGCTCTATATGATTATTTTGGATTAGCCCTAGAAAAAGAGTCATAGGGTCTATTTATAGGTTAGAAACATTTGGAAGGAGATAAGAATCAAAAACCTAACATTTCTGGAATTTTTACGGACGGCGATCCGGATCGGATTTGGGCGATCCGGATTGCAGTAGCAAGAAAGACGGTTTCCAGAAAAACAAGCGTTCGGGATCCGGATCGGAATGCCTGATCCGGATCGTTCATACAATTCAGAAAACTCAACGTTCGGGATCCGGATCCTGAGATGCTGCGATCCGGATTGAAGTAATGTATGAAACAACAACCTTCGGGATCCGGACTGCTGGCTCTGATCCGGATCCTGAACATGTCCGAACACCAGTTTTTGATTTTTATGCAGTTAAAAACTCTTCCAGGTGTTTCTACACTACAAGAAGTATTCGGATCACCAATAATCTTTAGTTAAACATACCTGATCCTTTTGAATTCTTCTTTCTTGAGATTGAGTTAAATGATCCAACTTTCTTCACCTTCAATCTTCAAGACTTGAACCTTTCACGAAACTACGCCAACTCAAATTCCGTAACAGTCCCCGCCTGGTACGGGGTCATTTGCGGCTATAATGTCCCGAGCGGTTGCGCCGCTTGATAAGTCGCCGCCAGCGGTGCAATTCCCTGGGGTTGCACTGTCGGCATTGCCGGCGCCATCGAGAACGATTGCATCGGCAATTGCTGGGGTGTCGTGGAAGTAAACTCTCCACTATATAGTTCATTTCGGGAAAAAAATGGCTCGAGCCGACAGATGTCGTCATTAGATGCCGCAGCGGTGGTTGACGTCGCGTCTAGGCGCGTGTCGCCTGCCTGACTATTTTTCTCAAGAGGCATTGCGTCCTCTCGAGGGAATCTAGCGCTTGGATCAATTACCTAAATGCCTCTGCTAAGGTCAGCTCCTTTTGAACCGACCGTCCATAGACACTATTATTTGCAGATATTTTTCGGTAGGGTTAAGTCAACAATTTACCTGAGCGTCCCACCGGGCGTGCCAAAAAGGTTGTTGGGACCGAAAATATCGGTCGTCGACTGGTCCTGTGGTTCGGTTGACCCTCTGGAATGTGATGCGCCGTTTGCCAATGGATCAAGCGATAGGGCCGGGGAGGGATCTGCTCGGCCGTGTTCTTTTTACTTAAAACTCTCGCGACCGTCCGGCTTAGATTAGCCGAATCGGGATATGGAGATAGAGAGAGGCCGAATCGGGCTTAGAGTAGCCAAACCAGATAGTAGAGACAATAATTTGACATGGTTAAGGAGTAGATTAGAACTTTGTATTGATTGGAAAGGGGTTACAAGGAAGAAAGGGAAGAAATTATAAATAAGGCTACTCCTAGAAAATGCGATAAATATAAATATGAAAGATATGAAAAGCAGGGGGGTGGTCCTGGCTTACGAGATTGCAGGACCCCTTCTTCTTCGATAGTTCGGGTATTTATAAACTCCCGAACCATTCGTATAACCACTGATTTGAATAATCGGCGTGATTTGCGGGAAGTTATCGGGAAATCATCAACCACTTCCTTTTGAGTCGATTCTTCTTGATAGGATAGTAGCCATCTTCCGTCTAGGTTCATCCCTAATTGTTGCGCCGAAGCGTGATCCTCGGCGCCTTCCAATGTTGGACGCTTCCTACCGTTCCGGGAGCTATTACGAGATTCGTGCTCAAATCTCGCATTCATTCCTTTCCAAGTCTTTCCGTTTGCGGCTCGGTCAGCCGAGAATTGACCTTGGCTGTGCCTTTTCATCACTTGACCGAAGTGATCCGGTACTTACCTTCGGCTGAGGTCAGTCCTAGATGACACGATAATCCTCTTCCTGGCCGCTCTTCCTATCGGCAGATGCTTTAGCCAATGACGCTTGTCGCGTGTCACACCCTCACGCGACTGAGGTCGATTTCAACCAGGATGCGAGTTTCTCTCTTTTACATATTCTTCTATCGGTTGATGCCTTCAACCGATAGTATACGCCACGTGTCACCTTTTTCGGTGACAGAAAATTTTGGTGTCAACAAACCTCTTTGATCATTTTCATCTCTTAGATCATACTATTTTTTTAGCCACCCATTAAACCCTAGGGGCGACTATAATCATAACCATACATTCCTTCATCCAAAGGTCAAAAAGTTAATAGCGCCGATTATAGTGGCCCAGTTCCCCATGTAGTTTTTCTCCGTGATCCGTAGTGGTGAAACACATATTATTGGTGTGTCGGGCCCGCAACGCGTCAAATGGATGCGCTAGACGGACTCAGTGAGAATTCTGGATCAAGCCTGTCTTTTGGCTGCTCTCGTTGAATTTTAGAAGTGGTTTTAGGCTAATCGAAGGCCGGATTTGGATTCAGCGCGGAAAAACGCTTGAGAGCGGCTATTTGTTTGTATTTTTCTGAGTCCGGATGACACCCGGAAGTTTTCGGTGCATTTTGGTGCACGGGGGAGCCGTAGACCGGCGGGGATGATTCGTGGCGGTCGCGGATTGGCCGGCGCATGCGTTGCGGTCCACGGAATAAGGAGCTCGTGCAGTGGACCGGCGGGGAGAAACGTGGCAGCCTCCTATTGGAGGGCTCACACGGTGCGGTCCACGGAGTCACGTGGGGAGCGTGTGGACCGGGGCAGGCCACGTGGCGGCCCCGGATTGGCCGGCACACGCCCTTGCGGTTCACACGGGGGCGCGGGGCTGACGCCGTACACACGCATGGCAAGGGCGCGGCGTGGCAGGCGGCGACTGGCGAGGGTCAGCTGGCGTGGCGGGCGGGGCAGCGCACGCGTGCGCCACGTGGCGCCCCGCTATTGGCGGGTGCCAGCCACACGGCTGCCCCGCGTGGGAGACGCGGCAACACTCGAGCGGCTGGGTGCCGGTGTCCCGTGTTCGGGACACGCGTCACACCCAGGACGATTCGGGTGCTGATTGTTTGGGCCCCCTCGGGTGGTTTTTGGTCCCGAAACCTTTCGGGCGCCCGAAATCCCGGCCCAAATCCGAGAGCTTGGGCTCTTTGGGCTGAGCCTATAAATAGGCCTCCCCTCTTCTTTTCTCTGGTTTTTTTGGGCTTTTTCCGAGAGCAACCTTAAGCAAACTTCTTCCCCTCTTTGTCCTCCACCTCTTGAAGGATTCCTTGGATTTTTGGAGGCCGCGGCATCGACGATCTCGGCGACTCGGCGCGCTTCGACTTTTCCCTTTCGGTGCCCATTTTCGTCGCTGTTCCGTCTGAGAGGTCCCATGTGCTACCCCGAAGGAATTTTTGGATGATTTTCATAGCATGTTCTTAAGAGGTAGGCCTTCGATTTCCATGTTGATCACTTTGCTCCATTTTGGATTTTTGGTGGGGTTCCTGAGGCATCTTTTGACCTCATTTTCTGTGGAAATATTTTGGACAGCGGTAGAGTGTTTTTGCCATATCTTGGCCTACGGGTGTTGGAACGGGACGTTTAAGTACTCGATTTGCATCTACTCGTCGTTAGGATCGCAGCCGTGATTTTTTTGGATTTTTTCGAGGACTGCACAGAGGTGAAATTCCCTATTTTTCCCTTCTATTTTGCAAAAATGGCAAGTGATGTTTTGGGGATCTCCTTTTATGCTGAGTGCGATTCTTTCTACAGTTGCTCGTAGATTTTGGTTGTTTTGCGGGGAAGAGGAAAGTTGGACCGAGAGGAGTCTTTTAGAGTTGGGGATTTGCGCGTTCCAGGTGGGTGGTTGCTGCATCCCTCTTTTTACGACTTGCTCGCTAGGACTATTAGAGAGACCCCTAAATTATTGTTCATTGGTTGTCGCCCTATTAGATGTCATACATGATTATAATAATTCCGAGCCTGTCTATGAATGAATATTGTTGTGGAAATATTATTGTGGGGATACATTTGCATGCCTGTTAGTACTTAGTTATTTATGCAAAAAGAAATTATCATGTTGGGACAATTGATCTAGCCTATATGAGAGTACTATTTGACGCTTTCCTTTTATTCTACATGAGAACACTTGCATGCTTGTATGGACATCTAGATAGGCTACTATTTATCGCTACACTATCATATTGGGATTTGACTTAGGAGAAACCATGTTTGCTCTTTTCTCCTCTTTATTCAGAGTTATGATTCATGTTGCTCGGATTCGAGCAGGGATTTGGGATAGTGTAGTCGAGGTTGATGAGTCGGGGAAAGGTTGTACTTGATGTTGGACTTGTGGGGTGTCGTGGCAACCGTGGATATTGGGCGGTTGACCGGATGGTTACTTTCGTATCAAATTGGGGATCAAGGTTTCTTTGGTGGATGGATTTTTCCACTTGAGCATATTCGTGATCCAGTCCTGCTATATTGAGATACTTGCGACATGGTTACTTTACTCGTGTGACATGGTTACTTTACTCGTGTGGGTAGTTCCCCTCGAGTGCCACTCCGGAGTGTGCGATTGTACCGGGCAGGTGCCGGTGGGTTATTGAGTTCGTGATATCACTTCGGCGCTATGCGTTGGCTAGCATGCTCAAGGATGATAGCAGAGCAGGCAATACCGGGTTCTATACCGGTCTATTTGATTGGTTTGGTTGGCAGATACTGTTTACTGATGCATGCATACAGTCATTTTAGTCAATACTGCATTAGAGGCATATTAGTGGTAGTTTTTCTTGTCAGCGGTCTATTTGACTTACCACTTTACTTTTCGTTTGCCTCTGGTTGACCTAGTGGGTACGCCGGAATTTGAGGCTTTACCCACACGGGGAGGCTACTGGTTTACTAGTGGTTCTTACCCCTATTGTTGTTTTCCTCTTTTTCTTCCCCTTCTTTTCCAAGAGTCTTCTGTGGGAGCTGCTGGGCCGTCGACGGTTGATCGAGGTAAGGTATCGCTGAGTAGATAGATCTCCTGTGAGGCTGAGAGTTGCAGTTAGACAGTTGATGTACCCTCCACTCAGACTGTTGTATTTTTTCTTTTATTTTGGGTCTGGCTTTAGCCAGCTGGTTGTACTATTTTGGTGAGCTGGGAGCTTATTGTATTTATTACAGTTGTATTTATTTTCAGTTTCAGTCTGAGATGTTGTAGTTTTAGTTCAGCTCTATACTTGTGCTCTTTTATTGCTTATCTTATATTTGAGCAGGTTACCGGCGCTTTGTGTACGCGGAAATTCTGTGTGCACGGCGGATCTGTAGATTGGCCCGGGTTCTGGTATACACCCGGGGCGTGACAGATTAGGTTGGTATCAGATCTTAGGGATAGGTCAGTTGGGATTTGGGAAACTCTAGGCCTTTGGTGGACCCTAGGATGATAGGGCGTGAGAGATGTGATATAGTTGCAAAAGTCGGTGATTTATTTATTTGACTCTCCCAGTGAGTGGAGTGGGATCGACATATCCTATGTCTGTTGGACAATTATGTTGCCTCCAGACAACATAAAGCTACAGAAATAGGGGGATGCCTTTGACTTTCACTAGATTGGGTCGAGTGTGATTGGGTTACTGATTGTGGTTTCTTGTGGCAGGATGCCTCTCCAACATCATATCCCTACTCGGGGTACCCCTATACCCCCTGATGAGCCGGAGCAGACCGGATCTTCGGAGATGAGCGAGCTGAGGGCCTTGGTGGCCCAATTGGCAGAGAGTACCCGCCAACAGGAGCAGCAGATTGATCAGCTGTTAGCCCTGAGAGAGGCACCGCCCCCGACTATTTTGGAGGCCCCTATACCACCAGTTGCACCTCGTGCACCGACGGCACCGTCGTCGAGTAGTGGGGCTTAGGGAGCGGCCCAGCCTTTGACCCCAGCTCAAGAGGAGTATATTGCTGAGAAGCTCACCAAGCTCTGCCAGTATGGACCGCCCAGATTCTCGAGGCGGAATGATCAGCCGTGGGATGTGGAGGCCTAGTTATCTGCGATGGAAAATTTGTTCAGGCATTTCTTCATCAATCCGAAGTACCGAGTGCATATGGCGGTACACTCTCTTGAGGGAGATGCTGATGCTTGGTGGCGTCGGGTGGAGCAAGCGAAGTTCCAGACCACCCGGCAACTGCCCTGGGCCGAGTTCCGGCACATGCCTACTTAGGACGTACTTTTCTGGGAGCGTGAAGCAGAAGCTGGAGGACGACTTGAAGAATATCCAGCAGGAAGACAGGTCGGTGCAGGCGTACTACCAGGAGTTTGCGCAGTTGCTTAACTGGGTGCCTTTCATTGCCCGTGACGGGCCGCATCAGGTTGAGATGTTCGAGACCGGCATTCGCACCGAGATCTATACCTTGGTGCAAGCTCAGAGGCTTCAGACCCTTGATGAAGCCATTGAGCATGCACTTTGGGTGGAGCGGGGCGACGCAGTGGTTGCCAGGAGGGGCGGGTTGGTCGCACAGAGTTCTGAGAGGAAGCGACCAGCACCCGACGATGGGGGACAGGCCAATTCTTAGAGACTGCCACGACCGTTCTGAGTGACGAGGGCCTGGTGGATCCCAGAGGCCGCATCAGCAGTAGAGGTCACATCCGCGACAGCAGAGATCGCAGCAGCAGTCGCAAAGACAGCAGCAGTCAAGACAGCCACGATATCCCGATCGATGTATTTTCTATAGGGACAGCATTAGTCGGACACCTGTGATCAGTGGTGGGGTCGCTGTTACAGATGTGGACAGCCAGGGCACATTCGAGCTTCATGCCCCCTATTGACCTCAGCAGCACCTTCTTCAGCATCGGCTCCTAGTGCGTCCCAGCAGAGGTCGACAGCTCAACGGCCCTATGCTCCAGCGAGCAGATCACCTTCCTTCCACCCTTCTGACTACAGGCCGCCAGCCAGAGCGGTCAGGTTTATGCTGCCCATGTGGAGAACTCCTTAGCAGCCGATCATGTGGTGGCAGGTATCACCTTACTTTTTGGCATTAGGATTCGTACCTTATTTGATACTGGAGCATCTCATTCTTTTATTAGTAGAGTATTTGTTTCATTGCATGGGCTAGAGGTAGGACGGTTACCACGTGCACGGGAGGTTCAGATTCCCGACCACACCTTGCACGTGGAGGAGTGTTGTTGGTCTTGCCCAGTACAGATTGAGTTCTGGATTATGCCAGCAGACCTGATGGTCTTGAGACAGTTGCGGGACTTTGATGTGGTGCTCGGGATGTACTGGTTGGCTCGGTACTTTGCGACTATTGACTGTGTCGCGAGGACGGTGACTTTCAGAGAGTCAGGCCAGGAGGTGTTAGTGTATCGGGGATGCCGGAGTGCCTTTTTCGCCACTATGGTTTCGACTTCGCGAGCGAGGCAGATGATCCGCAGAGGATGCGTAGCCTTTTTGGCTAGTGTAGTTGAGGGGCCTACGGCGGCTCCGGGACTCGGGGATATCCCCATTGTTCACGAGTTCCCGGATGTTTTCCCACCAGAGTTGACGAGCATGCCGCCAGACAGAGAGATTGAGTTTGTAATTGACGTAGTTGGGGGAACTGCGCCAATCTCTAAGGCTCCTTATCGGATGGCTCCGGCAGAGCTGCGAGAGCTGAAGGCACAACTCCAGGATTTGATGGATAAAGGTTTTGTTAGATCGAGTGTGTCGCCTTGGGGAGCGCCGGTGCTATTCGTGAAGAGGAAGGATAGTTCACTTCGACTCTGCGTGGATTACCGAAAATTGAACAAAGTGACCATCAAGAACAAGTACCCTTTGCCGCGCATCGATGATCTTTTTGATCAGCTGCAAGGGTCTTGTGTCTTTTCCAAGATCGATCTGTAGTCCAGTTACCACCAATTGAAGGTGAAGGCCGAGGATATTCCGAAGACAGCTTTCAGGACACGGTACGGGCATTATGAGTTCACTGTCATGCCTTTTGGATTGACTAATGCCCCTGCCGCATTTATGGACTAGATGAACAGAATTTTTCGACCATACTTGGACCGGATCGTGGTGGTGTTTATTGACGATATCCTGGTTTACTCCCAGAGCGAAGCTGAGCATGAGGAGCACTTGAGGATTGTGCTGCAACTTCTACGAGAGAGGAAGTTGTATGCCAAGTTGGTGAAGTGCGAGTTTTGGCTCTGGGAGGTGGTTTTCTTGGGCCATGTGATTTCCGCCGCAGGTGTGGCTGTGGACCCGGCGAAGATTGAGGCAATCCTGGATTGGCCCCGACCGACGACGGTTACTGAGGTGCGCAGCTTCATAGGTTTAGCAGGATATTATCGTCGGTTCGTGAAAGGCTTTGCGAAGCTCTCCACACCCCTCACTCATTTGACTCGTAAGGGAATTAAGTTTCCGTGGAGTGGGGATTGCCAGAGGAGCTTTGAGCAGCTAAAGAACATATTGATATCAGCTCCTATCCTTTCCCTCCCTATTATGGGAAAAGGATATGTGATCTATAGTGATGCATCGCACAGTGGACTTGGATGCGTGCTGATGCAGGAGGGTAGGGTAATTGCTTATGTGTCGAGACAACTTAAGGATTATGAGAAGAATTACCCTACCCATGACTTGGAGCTTGCTACTGTGGTGTTTGCACTGAAGTTATGGCGTCACTATCTGTATGGGGAGCACTATGAGATTTATACCGACCACAAAAGCCTGAAGTATCTATTCGCACAGAAAGAGCAAAACTTGAGGCAGCACAGATGGTTAGAGCTACTAAAGGATTATGATGTAGATATCCTTTACCATCCTGGCAAGGCTAATGTGGTTGCAGATTCTTTGAGTAGGAGAGCTGTGCAGAGCTTGACCATGTTGATTACAGATCAGGCGCCACTGCTAGAGGAGATGAGGCGGCTCGAGTTGGAGGTTGTGTCCCCCGGGGTCTCTGCTAGACTGACGTCTTTAGTCATGCAGCCCACTCTGCTGGATAGGATTAGAGAGAGACAGAGTGAGGACCCCCACTTGACCAAGAATAGAGATCAGATTCCGAGCGATCAGACCAGGGACATTAGAGTGGATACATCGGGAGTACTGAGGTACAGGGACCGAGTATGTGTGCTAGTGGACTCCAAGATCAGAGAGCAGATATTGAGAGAGGCCCATTATACACCTTATACCTTCATCCTGGTGGGACTAAGATATGTAAGGACCTCAAGGCACACTTTTGGTGGAATGGCATGAAGAGGGACATCGGGAGGTTTGTGGCTCAGTGTTTAACTTGTCAGCGGGAAAAAGCTGAGCATCGGGTGCTAGCTGGCAAGTTGCAGAGTCTCTCGATTCTTGAGTGAAAATGGGATCATATTACGATGGACTTTGTGGTTGGATTGCCGGGGGCACTGGGGGGAGCGAATGCTATCTGGGTAGTTGTGGATCGACACACCAAGTCCTCCCACTTTTTACCGATGCAAACTACTTAGTCACTCGAGTGACTAGCCCAGCTGTATTTGGATGATGTAGTGAGGTTACATGGAGTACCCGCCTCTATAGTATTAGATAGAGACCCGAGTTTGCTTCGCGTTTCTGGAAGATTTTACAGACAACCTTGGGGACTAAGCTCAGGTTTAGTACAGCCTTTCACCCACAGACTGATGGACAGTCCGAGCGAATGATACAGATTCTCGAGGATATGCTGAGGGCTTGCGTCATGGACTTTGGTGGAGGGTGGATTCGACACTTATCTTTGGCGGAGTTTGCGTACAACAACAGCTTTCAAGCGAGCATCCAGATAACTCCGTTTGAGGTGTTGTATAGGCGCAAGTGTCGATCACCTCTATATTGGAGTGATGTGGGTGAGAGACGGACTTTGGGACCCGATTTATTGCTAGAGGTAGAGGAGAAGGTCCGGGTGATTCGTTAGCACCTTCAGACCGCCCAGAGCCGACAGAGGAGCTATGCTGATACACGGCGACGAGACTTAGAGTTTCAGATTGGAGATCATATTTTTGAAAGTCTCGCCGTCCAAATGGATTAGAAGGTTTGGCATCCGTGGGAAACTTAGCCCCCGTTATATTGGACCTTTCGAGGTGTTGGAGCATATCGGGCCAGTTGCCTATAGACTTGCACTTTTCCCTAGGCTTGCCGGTGTCCACGATGTATTTCATGTTTCTGCTCTGAGGAGGTATGTCTTCGACCCGTCGCACGTCATCGACTTTACCCCGCTCGAGATCAGCGAGGACTTGAGGTACGAGGAGCGCCCACTGCGGATTCTGAATTGTGAGGTGAGAGAATTGTGCAGTCGGGCCATCCCCTATGTGAAGATCATATGGAGCAATCATGACGAGCGCGAGGCTACGTGGGAGCTTGAGTCAGAGATGATGGACACCTACCCCTACCTGTTCGAGGTTCCGACTTGAGATATGACCTTCGTTTCGAGGATGAAACTTTTCTTAATGGGGGAGGATGTAGTGGCCCAGTTCCCCGTGTAGTTTTCTCCCGTGATCCGTGATGGTGAAACACGTATTATTGGTGTGTCGGGCCCGCAACGCGTCGAACAGGCGCATTAGACGAACTCAGTGAGGATTTTGGATCAAGCCGTCTTTTGACTGCTCTCGCCGAATTTTAGAAGTGATTTGAGGCGAATCGGAGGTCGGATTTGGATTCAGCGCAGAAAAACGCTTGAGAACATCTATTTGCTTGTATTTTTCTGAGTCCGGATGCCCAAAAAATAGACACCCGAAAGTTTTCGGTGCATTTTGGTGCACGGGAGAGCCATGGACCAGCGGGGGTGGCACGTGGCGGCCGCGGATTGGACGGCGCACGCGTTGCGGTCCACGGAATAAGGCGCTGGTGCAGTGGACCGGCGGGGAGACACGTGGCAGCCTCTTATTGGCGGGCTCACGTGGCGTGGTCCACGGAGTCGCGCGGGGAACGCTTGGACCGGGGCAGGCCACATGGCGGCCCCGGATTGGCTGGCTCACGCCCGTATGGTTCACGCGGGGGCGCGGGGCTAACGCCATACGCACGCGTGGCAGGGGCGCAGCATCGCAGGCTGCGACTGGCGGGGGTCAACTGGTGTGGCCAGCGGGGCGGCGCACGCGTGTGCCACGTGGAGCCCCGCAATTGGCGGGCGCCACCCACCCGGCCGCACTATGTGGGACACGCGGCAGCGCCCGAGTGGCTGGGCGCCGCTGTCCAGTGTTCGGGATACGTGTCGCGCCCAGGACGATTCGGGCGCTGATCATTTGGGCCCCCTCAGGCGTTTTTTGGGCCCGAAACCTTTCGGGCGCCCGAAATCTCGGCCCAAATCCGAGAGCTTGGGCTCATTGGGCTGAGCCTATAAATAGGCATCCCCTCATCTTTTCTCTAGTTTTTTTGGGCTTTTTCCGAGAGCAACCTTAAGCAAACTTCTTTCCCTCTTTTTCCTCCACCTTTTGAAGGATTCCCGGGATTTTTGGAGGCCGCGGCATCGACGATCTCGGCGACTCAGCGCGCTTCGACTTTTCCCTTTCGGTGGCCATTTTCATCGTTGTTCGGTCTGAGAGGTCCCCTATGCTACATCGAAGGAATTTTTGGACGATTTTCACGGCAGTGTGTTCTTAGGAGGAAGGCCTTCGATTTCCGTGTTGATCACATTGCTCCATTTTGCGTTTTTGGTGGGGTTCCCGAGGCATCTTTTGACCCTATTTTTTGTGGCAATATTTTGGACAACGGTGGAGTGTCCTTGCCATATCTTGGCCTACGGGTGTCGGAATGGGACGTTTAAGTACTCGATTTGCATCTACTCGTAGTGAGGATCGCAGCCGTGATTTTTCTGGATTTTTTGGAGGACTGTGCAGAGATGAAATTCCTTATTTTTCCTGGCTGTTTTGGAAAAACAGCAAGTGCTGTTTTGGGGATCTCCTTTTATGCTGAGTGCGATTCTTTTTGCAGTTGCTTGCAGATTTTGGGTGTTTTGCGGGGAAGAGGAAAGTTGGACCGAGAGGAGTCTTTGAGAGTTGAGGATTTGCGCGTTCCAGGTGGATGGTTGATGCATCCTCTTTTTACGACTTGCTCGCTAGGACTATTAGAGAGACCCCTAAATTATTGTTCATTGGTTGTCGCCCTATTAGACGTCATAAATGATTATAATAATTTCGAGCCTGTCTATGAATGAATATTGTTGCGGGAATATTATTGTGGGGATACATTTGCATGCCTGTTAGTACTTAGTTGTTTATGCAAAAAGGGATTATCATGTTGGGATAATTGATCTAGCCTATATGAGAGTACTATTTGACGCTTTCCTTTTATTCTACATGGGAACACTTACATTCTTGTATGGACATCTAGATAGGCCACAATTTATCGCTACACTATCATATTGGGATTAGACTTAGATAAAACCATGTTTTCTCGTTTCTACTCTTTATTCAGAGTTATGATTCATGTTGCTCACGTTCGAGCAAAAATTTGGGATAGTGTAGTCGAGGTTGATGAGTCGGGGAAAGGCTGTTCTTGATGTTGGACTTGTGGGGTGTCGCGGCAACCGCGAATATTGGGCGGTTGACTGGATGGTTACTTTCGTATCAGATTGGGGATCGGGGTTTCTTTGGTGGATGGATTTTCCCACTTAAACATAGTCGTGATCCAGTCCTGCTATATTGAGATACTTGTGACATGGTTTCCTTACTCGTACCTCGAGTACCACTCCGTAGTGTGCGATTGTACCGGGCAGGTGCCGATGGGTTATTGAGTTTGTGATATCACTTCGGCGCTATGCGTTGGCTGGCATGCCCGAGGATGATGGCAGAGCAGGCAGTACCGGGTTCTATGCCGGTCCATCTGATTGGGTTTGGTAGGCAGATACTGTTTACTGATCGAGGTAAGCGTATCGCTGAGTAGATTGATCTTCGGTGAGGCTGAGAGTTGCAGTTAGACAGTTGATGTACCCTCCACTCAGACTGTTGTATTTTTTCTTTTATTTTGGGTCTGGCTTTAGCTAGCTGGTTGTACTATTTTGGTGAGCTGGGAGTTTATTGTATTTATTACAGTTGTATTTATTTTTAGTTTCAGTCTGAGATGTTGTAGTTTTAGTTTAGCTATATACTTGTGCTCTTTTATTGCTTATCTTATATGTGAGCAGGTTACCGGCGCTTCGTGTACGCGGAAAATTTCGTGCGCACGGCGAATCTGTAGACGGGCCCGGATTCTGGTATACACCCGGGATTCTGGTATACACCCGGGGAAAGAGTATAAATTCTAGAGACTACTATAATCCTAACCGCACATTCCTTCATCCAAGGGATGAAAACTTATGAGTACAAAAATATTTTACTCATAAAAGTATAGTAGCCGGAACCTACATATATATATATATATATATATATATATATATATATAGAGAGAGAGAGAGAGAGAGAGAGAGAGAGAGAGAGAGAGAGAGAGAAGAGCTTATATACTTTTAAAAGCACAAGTCCAAATATATTTGTAATTTTTTTACCAATGAATTTATATTAAGATCCGTGCTATTATACTTTCTCTTTCTCTTTTCTTTAGTTGACTTTACAATAGCACAAATCTCAATATAAATTCTATGATAAAAAATTTTATATATATATATATATATATATATATATATATATATATATATATATATATATATATATATATATATATATATATATAGTCCGGCTACTATGCTTGTAGAAACATTAAGAAGTTGATGCTTGTAAATTTTCTACCGTTAGATCTATCTTTTTAACTAATTTCATCCCGCAGATCATACTATTCTACCACCCACCTACTAAATTCAAGGCGCCCACTATTATCTTAACCGCACATTCTTTCATCCAAGGGCTAGAATCTACAAGCACCAATGACTTAATACTTATGAAAGCATAGAAGCTCGAATATATATATATATATATATATATATATATATATATATATATATATATATATATATATATATATATATATATATATATATATATATATATATATATATATAGAGAGAGAGAGAGAGAGAGAGAGTCCGACTACTATGCTATCGATAGTACCAAGCATTTGGTGCTATCAAATTTTTCACCATTAGATCAACCCCTTTTATCATTTTCAACCCTTAGATCATACTATTCAACCAACCACCGACTAAATCTTAGGAGACTATTATCATCCTAACCGCACATATTTTTATCCAGGAGTTAAAAACTTAATTAATATCACCAATGACTTGGTGCTATTAATAACTCTCTCTCTCTCTCTCTCTCTCTCTCTCTCTCTCTCTCCCTCAAATGAGGTGTACACAAAGCACTAACTATATATATATATATATATATATATATATATATATAGAGCAATGCTACTTGTACACCCCGAAGGGGTGTACATCATACACCTCCACCATTTTAATGGTGACGATACTTTTTACGGGTCACATCAAGTGACCCATCATCACATCCCCACCCTTAGATGGGTGGGGTGTATGATGTACACCCCGAAAGGGGTGTACACATAGCATTTTCCATATATATATATATATATATATATATATATATATATATATATATATATATATATATATATATATATAAAGTAGCTATTAATAGTACCAAGTCATTCGTGCTATTAAGTTTTTAACCGTAGGATTAAAAGATGTGTAGTTGAGATAATAATGGGCCCTTTAGGTTTAATAGGTGGTTGGGAAAATAGTAAAATCTAACGGATGAAAATGATCAAAAGGGTTGATCTAAGGGTAAAAAACTTGATAGTACCAAATGCTTGGTGCTATCGATAGCATAGTAGCCGAACTCTATAAATATATATTTATATATTTATATATATAAATATATAAATATATATATATATATATATATATATATATATATATATATATATATATATATATATATATATATATATATATATATATATATATATATATATATATATATATATTACTTTGCTATTAATAGTACCAATGATGCTATTAGATTTTAAACCCTGAGATGATGGTATGTACGGTTATGATGATAGTGGATCTCTAGAATTTAATAGATAGCTGAAAAAATAATATAACCTAAGTGGTAAAAATGATCAAAGGACTAGATCTAACGATATAAAACTTAAAATCATCAAATGCTTAGTGCTTTCGATAGCATAGTAACAATTTGTGCTTGTAAGTTTTCTACCGTTAGATTTATTTTTTTGATTAATTTCAACTAGTAGATCATGCTATTCTACCAATCATTCACTAAACCTAAGGGCCCACTATCATCTTAATCTCACATCTTTTCATTCAAAGGTTAAAACTTTACAAACACAAATAATTTTGTACTTTTAAAATTATAGAAGCTCAATTATATATATATATATATATATATATATATATATATATATATATATATATATATATATATATATATATATATATATATATATATAAAGAGAGAGAGAGAGAGAGAGAGAGAGAGAGAGAGAAAGAGATAGAGAGAGTCCAGCTACTATACTCTTATGAGTAAAATTTCTTCGCACTCATAAATTTTCGCTTCTTGGATGAAGAAATGTGCGGTTAGAATTATAGTAGTTTCTAAGATTTATACTATTTCACCAACAATCCACTAAATCCTAGGGGGACCACTATTATCCTAACCGCATATATTTCTTCATCCAAAGGCGAAAAAATTATGAGTACAAAAGAATTTATACTCATAAGAGTATAATAACCCTACACTATATATATATATATATATATATATATATATATATATATATATATATATATATATATATATATATATATATATATATATATATATCCATAGAGTCCCGGCTACTATACTATTAATAATACTAAGTTATTGATGCTATCAAGTTTTTTATCCTTAGATCAATCCATTTGATCATTTTCATCTGTTAGATTTTATTATTTTTCAACTACCTATTAAATCTAAGAGGCTTACTATTATCTCAACCACATATTTTTTTAATCAAGTGTTAAAAATTTAATAGTACCAATAACTTGATACTATTAATAGTATTCCAGTCTAGCGCCCTATATATATATGGAAAATGCTAGATGTACACCCCAAATGGGGTGTACATCTTACACCCACCCCATCCTAGGGGTGGGTGAATACCACTCGTCACATCGAGTGACGAGTGAATGATTACCCACCCTAGGATGGGTGGGTGTAGGATGTACACCCCATTTGGGGGTGTACACCTAGCACTTCTCTCTCTCTCTCTCTCTCTCTCTCTCTATATATATATATATATATATATATATATATATATATATATATATATATATATATATATATAGTCTGGGATTTAATAAAGGAAAATGCTATGTGTACACCCCTTTCGGGGTGTACATCATACACCCCACCCATCTAAGGGTGGGGGTGTGATGATGGGTCACTCGATGTGACCCGTAAAAAATATCGGCACCATTAAAATGGTGGAGGTGTATGATGTACACCCCTTCGGGGTGTACATGTAGCATTGCTCTTTAATAAATTAAGTATTGTATTATAAATGTGGAATGAGATAGATAAATATTAAGTCGACATAGCCATGTGCATGAAATGTAGCTTTTTTTCAGTGAGTACGTAGAAACTCATTTATTAGGGCGAGCTTTTCTATATACGTACGTAATGTCGGTGTGGGTACTCGTGGTTTCGGATAATATTACCCTGAAAGGAATTAAAAAAAGAAAAAGAAAAAAGCAACCGTATGTGTTTTTGAAATTGTGAGAAAAAGGTGTCTCCTATTATGTAGATTCTCTATATCTGACCAATAAGTACTGCTACTTTTTCTGGCATACGCACATGTATTGCTAGCTCATTGAATTGGCACACATTCAACGGCACACATTTAAGTTCTTTCTCCAGGCATTTTCATTATAAGAGCAAAAAAATTAAGAAAATAATATTTATAATTCTATGTCAATCCAGAATTTAGATCAGTTTTCTAAAATGAACTTTGAGAAGATTATATATGTATATAGTTCTGCTACTTCGTTTCTCGCCCCAACGCTTGTTCTTGCACTCGTCGGATTGATCTGTGCAAGATCAATATGTTCAAAATTAGACTTTTTCAAAAAAATAACTATTAAAATTTTTTTAGCTGGCTAAATAATTTTTAAAAAAAATTTATTTGGTCAATTAATTTTTTTCTTATCAACTCAGTGTCATATTAAATTGTTGCCATGTGGTATATTTATATTGCCCGATTCTAATTTGATCAAATTTATATAAAATATGGATTAAAGTTAAAATTTAATCTTAAGTAAGATAAGTTATATATTTTTTATTAGTAAAAAATATATATTAACTTATATTTTAACCGATATCCTCATATCACTGTGTAAGGAAACAAAATATCTTAAGTAATCCTATATATATATATATATATATATTTCTTCTTTTCTATTTTTTCTCTACGTTCACTCTGAATTTTTACCTACGTTTTCAAAATTTTTGGAGTGTGGACATATAAGTGAACTCTGATTGCCCTCTTCGCATCCCGATCTAATCCGCGCACCCGATTCTATTTGCGCATCCGATCAGCAAGGCATGAGAGATATGTGGAAGATCCAGAATTATCAAAATAAGAACGATCCAAGAAGGCTGATAACAAAAGCAACCTCGATCCGATTTCAGTTTTTGAATATGCTAGCTATCTAGTCTGTAAGTTTCTGCTGCTCTTTAATTCCAACCATTAGTATCAGAGCGTGTTTTATGCTTATTTTTCGCATATGATCATGTCTTTATTGTTTGATTTGAGTTTATATTTTATTGATCATAATTTTTTGGTAGATTAATTCTACAATTTTTTTATTCATTTTTTTATGTGAAATCGAATTAAAAAAAATATATTAAGTCAGTATTAGTTTTTTTTATGTTGATCATGAAACATAAATTTTTATTTATATTTGTTGTAAATATTTTTTTATTATATATTTTAAAAAATTATATATATGTTGTAATCATTTTTTTAAAAATTGCTTTGTGCATTACCTAAAATAAAAAAAGAAAAAATTACATATGTTGTAAATATTTTTTAAATGTTTGTGCAATACCTTAAAAAAAAAAAAAAAAAAAAAAAAAAAAAAAAAAAAAAAAAAGGCCGCCGAAGGGGCGGACTTGCCCGGGCGCAGGGCCTGGCCTGCTGCGGGCGGGTGCGCGCCGGGCCCGCGCACTGCAGGCACAAGGCCCGGCCCGACCCAGCCTGCCCGCAGTGGGAGACCTGGTGCGGGCGCAGGGCCCGGCCTGGCCCTTGCAGGCCTTCCGGCCGCTCCAGGTGCGGCACAGCGCGCCCCGCCTGGGTTCTTGTCCCAGCCCGGCCCGCGCAGCTCGCTGACTCATTTTTTTTTATAATTTTGTTTTTTATTTTACCTGTGGAATGAAATAAAATAAAAAAATTATTAAAAAAATTTATATATTTTTTATGCTCCTTTGTGGTGCAACTTTTTTTATATTTTCCTGTAGAATTAAAAAAAAATTAATTTTGCTTGTGTAGCATGTTTCTTGAATGTATGCATGTGTTGTACATTTGATATATATTTTGTGTAGGCGTAAATATTTATACTTGTGTAGAATATTATGAGTGAATGAATGTTGTATGTTTTAATAAATGCTGAATATTATATTTTTGAGCATATAAGTATTTGTGTTTTCTTTTTGTGTGTTTTTAACAAAATTTAATTTTGAAAAAACAGGTTTAACGTGTATAGTATTGATGTAGAATATTTCTATTCAGATGTACATCTTTGTTGTAGTGTAGTAGGTTTTATTATGCAAAAGTGATGTAATAATTAAGGCCATGTAAAGAAATGTGTTTTGCGTAGCGTCGACGTTTTTCAAATTAAATTTTGGCACAAGTATTTTTTCTTTTATCTGTGTGATGATAAATTTTCAAATATTTTAAAATAAGTTATAAATATATTTTTAAAGATGTGTTTTTTTTAAAATGGATGCTTTTCAATTTTTAGATAAGTTTCAAAATTAAATAAAAAAATTAATAAGTTTATTATTTTTTGAACCGACGCTGGGTGATGATTACTAGCTTAGCGAAGTTTTTGCCCCCGTTGTGTAGGAAATAATATTTCAATTCTATTAATTTTTTTGAAAATATACCTAATGTTCAAACTTGTTTTTTGAATGTAATGAAATAACTTTCAAAAACGTCATAGTCGACCTCACTAGAGGTGATAAGTTAAATAGAAAGAATTATGACATATAATATATGACATAGGATATAGGAAATTCAATACCACCTTAATGAATAAGGAGTTCTTGAAACCCTCTATGTCAAAATGGTCGTACCTCTCGAAGGCACTACTCCACAACACCAATATGATTGGAATGTCTATAACAAGTGGTTCAGGGAGAATTGTACTGCTCCGTAAACTATATTGTGTGCCAAGCAAAATGACCTTATTAGATTATTTGAGACATATGAGACTGCCAACGACATGTGGGACAATTTGAAAGGTTCTCGTTTGAAGTAACCAAGGGTACGATTGGACGTACTAAGGATAGCTCAGCCACCAGCGGTGCAAATTCGGCTGACGCTTAGACGGCCAAAAAGGGGCTCCACCTGAGCCCGAAGGGTGGAGGCCGGCTTAGAGGGGCCGGTCGAAAGTAATTTTCGGCTATCAGATTCGAGGCCGAAAACTAAAAAGGGCACGATCGGCCAGAAAGACCAGAAGGGGGTAGGAATGGCCCACACACTAACAAACGGCAAGATGCGTTGCCCCAGACAACACAACCGCTGGGGGCAGCACAACCGCAAGCAGTCCCGCACCAAACGGGAGCGGGGTCGATGGGGCAGAACATCGGCCGTCAACCAGAGAGTTATGGGGGGATTCATCTGCCTTGCCGACCGCCGTTCGTCCAGCCTCTGGCTGGGGCAGGTACGTCAGGTAGGTCCCTCCGCAGGGGCCGCCTCAGAGTCAGGTCGATCAATACGGGTCGCCACTCATTCCAGAGCAACCAGCGACCCTAACACCTCAAGTGGGGCTCGCCGACATCTACGCCCACGTGAAGAAAGCAATCCGGAACGTCCTCGACACAAGGGCCAGGCTGACAATTCGGCCGATTCTCCGATCCCTGCGTTCCCCATACAAAGACGTGGATATGGGGCACCTGTACCAAGCCAATTAGAAAGGGCCAAGGTTTAACAAACTCTCGGTTGAGGTAACCGAGAGCACAAACCCGCTTGGGTCGTATCAAAGGAATCATTAACCCAGGCCCCATTTGGGCATGAGGGTTGGAGGTTGGCCAAGAAGGGCCGGCCAAAAGAGTTTTTCGGCTACCACGGTCAAAGTTAAAATGGATGAAGGGCCCGGCCGACCAAGAAGGCCAAGGGCGAGAGTTGCTGTGGTGTCCCGGTTTTCTCGTGCGACTTGACTGGGTGGTCGGCAGTGAGAAAACATATATTTTTGGTGTATCGAGCTCGTTGTGCGTCAAACGGATGCCAAAAACGGACTCAACGCGTGAAAACATTAAAAATTTGCTATTTTCGGGCAAAATGGGCCTAACAGGCCGAATTTTCGGGTGGGCCGATCCACGGCCCACTTGGCATGCATCGGGACCAGCGAGCGGGGCGGAAGGGACAGGTGGCGAGCTCTGATTGGCCGGGCGGCGGCGCAGGACTCGAGGCGCCAATCACGCCGGGCGCGGCGCACCGTGGACCGCGCTAGGATGCGTGGCGCGCGCCCATTGGCGGGCGCAAGGATCGGGCGGCCCCGGCGCGAATCGCGGCCCGTGCGCCCCGCCGTAGACCACGCATGCCACGTGGCGCAAATCCGTGGATTCAGGCGCTGGCCGGGATCTGCTAGATGGTTGCCATGTGTCTTTCGGGCGCTCCCTGTAGCATTCGGGCGCTCGAAATCTAGGCCCGAATCCGAAATCTATTTTTTTGGGATTTCGGCTATAAATAGCCCACTCCTGCCTCCATTTGAGGACTTTTTCCGAGCCTTCTTGAGCCCTTCATTGACAGGGAGCTTTGTCTTCGAGTGTTCTCCGATTTTTGGCATCCCGTTGTTTTCTCGGAAATCGTTTCATCAGCTTCCTCCTCGACATCGTGAGCTTCGACGTGCCTTCGATACCGATCTTTCCTGTCGACGTTTTGTCCGCGGACTCTCCTGGGCTGACCCGAGGGAGTTTTTGGCCAATTTCTACGGCATCGTTTTCATGAGAGGTAGATCTTCGATTTCCGTGTCTTCCGCTCCTCTCAGTTTTGGGTTTTTATTGGGGTTTTCGAAGCATTTTTGAACCCCTTTCTAGCTGCTAGTTTTTCTGGACAGCGGAGCTTGTTTGATTTTTATCTCAGTGCTCGATTATCGGATTTCAGCCCGTAAGGACTCGATCAACATCTACGCTTCGCGAGAATCGAAGCCATATTTTTATTGAAATTTTTGGAGCTAATCTCGAAGGTGATATTTTGACTTCTTCCGGACTGTTTGTGCGCAGAGTTGTGTTTTTGGGGATTTGTGCTCACCGCGGTATTTTGCTTGTATATTAGTGAACGGGTGGAGTTTTTGGGTGTTTTTGGACTCGTTGGAATCGTGGAAACCTGAGGAGTATCCACGTTCAGTTTCGGCTCATTTGGACCCCCGGATCATTGCGCTTCAGGTGGGTTGCTTTCGTCTCCAAAACCGGTGGACGGTTCTCTAACTCTATTTGTTAGTATGCATGCATGGTTTAATGTACAATTTTAACGATTGTGATCTAAGCATGAGAAATAGTTTGAATGATGGGATTGAGGCTTAATTGATAAATTGTACATGATATGTGGATTTGAGCATTGCATGATTTATTTACCCTTATACATGAGGGAGAGTTACAAGATAAAGATGGTTATCTTATACTAGTGGAAAAGCATGCTAGATAATGATATTCACTTACTTATTGGAGAATATGATTGATGCATGTCTGCTCTATATTATTTAAGCTTGTGAGCATGTATGACTAGAGTATACTACCTTTGATTGGAAGCAAGCATGTTATGAATTGTCCATGATGTTGGTTCAGTTTTATGCTTAACATAGTTAGAGGATTATATATTGATTATTGGAACTTGACCTAGCACCCTGTCATATGTTGCATGTTTAACCAGACTAGTAGAGAACCTTCACTTGGGCTAGGTTCTTTTATGCTATAGACATCCCACACCTTACATTTTTCCTGGACATAGAGTTCCCTCGCCCGGGTAGTGGGCCGAGAGGTTAGGTTATTGTGGGACGTGTGTTGCACTCGTGCCTGGGGGCTGAGTGGAGTCTGGTAGCGGAGTTTAGACCAGTGCTAGTGTTGTTGGGAGCCGTTTGGGTAGACGGTGGTCCCGGGCCGTCAAGTATCTTTCGGTCAGTGTTGTTGGGAACCATTTGGGTTGACGGTGGTCCCGGGTCGTTGAGTGTCGTCCGACCAGTTTTGTTAGGCCTGAGTTGTGGGTCGATCCCGGCTGTGGAGTAGCTCCAGCCTATGTGTTTTGCATGGCGAGTTGGATATTTCGTTGGGAGCCGTTTGGGTCGACGGTGGTCCCGACTATGGAGTATCTCCAACCAGTGAGTTTAGTGCCACGAGTTGGTTGAGTTCGCTAGTGTCTCGTGTTTCGTGAGAGCTTTGTTGGTTGAGTCGTACTCCGACCGTCGTGCGAGATGTTTGAGGATCTTGAGTCCTTCCGTTCTGAGAATGAGCGTGGATTTTTGACTATAGCCTGCATAAGCCACTTTGAGCTCGACAGAGATGCGCGGATACTTTTCTTGGTGGGGTCGCGCCCCTCGAGTGCCACTCCGAAACAGAGCCTGTTACCTTACTATTGCCACTCCGGAGTAGAGCCTATTACTTTTGTATCGCGACTTGTCGATGCTGTCCCTCTGGCTGGACCTTTTTTAGGCAGGCACGGAAGCAGTCCTTCTGGCTGGGCCAGTTTTGGCAGTCACGGACGCTCTACGTAAGTCCAGTCCTCCGTGGATGTAATGGCAGTAGGTAGGTGCAGGCTTGACTGGACCCTATGTGGCAGTCAGTTCGATTGGGTCGATTGAACACCTCGTGTTCGAGTGGTTGCATATCTTTTCATTTGTATCATCCATTGAGCATTTAGATAGAGGCATGGTAGCTGTAGAGTATCTCCAGCCTTTCTTATTCAGTTTTTACTGCATTATTATCTTATGCCTCTAGTAGACTTAGTGGGCAGACCGTCGAGCTTGGTGGCGGTACCCACTGAGAACTACGTGTTGGTATAGTTCTCACACCCGTTGGGGGTTCTCCCCCCTTTTTTCTTTCCTCTCCTTTGTTTTGCAGAGTCTTCTGCGGGAGTGACTGCTCCTTCTATTGCTGATCGAGGCGAGGGAGTCGCGAGCTAGATCCCTACCTATCTTTGGAGAGTAGCTGTGTGAGGACCCGGAATTCCCACGTTTGAATTACTGTTGGATCTGCGGCTTCCGGAGACCCATGTTGGGTGTTAGAGGTGTTTGCGCGCATATTGGACCCAAGATTTGGACTCGGCATGAAAAACGGATCAAGTTTGCTTTCCCGGGAATTTTTGAGAAATTTTAGAAGTGGAATTTGGCAAATCGGACAGCGGATTTGGATTCAGCGCGCGAAAACGCTCAAAATGGACTATTTACTTGTATTTTTCGGAGCTCGGATGACCCGGCACGGATTTCGAGGCGTGGGGTTACTGTTCCGGCGGCCGGAGTTGCGCCGGCGGCGGCGGCGGACGGCGGAGCGCGGCGGCGGGCCGAGGAGAGGCCGGTCGGTCCACCGCGGGAGTCGTGCACCGGGCGCGGGCCACGTGGCGCCTCCCGATTGGCCGGCGCGGCAGGCGCGGTCCATAGAGTATCGCGGGTGCACGGTGGACCGGAGCGGGACACGTGGCGTGATGGCATTGGCTGGTGCACGAGCGCGCGGTCCACGCAGCTGGCAGCTGGTGCCTCGGGATGCGGGCCCGACACGGGGCCGTGGGCGGCGCGGCCGCGCACGTGGGCGCGACGTGGGCGCGGCCGGGCGCACGTGGGCGCGAATCCCGAGGAGTTGACTCCGCGTTCGGCGGCAGAGCAGGAGGACACGTGGCGCGACGCTGTTGGCCGCGCTCGCTGTTGCCTGTTCGGGGACACGTGTCACTCCAGGGACGATTCGGGCGCAGCTGGTTTGGGGTACATTTTGGGTCACTGTAGCAGCCCGGAAGTTTCGGGCGCCCGGAAGTTGGGACAAAATGGGTATTTCAGGATTTGTTGAGTTGGGGCTATAAATAGCCCCCTTTGGCATGCGTTTTGAAGGTTTTGCCGAGCTCTTCTCAGGCAGAGGTTTTAAGAGGAAATGTTCCTCACCTTGTGCTCCACCTTGTGATGGATTTACAGAATTTTTGGAGGCCTCGAGATCCGCGCTTTCTGCGACGCGGCGCACTGCGACGTTTCTTGGATTTTGGCTTCTACCGTTGCCTTTCAGTGTGGGAGACCCCCTGAGCTACCCCGATGGAATTTTGAGACGATTTTTGCGGCACCGCGTTCACGAGAGGTACGCCTTCGATTTCCGTGTTGATCACCTTGATTGATTCTGAGTTCTTGGCACAGTTTACGAGGCATTTCTAAGCCACTATTTTGCTGGTGGATTTCTGGATAGCGGAGGCTTGCCGGAATTTTATCTCCGCAACCGAGTGTCGGATCGAGACGAGCCTATACACTTTTTGGATCTACTCGTCGCAAGGATTATCATTGTATTTTTCCGGGATTTTTCTGAGGCTTGCCCGAAGGTATACTATTCCCCTTTTATCTGTGTTTGAGTTTACAGTTGTGTGGTTGTGAGTGTTTGCGCACCTGTACTGTGGAATTTGTAACTTGGCCTACGGGGCTCGGATTTGGGCATGCAGGTACCCGTTTCGAAGGTCTCGACGAGACGCTCGCGGTGATATTTTTATCGGAATTTTCAGGGCACTTTCTGCAGGTGGGAATTTCAGATCTTCAGGACTGTCTTCTGCAGATTTTTGTACTTGGTTATTTTGTGGAATAAAGTGTAACCTTGGACCTTTTGTTGTACCCAGGAGTATTTGCGGATGTTTGTGAACCCGTTGGGTTGAGGATTAGTGGAGGTTGTTGCTTCTGGTGTTTTCAGCTGTGGAACTCCGGACAGTTAGCATTTTCTGGTGGGTGGCCTTGTCTTCACGACCTATGGACTGTGCATTAATTCTATCTGTGTAGGGACTTGCATGTTATAGATATGTTTTATATAGCATGCTAGATTATAGGAATTGATGTTCCTGATGTTGATAGATCATCATGTATTTATTGTCCTTCCCTACAAGCTGTTGATTATTGTTATCTTGGAATTTGACCTAGCACCCCTGTCATATGATTGCATGTGTAACCAGACTGGTAGAAAACCCTCACTTGGGCTAGGGTTATTTCTGCTTTAGACATCCACACTTCTATCTTTCCTGGACATAGTGTTCTTCCTCGCCCGGGTAGTGGGCCGAGTGGTCAGGAGTTATCTTTTAGTGTGGGATGCATGTTACACTCGTGCTTGGGAGCAGAGTGGCATCTGGTAGATGTAGTTGGTTGTTCATCTGTAGCGGGAGCCGTTTGGGTAGACGGCGGTCCCGAGATGTTTTATTTTTCTTGTTTTATCTGTCGCCGCTGTGCTAGTGGCAGCGGTAGATCAGTGTTAGCAGGACCTTAAACCCAGAACCTTTTTGGACACACATATGATTTTTGTCAACCAAATATTTTCTTCCAAGCATCGTAGGGTCGCCTGAGTCTGTTCCGGTTTGATTGGACGAAGGCATTAGCCCTTCGAGGCTTAGATATAAAACTTGGTTTCAACTGTTTTCCTAAGCAGAACTAAAAATCATTAAATATGGATTTCTTACAGATCAGATGGCTTCAGTAAGAAATGTCACAGTTTTTCCTATAAATTAACCACCGAGATGATTCGAGTGGTCTGGGTTCTAAGGTCTGCCTTTTCTTGGGACGAGAACAACGAGAGGCTATGCCTAGAGCCTGTTCTTGTTTGATTTGGGTTGTAGGTTCTAGTCTTTCGGTGTTCCCGGACCCTTCATTGGGTCAGTGGTTGAGATGTTCGGCCTGTTTGGCCTGTTGAGTCAGCTGTTCGCAGTGGATGCGATGTCGGCCTGTTGAGGCAGTTGTTCGCAGTAGATGCGACGTTTGGCCTGTTTGGCCTGTTGAGACAGTTTCTCGCAGTGGATGCGACTTGGTGCCATGAGTTGGTAGAGTGTGATCTAGAGGTTGTTTCTCTGATTTAGTGGTGGAGGTGGTTCTCCCACTTAGCCTTGAGGATCTTGGGGTTCTGGCAGATCGAGTCGTGGAGGTTTCCCGACTCAGCCATGGTCGTGCATTTATCAGATTGAGTCGTTGAGGGTTCTCCGACATAGCTGTGAGAGTGTGTTGGGCTATTCCTGTTCGAGTCGAGGTTCTTTTTCCGACTGAGTTGTGCTTTGAGCTAGGAGTTACCGATCTGTTTGATCGTGGATCATAGCCTGCATGAGCCACATTTGAGCTTGACAGAGATACTTTACAGAGATACTTGAGATGGGTTACTTTTTACTCGAGCGGGTCGCTCCCCTCGAGTGCCACTCCGGAGTAGGCGAGACCGGGTTGTTATACCGGCGTGAGATTGAGCTTTTCTATCGCGACTTGTCGTTGCATTTGTCCCTCTGGCTGTGCTGGTGTTGGCAGTCATGGACGTCCTACGTAAGTCCGCTCCTCCGGGACGTAACGGCAGTAGGTTGGCGCAGGCTTGACTGGACCCGAGGAGGCAGTCAGTTCAGATTGAGTGATCAGATATGAGAGTTAGTTGTGGCATCATGTTCTTTCTGTCCCACTCTTTGAGCATCTAGATAGAGGCATAGTAGCTGTAGAGTTTACTTTTCCCAGCTTTCCTTACAGCACTGCTTTTGTTACTTTATGCCTCTAGTGGACTTGGTGGGCAGACCGTCGGGCTTGTTGGCGGCACCCACTGAGAACTACTTGGGACGTAGTTCTCACACCCGTCATGGTGTCTTTTCCCACAGGAACTTCTACTCCAGTTCCTGTTGTTCCTGTTGCTGATCCTTCTGACCGAGGCGAGGGAGTCGCGAGCTAGTTCCCTACCCGTCGTTGGAGTGTAGCGGTACCCCTTCAGAGGAGAGCTTCAGTAGATTAGTTATTTTATTTTCCTCCTTTGAGAGACTGTTGTAGTGAGGATTGTTATGTATTGAGAGCATGTACACTGATGTATTTATTGGAGATACCTCCCGGTTGAGTTCTGAGTTTGTATATGAGGATTCTGTATGATTATCATTTTTGGGAGACGGACATTGTTGTGTTATTTCCAGTTGTACAGTGATTGATTTAGTTATACAGCAGATTTTTATTTATAGCTCTGATATCTGTTTAGCTGTAGTACTTTTCTTGCAGGTAGGACGCTTCACCTATGCGGGTTTGGCATAGGTGGCGGATCTGTTGGCGAGCCGGGTCGCAGTTTCGACCCCGGGGCGTGACAGATTAGAGTGGTATCAGAGCCTAGGTTGTAGGTCATTGAGGACTTAGAAACCCTAGGCTTGTGGTTGGACATTAGGATGACCACGTGAGAGTCGTGACTTTTAGCGAGAGTCCTGATCGAGTTTTGTACCTCTCCCAAGAGACGGGATGAGTGATTGGCATGTTTATGCTCCTAAGCGATTATGTTGGCTGCAGACAACATAATGTTGTGGAATTGATAACATGTCTTAGACTTTCGCTGGATTGGGTCGTATGGTTGTTGTGTCCTGATGTTTGTTATTGTGCAGTGGTCTACGATGCCCTGAGACGTCGTGTAGCGAAGAGGGCACATCCCGCATCTGATGAGTAACCCGAGCAGCGGGAGACAGAGCTATCAGAGCAGAGCGAGACCCAGGAGTTATGGATCCAGATGGCACAGATGTCGGAGGCTGTCTGATGCCAGGAAGAAGCCATGGAACGTTTGATGCGCTTGTTGGAGCAGAGAGCATAGCCAGTGGCAGTACCGCTTGAGTGTCCTCCAGTACTCTCTTCCTATGCAGTGGTATCTTCAGTTGTACCAGTGGCGCCGATGGAGCGAGCAGCCCCCTCCGTGCCGACGAGCAGTGCCGAGGCACCGAGGCAGGGTGGATAGTGGATAGTAGCTGAGCTTAGGGACATCATTGATCGATGGAGCCAGTCCCGGCAGTCTGAACCATCCCGATTCATAGGTTTGAGTTGGAGCCTTTGTAGGCAGAATTGGGGTTGGTGGTGATGGAGAGACTCTCGGAGAGCCTCCCTGTGCTAGGGAGTTTATGCAATTGTTGAACTGCACGCTCCAGGTTTCGAGGGATGAGGCGCATAGGATATGTTTGACGGGGAATGGTTTGCGCTAGGATACCTTTCAGTGTAGTTGGTCCCTCCGTTTTGGATTATTGACGCTTCGATGGGTAGGCATTGTGTTTGGAGCATGGCGCTGCAGTTCCTTGGGATAGGGATCTGCCGCCAGAGGCGAGTTCTGGATATTGGCGCTTGGCGCCGGGTGATGGAGGACAGATCGGCCGGCAGAGATGTTTCTGATTTTATTTTTCCTGGATAACGGGTTCCCGTGATGCCAGAGATCGGGTGGACCCCGATGGCAGCATCAACCTCTATATCGGAGTGGCGCAGCGGTAGCGTGGATTTGTTATCTGCGGAGGACTTTGACCTTCTGCGAGGCAAACGAGAGGAGATTTGGTTGTTGAGGTCGTTAGAGCACACTGGTTATAGCGACAGTGTGAGAGGTGCTTACGGCGGCACCGGGACCCAAAGATGTCTCTGTTGCCACGAGATTCCGGGTGTGATTTCACCTGAGCTGTTGTTAATGCCGCCGGTTCGGGAGATAGAGATTAAGTTTGGCGTGGTTCGGGGAACCGCGCCACCCTCGACAGCACCTCATTGGTTATTGCCAGTAGAGCTGTGAGAGCTGATGGCGCAGTTGCAGGATCTGATGGATCGAGGGGTCTGTTTGACCTAGTGCCACGCCGTTGATATACGGTGGTGATGCCACATCGTTGATACACGACTGTGAGGGCCCTTTTATGGTTCGTGTGTAGACAGGTCCGAGTATTATTCTGGACCTTTTGTTGGAGTCATACTCCGGCAGTTATTGTTTGGTGCGGGTACCTACTTGGAATCAGACAGCCGAGGACCTTGCCTTGATGGCGTTCAGGACACGGTAGGGCATCTTGAGCTCTTAGTGAGGCCAATTGGATTGATTAACGCCCTGCCACTCTTTTGGTTTGAGGAATTGTGCTCCAGCTGTACTTGATTGTATTGGTAACAAGATCCTCCAGGGATATTATGATCTACTCCCAGAGCGACTTGGAGCGTGAGGAGCACTGGTGGATGTGTTACTATGCTGTGTGGATGAAGCTGTATGCCAGGTTATTGAGATACAAGTTTTAGCTTTAGAAGCTTACCTTCTTGGGTCACATTGTGTTAGCCATAGGAGCGGCGGTGGATTTCCGGCCAATGTGGATGCTATTTGAGTTTGGCTGAGATCAACATTTATTGTTGAGGTGAGGAGCTTTTTGGATTTCGCAGTGCCAGGAGAGCATGGCGAATGGATGATGAGACTGGTACTAGCGCCGATTGCAGCTTTGCCAGAGATGGGGGATGGACCTTTGTGTTAGTGGTGCCTCCCATAGTGGCTGTGGAGTTACCATTGGGTTATTCTTGAGCATTCAGTACCACCCCGACAGGGCCACTGTGGTGGCGGATACCTGGAGACGGATAGCTTTTCGGGGTTGAGTTTAATGGTTCCACAGTTGGCGCTGGGTGGGACCGTTGCGGAACAGGGCTCGGGGTCGTGTCCCTGAGGGTCCCTTTTGACGGTAGACTGCGGTGAAGCAGCCCCTGCGAATGGTCAGGATCTGAGAGTGACTGAGCGAGGACCCTAGCCGATTAGGGCTTCTTTTCCTTGGATGACCGTATGGGTGTCTCGGATCGCCTGGTTGAGCTGGCACCAGGGAGCGGTGTTGGTGCGTGCTACATTGGTTGTTCTCTCTTTTCCCCCAGCCTTTTGTTGGCGTTCGTGATGGTCCTTCCACGTCTCAGCTCAGGAGTGTTAGGCTTGTGGATTCCTCGCCCGTGATGGACTCGTTTTCTTTGAGATCTGCGAGTACTTGTGGTACGAGGGACGCCCGTTGCGAATTCTGGCTCGTGAGATGAGAGAATTACGCAACCGGGCCATGCCGTACTGATTACTATTTTGTTGAGGAGTAATCACGGGGAGTGAGTAGCGACTGGGGAGTTGGAGACTGTGTTGTTGGATGCTTACCCTTAGCTTTGAACTCCCTTTTGAGCCGTGTTTGTTTCGAGGACGAAACTTTCTTTTAGTGGGGGATGATGTGAGGACCCGGAATTCCCACGTTTGAATTACTGTTGGATCTGCGGCTTCCGGAGACCCATGTTGGGTGTTAGAGGTGTTTGCGCGCATATTGGACCCAAGATTTGGACTCGGCATGAAAAACGGATCAAGTTTGCTATCCCGGGAATTTTTGAGAAATTTAATAAGTGGAATTTGGCAAATCGGACAGCGGATTTGGATTCAGCGCGCGAAAACGCTCAAAATGGACTATTTACTTGTATTTTTCGGAGCTCGGATGACCCGGCACGGATTTCGAGGCGTGGGGTTACTGTTCCGGCGGCCGGAGTTGCGCCGGCGGCGGCGGCGGACGGCGGAGCGCGGCGGCGGGCCGAGGAGAGGCCGGTCGGTCCACCGCGGGAGTCGTGCACCGGGCGCGGGCCACGTGGCGCCTCCCGATTGGCCGGCGCGGCAGGCGCGGTCCATAGAGTATCGCGGGTGCACGGTGGACCGGAGCGGGACACGTGGCGTGATGGCATTGGCTGGTGCACGAGCGCGCGGTCCACGCAGCTGGCAGCTGGTGCCTCGGGATGCGGGCCCGACACGGGGCCGTGGGCGGTGCGGCCGCGCACGTGGGCGCGACGTGGGCGCGGCCGGGCGCACGTGGGCGCGAATCCCGAGGAGTTGACTCCGCGTTCGGCGGCAGAGCAGGAGGACACGTGGCGCGACGCGGTTGGCCGCGCTCGCTGTTGCCTGTTCAGGGACACGTGTCACTCCAGGGACGATTCGGGCGCAGCTGGTTTGGGGTACATTTTGGGTCACTGTAGCAGCCCGGAAGTTTCGGGCGCCCGGAAGTTGGGACAAAATGGGTATTTCAGGATTTGTTGAGTTGGGGCTATAAATAGCCCCCTTTGGCCTGCGTTTTGAAGGTTTTGCCGAGCTCTTCTCAGGCAGAGGTTTTAAGAGGAAATGTTCCTCACCTTGTGCTCCACCTTGTGATGGATTTACAGAATTTTTGGAGGCCTCGAGATCCGCGCTTTCTGCGACGCGGCGCACTGCGACGTTTCTTGGATTTTGGCTTCTACCGTCGCCTTTCAGTGTGGGAGACTCCCTGAGCTACCCCGATGGAATTTTGAGACGATTTTTGCGGCACCGCGTTCATGAGAGGTACGCCTTCGATTTCCGTGTTGATCACCTTGATTGATTCTGAGTTCTTGGCATGGTTTATGAGGCATTTCTAAGCCACTGTTTTGCTGGTGGATTTCTGGACAGCGGAGGCTTGCCGGAATTTTATCTCCGCAACCGAGTGTCGGATCGAGACGAGCCTATACACTTTTTGGATCTACTCGTCGCAAGGATTATCATTGTATTTTTCCGGGATTTTTCTGAGGCTTGCCCGAAGGTATACTATTCCCCTTTTATCTGTGTTTGAGTTTACAGTTGTGTGGTTGTGAGTGTTTGCGCACCTGTACTGTGGAATTTGTAACTTGGCCTACGGGGCTCGGATTTGGGCGTGCAGGTACCCGTTTCGAAGGTCTCGACGAGACGCTCGCAGTGATATTTTTATCGGAATTTTCAGGGCACTTTCTGCAGGTGGGAATTTCAGATCTTCAGGACTGTCTTCTGCAGATTTTTGTACTTGGTTATTTTGTGGAATAAAGTGTAACCTTGGACCTTTTGTTGTACCCAGGAGTATTTGCGGATGTTTGTGAACCCGTTGGGTTGAGGATTAGTGGAGGTTGTTGCTTCTGGTGTTTTCAGCTGTGGAACTCCGGACAGTTAGCATTTTCTGGTGGGTGGCCTTGTCTTCACGACCTATGGACTGTGCATTAATTCTATCTGTGTAGGGACTTGCATGTTATAGATGTGTTTTATATAGCATGCTAGATTATAGGAATTGATGTTCCTGATGTTGATAGATCATCATGTATTTATTGTCCTTCCCTACAAGCTGTTGATTATTGTTATCTTGGAATTTGACCTAGCACCCCTGTCATATGATTGCATGTGTAACCAGACTGGTAGAAAACCCTCACTTGGGCTAGGGTTATTTCTGCTTTAGACATCCACACTTCTATCTTTCCTGGACATAGTGTTCTTCCTCGCCCGGGTAGTGGGCCGAGTGGTCAGGAGTTATCTTTTAGTGTGGGATGCATGTTACACTCGTGCTTGGGAGCAGAGTGGCGTCTGGTAGATGTAGTTGGTTGTTCATCTGTAGCGGGAGCCGTTTGGGTAGACGGCGGTCCCGAGATGTTTTATTTTTCTTGTTTTATCTGTCGCCGCTGTGCTAGTGGCAGCGGTAGATCAGTGTTAGCAGGACCTTAAACCCAGAACCTTTTTGGACACACATATGATTTTTGTCAACCAAATATTTTCTTCCAAGCATCGTAGGGTCGCCTGAGTCTGTTCCGGTTTGATTGGACGAAGGCATTAGCCCTTCGAGGCTTAGATATAAAACTTGGTTTCAACTGTTTTCCTAAGCAGAACTAAAAATCATTAAATATAGATTTCTTACAGATCAGATGGCTTCAGTAAGAAATGTCACAGTTTTTCCTATAAATTAACCACCGAGATGATTCGAGTGGTCTGGGTTCTAAGATCTACCTTTTCTTGGGACGAGAACAACGAGAGGCTATGCCTAGAGCCTGTTCTTGTTTGATTTGGGTTGTAGGTTCTAGTCTTTCGGTGTTCCCGGACCCTTCATTGGGTCAGTGGTTGAGATGTTCGGCCTGTTTGGCCTGTTGAGTCAGCTGTTCGCAGTGGATGCGATGTCGGCCTGTTGAGGCAGTTGTTCGCAGTAGATGCGACGTTTGGCCTGTTTGGCCTGTTGAGACAGTTTCTCGCAGTGGATGCGACTTGGTGCCATGAGTTGGTAGAGTGTGATCTAGAGGTTGTTTCTCTGATTTAGTGGTGGAGGTGGTTCTCCCACTTAGCCTTGAGGATCTTGGGGTTCTGGCAGATCGAGTCGTGGAGGTTTCCCGACTCAGCCATGGTCGTGCATTTATCAGATTGAGTCGTTGAGGGTTCTCCGACATAGCTGTGAGAGTGTGTTGGGCTATTCCTGTTCGAGTCGAGGTTCTTTTTCCGACTGAGTTGTGCTTTGAGCTAGGAGTTACCGATCTGTTTGATCGTGGATCATAGCCTGCATGAGCCACATTTGAGCTTGACAGAGATACTTTACAGAGATACTTGAGATGGGTTACTTTTTACTCGAGCGGGTCGCTCCCCTCGAGTGCCACTCCGGAGTAGGCGAGACCGGGTTGTTATACCGGCGTGAGATTGAGCTTTTCTATCGCGACTTGTCGTTGCATTTGTCCCTCTGGCTGTGCTGGTGTTGGCAGTCATGGACGTCCTACGTAAGTCCGCTCCTCCGGGACGTAACGGCAGTAGGTTGGCGCAGGCTTGACTGGACCCGAGGAGGCAGTCAGTTCAGATTGAGTGATCAGAGATGAGAGTTAGTTGTGGCATCATGTTCTTTCTGTCCCACTCTTTGAGCATCTAGATAGAGGCATAGTAGCTGTAGAGTTTACTTTTCCCAGCTTTCCTTACAGCACTGCTTTTGTTACTTTATGCCTCTAGTGGACTTGGTGGGCAGACCGTCGGGCTTGTTGGCGGCACCCACTGAGAACTACTTGGGACGTAGTTCTCACACCTGTCGTGGTGTCTTTTCCCACAGGAACTTCTACTCCAGTTCCTGTTGTTCCTGTTGCTGATCCTTCTGACCGAGGCGAGGGAGTCGCGAGCTAGTTCCCTACCCGTCGTTGGAGTGTAGCGGTACCCCTTCAGAGGAGAGCTTCAGTAGATTAGTTATTTTATTTTCCTCCTTTGAGAGACTGTTGTAGTGAGGATTGTTATGTATTGAGAGCCTGTACACTGATGTATTTATTGGAGATACCTCCCGGTTGAGTTTTGAGTTTGTATATGAGGATTCTGTATGATTATCATTTTTGGGAGACGGACATTGTTGTGTTATTTCCAGTTGTACAGTGATTGATTTAGTTATACAGCAGATTTTTATTTATAGCTCTGATATCTGTTTAGCTGTAGTACTTTTCTTGCAGGTAGGACGCTTCACCTATGCGGGTTTGGCATAGGTGGCGGATCTGTTGGCGAGCCGGGTCGCAGTTTCGACCCCGGGGCGTGACAAGCTGTACCCCCTCCTTGGGATTTATAGTGCAGTCGGTTAGTTTTGTATATTTTACTTTTGAGAATTTTTTTTGTATTTTGAGAGACTGCTGTATTGTGAGGATTCGACTTGTACTGTCAGCCTGTACACTGATGTATCATTATTTTAGTTATCTCCCGTTTGGGTTCTTAGATGTTGTATCAGAGGATGTTGTATGATGATTTTGTGGGAGATGGTTATTAGATCTTTATTTCCAGTTGTACAGTGGTTGGATTTTAGTTTTACAGCAGTTTATTTTACAGCTCTAATATATGTTTAGCTGTAGTTTTATTTTTGCAGGTTGGACGCTTCGCCTATGCGGGGTTTTCCGTATAGGTAGCGGATCTATTGGCGAGCCCGAGTCGCAGTTTCGACCCCGGGGCGTGACACTATCTCACCAAAGTATAACACGGGTAGGGATCTAACTCGCGACTCCCTTGTCTCGATCTGACCAACCAGCCGGTGCAGAAACAGATGGGGAAACCTCTGTAAATAGTCACCACGGAGGGTGTGAGAACTACATCAATCAGTAGTTTTCAGTGGGTACCATCTCCAAGGCCAATGGTCTGCCCACTAAGTCTACTAGAGGCATAAGATAACAGAACTACTGTAAGAGAAAAAAAAAAGGAAGATAAGTTGGCATAAGATCTACAACTATCATGTCTCTATCTACGATACTCAATAGGTGAAACAGAAGATAGTATGCAACTACTCGATCTCGAGGTGCTCAAAGAAAATACCCAATCTTAATGACTGCCTCATAGGGTCCAGTCAAGCATGCGCCTACCTACTACCACCATCCACACCGGGCAGGATTTATGTAAGGCGTTCACCTGGACTGCATCAACGTCGTGCAAAAATATGTAGCAGGCCCAGCTCCGCAGCGGCACTCGAGGGGAGTGACCCCACCGAGGAAAATCAGCGCATCACAGTCGAGCTCAATACGGCTCATGCAGGCTATAGTCCACACTCAGGATCAACCAGATCCACACTTGGCTCAAATACAAGCTCACAGTCTAGAGAAAACAAGCCGACATAGCAAGGGTCTGAGAATTCCACAAGGCTGGTGCCTACAACCCCAATCAAACAATAACAGGTTCCAGGCTCAACCATTCAAAGTTCTCGACCCCAGTTGGAGAAATCGGCTCCTCCACGGGTAAAAACTTTCGGAAGCAACCACTCAGAGTCGACAACTATACACAGAACAGCCGACAAAAGGGAAACATAATTCGGCTCTTCAGCCGGAATGTGGAAACAACTCTTAGAATCCAGATCACTCGAACCCTCTTTGGGTGAGGAGATTTGTATAAAAAGAGGACATTTATTCTGAAAAATTATTTTCACTCGAACCCTCTGTCACGCCCCGGGTGTAAACCAGAACCCGGGCCCGTCCACAGATCCGCCGTGCATACGGAATTTTCCGTGTACACGAAGCGCTGGTAACCTGCTCAGATATAAAATATATAATAAAGGAGCATAAAACAGAGCTAAACTAAAACCAATACATCTCAGACAAATGCTGGAAATAAAAGTACAATAAGCTCTCACAAATATACAAGTGTCTCTCCCAGCTCACGAAATAAATACAACCAGCTGGCCGCAGCCAGACCCAAAATAAAAGAAAATACAACCGTCTGAGTGTACTGGGGATACATCAAAACTACAAAACTCGAACTCGGGGCAGTGGCTATCTAATCAGCGATCCTCTAACCTCGATCCAGGGAAGAGGGTCGCGCAACTCCCGCAGAGGACTCTGCAAAACAAAGGGGAAAAGAAAGGAGAAAGCAGTGGGGGGTGAGAACTACTATAAAAACAGTAGCCTCCCCCTAGTGGGTAGACCTCAAACTCAGACATGCCCACTAGGACTATCAGAGGCGAAAATGAAAACAAAGATGGTAAGCTACAAGTACACTACTGATGAAGAGCTACCACTAACATGCCTCTATGATGCCTAACTAAAAGAATAGCTGAAAGCATGCACCAGAACGTCAAAGACTGTCAGACCAACCCAATCAAAACACCCGTAAACACTGGTACTGCCTGCTCTGCTGTCAACCTCACAATTTAGTATCTCCCCTGTCCAAATGACCGGAACCCAACACAGTCTGACCGGCACCCAACACGGTCTGAAACCTACTCCGGAGTGGCACTCGAGGGGAGCGACCCCACACGAGCATAGTATCACTGTCACTAGTATCATCAGTATCATAAAATAGCAGGACTGGGTCACGACTCTGATCAAAGTGGGAAGACCCATCCACTAAAGGGAAACTCGATCCCCTACCTCCAATCTGATGCAATAATAATAATAATAATAATAATCCGCTCAACCGCCCACAGTCCGCGGTCGCCGCAACACCCAAACATCGATCCCCGACTGTCCCAACTCTGAACATCTGACTACACAACCCCCTAAGACTAGACGACAGGAGAACGAATAAAAGCATGGTTTCTCCTAAGTCAATTCCAATATGTTTGTATAGCAGAAAAAGGTGGCCTAGCTAGATGACCATTCAAGCATGCAAGTCCTTTATTTGATAAAATCATTTCAATTATTCTAACATATGCAACATTAAGTGTTTGGAACTCCCGATGTACATGTGGCAGGATATATGATACGTGATACAATTTAGATGCACAATCTACTAGCAAGTACCTCTTTTTACAACATGCATTCTAACCACATGCCCAAACCTTCCCTTAACATATTACATGATATGGCTTTAGTATTATTTCCAACTAATTAAACTGCATATCTAAAACATGGAAACACCACTTACTAACCTGTAGCTTGCTAACAATGCAAATATTAACAAAGGAACCTTAATCTCATACAAGCATGCTAGATACATTCACAATCAATAGCACATGATCAAGGCATTCTAATAGGCCTAGTGACATTCACAAGTAGGAGGTTCACAACATCACCCACCTCGAGTGCTATTCCAAGTTCCCAAAAGCGAAGCCCAAGCTCAGTCCCAAAACTCACCACCAATCCGTACAAAGTACCCCAAAGGAAAGTACATAAGCTATTCATTCTCAATTTCCAAAATCTGTCCCCTAATACCACAGTCCAGAATTCTCCAATTTTTACCTGCGAATAATGCCCAGAAAAATCCAAAAAAAATACTATCGTGATCCTCGCGACGAGCCCGTCGAAACGAGTACCTGCACGCCCAAATCGGAGTTTCCTACGCTGAGATAAAAATCCGGCAAGGGGTACACCCCAATCCAAACTGTACCAAATTTCTGTAACAAAGAACCACAGAGAAGGAGATTCTCACCCTCGTGCAAAATCCAGAAAAATCTGAGAAAAATCCAGGAGACTCCTTGCGAAAAGTAGATGAAGATTGCCTTTTGAATCGCCTCAATCCGACGTCTGAGCGAAAAGATACAGCAAGAACACCGCGGTGCTGTCCAAAAGTCCGCGAAGAAAAATGGGTCAAATGGGTGCTCAGAAAACTCCAAGATCAGCACGGAAATCGAGGAACCTCAAAACACAGGAGTTGAAGTCCTACCTGTCGTGAGTCCAACGGCGCAAGAATCGGTGAAATCCGAAGTCGGGGTGAGTCGGAGGAGTCCAAACACTGAGAAGGGGCGAAGAGGATCGCCGGGAAACAAGCGTCGCGCCGCGCCGTAAAATGGTGAACCTCGGGAAGAGTGCCTCCAAAAATCCTCAAAGTTCTCCAATGGGTAGTGCACTGAGTGAGGGAAAACTTCTCTGAAGAACACTCTACGAAAAAGGGGTCCAAAAAGCCAAAAGAACGAACAGGGGAACCTATTTATAGGCCCAGCCCATATGCTGTTGGGCCGGGTTTTCGGGCGCACTGCGCCCGGAAACCCGGTTGTACACCTCCCGTCCGACGCGCCCGAAAAACCCTGGTGCGGCCACGTCACCCCAAACAGGGGACAGCAATTCCAGGCGGCCTGCTGTGCGCCGCGTGTCCCCTCGCGGTCAGCGGGGGTAGGTACGGCCGCCCAACCACGAGGCGACACGTGGCGCACTCGAGTGCGGCCGACCGCCCGCCTGGCGCCACTGTGCGCGCGCCGTCCCGAGGCGCCCCACTGCGCACACCGTGGACCGTGCCCACGTGAGCCAGCGAATCCGAAGCCGCCACGTGTCATGCGCCCGGTCCACTGCCACCCCGCAAAACCGCTGAGCCGTGCCGCATGCGCCGGCCTATCAGGGCACGCCACGCGTCTCCCGCCCGCGGTCCATGCACCGCCGCGCCTCCCCATGGACCGAGCTGCGTGAGCCGGCCAATAATAGGCCGCCACGTGGCTCAGGCCGGTCCACGAGTCTCCCCATGCACCGAAAATCCCCGAAAACTTCCGGAAGCCCGCTTTTGGTCATCCGGACTCCAAATTTAACAAGCAAATAGCCGTTTTCAAGCGTTGTTCCGCGCTGAATCCAAATCCAACCTCAGATTGGCCCAAAACCTTTTCTAAAATTCGGCAAATGCAGCCGAAGGCCAAATCCGCTATCAAAGTCTCACAAGGTCCATCTGTGGCACCCCTTCGATGCACCATGGGCCAGACACACCAACACTAGGTGTTCAACACAGTGGATTCATCGGAAAGTTGCATGGGAAAAACCAGTACACTACATCCTCCCCCACAAGAAAAAGTTTCGTCCTCGAAATAAAAGTCATACCTCAAGCAGGGGCCTCAAACAAGTGGGGGTAAGCATCCATCATCGCTGACTCCAGCTCCCAGGTAGCCTCGCGCTCATCATGACTGCTCCAGAGGACCTTCACATACGGGATGGCCCGACTGCGCAACTCCCTAACCTCACGGTCCAAGATCCTCAACGGCCGCTCAACATAGCTCAGGTTCTCAGCAACCTCCAATGGGGTGAAATCGATGATATGGGACGGGTCATGAACATACCTCCTCAGTGTCGATACATGAAAAACATTGTGAACACCTGAAAGCCTGGGAGGAAGCGCAAGCCTGTAGGCAACTGGCCCTAAGCGCTCCAACACCTCAAAAGGTCCAATATAACGAGGGCTCAGTTTCCCACAAATGCCAAATCTCCGAATCCCCTTCGAAGGCGAGACTTTCAGAAAAACATGGTCACCCACCTGAAACTCTAAGTCTCGCCGTCGAGTATCAGCATAACTCCTCTGTCGACTCTGGGCGGTCTCGAGATGTCGTCGTATCAATCTGACCTTTTCCTCTGCCTCTAATAGTAAATCAGGACCCAAAGTCTTCTTCTCACCCACGTCACTCCAATATAGGGGTGACCGACACTTGCGTCCATACAACGCTTCAAACGGAGCCATCTGAATGCTCGCCTGATAGCTGTTGTTGTACGCAAACTCAACTAATCCCAAGTGTCGGTACCATCCTCCTCCAAAGTCCAGAACGCATGCTCTCAACATATCCTCGAGGGTCTGAATAGTGCGCTCTGACTGCCCATCGGTCTGTGGGTGGAATGCTGTACTAAATCGGAGCTGCGTCCCCAAGGCTGTCTGTAAACTCCTCCAGAAATGCGAGACAAACCTCGGGTCTCTATCTGATACGATGGAAACGGGTACCCCGTGCAATCTAACCACCTCAGCCAAGTACGCCTGTGCCAGTCGCTCCATCGGCCAAGTCATCTGGACCGGCAAAAAGTGAGCGGACTTGGTAAGCCTGTCCACGACTACCCAGATAGCATCCGCTCCCGTCTGTGCTCTTGGCAAACTAGTGACAAAATCCATCGTAACATGTTCCCATTTCCATTCTGGGATTGGGAGACTCTGCAACTTGCCAGCAGGTACACGATGCTCAGCCTTTACTTGCTGACATGTTAGACAGTGTGCTACAAATCTCCCAATGTCCTTTTCATCCCATTCCACCAAAACTGTGCCTTAAGATCCCTATACATCTTAGTCCCACCAGGATGGATGGTATAAGGTGTATAGTGGGCCTCCCTCAAGATCTGCTCTCGGATCTCTGCATCCATAGGCACACAAGCTCGGTCCCTGTACCGCAGTACTCCCGCAGCATCAACTGAAAAGTCCCCTATCAAACCAGTCTGCATCTGCTCTCGAATCCTCATAGGGTGGGGGTCCTCACCCTGTCTCTCCCGAATCCTGTCCAACAGAGTGGGCTGCACGACTAGAGACATAAGTCTAGCAGAGACCCCAGGGGACACAACCTCGAGCTCTAACCGCCTCATCTGCTCAAGTAATGGCGCCTAATCGGTGATCATCAAAGATAGACTCTGTACTGCTCTCCTGCTCAGGGCATCAGCAACCACGTTGGCCTTGCCAGGATGGTATAATATGTCTACATCATAATCTTTCAACAATTCCAACCATCTGCGCTGCCTCAAGTTGAGCTCCTTCTGTGTGAACAAGTATTTCGAGCTCTTGTGGTCGGTGTAAATCTCGCAATGCTCCCCATACAGGTAGTGGCGCCACAACTTTAGTGCAAAAATCACTGCAGCTAGCTCCAAATCATGGGTAGGGTAATTCTTTTCATAATCCTTCAGTTGCCGAGAGGCATAAGCGATTACCCTTCCCTCCTGCATCAGCACGCAACCAAGTCCACTGTGCGATGCGTCGTTGTATATCACGTATCCTTTCCCCATAATGGGGAGGGAAAGGACAGGAGCCGACATCAATCTGTTCTTTAATTCCTCAAAGCTCCTCTGGCAATCCTCACTCCAAGTAAACTTAATCCCTTTTCGCGTCAAAAGAGTGAGGGGTGTGGAAAGTTTCGCAAAACCTTCCACAAACCGACGGTAATATCCTGCTAAGCCCATGAAACTGCGGACCTCTGATACCGTCGTCGGTCGGGGCCAATCCCGGACTGCCTCGATCTTCGCCGGGTCTACTGCCACTCCAGCGGCTGAAATCACGTGGCCCAAAAAGACAACCTCCCGAAGCCAGAAATCACACTTAGATAACTTGGCATACAACTTCCTCTCTCTCAGAAGTTGTAGCACAATCCTCAGGTGCTCCTCGTGCTCTACATCGCTTCGGGAATAAACTTGGATGTCATCAATAAAAACAACGACGAACCGATCCAGGTATGGTCGAAAAATCCTGTTCATTAAATCCATAAAAGCAGCAGGGGCATTTGTCAATCCAAAAGGCATGACGGTGAACTCATAATGCCCGTACCGCGACCTGAATGCCGTCTTTGGGATGTCCTCGGCCTTCACCTTCAATTGGTGGTAGCTAGACTGTAAGTCAATCTTGGAGAAGACACAAGACCCTTGCAGCTGATCAAATAAGTCATCAATGCGCGGCAAAGGGTACTTGTTCTTGATGGTCGCTTTATTCAGCTCCCGGTAATCAACGCACAGTCGAAGCGAACCATCTTTCTTCTTCACAAATAGCACCGGCGCTCCCCAAGGCGATACACTCGGTCTCACAAAACCCTTGTCCATTAAATCCTGGAGTTGCGCCTTTAATTCTCGCAGCTCAGCCGGTGCCATTCGGTAAGGAGCCTTAGAGATTGGCGCAGTTCCTGGGACTACGTCAATCAAAAACTCAACCTCCCTATCCGGCGGCATACTAAACAGCTCTGGAGGAAACACATCCGGGAACTCGCGGGCAATCGGGATATCCGCGAGTCCCGGAGCGCCGTAGGCTCCTTAACCACAGATGCCATAAAGGCTACGCATCCACTGCGCATCATCTGCCTCGCACGAGAAGTCGAAACCACAGAGGCAAAGAAAGCACTCTGGCACCCCCCGAAAACGAACACCTCCTGGCCTGGCTCGCTAAAAGTAACAGTCCTCGCGGCGCAATCAATCGTCGCGAAATAGCGAGCCAGCCAATCCATCCCCAGTACAATGTCAAAATCTCGCAGCTGACTAAGGACCATCAGGTCCGCTGGCAAAATCCAAGACTCAAGCTGTACCGGGCAAGACCAACAACACTCCTCTACATGCAATATGTGATCGGGAATCTGTACCTCTAATGCATGTGGCAACCGACCTAACTCTAGTCCATGAGATGATGCAAATGCTCTACTGATAAAAGAATGTGATGCACCGGTATCAAATAAAGTGCGAGCTCTAATACCAAAAAGTAAAGTGATACCTGCCACCACGTGGTCGGCTGCCGTGGAGTCCCCTACCTGAGCGGCGTAGACTCGCCCGCTCTGAGCTGGTGGTCGGTAGTCTGCAGGGTGGGAGGAAGGAGCCCTGCTCGCAGGAGCATAGGGCCGCTGAGCTGGCGGTCGCTGCTGAGGTGGAAGAGAAACTGAGGCCGAAGAAGGTGCCACTGATGCCGAAAAAGGGCATGAAGATCGTATGTGCCCGGCCTGACCACAGCCATAACAACGCCCCCACCTCTGATCACAAGTGCCGGGGAAATGCTGACCCCCGCAGAAGATACAACTGCCAGGGGCCCGCAACTGCCGTGACTACTGCTGCTGCTGCTGCCTGTGCGACTGCTACTGAGATCCCTGCTGTCGCGACTGCGACCTCTGCTGCTGCGAGTGCTGCTGCTGTCGCTGGGGCTGCTGATGTTGTGGGGGCCTCTGGGATCCCCCAGGCCCTCGCCGCTCCGAACGCCCCCGGCCCGTAAACTGAGGCGGTGGCGGTCGGGGCGGCCTCCAGGAACTGGCCTGTCCCCCCTCATCCGATGCTGGTCGCTTCCTCTCAGAACTCTGAGCGACCAAATGTAATAACCGCGGCTTTATTTGTCTTTCTAGACCTTCTTTTAAACTCTTGTTAATCCGCTTTTCGACTAAGGGGTCCGGGGGTGAATTATTTTTCTTTATCTCTGGGCAGACTGTCGGGGCTCGCGGGTATTTTTAGACAATAAAGCTCGCGAAATGGATTTCGGCGGCGCGATCGGATCTGATTTCCGACCCCAGAATCTCCCGGAATAAATTTCCCAAGTTTGTTAGCTGTTCGAGCATTTAGCACGCCCTTCGAGGTAAAACTAACCCGGGTTCGATTTCTTTTAATTGGGGATTTGGGTTTCTTTTCTTTCCCCCGCTCCGCTTTGACCGACGGTTTTAATTTCGTGTAGGATGACTTAGATTATTTTCCACTCTCCTTATCCCGTACGACGGTTCCCCTTTTTAGTGCGAGCGAGAAAACCCTTTTGTTTCCGAACCTCGGCTTTCTTGCAAGGCGGAGTGAAGAACCGTGGAGCGCGACGAGGAGAAGGAAGGGACCATTGTTTTCCCCCACGAAACCCGGCAAGCGAGCGTGGGACGATACTCTCCTCTTCCTCCCTCTTCATCGGCGAATCGGAAGCACGAAGTTTCGGTGAGTTTTTATTTATTTTTCTAGGGTTTCCTTCGGACCATCGCACGGGGGAAGGCGGGATGATCCGGTCAGCCACGCCACCGCCGTCGCGAGGCGCCGGATGCGCGCAGGGCTGGGTCACCTGGGCGTGCGGGTTGGGCACCCGCGCGGGGCCTGCGCGCCGCGCGGGGCCGCCCGTGCGTGCGGGGCCGCCCGTGCGTGCGGGCTGGGCACCCGCGCGGGGCCTGGGTGCCGCGCGGGGCCGCCCGTGCGTGCGGGCTGGGCGCCCGCGCGGGGCCTGGGCGCCGCGCGGGGCCGCCCGTGCGTGCGGGCTGGGCACCCGCGCGGGGCCTGGGTGCCGCGCGGGGCCGCCCGTGCGTGCGGGCTGGGCGCCCGCGCGGGGCCTGGGCGCCGCGCGGGGCCCGCCCGTGCGTGCGGACTGGGCACCCGCGCGGGACCAGGCACCGAGCGGGGCCGCCGCAGTCAGGGAACCGTGCGGGTCTCACACCGCACGGGGCTCCGATACGCGTGCGGGCCAGCGCGGCAGCGCGGGGTCACCGCCGCCACGGGTTCCAACTCGGTCACCGCCACCGCCGTCGGACCCGAGAGCCCCGTTCCGCGACGGGATCCGGACAACCTTTCTTTTCTCCTGGTTTTATGTTTGGTGAGTACTGACGTTTTCCCGGGGGACTTTGTAGTTTCGGGGAGCGCACCAGGACACGGGGGAGTAGCGCTTTGTTCATCGCTCGTAAAGGTGGGTGTTATCCCTAAGGTCTTAGCAATTAATTCTACCTTTTTGGACGGGGTCAATCATGTGTTGTACTTGAGTTAAATACTGATGGGTGTTAGACATTATGTGTTTAATGGTGCTGATTTTTAAAACTGCTATGAATCTCGTACTTGGATTAAATGTTATAGCAAGGCATCAAATAATTGTTTACGGTTCTACGGTTCTTATACTTGGACTATGCATTTTTTCATATGGTTCTCATGCATAGATATATATATATATATTGCTTCACATAGTTCGCATGCATGGATATATTTGCATACATGGATATATATATATATGGTTCACGGTTACTATGCTCGGCTGCAACACGCGCACCCGCGGTTTGGCCACCGCAAAGGGTGTGCTTTTCCGGAAAAGTGGTCCATGACCCGTGTATACCCACAGGACGGCGTGGGGCCTCTTTAGTTGTGGGGCATGTATGCGCCAAGGTGAGAGCGGTGCGACCCGTCGGTTTAGTTGTCCGACGTGGGAGCGGTGCGACCCATTCGGTCTAGTTGTCCGACTTGGGCGCGGTGCGATTCGTCGGTTTAGTTGTCCGACGGGATCGGGTATTGCAGGTTTACAGGTGTTTGATTCTACTTTTCCCTTGCGGGGGGGAGGGGTGGTTGCTCCGGATAGACTACGGTTGGACGTTTTTCTTTACCTGCATTATTATTATCATTTTTGTTTAGTCGCTGACTTCCCACTTTGCGACAGGGTCCTACAGGGGAGAGAGTTAGGCGACGGTGAGGCCACGGCTAGAGGTGTTGGGTCTCTGGAGACCGGAGCAGTATTTTACTCCTTACTTTCGCATTCCATTTATTATTTGTAGACTGTGGATGGTTCTCGATACCCTCGTGGGGTCGGTGTGGATGTCGGTACGGTGACAACTGAATTGTTTAGTTTTCTTTACATCTCTGTGGGCCGCTTTGGAAAATAAAATAGCAAATAAAAGAACAGATTGCGAAAACTACTATTTCAAAACTCGGGTGTCGTGTGGGCACCGTTTTCAAAACCTTGTGGATTTATGGTTTGCGAAAATGGATTTCAAAACCTAAGTGTCGTGTGGGCACTGTTTTTCAAACCCCTGAGTTTATGTTGCTTTCGAAAAAGGGTTTTCAAAATATGGGTGCCGGGTGGGCGCCGTTTCAAATTGTGGGTTTTATCCTTTCAAACTAATCGGCCGTTAGTTTATTCTGCACTTTGTGAATGGTTATACGTTTGGATTGTTGTGATTGAATGTTTACTCGTTATTGAACATTGTACAAACCGCGACGCCGTGCATATACAGGGGAGACTCTGTCCGTTTGTAGAGTGATCCTGTATATGCGGCGGATCTGGGTACGCGCCGGGGAAGAAGGTTTTCAAAAAAAAAATAAATACATACCTTTTGTAATCCGTTTCCGCTAAATTAATCCCCCGGGGCGTGACACCAGACCTCCGCGTCTAGAAACAACATGATCTCCCCTCTCGACCCACTATGCATGATCCACTGCCTCTGATAAAGTCTGAAGCCTCTGGGCGTGTACCAAGGTATAGATCTCAGGGCGCAAACCTGTCTCAAACAGCTCCACCTGGTGTAGCCCATCCCTGGCAACATAGGGTACGCAGTTAAGCAACTGCGTAAACTCCTGGAAATAGTCCCACACTGGGCGATCACCCTGCTGAAGGTTCTTCAAGTCATCTTCTATCTTCTTCTTCACGCTCGTGGAGAAGTAAGTGTCAAGGATCATCCTCCTGAACTCCGACCAGGGTAGCTGTCGGGTGACCTGAAACTCTAAGGGCTCGACCCGACGCCACCAAGCATCGGCATCCCCCTCTAGACAGTGTACTGCGAAATGTGCTCTGAACCTCTGGTCAATGAAGAAGTCCCGAAACAACTTCTCCATTGATGCTAGCCACGATCCAATCTCCCAAGGGTGAGTGCTCCGCCCCGAGAACCTAGGGGGTCCTCGCTTACAGAACTGTGTGAGTTTGTCAGAAAACTCCCGCTCCTCCACTGGGGTCAATGGCCTGAACATCCCCTGGGCCACACTGCTCGACGACGGCGCCGTAGGGGCAGGTGGAATAGCCGATGGTACAACAGGTGGTACGGGGGCCTCTGCAGTAGTAGGGGGAGGTGCCGCAGCCGCAACCTGGGCAAATAACTGCTCGAACCTCTGCTCCTGTCGGCGGTGGCTCTCCGCCAACTGGGCCACCATGGCCCTCAGCTCACTAATCTCAGAAGGCCCGGACTGCTCCGGCTCCTCCGGGGGTGTAGGAGTACCCCGAGTAGGAATCTGTCGCCTAGGAGGCATCCTGCCACACAAAAATCCACGGGTCAGTAAACCAAACCACTCTCGACCCAATCCAGCGATAGTCATGGACATTCCCCTATTTCTGTAACCTTATGTTGTCTGCAGCCAACATAATAGTCCCCCAGAAATAGGCTATGCCAATCCCTCTCCACACACAGGAAGAGTTAACAACTAATTGCCGACTTTCGCAAAATATCGCGTCACTCACGCTCTGCCTTCCTAGGGTCTGCCAAAAGCCTAGGGTTTCCTAAGTCCCAACTGACCTATCCCTAAGCTCTGATACCACCTAATCTGTCACGCCCCGGGTGTAAACCAGAACCCGGGCCCGTCCACAGATCCGCCGTGCATACGGAATTTTCCGTGTACACGAAGCGCTGGTAACCTGCTCAGATATAAAATATATAATAAAGGAGCATAAAATAGAGCTAAACTAAAACCAATACATCTCAGACAAATGCTGGAAATAAAAGTACATTAAGCTCTCACAAATATACAAGTGTCTCTCCCAACTCACGAAATAAATACAACCAGCTGGCCGCAGCCAGACCCAAAATAAAAGAAAATACAACCGTCTGAGTGTACTGGAGATACATCAAAACTACAAAACTCGAACTCGGGGCAGTGGCTATCTAATCAGCGATCCTCTTACCTCGATCCAGGGAAGAGGGTCCCGCAACTCCCGCAGAGGACTCTGCAAAACAAAGGGGAAAAGAAAGGAGAAAGCAGTGGGGGGTGAGAACTACTATAAAAACAGTAGCCTCCCCCTAGTGGGTAGACCTCAAACTCAGACATGCCCACTAGGACTATCAGAGGCGAAAATGAAAACAAAGATGGTAAGCTACAAGTACACTACTGATGAAGAGCTACCACTAACATGCCTCTATGATGCCTAACTAAAAGAATAGCTGAAAGCATGCACCAGAACGTCAAAGACTGTCAGACCAACCCAATCAAAACACCCGTAAACACTGGTACTGCCTGCTCTGCTGTCAACCTCACAATTTAGTATCTCCCCTGTCCAAATGACCGGAACCCAACACGGTCTGACCGGCACCCAACACGGTCTGAAACCTACTCCGGAGTGGCACTCGAGGGGAGCGACCCCACACGAGCATAGTATCACTGTCACTAGTATCATCAGTATCATAAAATAGCAGGACTGGGTCACGACTCTGATCAAAGTGGGAAGACCCATCCACTAAAGGGAAACTCGATCCCCTACCTCCAATCTGATGCAATAATAATAATAATAATAATAATCCGGTCAACCGCCCACAGTCCGCGGTCGCCGCAATACCCAAACATCGATCCCCGACTGTCCCAACTCTGAACATCTGACTACACAACCCCCTAAGACTAGACGACAGGAGAACGAATAAAAGCATGGTTTCTCCTAAGTCAATTCCAATATGTTTGTGTAGCAGAAAAAGGTGGCCTAGCTAGATGACCATTCAAGCATGCAAGTCCTTTATTTGATAAAATCATTTCAATTATTCTAACATATGCAACATTAAGTGTTTGGAACTCCCGATGTACATGTGGCAGGATATATGATACGTGATACAATTTAGATGCACAATCTACTAGCAAGTACCTCTTTTTACAACATGCATTCTAACCACATGCCCAAACCTTCCCTTAACATATTACATGATATGGCTTTAGTATTATTTCTAACTAATTAAACTGCATATCTAAAACATGGAAACACCACTTACTAACCTGTAGCTTGCTAACAATGCAAATATTAACAAAGGAACCTTAATCTCATACAAGCATGCTAGATACATTCACAATCAATAGCACATGATCAAGGCATTCTAATAGGCCTAGTGACATTCACAAGTAGGAGGTTCACAACATCACCCACCTCGAGTGCTATTCCAAGTTCCCAAAAGCGAAGCCCAAGCTCAGTCCCAAAACTCACCACCAATCCGTACAAAGTACCCCAAAGGAAAGTACATAAGCTATTCATTCTCAATTTCCAAAATCTGTCCCCTAATACCACAGTCCAGAATTCTCCAATTTTTACCTGCGAATAATGCCCAGAAAAATCCAAGAAAAATACTATCGCGATCCTCGCGACGAGCCCGTCGAAACGAGTACCTGCACGCCCAAATCGGAGTTTCCTACGCTGAGATAAAAATCCGGCAAGGGGTACACCCCAATCCAAACTGTACCAAATTTCTGTAACAAAGAACCACAGAGAAGGAGATTCTCAACCTCGTGCAAAATCCAGAAAAATCTGAGAAAAATCCAGGAGACTCCTTGCGAAAAGTAGATGAAGATTGCCTTTTGAATCGCCTCAATCCGACGTCTGAGCAAAAAGATACGGCAAGAACACCGCGGTGCTGTCCAAAAGTCCGCGAAGAAAAATGGGTCAAATGGGTGCTCAGAAAACTCCAAGATCAGCACGGAAATCGAGGAACCTCAAAACACAGGAGTTGAAGTCCTACCTGTCATGAGTCCAACGGCGCAAGAATCGGCGAAATCCGAAGTCGGGGTGAGTCGGAGGAGTCCAAACACTGAGAAGGGGCGAAGAGGATCGCCGGGAAACAAGCGTCGCGCCGCGCCGTAAAATGGTGAACCTCGGGAAGAGTGCCTCCAAAAATCCTCAAAGTTCTCCAATGGGTAGTGCACTGAGTGAGGGAAAACTTCTCTGAAGAACACTCTGCGAAAAAGGGGTCTAAAAAGCCAAAAGAACGAACAAGGAAACCTATTTATAGGCCCAGCCCATATGCTGTTGGGCCGGGCTTTCGGGCGCAGGTTTCGGGCGCACTGCGCTCGGAAACCCGGTTGTACACCTCCCGTCCGACGCGCCCGAAAAACCCTGGTGCGGTCACGTCACCCCAAACAGGGGACAGCAATTCCAGGCGGCCCGCTGTGCGCCGCGTGTCCCCTCGCGGTCAGCGGGGGTAGGTACGGCCGCCCAACCACGAGGCGACACGTGGCACACTCGAGTGCGGCCGACCGCCCGCCTGGCGCCACTGTGCGCGCGCCATCCCAAGGCGCCCCACTGCGCACACCGTGGACCGCGCCCACGTGAGCCAGCGAATCCGAAGCCGCCACGTGTCATGCGCCCGGTCCACCGCCACCCCGCAAAACCGCTGAGCCGTGCCGCGTGCGCCGGCCTATCAGGGCACGCCACGCGTCTCCCGCCCGCGGTCCATGCACCGCCGCGCCTCCCCGTGGACCGAGCTGCGTGAGCCGGCCAATAATAGGCCGCCACGTGGCTCAGGCCGGTCCACGAGTCTCCCCCATGCACCGAAAATCCCCGAAAACTTTCGGAAGCCCGCTTTTGGTCATCCGGACTCCAAATTTAACAAGCAAATAGCCGTTTTCAAGCGTTTTTCCGCGCTGAATCCAAATCCAACCTCAGATTGGCCCAAAACCTTTTCTAAAATTCGGCAAATGCAGCCGAAGGCCAAATCCGCTATCAAAGTCTCACAAGGTCCATCTGTGGCACCCCTTCGATGCACCATGGGCCAGACACACCAACACTAGGTGTTCAACACAGTGGATTCATCGGAAAGTTGCATGGGAAAAACCAGTACACTACACCCTCCCTCTTCGGGTGAGGATAAAAGATAGCTATTTTTGAAAAACCATCTTGATTTGAGGAAACTCATTTTAATAAATTTTTAGTTTTTAAGAAATTAATTAAAACCAGTTTTATTTTCCAAACTCCGAAAGGCTAGTGCCTTCACCTTAATCAAATAAGAACAAGTTCTGGCGGCGCTTCGAAGTTCAGAGAGAAAACATTAGTTTACAGGAAACATGTGTGTCCAAAAACATCCTGGGTTCAAAGCCCTACTTTCACAAGTTTCCACACTGCCACAAACTCAACAGATAACAAAACTGGTTGGAAAACACTCAACGACCCGGGATCACCGTCTACCCAAACTCCCAACAACACTGGCCGAAGAACACTCAACGGTCCGGGACCACCGTCTACCCAAACGACTCCCGATACTAAAATAAGATCTAGCCTCAACTACCAGACTCCACTCGGCCCCCAAGCACGAGCGCAATATGCATCCTACACTACCCCGATCACTCAGCCTACAACCAGGGGAAGGACAAACTCTAAGTCAGGAAGAAAATGCAAGTAGGGTAGAAGGTCCGAAAGCGACTAAAATATACCAAAGTTAGGAGTTTTCTAGAGTCTGGTCAGATATCATGCAGCATATGACAGGGGTGCTAGTCAGAGTTCCATAACTCTACAACTATCATAAATATCAATAGTAAGCACTACCACTAGTATGTTGATAACTACAATAATAGACATAATAAGAAGTCCGCTGATTTCGGAGGAAATCCAATCCACCTGGAACATAGCGATCTGGAATCCGATCAAACCGAAACTCGGCGTGAACGTTCCTCAGGCTCCCGTGGTTCCAACGAACAAAAAAGCTCTAAAAAACTCCTAGCGGATTGAGCACAACAGCAAAAACACCGGGTTAGGCACAGAATTCCAACAACCACTCCGATAGCAGTCGGGTGCCCAAACTAAAGTTATACCTCAACAAAATAATGCCGAACTTGGTTCCTAAGTTCTTCTCCAACTTAGGAACATCCAGGAAGCAAAACAAAGCTCTCCACAAGTGTCAAAAAATCTCCTAAGACAAGAACTCCTCAGTGCTGTCCAAAACTGTCCCAAAAACAGCGAGCATGATCATTGATGTGTAGAAGCTAAACCATACATGATCTTGAGTTGGAACCGAAAGGGAAGTTGCTCACCTTGATCACAAGAATGTTCTCAAACTTTTACATTCCTAGAAAAAACACAAGGACACCACGGATCTGCATTCCAAAGTCAAACAACACAACGGGTTCAAACACAGAAAATAGCCACTCAATTCTGGCGAAAGGGCTCCGAAAACAGGGAAAAACCTATATAAATTACCTCCAAAAATCCCAAAGAAAGATGTCCACGTGTTCCTCTGCGAGTCTAGAAGAATTCCAAGCCCTTAAACTTCAAAATCCATAAACAAAAGCGAAGACAATCCATAAATACTCAATGCTATCCATAATACTGCCCTGTGCACAGGGGCTCCAAAGATAATACGAAACACCCCAGAAAATGCGGGAATGGAGGGAGATCATCAATATGAAAGTTGGAGATTACCTGTGGAGAAGGTCCCCTCCAAATTTCGGCTCAAAACTCTAAGTGGTTTGTATGAGGACCCGAATCCCCACGAGAGGATTACTGTTGAATCAGCAGCTTCTGGAGGCCTTTGTTGGTTTGTGTGAGGACTCATGAAAGGGACTCAGTGCGCAAAAATGGATCACGAGTATGTTCGGATGCCCCCGTCGAATTTTAGAAGTGGTTTCGTGCGAAACGGACATCGGATTTGGATTCAGCGCGCGAAAATGATGGAAATCGGCTATTTGGATGTATTTTTTCTGAGTCCGGATGCCCGAGAACGGACACCCGGAAGTTTTCAGTATTTTTAGGTTCACGGGAGGAGCCGTGGACCGCCGGGTGACACATGGCAGAGCCGGATTGGCCGGCGCAGAGCGTGCGGTCCACGGAGTCTCGCGGCCGGGTGCATGGACCGACGCGGGGATGCGTGGCTGCACGGGAGTGGCCGGCTCACGCGGCCAGGTCCACACAGCGCTGCGAGATGGCACGGTCTATGGCAGGCGCGTGCACCGGGCGCAGCGAGCGGAGGCGATGGACGCGTGGCGGCTGCGGATTGGGCCGGCCACTATGCGGGTCGTGCACGGAGTGGCGCGGGGCAGGTGGCCGTACCGGGGGGCAGGCGGGCAGCGTGCGGGCGCGGCCACGTGTCGGCGCGGGGTTGGCGGCACCAACCACCCGCGCGGAGGGTGCGGGCCACGCGGCGCAGCGTGGTTCGCTGTTTTCGCTGTTTGCTCTGCGGGGCCACGTGGCGCAATGAGGTTGATTCGGGCGCAGATAGTTTGGGGTACATTTTGGGTACTGTTTGCGCCCGAAACATTCGGGCGCCCGAAAATTATCCCTCAAAGTGCTTTTTTACTCGGATTTCAGCCTATATATAGGCTTTGGGTGGCTCATTTCGGGATTTTTGGAGTTCTTCTTGGAGCCCCCCCTTGGCAGAGCTCTTCTTCACCAAGTCCTCCACCTTTTTAAGGATTGTGAGAATTTTTGGAGGCCGTGGCATCGGCGTTTTCTGCGACGCGGCACACTTCGACGCTCCTTTGTTTTTAGCTTCTACCGTCGCATTTCAGTGCGCGAGGCCCCTTGAGCTACCCCGATGAAATTTTGTGTCGATTTTTGCAGAAGCGCGTTCGCGAGAGGTACGTCTTCGATTTCCGTGTTGATCACTTCGCTTTGTTTCGAGTTTTTGGTAGGGTTTTTGAGGCATCTTTTGACCCCCTTTTTCTGTGACAATGTTTTGGACAACAGAGCTTGTTGGATTTTTATCTCGGTGCACGGTTGTCGGATTTCAGCCTGTGAGGACTCGATCGACATCTACGCTTCGAGAGGAATGCAACTGTATTTTTATCGGAATTTTCGGAGGACTCTTCGAAGGTGATATTTAAGCTTCTTCGTGACTGATTTCCGCAGATTTGTGACTGTGAGGGAATTTGGCTTACCGCGATGTTTTGTGCGTATCTTGGCCTACAAGTGTCGGAATGAGGAGTATAAATACTCGATTTGCATCTACTCGTCGCGAAGATCACAACTGTGATTTTTCTGGATTTTTCGGATGACTGCACGCAGGTGAAAATTCCCTTTTCTGTGCTAGCTTGCAAAACAGCAAATGCTGTTTGGGGTATTGATTGTGTTATTGGCTGTGATGCTAGTTTGAGCAGAGGCTTGTGCGACCGAGCACTGAGGGTGCGGTTTTGGCAGTTTTCATTTGTGGTGACGGCGCACTTCACCGACTTCGGCTTTGCCTGCGGAAAGCGATTCAGGTGGGTTGCTTCGTCTCCAGAACCGGTGGACGGTTCTCTAATTCTACCTGATAGAATGCATGCATGTTAGTGTACCAACATATGGTTGAGTTGTAAGCTTGGCAAGTGGTATTTGTTGAGAAATTGCAAGATATGATATTCATGTTATGCCTAGTGAAACTTGTAAGATTTAGATATCTGTGATTATGATTAATGAAAGCTTACCTAAAGGAAGCATTACACTGTGTGATTGATAGCATGTATAATTTAATGTAGCACCTATAAGATTGAGATGTAAGCATAAGAAATGATACAGTTCATGTGGATTGAGGCTTACATGATTTATTGTACATGTTGGGTTCCTTCAAGATCTTATACATATTTAAATGGTTGTATTCACCAATGCTAGTTGAGAGCATGTTTAGGGATATGAGACTTATTTTGATTGATTTTGGTGATCATATCTGTTAATGTTCCCTACTTATGATTCGGTTTATTTAAATGCTATTGTTGGAACTTGACCTAGCACCCCGTCATATGTTGCATGTTTAACCAGACTAGTAGAGAACCTTCACTTGGACTAGGTTCTTTTGTGCTTTAGACATCCCACACCTTGCATATTTCCTGGACTTAGTTTTTCCTTGCCCGGGTAGTGGGCCGAGTAGTCAAGTTATTGTGGGACATTGTTGCACTCGTGCCTGGGGGCCGAGTGGAGTCTGATAGCTAAGTTTAGACCTGTACTAGTGTTGTTGGGAGCCGTTTAGGTAGACGGTGGTCTCGGGCCGTTGAGTATCTTCCTGTTAGTGTTGTTGGGAACCGTTTGGGTTGACGGTGGTCCCGGGTCGTTGAGTGTCGTCCGACCAGTTTTGTTAGCCCTGAGTTGTAGGTCGATCCCGACTGTGGAGTATCTCCAGCCTGTGTGTTTAGCGTGGCGAGTTGAGTGTTTCGTTTTGGGAGCCGTTTGAGTCGACGGTGGTCCCGACTGTGGAGTACCTCCAGCCAGTGTGTTTTGTCCCACGAGTTGGTTGAGTTCGTTAGTGTCTCGAGATTTGTGAGAGCTGGTTAGCTGAGTCGTCGAGAGTACTCCGACCGTCGTGCGAGATGTTTGGGGATCTTGAGTCCTTCTGTACTGAGAGTGAGCGTGGATTTTGACTATAGCCTGCATGTGCCAATGTTCGATACTCTATGCCGCGCCGTTTTCCTCAATTGGGGTCGCGCCCACTGAGATATTGCAGTGGATGCGATGGTTGGCATGTTGAGGCAGTTTTCCGCAGTGGATGCGATGATGGGCCTGATGAGGCAGTTTTGCGCGAGGGGTGAGTTAATCCGTGTGGGACGCCCTACGTAAGTCCCATCCTTTTGTGGATGTGTGGCAGTAGGTGGGCGCGGGCTTGACTGGACCCTATGAGGCAGTCAGATCGATTGGGTCGATTGAGCACCTTGGGTGCGTGTGGTTGCATATCTTTCATCTGTATCACCCATTGAGCATTTAGATGGAGGCATGGTAGTTGTAGAGTATCTCCGGCTTTTCTTATTCAGTTTTTACTGCATTGTTATCTTATGCCTCTAGTAGACTTAGTGGGCAGACCGTCGGGCTTGGTGGCGGTACCCACTGAGAACTACGTGTTGATGTAGTTCTCACACCCGTTGGGGGTTCTCCCCCTCATTTTTCTTTCCTCTCATTTGTTTTGCAGAGTCATCTTCGGTAGATGCTGATTCTGTTGTTGCTATTCGAGGTGAGGGAGTCGCGAGCTAGATCCCTACCTATCTTTGGAGTGTAGCTGTCCCCCCCCCCCCCCCCCCCCCCCCCCCCCCACATTGGAGATCTGTAGTACAGTCAGTAGATTATTTTATTTCTACTTTTGAGAGATTGTTGTATTATGAGGATCTGACTTGTATTGAGAGTCTGTACACTGATGTACATTTATTTTAGTTATCTCCCCGTTTGGGTTCTTGGATCTTTGTATCAGAGGATATTGTATGTTTTGATTTTTGGGAGATGGATATTGTATCTTTATTTCCAGTTGTATAGTGTTGGATTTGAGTTTTACAGCTTTTTATTTTACAGCTTTGATATCTATTTAGGTGTAGTAGATCTTTTCTTCGCAGGTTGGACGCTTCGCCTATGCGGGGTTTTCGTATAGGTGGCGGATCTGTTAGCGAGCCCGGGGCGCAGTTTCGACCCCGGGGCGTGATAGTTTGCTCTGGGAAAGCTCAGGAATGCCAACAATCTTAGGGATGAACAAGCTCGCTAAAGTGGGGAAGAAGATGATCAAAATGCCCTCAAATCCCTCCAAGAATCCTCAAGAGTGGTAGGAGAGTGTTCTTACTCCTCCTCTTGTCGCAACTTGCATCACCAAAAGTCCAAAAATGGAAGAGGAGACTCCATTTTATAGCCACCATGCAATTCTGTCCAAAAATCAGCTTCAAGCCCAACTTTCGGGCGCCCGGACATGTGGCGCCCATCCGAGCTGCGCCCGAAACTCCGATCGCGCGCCACGTGGAAAGGCGGCATGGGCTGCGCGTTGATTGTACCGGGTCTTCCGCGCCCGCACATCCGCCTAATCCCGCACTGCCACGTGTCCTGTACGGCTCCAATCACTGCGCGACGCGTGTCCCAATTGACCCGTGGTCCGCGACTCCATGGGCTCACTTCTGGGTGCCCGAAACCCCATTCTGGGCGCTCGAATCCTCCCAAAAATACAAAAATATGCGTTTTTTAGCGGTTTTTCGCGCTGAGTCTCTTTCTCACATCCGTTTGGTGCAAACGCACTCGACACACAAAGATAGGTTTCTACATGCCGCTAGCCACGTAGCCAAGCATCATAGGGATTCGAGTCACCACAGACTTTCTCCCCAAAGTCCGGACCCCGAAGCCAAAACTTCAAATTTTTAGATTTTTTTCGAAAATTCCTGATTCACGCAAAAATTCTCCGAAAACCTTCTAGAACTTTCTAGAAGCTTATCAAAATATCCGAAGAGTATCAAACACCCTTCCACACATTAGAACTCCGTAATTTGCTGAAGTTCAATGCACTACAATGATGATGGGATTAGGGCATGATCGGAGACCATCGGATGAGATGCTGATGTAAACTGGGCGCTCAGCCCGAGTTACTACAGGAATCAAAGACACTAATCCTTAATAAGGAGGTGACGGAAGCGCGATCAGAGGCCGTCGGATCGAGTTGTCAGGCGGGTCAACCGTTGATCTCGAATTGTCCTTGATTAGGGGACAAATAAAATAAAAGAATAAAATAATGGCGAAGGACAAAAAGAATGATCAGCGATCTTGTCACACGTGATGATTATTAAATGAGATTTCGCCAATCACCCGAATGTCACTTCAGGCGACTGCCGAGGGGGCATTGTTGAGACCAAAAATTGCCACTTAGGAAAACGGCACAGTTAAGATGGCCGGGCTGGTCAATTTGAATTAGGAAGCGACACGTGGCATAGAAAATAGTCAAACAAGTCAACCGATCTGGTCAAAGAATAAGCCCATATTCAAAACACTTAGAATCGGTTGATCAAGTGAAGGGTTGATCATCGGCTCCTTGAGCTGATTGATAACAAAGAGTCAAAAATAAAATCGGTCTTCGATTTCATCAGCCGAATAGAAAGATGGGCCGAAGCTTAGAATGGATAGATACGAAAATGGATAATGAAAAATTGTAGGGCGCAAATCCCGCAACCAATGCAAATTTGGCAAGCCACGTCGCGTATCAACGATCACCAAGAATCACGCTATGGCACGCAATATTCAGGATGAACGTAAATGGAAAGACGCTACTATCTATCTGAGGAATTTTCGAAAGGAAAGTGGCCAAGGAATACGCAACAATTTTTCGAAGAATACGCCGTTATTTAGAACAATTTCCCGAAGAAAACGTCGTTACCTAAAACGGCGATTACCTAAAACGGCGATTAATCCTAAGAGGGATTCGTACGTGTATAAATAAGCAAACTCTCTTCTGTTAAAGGGGTCCTACAATCGTGTAAGCCAACGACCACTCTGCTTTGTCAATACCTTCAATTCCTATATCTACCACTTTTTTAGACTATTTTTTTTTTTTTTTTTTTTTTATCGCTTTCCTTACCGCTTTTCTATAAGTAGTCTTAATCTTGTAATCGAATGCATCTAACTCTTTTTCATCTCGAGCAATACAAAGCGATTTGGCTCGTTCGGGCCGAGCCGATTTCTTGAACAACCTTTTGAGTCATCATACGATAAATAGTCCGACTTTTCTATGCCGAATTCTATGCCATATTTGATTAAGAAGAATCTGATCGAGTAAATTCCTTCTCAACCTCATCTGATCGAAAACTGAAGCAGATTAACGGTCAGCACTACCTTCGACTCTCAACAACAGCATACGAAACAAAAATACACCAGAGAAGACAGTATGATCTAGTTTTCACTTCCATCCATCATCCACAACCATAGTTTTGGAAAGAAAACTTTGCCTGGTAAAGCTTTTTGTCTACTGTTTTATTGGCTTAAATAAAGAAATCTAGCTGGCTAGCAATATGGTTGGCCTGTCTTAAAGCACGACAGCCAGCAAGAATACCTAAAATAATCCTGAAAAAAAAATAAAAAATAAAAAAAAAAATAAAAAAAAAAAAAAATAAAAAAGAAGGGTAAAAGACTGCCTTCCTAAACGTCACTTTCCTTCCTCTTGAAAGAAACCCACCAGGCCACCAATAGGTGGAGGAAACCCACTATCTCAAGTTTTAATAAAACAGCAACAATGTTGAATTGGTATTATAAGACCAAAACAATATTTTCCGCCTACCATCTTTCTAAAAGGAGGCAAAGAAGAACAAAGTGGGGGGCTCAACCCTAATTCCTCAATCACATAAGAGGAGCTAATTAGCAACAACATCTTTACTTCACCATTCATCCTGCAGTCTCTTTGCTAAAGGAGGTATCTTCTCTTTTCTCTCTCTAGACTTGGATTCTGAGTCTCTCTTCATTGTAGTTGGTCATATGCTAGAAGGTGTTATATGTTATTCCCATGGGAGATATTGTTGGCAATAATTATGCAGTGATGTTTGTCCTTTTTTTTTTTAGCATTTACGCTGCAGTAGTACAAACTATGCAAATGAAACATAACATACTTACAAAATTACGAACATCTTATACTCTTTGGGCATCCACCTTAAATTTTTGTCCACCAGAAATCATTTATTCTTTCTGCTAACCTCCCTCTATGCCAGTTTAAAATTGTGCATATATATTTGTGGTTCTACCTAATATCTAGTTGTATGAAGAAAGAGCTGTAATTGAGGGCACAGGAATCTGTCTCATAGATGTGTAGTCTTCATCATGTAGATCTATTGGGTTGAATAAGACAGATTGATATTTGCATTATTAGGAAACTGGTATAGATGCAGTCCATAGATCAAATGTAGAGAAGTACATGTAAGACTATTGGAGGGTTGTTTCCTATTAGATCTATTTTTACATGTTTTTAGTCAATTCCAAGAGGCCATGGGGTTAATTCCCATATCAACAGTATTTTTTTTATTATTTTTTTTTATTTGAGAGTAAACTGGGAGAGAAAAACACACCCAAAAAGAGTATAATATTAATGGAAGTATTTACAACCTGTACAGTACAGAAATACTGTCATTATGGACACCAACCTTTAAAATATCTAAAAATAGCATCAAGCCCGATTAGATCCTAACCCAACACCTTTTGCTTATACAATCCTAGAATTGTATCCCCACAATCAACAGTCATAACATAAAATAGGAGATCAAACCTCATAATAATCAAAACATGCAGATATGCATGAATTACTAAAAGCTAAAACCCTCCCCCTTTTACTTTTTTGTTTTCAAGCCAACCTTTTCTTGTCTTTGCATCCTCTGCCTATTGTTTAATGCTAGCCACATAAAAATTTGACCTTAAGGGGCATGGAGCAAAACCAAATTTTCTTAGAAAAAGGCCTCCTCACACCTCCAAAGTTGAGAAAGTTACAGACGGATTTTACAGTAAATTTCCCTTCTCTTGACCATCACCAGCAAATTCTATCCTCATCTTCATTTAATCTTACATTTCTCACCTCTTGTAATAGTTTGACTGCATCTTTGGCAAGATTACTGGGTTAGTTTCTCATCAACAGATTAACAGGTTAAACTCCCATCCTTTATCTGGTCTATTATCTCTTCTGCCAGTGCATGTAGAAATGTCTCCTTGATCTTTGTCAGGCGCGTGAGTAAGGTTTAAAGAATTGTTCATGGGCCCAGATCATGGACTGCATGCAAGTTTTCAACATCTTGTCAGTGCGCAATCATCCTGTACGAAAAAATGGTTTAACTAAAATTGATATAAGAATAGCTTTCTATGAATTTTTAGGCAATTTAAAGTTCCACTCTTCAATACTAGCACAAATTACCAGGGTATCAATTCTTTGAATTATTAAGACAAACCAAAACTTATTGAACATTGTTTAACTCCGTAGAGTAACAACGCTTTCATGTTCTGTCACAGCTGTGATTTTATCAAAATAGTTGGTGCTAGGCAAGCACAGCTAACATTTTTCTGTTCCTATGAACACAGAAATGGTACATTTATTAGGGGCTTGAGTAATTAGACCCATTTTAAGGTAAAGTTGTTATACAAAAGGCAACAAAAAGAATGTTAGTAGTGTGCAGCATGGCAGTTTGCTGTCGACTAGCAACAAGGATTAGAATTGCTAATAGAGTAGTCACATTCTAGTTTCTACATGATTTTTATTTGCTTTTATCATAACTTCTACAAGTTGGGAGTAATTGATACTCCAGATTGTAGGATATCTCTTTTCATTGTAGGTTGGCTCGTGGGGCCCTCTAACCTAGCTGAAATTTCTGCGGAAGTCCAATTTGAATAGAGCTATTCTAGAAAGTACTATCTAATTAATATCTTTTTTATTTTTATATCCCAGTATATTTGTTCTGCAGCAAAAGCAGAAGCCTAAATTGGAGCTTCTTTTGAGGCCAAGAAAAGCTCTTTTTTTTCTTCTTCCCTTCCTGCTGCAACACTGCTTACAATTCTTGCTTGCGAAAAACACGTTCTTCCTTGAAGATGATTGCTCAAACCATATAATGACATATTTCATTAACTAAAACGAACTAGGACTAAATCAACTTGAACATCTCTATGTTACGTTTTAGAACAATGGCATCAACGAATGAAGCTCCAAGCTGGGCAGATCAGTGGGGTGCAGGTGGAATAGGAGACAGAGGCGACGCCGACAAAGAGGCCAAAGCGAAAGAGAATGACAAAAAGAGCACGGGCAACGCAAAGTCTTTGGCTTCTGCGAGCTTCAACAAGGCCAAGGCCACTGCGATAACGGGAGCACAGAAGGTGAAGAGTGGAACGAGCACAGGCTTCAAATGGGTTAAGGCTAAGTACCAGAAGCCGAGTTCAAAATGAATTAGTGAATGATCCTGTTGCAATGACTCAGGAAGATGAAATGTTCATGCAGAGTGCTTCATATCTGAAATAGACTGGGAGAAGTTCAGTCCGCAAGAGTGTGATGTAATGTTGCTAATCAGAGTGTGCTGCCTATAACAGTAGATTTTCTAAGCAATTATTTGATTTGTTTGGGTGTTATTTATCTTTTGTTTAAGGGTGATTGATTGTGATTTCTTTTTTGATTGAGGTCTGCTACTAAGATATAAATACTCTGAATGAGATTGATGCACAAAGACTCATTTAAACATGCTCAATCTCTTTAGCAAAAGCTCACTTGTTTGAATGGTGATGATCAAGAGATTAGCCATGTTGTCATCTTCTTATCACATGTAACACTGCAACTACATAATATGCATACTTTAGATTAAAAGTATGAGATGAGTGGAAGCAAATGGGTTAATAATGCACAGACATACTGACGAACCAATTACAAGTGTACAAGTAACAATCTTTATGTAAAAATAAGGACTTAAGTGAAACAACGAGAAAGTTTAGGAGCTAAGATGTCAAACTCAAAAGTTGAGTACCAAACAAAAACCTATGTAAAAGTTTAAAAGTTTAGGATTACTAATGCAATTTATTCATACCTTTTTGCCTTCTTCAAGAAAAAAGTTACTTGTAATTTTCACAAAATTTCTAATTTCTTTTTTTATTTTTTTGTCCAAAAATTGGGAGCCCGACCTCGAGTACTCTAAACCTCCCCCAACCTGAGACCAAACGCAAGATCCCAAAGCCTAGCTAGATAATTATTAAAAAAAAAAAATGCTAATTGTGCAATTTTTTTTTTTTTTTTTTTTCTTGTGCATCTCACACCACATCTATTCAATTAGTGGGAATGAATGGAATATTATTTCATCACTAGGTGAAGTGATTAGCAGGCATATCCCACCCAATAGATGAGTAAAATATAATTTTTATTTTTTTATTTTTTTATTTTTTTATTTTTTTTTTTTTTTTTTCTTTTGCAGTGTATAAATGGCAAGGTTTTTTTTTTTTTTTCACCCTTTTTTTTTCAAAAATGGGAAGCTTGACCCCTTTACACCTCAGCTTTAAAGTAGCTCGGGTGTTTTTTCAAATTAACTTTTAAAAAATTTATATTTGAGTAAATAATTTTATTAAAATTTTATTTGATCAAATAACTTTATTTTATCAAACTCAGCACCAAGGTGGAATAATAATTAAAATAATTAAAATATGATGAATCATTCACCATATTTAATAAAATTTAAAAGATGATGAATCAAGAAAAAGTTGATTCATAAATTTTTTTTATTTATATATAATTCTAGCAACAATACAAAAATCTCAAAAAAAAATAATAATAACATATAATTCTAACAACCTAAAAAAAAAATCTAGCAATCCACGCATAAAATCCTAACAATAGAGCAAAAATTTTAAATAATTCTAACAACCGCACAAAAATTCTTAGATACAAAAAAATTCATAAACAATACCCACAATTTAAGAACGGGGAATAATTCACAGCTTTTTGAAAGACGGACTCACTTCTTTCCTACCGCTGAGTTAGACAAAATAAAGCAAATTTGTCAATTAAAATTTTGATAGAATCATTTAGCAAATTTTATATATATTTATAAAAATTATTGTTTAAAAAAAAAAGAAAAAAAAAAGGCGGAGTTGCTTCATTTAGAACCCGACCGCAAGACGCTGCCCAGTGGATGTCTCACCGCTGGAATACTTTGGTTTGGCTTTTCTCATAAGATTTTAAAGAATAATAGGGTGAAATATATGATAGTCCGTCAAACTCCCGAGAATTGTAATTTAATCCTTGTTCTTCAACAATATCATCCCTGGATGCATTTGCCATCCAAAATCATTACTGTCAGCTTGAAGTTCTGCATATCACCATGCAAACAACAGAGATTTTGGATGCTAATAGCAAACTCAAGGATGACAATATTAGGTAATGTAAGAAACAAATGAAATAACAGGCACCACCTAAGTGCAATTGCTTAAAAGTTTAGCCGCAAGCCCTGGGTTTTACCGAAAAAATAGTTAATTACTAAGGTCTCATTTGGTACTGCTGACATTGAATTTTTTCTCATGTCCTCGGTATTCATATAATTGAGCTCACCAAATATATCCTTTTCAATAGAACAAGGAGAGAAAAAAAAAAAAAAAGAACCCAAAATAGATTGCAAAGAATCAGCGAAACGCTAGCACATTCAATTATATAAAATTTGAGTATAAATGGAAAAAGACACAAGATCTTTCATTGTTTAACGGCATTTTCCTTTTTTCTTTTTAACAGCATTGTTTAACAGCATTTTCCTTTTTTCCTTTGAGTATAAATGGAAAAAGATACAAGATCTTTCATTGTCTAACAGCATTTTTTTTTTTCTTAAGCCAAATTACACTTTTGGTCCTCAAACTATGAGGAGCCTCACACTTAGGTCCTAAAGCTTCAATTCCTTACAATTTTTAACCTAAAATTTTAACAATGTTACGGTCAAGTCCCACATGTCCAACTTAGTTAACTAAATAATGATGTGTCACTCATATAATACTAATATTTTTTTTGAGGAGCAGATAGCATGCTACCACTTCATTCATGTAGAAATTGAACTAGGGAACAAAGTAAAGCAAATAGGCTCTGAGCGAAAAAAAATAAAATAAAATAAAATAAAATAAATAAAATAAAAGAACAACTAAACACATAGGGAGGCCCAGAGGGTTATGCAAGTGCGGATAGTCGCCAAAAGCTGGCTAGGGGGAGTACTCTTCTTCTCGAATATTCTGTTGTTTCTCTCCCTCCAAATTACCCACCACACGATAGCGATAATCTCCAAATCACTATGACCTAGGGTACCGCTATTATGAGAGCACACATCCAGAGTGCCCCAGCTTAGTTAGAAGAGAGCAAGACCCGTTTATTCACCAGCACTCCCTGCAGGAGGGATCTGGTAGTTGGGCAACTCAGAAATAGATGGTCCACCGTCTCGGGCACGTCCCCGCACAAACCAGATTCACAGTCACCCGACCACCCCCGCTTGATCAAATTATCCTTCGTAGGGATTCTATCCTTCAGCAATAACCACCCAAAAAAATTAACTTTTAGGGGGGTTCGGATGCTCCAAAGGCTGATGTACCTATCATCTCTGGTTCCTCCGTCTTATAGGAAATCGTATAAGGATTTTACGGAAAATGTTTCGGAGTTGGTCCATCTCCACCTGACTTCGTCCTTTCTGTTTGACAACCCAATATTGACTAAGCTTCGATTTGAGTTCCGAGATCTAATCTCTATCTAACAACGTTCTAGGTTCGAATCCTTGCAGAATCTTATTCCACTTCTAACCTGACCTACCGTAGCATTCACTAACCCTGTAAGTTTTCGGCATTACGTTGTTATAGATAAGCGGGTAAGCGAAGGTAAAGGCGCACCCTCAACACCAAATATCTGACCAGAAACTAACATTACGTCCATCCCCAATTCGGAAAGAGGAACCACACCTAAAAATGTCCCTGCTCTCTAAAACACTCTTCTACCACTGAGAGTAAGGCCTGAAGGAAGCCCCCTCTTTAGGAGGTTTCCTCCGAGAGTAATACAATCGCTCCACTAGGTGCACCCACTGCAGGTTCTTATCCGAGAGGAATCTCCACCACCATTTCGTAAGGAGGGCTAAGTTCATGTCCTCTAGGTCTTTGATCCCAAGACCCCCATCCTCCTTACTCCTACACACCGTCTTCCATCGTACCAGGCATTGTCCTCCGTTTATTGTAGTCCCGCCTTTCCAAAAAAACGCCCTTCTAAGTGCCTCAATCCTCCTTATAACCCATTTGGGTGCTTTGAATACGAGAAGAAGTAAAGCGGCAGGTTCGAGAGGACCGCGTTCACCGGGATAAACCTTCCGCCTTATGAAAGGAGTTTAGCTTGCCATCCTCCGATCCGCTTCTCTACTTTGGTAATAATCGGCCACCATCCGGCTTTTGACAGCCGTCTGTTCGAAAGCGGAAAACCCAGGTATCGAATCAGGAAGGAGCCCAGTTTGCATCCAATGACCTCAGCTAGTCTCTCGCCTATTCGATCGTCCTTGCCCAGGTAGAAGAGCTTTGATTTGGTCTTGTTAATCTTCAGACCAGAGGCCCACTCGAAAAGCTACCACACAAATAGGAGATTGGACACCTATCTTTGCTTAGCCTCACACAAGAAGACTATGTCATCTGCATACTGGATGCAGAAGACCTTACACGTCTTACTAGGTCCAATCCCCCTCATAAGTCCGGTACCCACCGCTCTATTTATAAGTCTCGCCAAACCTTCTGTAATCAAAAGAAATAAATAAGGTGAAAAAGGGTCTCCCTGACGCAACCCCCTTTTCACTTTGATCCATTTAGTCGGGGTTCCGTTTACAAGTATTGCGAGTTTGGCGTTAGTAAGACACTGCTCGATCCAACTGCACCACAGTTGGTTCGCCCCTAGCCACTTCAAGACCGAGCACACAAATACCCAACTAACCTTGTCGTATGCTTTTTCAAAATCAGCTTTAATACCAACACCATCGATTCCAGCTTTGGTGCACCAATTGATGATATCAGTCGCAGTAGCGAATGAGTCCAAGATAAATCGGCCCTTAATGAATGTCGTTTAAGATGGAGAGATGATGTCCTTCAACTGTCCTTCGAGCCTATTTACTAGGACTTTGGATATAATCTTTTGTACCCCGTTAATAAGACAGATCGGCCGAAAATCGTTAGCTGCTTTAGATCCCTTTATCTTCGGAATTAGACAAATAAACAAGTAATCCATCGGCCCAGAGTTCATAGTTCCGTCAAAAAGATCTCGAAAGATACTAAGCAGGTCCCCTTTAATTACCTCCTAGAATTCCTGGTAGAACCGTAAGTTAAACCCATCAGGTCCCGGTGCTTTATCTTCTCCTAACTAAAACACGGCCTTTTTAATCTCGCTTAGCGAGAAAGGGACGGTGAGAAGCTCATATTTAAGGAAGAGCTTGGAGCCTAATAGATTACTCCAATCCCTAAACGACTGGTTGGTCGGTCCATCGGGAGCGAAGGTGTCTTTGAGTTTGTTGTAGAAATACTCCCTTTTAGCTTCCTCCCCAGAGATAACTTTCTCGTCATCTTCCACCATTCCTATAGCATTCAGATGTCTTCTCCCGTTAGCAACAATGCGGAAGAATTTCGTATTCTCGTCTCCTTCTTTAAGCCACTGTTGTCCAGCTCTTGCCTTCAAAGAGTCTCCTCGTCAACGATAACTCTACCTAAGTGGTTCGACCGGTCAGCGAGTTGGTCAGGGGAAAGGTAATGATGCTCCTCCAACTAGTCAAGCCTCAGTATCTCTGTCGAGATATCTAACTTAGCTTTAGAGATGCTGTAGAAATCCAAAGCGCACCATTCCCTAATCCTGATACGACAATGCCTAAGTTTAGCCGTGAATGTAAGTACACTAGTCCTTTTACTAGACACCTCGTTCCACCAAATAGGACCAGCGAGCGGAAGTCCTCCCTACCCAACCATATGTTCTCGAATCTGAATAAGCGGCGGGGTATCACGTCACTAGTGGTGAGGTGGATCAAAGAGTGATCCGAGGTAATGCTAGGGGCCGCCATTACTTTTGAAAGTGGAAAAGCATGGTCCCACTCAGTGGAAATAAGAAAGTGATCAAGCCTAGCAAGGGTAGGACGACTTTGCATATTGGACCACGTAAAGTTCTGATTACCCAATGGTAGGTCGATTAGCTCGAGTTCGTTGATCATGCCAGAGAACATATTCATCAGTTTACCGCTCCAACACTTACCCATCATCTCTTGAAGGTTCTTGGTAAGATTAAAATCACCACACATCACCCAGAGACCGTTACATAACCCTTTTAGTTCAACTAGCTCAGAGCATAATCTTGCCTTCCCGTCCTACATTAGGGGCCCATACACATTTGTGAGATAAAAAGTCATGTTGCTGCTACAGTGGTGAAGACGAATAGTAAGGGAGAAATTACGAACTACAGTGGTGAAGACGAATAGTAAGGGAGAAATTACGAACGAGGACCTCGCTGCATACAAAAGCGTTGGAGTTCCAGCAGAAGATGAGACCCCCTGCCACCCCCTCAGACTTGACGAAATGGCATTTGTCAAACAGGGAGCCCGCAAAAGATCTAAGGAAGGAGTGTCAAACTGCTTCTACTTTGGTTTCTTACAAACAGTTAACAACTCTACTGAACTTCGAAAGAGCAAATTTCACTAGACTTCTTTTAGAGAGATCATTCAAACCCCTAACATTCCAGCTGCATATTTGAATCATGAAAAAAGAGAGAGCAACTTCTAAACCCAAGTAGTCGTTGCGAAACCCCTAAACGGAGCTGCAGATAAAGTCATTTAAGTTGCGGGCCTCCGACTCGTCTAGTAGGACTCCGCACTTGGAACTCCTCTTCTTGGTCCTGTTCAAATTTCGAGATCCAGCGTCCGACATAGCCAAAGTCCTCCCCGTGTTCCCCATGTATCGCAGAGTCGAGGGGTCGCACACAGTTCCTTCGACCAAGAATGTTTTGCGAGAGATGTCTTTCTCCAACATGGGAGAACTGTCACCAAAAGATAGCCGCGGATTTTTCCTATGAGGGGTGGCAGGAGCAATGCAGGAATCATCGTCGGCAGATCCCGGGACGCAAGGTGCGCAGGGCTTCGCCCTCGGAGGCATCTCGCTGGGCACAAGGGCGGAAGGTCCTCCCTCGAACTCAGACTCGTTCACGGGACCGAGGGGTGGCACTGTGGCTAATGTTGTATTTTAATTATCGTTACATCATCAACTATGATACTGTTACATCAACGCCATATTAGTAATAAGTCATATTCGGTCAACTAAATTAGACATCGAGACTTGGTTGCAACAATCTACAAAGTTTGAGCTAGAAATTACAAGAAATTAAAGTTCAAGGACCAAAATATCACAACTGTCATAGTTTGAGGACCAAAAGTATAATTTAGCCATTTTTTAATAAACTCAAGGATGGCACATAGCTATTTATGAATTCTCCTGTGTTTCTAGAAATCTTATTGTCAAAACTAGAAAGAATGGATTGAAACCAGATCAATAGATGTTTGCTACAAAAACTGATGACTGCCACCCTGGTTAGCTGTTTAATAAACACTCCCCCTCACATATACATATTAATTTAGGAAAAATATTTCTCATTTATCGGCCATCAATCATTCCTGAAACATTGTACACTTTGATCAAGGACCTATCTGGTGGCTTAACAAACTGGTTTATGTAATACCTGGAAGGGAGAGAGTGCATAAGTACTTGCAGAATACTAGGGTAGAAGTAGAGTTGAGTAGAAGGGGTGATACTTAGCTTAAGGCGCGCACTGCAACGTTCCTGAAGAAGAGGGAGGTGAGGCCATTCAATATCTAGAGGGAGCGGACAAGAGCGCATGTAAAGTACCGGGGCTTTGGATAGCGCGCCGACCACACAGATGGCTTGGAGCAGAGAGTTGCCTTGGGCATGTTGCATCTGAGTTTACAGTTGATGCCGGGTTGATTCGGATCAACGCGGAAGCTCCAGCTCGATTCGGGGTTTTTCCGGGCTTTGTAGGCCGATTGAGGATGAGATTGGGAATTTCAGACGTCACCGTGGAGTGCCGGAAATTCGGGAAAACTTGGAATGAGTGTACTTTCAGATTACAGCGAGGTTCGGGAAGTTCCGGACTGACGCGGAGGACCCGGAGTCAAAAAGTGAGTCGGAACTGGCAATTTTGGAGCCGGTAATTGATTTGAGCACCCCGACTCAACGGATGAGCTTTTTGAAGAGAAAAAGCTGTGAGCGCGTGTATTTTCGATTTACAGCGGAGTTCGGGAAGTTCCGGGCAGCGGCGGAGAGCCCGAAGGCAAAAAGTGAGTTGGAGTTGGATTATTGGAATTAATTAATTAGTTAATTAATTAATAAATCCCTTTTGCTTTATAAAAAGCTGCCTCCACCACCTCCCTGATGCAGCAGAGAAGAAAAAGAAAGAAAGGAAAGGAAAAGAGAGGAGAAGGAAGAAGAAAGAGAAGGAATTGGAGCTTCTTGATTTTTGGACTCGCCGTTGGAGGCCGCGTGGAGCTCGTGGGCGTGCGGCGCGCGACAACGAGGTAAGCAAAATTCTCCTTTTTGCAGTTTTTGAGGTTTTTTCGGTGTTTTGAAGCTTTGAGGATTTTTAATTGGTGTTTAAAAATCATGAAAATTGTGGATTCTTGGATTTTTGGGGATTTTTGGATTTTATCGGATTTAATGGGGTTTTTGCGGAGTTCGCCGTCGCCGGCGGCCGCGCGCGCGCGCAACGGCGCACGCGCGGCGCCAGGGTGCTGCTGTTGGCAGCACCCTGTGGCGGTGCCGCTGGGCGCGGCGCCGCGTGCAGCAAAGTGCTGCACGCGGCGCTGCCTGGCCGCGCGCGGGTGCGCGCGGCAGGGCCGCGCGCAAGTGCGCGCGGCGCTGCCTGGCCGCGCGCAGGGGCGCGCGGCAGGGCCGCGCGCAGGTGCGCGCGGCACCTCCTGGCCGCGCGCAGGTGCGCGCGGCAGGGCCGCGCGCGGGGGCGCGCGGCAGGGCCGCGCGCGTGCGCGCGGGCCCTCCTGGCCGCGCGCAGGGGCGCGCGGCAGGGCCGCGCGCAGGTGCGCGCGGCACCCCTTGCCCGCGCGCAGGGGCGCGCGGCAGGGCCGCGCGCAGGTGCGCGCGGCACCCCTTGGCCGCGCGCAGGTGCGCGCGGCATGGCCGCGCGCGGCAGGGCCGCGCGCGGGCCTGCGCGGGCCGCGCGGGCCGCGCGCAGGCGCGCGCGGGCCTGCGCGGGCGCGCGGGCGCGCACTGCTGCGCGCAGCGGCCGCGCGCGCGCGGCGGGCTGCGCGGGCGCGCGCAGCGCCGCTGGGCGCTGCGCGCAGCGCCGCTGGGCGCCGCGCGCAGCGCCGCAGGGGCACTGCGCGACGCGCTGCAGCGCCGCGCAGCAGCCCCTGCGCCGCGCGGTTTGGCTTGGCGCCGCGCGGTGGGCCTCCCTCGTCGCGCGGCTGAGGTTGTCGGCGCTCGGCGTGCTCCCGGACAGCGGGCTGCACCTCGGTTTGCGTGCCGGCGCCGTTTTTCGCCGTCGGAGCCCGTTGGTCGCCGTCGGCCGCTGTTTTTCGCCGCCGACGGAGCTGTTTCCGCTGTCGGGCGCTGTTTTCGCGCCGACGGAGCTGTTTTCCGCTGTCGGGCGCTGTTTTCGCCGCCGACGGAGCTGTTTTCGCTGTCGGGCGCTGTTTTCGCGCCGACGGAGCTGTTTTCGCTGTCGGGCGCTGTTTTTGCGCCGACGGAGCTGTTTTCGCTGTCGGGCGCTGTTTTTGCGCCGACGGAGCTGTTTTCGCTGTCGGGCGCTGTTTTTGCGCCGACGGAGCTGTTTTCGCTGTCGGGCGCTGTTTTCGCGCCGACGGAGCTGTTTTCGCTGTCGGGCGCTGTTTTTCGCCGACGGAGCCGTTTTTTCGCAGTTTTCGCCGGCAGATTTCGCGAGCGGTTTTCGCAGGATTTTCGCAAGCTGATTTTGAGCTGTTTTTCGCCGTCGGGCGCTGTTTTTCGCCGACGGAGGCGGTTTTTCGCCGTCGGATGTGCGGTTTTGACCGTTCTGATTGTTTTGCGATTTCTTCGCTTCTGGCAGCTTGCGGTGCGATTTTAGCTTCCGCGGAGCGCGCGGTCGTGTGGTTGGTCGCCGCGTGCTCCGATTCGCGTGCGGATTCTGGCATCGGGCTTCGTGTTGCGTGCGGACCCCTTGGAGGCCAGGTAAGCCCGCTGAGCCAATTGCAAGTGTCGACAAGCAATTGGTGGCTTGCTGAGGTGGGTTGGTTTTCTCTCCAAGTCTACGGACTCCCTTCTAATTCTATTGTGATAGGATTGCATGCTAGTTTAAGTGTTTTCTTGGAACTTAACTAGCACCCCCGTCATATGAGCATGTGTTGACCAGACCTAGTGTGAACCTTAATTGAGCTAGGTTCTTTTATGCTTTAGACATCCCGCACTTCGCATATCCCTCTGGATTTAGAGTTCCACGCCCGGGTAGTGGGCCGAGTGGTCAGAGCGTTGTGGGACGGGTGTTGCACTCGGGCCCGGGGGGCCGAGTGGGGTCTGGTGGCTGGGTTAGGCCAGTGTTAGCGTTTTGGGGAACCGTTTCAGATAAACGGTGGTCCCGGGGGTTTTCCTTTCCGCTGTTCTTCTCGTCACCACCAGGTTGGGATCGTGGTGCACGTGTGTTAGCAGGACCTTGAACCCAGAACCTTTTTGGATGAATACATGATTTTTAGTCAGCCAATGTTTCTTCCAAGCCTCGTAAGGTTGTCTGAGTCTGTGCTCGTCTGTAGGGACGAAGACGTCAGTTCTTCGAGGCTTGGGCATAAAACTTGATTTCAAAGGGTTTCCTAAAAGAGACTAAAAATCATTAAAAAGATAGATTTCTTTCAGACTGAATGGTTTTCTGAAATAAATGACATAGGTCTTTATAAACTTATCCACCCGAGCGGATTCGAGTGATCTGGGTTCTAAGGGCTGCTTTCTCTCTTGGGGACGTAGATGTTAGTCTCCCGGGGTTTCGGACCCCCATAGACCTGGCCGTGGAGCATCTCCGGCTGTGAGTTGTGTGTTGATTTCAGTGGAGTTGTGTTGTGGGAGCCGTGGGTGAGACGGTGGTCCCAGCTGTTTAGTACCTTCGTTGAGTGGGTCTGTGTTGTGAGATTGAGTCGTAGAGGGTTCTCCGACTGAGTTGTGCTTTGAGCATCGAGATACCGATCTGTTTGATCGAGGACCATAGCCTGCAGGAGCCACTTGTGAGACAGTGAGATTGTTGAGATATTGGAGTTCGGTGGGGTCGCACCCCTCGAACCACGCCCCGGGTGCGTTGATGATTCCGAGCTTGACTAGGCGGCGAGGATGATACCGAGCCTGACGAGGCTGCGATGATGCGCCTAGTTTATATACTAGAGGTCGCTTGATACCCCTGGCCGAGCTACCATGGGGTCACTGTGTGAGATATCGAGTTTGTCCCTTGGGACACCCTGGTTGATACACCAGGGGGCGCAGGCTTGACTCGACTGGACCCGGGTGGGCAGTCGCTGAGATTTGAGATACACTGAGAGAGTGATGATGTAGCATGTGTCATAGTAGAGCGTCTTGGGCTTAGTACTTGTGACATATTGTCAGCAGTGTGTGACTGCATTCCATCATCCATAGTCTCTTCTTATTGAGCATAGTAGATAGAGGCATGATAGCTGTAGATTCTTTTCCAGCTTATTTATCTTATTATCATTCCTTTCTCTATCTTGTGCCTCTGGTAGACTTAGTGGGCAGACCGTGGTTCTTGGAGACGGTACCCACTGAGAACTACTGTAGGATGTAGTTCTCACACCCTCTGTCGGTGACAGGTTGCTGAGGCTTTCTTCCGTTCCTGCTGTGCTTGACTGGACGGACCGAGGACAGGGAGTCGCGTGATAGTTCCCTACCAGCATTGTTACTTTAGAGAGAGGTAGATGTACCATCCCGGATTGTGGGAGTTGGTTATGTTTCCTGTTTAGCTATCTCCCCTTGGATTGTAGATGTTGTGTAGCTGCACTTCTTTTTGTATCATCTGTTTTTGGGAGATAGGCTATGTGTTGTAGCAGCTTGTAGTTGAGAAAAAAATTTATAGTCCGCTCTGATATCTGTGTAGCTGTAGTTTTGATCTTTGCAGGCTAGACGCTTCGTCTGTACGGCAGTTTCCGTACAGATGGCGGATCTGTTGGCGAGCCCGGGTCGCAGTTTCGACCCCGGGGCGTGACAGATTAGAGTGGTATCAGAGCCTAGGTTATAGGTCATTGAGGACTTAGAAACCCTAGGCTTGTGGTTGGACATTAGGATGACTACGTGAGAGTCGTGACTTTTAGCGAGAGTCCAGATTGAGTTTTTACCTCTCCCTCGGGTTGGGATGAGTGATTTGATATGTTATTCTCTCAAAGTGATAATGTTGGCTGCAGACAACATAATACTTTAGGAAAGGATAACAAGTTTTAGACTCTCGCTGGATTGGGTCGTATGGCTGTTGTGTCCTGATGTTCGTTTTTGTTTCAGTTACCTGTGATGCCGCCGAGACGTCGTGTAGCGACGAGTGGGCGTTCGACCTTGGGTGAGGAGGCCGAGCAGGCCGGGCAGAGTGAGGTACAGGATCTGCGGGCTCGGGTGGCCCAGATGTCGGAGGCGTTGCGGCGTCAGGAGAAGAACATGGAGCGTGTGTTGCGCATGTTCGAGCTGAGAGCATCTTCCGGGGTATCGCCAGTAGTACTCCAGCCGCGACATTGTCGATTTCGACCCTGGTCGCACCACTGATGGTGCAGGAGCAGCGAGAGGTTGCCAACCGATTATTTTACTCCATCCAGTCCCATCCCCTGCAGACTTTGGGATTAAGTTGGGGCCTTGGGAGGCCGAGAACTGGATCGTTGCTTTGGAAAGGCTGTTCAAGGATTTGTTCATCCAGGAGAAGCTTCAGGGCGCTTGATCTTGCGCCTTTGGTTAGGGACGCCGAGAGTTGGTGGCGTCGGGTTCGTCCGGTTGGACCACCGAGAGCGAGTTTCCACGATGGTTGAGCAGTGGGCCCCTTGTCACCCAGGATGAGGTTTAGAGGTTGATTGTTGAGAGGGGACTGCACCTGGATATCTATCTCATTGTGTATCCTCGGCGAGTGCCGACCGTAGATGCAGCGATTGGGCATGTGCGATGGATTGACCGAGGATCACTGATCACGTCCAGGAGGGACGGAGACCGAGGGACCAGCTCCAGAGAGAGAGTCTTCCAGTATTGCCGGATTTCGGGATAGTGGAGTGGATCGAGGTTGCCATGGTGCCAGCCTCAGGATCATGTGTCTCAGAGGAGACAGAGACCTGGAGGTTCTCGGCGGTAGAGGCGCCAGGATAGTGGATTGGAGACCGAGGTAGTGGTCGACTTGGTTATGGAACCTTGCAGCCGAGGTTGTGCCTGGTTAGTGTTCAGAACCCGGTAGGGGCTTTCTGAGCTTGCCTTGCGGTCAAGTGGATTGACTGAGGCCTGCGAGTGTTGTATTTGAAGAATCGGGTTCTCCAGCTATGTGTGAACGGGTTAGCAGCCGGGCCGTCGTGGACATTTGGATTTATTTCCGAAGTGGCTTAGAGCTTCAAGATCACTGGAGGTTAGTGCAGCAACTCCTAAGAGGGGAGATGTTGGTTGCCTGGTCGAGAGGTGTACCTGCGGGACTTGATTGTTTTGGTTGCTAAGGAGCAACGGAGGAGTTTTGCCTTTTTGGAGACTTCGATTTTTGGAAGCCACCAGCCGCAGAGGTTTATGTTTATAGACTTGAGTCTGCGCGGGGAGTTTGGACCGTGATTATCCGTCTGATAGGAAGAGGTGTATTTGAATCCTCGCACTTTATCGGCTTTTCTTCGTTGGAGTCGAACAAGGATTTGAGCTATCAGAAGCAACCGAAGAATTTCTTGCTTGTGAAGTTATGGAATTTACGGTTGGGTCTACCCGGTGAAGGTTCGGTGGTGCCGGTTTGCTGAGTTAGAGCGACCACCTGAGAACCGAGAGGATGAGTTTGGGTTGCCGATTGGTGGGCGCCAGGTTAGCGGATCGCTTGGTACTTGGTATGATTTCCTTTCCTTGTGGTTGAGATCAGAGTTTTGCACCCCTACATGGTTGAGTTGGCGGATTGTGGCTTTGTGTTGCGGCCACACCAGGGACAGCTTCAACATCTCTCTCTCCTTGTTTTCCTGTGTTCGCCGAAAAGTAGCAGGCAGAGCGAAAAATTTCGAAGGACTACTCCAGAGATGGAGGCGATGTGGGAACCTGTTCTTGTTTTGATCGGGGCGAAGGCATCGGTCCTTTGAAAATTTTGGACTTTTCGCTATTTTCGGTTGCTTTTCTTTTGAGAGAGAGTTGGAGTTGATGTTAGTCCTGATGTGGGTTTCTTGTGGTAGGGTGTGTGTTTTGGTTTCGAGGACGAAACCTTTTGAAGGAGGGGAGAATGTAAAGTACCGGGGCTTTGGATAGCGCGCCGACCACACAGATGGCTTGGAGCAGAGAGTTGCCTTGGGCATGTTGCATCTGAGTTTACAGTTGATGCCGGGTTGATTCGGATCAACGCGGAAGCTCCAGCTCGATTCGGGGTTTTTCCGGGCTTTGTAGGCCGATTGAGGATGAGATTGGGAATTTCAGACGTCACCGTGGAGTGCCGGAAATTCGGGAAAACTTGGAATGAGTGTACTTTCAGATTACAGCGAGGTTCGGGAAGTTCCGGACTGACGCGGAGGACCCGGAGTCAAAAAGTGAGTCGGAACTGGCAATTTTGGAGCCGGTAATTGATTTGAGCACCCCGACTCAACGGATGAGCTTTTTGAAGAGAAAAAGCTGTGAGCGCGTGTATTTTCGATTTACAGCGGAGTTCGGGAAGTTCCGGGCAGCGGCGGAGAGCCCGAAGGCAAAAAGTGAGTTGGAGTTGGATTATTGGAATTAATTAATTAGTTAATTAATTAATAAATCCCTTTTGCTTTATAAAAAGCTGCCTCCACCACCTCCCTGATGCAGCAGAGAAGAAAAAGAAAGAAAGGAAAGGAAAAGAGAGGAGAAGGAAGAAGAAAGAGAAGGAATTGGAGCTTCTTGATTTTTGGACTCGCCGTTGGAGGCCGCGTGGAGCTCGTGGGCGTGCGGCGCGCGACAACGAGGTAAGCAAAATTCTCCTTTTTGCAGTTTTTGAGGTTTTTCGGTGTTTTGAAGCTTTGAGGATTTTTAATTGGTGTTTAAAAATCATGAAAATTGTGGATTCTTGGATTTTTGGGGATTTTTGGATTTTATCGGATTTAATGGGGTTTTTGCGGAGTTCGCCGTCGCCGGCGGCCGCGCGCGCGCGCAACGGCGCACGCGCGGCGCCAGGGTGCTGCTGTTGGCAGCACCCTGTGGCGGTGCCGCTGGGCGCGGCGCCGCGTGCAGCAAAGTGCTGCACGCGGCGCTGCCTGGCCGCGCGCGGGTGCGCGCGGCAGGGCCGCGCGCAAGTGCGCGCGGCGCTGCCTGGCCGCGCGCAGGGGCGCGCGGCAGGGCCGCGCGCAGGTGCGCGCGGCACCTCCTGGCCGCGCGCAGGTGCGCGCGGCAGGGCCGCGCGCGGGGGCGCGCGGCAGGGCCGCGCGCGTGCGCGCGGGCCCTCCTGGCCGCGCGCAGGGGCGCGCGGCAGGGCCGCGCGCAGGTGCGCGCGGCACCCCTTGCCCGCGCGCAGGGGCGCGCGGCAGGGCCGCGCGCAGGTGCGCGCGGCACCCCTTGGCCGCGCGCAGGTGCGCGCGGCATGGCCGCGCGCGGCAGGGCCGCGCGCGGGCCTGCGCGGGCCGCGCGGGCCGCGCGCAGGCGCGCGCGGGCCTGCGCGGGCGCGCGGGCGCGCACTGCTGCGCGCAGCGGCCGCGCGCGCGCGGCGGGCTGCGCGGGCGCGCGCAGCGCCGCTGGGCGCTGCGCGCAGCGCCGCTGGGCGCCGCGCGCAGCGCCGCAGGGGCACTGCGCGACGCGCTGCAGCGCCGCGCAGCAGCCCCTGCGCCGCGCGGTTTGGCTTGGCGCCGCGCGGTGGGCCTCCCTCGTCGCGCGGCTGAGGTTGTCGGCGCTCGGCGTGCTCCCGGACAGCGGGCTGCACCTCGGTTTGCGTGCCGGCGCCGTTTTTCGCCGTCGGAGCCCGTTGGTCGCCGTCGGCCGCTGTTTTTCGCCGCCGACGGAGCTGTTTCCGCTGTCGGGCGCTGTTTTCGCGCCGACGGAGCTGTTTTCGCTGTCGGGCGCTGTTTTCGCCGCCGACGGAGCTGTTTTCGCTGTCGGGCGCTGTTTTCGCGCCGACGGAGCTGTTTTCGCTGTCGGGCGCTGTTTTTGCGCCGACGGAGCTGTTTTCGCTGTCGGGCGCTGTTTTTGCGCCGACGGAGCTGTTTTCGCTGTCGGGCGCTGTTTTTGCGCCGACGGAGCTGTTTTCGCTGTCGGGCGCTGTTTTCGCGCCGACGGAGCTGTTTTCGCTGTCGGGCGCTGTTTTTCGCCGACGGAGCCGTTTTTCGCAGTTTTCGCCGGCAGATTTCGCGAGCGGTTTTCGCAGGATTTTCGCAAGCTGATTTTGAGCTGTTTTTCGCCGTCGGGCGCTGTTTTTCGCCGACGGAGGCGGTTTTTCGCCGTCGGATGTGCGGTTTTGACCGTTCTGATTGTTTTGCGATTTCTTCGCTTCTGGCAGCTTGCGGTGCGATTTTAGCTTCCGCGGAGCGCGCGGTCGTGTGGTTGGTCGCCGCGTGCTCCGATTCGCGTGCGGATTCTGGCATCGGGCTTCGTGTTGCGTGCGGACCCCTTGGAGGCCAGGTAAGCCCGCTGAGCCAATTGCAAGTGTCGACAAGCAATTGGTGGCTTGCTGAGGTGGGTTGGTTTTCTCTCCAAGTCTACGGACTCCCTTCTAATTCTATTGTGATAGGATTGCATGCTAGTTTAAGTGTTTTCTTGGAACTTAACTAGCACCCCCGTCATATGAGCATGTGTTGACCAGACCTAGTGTGAACCTTAATTGAGCTAGGTTCTTTTATGCTTTAGACATCCCGCACTTCGCATATCCCTCTGGATTTAGAGTTCCACGCCCGGGTAGTGGGCCGAGTGGTCAGAGCGTTGTGGGACGGGTGTTGCACTCGGGCCCGGGGGGCCGAGTGGGGTCTGGTGGCTGGGTTAGGCCAGTGTTAGCGTTTTGGGGAACCGTTTCAGATAAACGGTGGTCCCGGGGGTTTTCCTTTCCGCTGTTCTTCTCGTCACCACCAGGTTGGGATCGTGGTGCACGTGTGTTAGCAGGACCTTGAACCCAGAACCTTTTTGGATGAATACATGATTTTTAGTCAGCCAATGTTTCTTCCAAGCCTCGTAAGGTTGTCTGAGTCTGTGCTCGTCTGTAGGGACGAAGACGTCAGTTCTTCGAGGCTTGGGCATAAAACTTGATTTCAAAGGGTTTCCTAAAAGAGACTAAAAATCATTAAAAAGATAGATTTCTTTCAGACTGAATGGTTTTCTGAAATAAATGACATAGGTCTTTATAAACTTATCCACCCGAGCGGATTCGAGTGATCTGGGTTCTAAGGGCTGCTTTCTCTCTTGGGGACGTAGATGTTAGTCTCCCGGGGTTTCGGACCCCCATAGACCTGGCCGTGGAGCATCTCCGGCTGTGAGTTGTGTGTTGATTTCAGTGGAGTTGTGTTGTGGGAGCCGTGGGTGAGACGGTGGTCCCAGCTGTTTAGTACCTTCGTTGAGTGGGTCTGTGTTGTGAGATTGAGTCGTAGAGGGTTCTCCGACTGAGTTGTGCTTTGAGCATCGAGATACCGATCTGTTTGATCGAGGACCATAGCCTGCAGGAGCCACTTGTGAGACAGTGAGATTGTTGAGATATTGGAGTTCGGTGGGGTCGCACCCCTCGAACCACGCCCCGGGTGCGTTGATGATTCCGAGCTTGACTAGGCGGCGAGGATGATACCGAGCCTGACGAGGCTGCGATGATGCGCCTAGTTTATATACTAGAGGTCGCTTGATACCCCTGGCCGAGCTACCATGGGGTCACTGTGTGAGATATCGAGTTTGTCCCTTGGGACACCCTGGTTGATACACCAGGGGGCGCAGGCTTGACTCGACTGGACCCGGGTGGGCAGTCGCTGAGATTTGAGATACACTGAGAGAGTGATGATGTAGCATGTGTCATAGTAGAGCGTCTTGGGCTTAGTACTTGTGACATATTGTCAGCAGTGTGTGACTGCATTCCATCATCCATAGTCTCTTCTTATTGAGCATAGTAGATAGAGGCATGATAGCTGTAGATTCTTTTCCAGCTTATTTATCTTATTATCATTCCTTTCTCTATCTTGTGCCTCTGGTAGACTTAGTGGGCAGACCGTGGTTCTTGGAGACGGTACCCACTGAGAACTACTGTAGGATGTAGTTCTCACACCCTCTGTCGGTGACAGGTTGCTGAGGCTTTCTTCCGTTCCTGCTGTGCTTGACTGGACGGACCGAGGACAGGGAGTCGCGTGATAGTTCCCTACCAGCATTGTTACTTTAGAGAGAGGTAGATGTACCATCCCGGATTGTGGGAGTTGGTTATGTTTCCTGTTTAGCTATCTCCCCTTGGATTGTAGATGTTGTGTAGCTGCACTTCTTTTTGTATCATCTGTTTTTGGGAGATAGGCTATGTGTTGTAGCAGCTTGTAGTTGAGAAAAAAATTTATAGTCCGCTCTGATATCTGTGTAGCTGTAGTTTTGATCTTTGCAGGCTAGACGCTTCGTCTGTACGGCAGTTTCCGTACAGATGGCGGATCTGTTGGCGAGCCCGGGTCGCAGTTTCGACCCCGGGGCGTGACAGCGCAGGCTAGGTTGGTGCTGTTGGTGGAGGAAGTAGTGGCACAAGAGTCGAGGAGAGGATTGGAGAGGAAGGCTCCAGAATGAAGCACAGGAACGGGCGACGATGAAGAAGAGTCCAGAGTAAGGCATAAGAGCAGGCAACATGGAGCGAGTCGGATGTGAAAGCCAGATCCGAACCCTCACACCGGTATTCAGGGCCCAAATAATAGAAAAGCCGCAGCATTCCAACCCAATAGGAGGATGGAACAGTTATGAGTGGCCCATGGGTCACACCATGTGCCATACAGAACTAACATTTTCACAGTTGTAACAACTAACCACCCTTATAAATAGGTGGATGTAACCCAGGACAGATATGAATATACAATACAGTTTCTTTCTTATCTCTTCTTCTTCTTCTTCTTCTTCTTCTTCTTCTTCTTCTTCTTCTTCCCCACCCTATTCTCATAGTTAATCGATTGGGTCTGGGTTATGGCGATAGACCAGATCTGATCATTCGAGCTTGGTTCATCATCGGCATCGTCGTCGTCTCAGGAAGGGTTCATCATCGACATTGCGCCTCAGGGCCAAGGTAGTGGTCGGGAGTCATAATCACTGCCATCCTAATTCAGTGGAATCCACTGAATTGGTTGCAATTCCGATCAACCATTACAAGTGGTATCAAAGAAGTTCCGGTCCTAGGGAGCTGCAATTCACATCAAGAAGTAAGAGAGTCAGCAGAGATTATCACAAGAGCAGCCACAAGAATCCTACTAGAGTCAGGTAACTCCTAAACACACAACAAGTAGTTGATGATAAGTAGTTGATTGGGGCAGTAGAGGATCTGGTGTACCTGTGTGGCAAATACCTGTATCATCTGGGAACAAGGGAGATTGGATTCACCTTCTGGGACAAGATTGGGAGGAAGAACCAAAATAGATTCACCTTTGTATCACCCCACAGTAAGATGGCAGAGGGCACTAGATTAAAGGATCTTAATGAACATGTTATAGTATTAGAAACCAAGATGCAGAAATTCACTATGGAATACCAAGATAAGGTCAAAGAGTTAGCAACACAGATAAAGAAGGTGAGTGAAGCAGAGCAAGCACACTTTGAATCACTACAGGTACAGGCAGAAAGGAGACATGAGCTTGTGATCAGAGACAGTGCCATGAGGCATGAAGAATTACTGAGATTGTTTGCAACTCAGACATACCCCTCTATACCTGCTGCCCAGCCTCAGCAAGAAGGTCCTTCCTTTCAGAATCAACAGCATAAAGAGGGACTGAAGGGCCCAGATCTGGGAGCCAGAGACAACAAAGGAAAGGGGTTCTTACCCATACCTGCTAAGGATTGGGAAGTGAGGGAGGATGACAGGAAGCCTAAGTGGGGCAGCAGACCCATGGGTTACTAGCACGTTCCATATCCGAAGTTGGACTTTCCTACCTTTGGAGGAGAGGAGCCCAGAGCGTGGGTGGAAAATTGTGAGCAATACTTCGAGATTTACCAGCTTCTGGAAAATGGCTCAATATCGCTTCGATGCATCTAACTAGTAAGGCAAGAACCTGGAAACAGAGCTTCTTCATTCATAGGCAAAGGGCGAGTTAGGAAGAGTTCATTGAAGCACTTTACCGAAGGTTTTGCTCAGATGGGCGAGAGATATTTAGTAAGGGAATTCAGTAACCTCAAGCAAGTAAGCACAGTAGAGAGGTATCAAGAGCAGTTTGAGGAACTTAGAACCCAGCTCCTGTTCTATAACCCACACATAACCGAGGAACATTTCATTTCTCACTACATTAACGGCCTCAGAGAAGACTTGGTTCCTTTTATGGACATTGCTCACCCAAATACCCTGCTCGAAGCTTACGAACAGGCAAAATTACACGAAAGAGCGCTGACAGTTATCAACAGAAGGCTCAGGAATAACACTAGAGCTCCTGGTGGCCAGTACCAGACAATTGCCTTCCCTAAACCGATGCCAGGGTACAACAACCCCAAGTACATGCCAACTACTCAACAAGGCATTCCAGGAAGCATAGTTAAAAGTAATAAGTCATTGATGGAACAGCGGAGAGCCACGGGCCAATGTTTTAAATGTGGTGATAAGTATCATCCGGGGCATATTTGTTCAACTAAGCCTCTTCATGCCATTCAAGGAATGGAGGATGTCTCGAAAGTATATGATGAGGAATGACTGCAAGAAAAGAAACAGAAAGGACTAGTGGAAGACCAGGGAGAGGAGGAGATAACCAACCATGAAATGGGAATGTCAGTGCATGCCTTGAGTGGCGAGAGACAACAGGAGACAATCAAGATACAAAGATTTGCTAAAGGGCAAGCACTGACAGTGTTAGTGAATATAGGCAGCACGCACAGCTCCATGGATTTCCAAACTGCCAAGAATATCAAGGCTCATATGGTGTTTGCTGCACCTTTAGTAGTTACGATGGCGAATGGGCAAAAGGTTCTCAGCAAACTACAGTGCCCTGGGTTCTCTTGGACGATGCAGGAGCATCACTTTCAAACTGATTTGAGAATTATCATATTGGAATGGTCGAGCATAGTGCTCGGAATTGATTGGTTGTGATCTTACGGAAAAGTTACATTCGACTTCCAACAAAACTTCATAACCATCTTAGAGAAGGGACAACCCTTGGTACTAAAGGGAATAAGCGAAGGGTCCAAGTTGAAATTGATCACCGCAACCCAATGGTATCACGAGACTCAGTGGGGAGAATGCTGCATTCTCAAGCATTGCCCTGTTGACAGCAATGAGAAAGGACAGGAGCAGCATGCTGCCTTGACTAAGATCCTAGACCATTATTCGAATGTGTTTGAGGAGCCAAAAGGGTTACCCCCACAGAGGTTTGAGGACCACAAGATACCATTAAAACCCAGGGCCACCCCAGTTAACACCCGACCCTATCGGCATACTTATGAGCAGAAAAATGAAATAGAAAGTCAAATCAAAGAGATATTAGGAACATCCATAATACAACCGAGCGATAGCCCTTTCGCCTTGCCGGTCCTCCTTGTGAAGAAAAATGATGGTAGTTGGAGAATGTGCATAGACTACCGGCAACTCAATAAGTTTACTATCAAGGATAAGTTTTCGATCCCGATAATGGATGATCTCTTGGATGAACTAGGGGGTTCCAGACTGTTTTCCAAACTGGACTTGAGGTCGGGGTATCACCAAATTAGGGTCTGTACGGGGGATATACCAAAAACTGCATTTCGAACTCATCAAGGACCCTATGAGTTCAAGGTTATGCCTTTTGGGCTAACCTATGCTCCGGCTACTTTCCAATCCTTAATGAATGTCGTATTCAGTCCTCATCTGAGAAGGTTTGTTTTGATTTTTTTCGATGATATGCTGATATATAGTAGGACGCTAGAAGATCATCTAGAGCACCTGGCCAGAGTGCTAGTGTGACACCCCCGGAATTTGGATTAGTCCTCTATATAAATGATATAATAGGACTAAATCTCTAACCCGGCTATAGCATTTTGGATGGTAGCAAAATCCAAGAGGAACATGAGAGTTAAGCGTGCTAGAGCTAGAGTAGTTCTAGGATGGGTGACCCCCTGGGAAGTGGGGCGTCACAGCTAGAGTTGATGAGGGAAAACCAACTCTATGCTAAGAAAAGTAAATATGCATTCGGGCAACGACAGGCCGAGTACCTCGGGCATATTATAACGAAAACAGGAGTAGCCACTGACCCTGCTAAAATAGAAGCCATGACTCGATGGTCGTGCCGCAATCTGTGAAGGCTCTGAGAGGATTTATTGGATTAACCGGCTATTATAGAAAGTTCGTCAAGAGTTACGGGGCTATTAGTCGACCCCTTACGGAGTTGCTCAAAAAGGATAAGTTCAGTTGGTCGGAGAAGGCTCAACAAGCGTTCGAATCCCTAAAGTTGGCATTGACAACTTCACCCGTTTTATGCCTACCAGATTTTAAAAAGACATTTGTACTGGAAGTGGATGCCAGTGGGGGTGGCATAAGGGCCGTGCTGTCACAAGAGGGAAGGCCTATAGCCTATCTGAGCAAGGCTATTAAGGGAAAGAATCTGGGGTTATCAACTTATGAAAAAAAATTCTTGGCTATCCTAATGGCTACACAGAAATGGAGATACTACCAAATAACGGGAAGCTTTATTACGAAGACTGATCGCGAGAGCCTCAAACACTTGTTAGAGCAGAAAATAATCACGCCAATGCAGCAAAAGGGCATGCTGAAGCTTATGGGGTTTGATTATACGATCGCATATCAAAAGGGCAAGGATAATGTGGTGGCTGATGCCCTGTCTAGACAGGATGGGAACATGGGTCAATCCATGGCAGTTACTGCAGTGACTCATGCATGGAACTCAAAATTAGAGGAGAGCTACAGAGGGGATCCCTACTATGAGCAGATTATAAAAGGGCTCTCTCTGCATCTAGAAAATTTTGCACACTTCACCCATAATCAAGGGGTATTGAGGTACCGAGGCAAGGTTTGCGTAGGCAGTACTGGGGAGTTGCGAAATAAATTGGTTAAGCTATTCCATGACTCTACGATGGGGGGACATTCTGGAGTGCTACACACTTACCAGCGAATTAACGGGCATTTCCATTGGCAGGGAATGAAGAAACAGATTGAGCTTTTCATTCGTGAGTGTGAGACTTGTGCACGAAATAAGGTAGACAATCAGTCATACCCTGGATTACTACAGCCCCTTCCCATACCAACCCAGACATGGGAAGATATCAATCTGGATTTCATAGAGGCTCTAGCCAAATCTGAAGGTAAAGACACCATCTTGGTGGTAGTGGATAGGTTGACTAAATACACGCACTTTATACCCCTAAAGCACCCCTTCACGGCTACGGATGTAGCCAGGGTATTCCTAGAGACGGTGTATAGATTGCATGGGTGCCCCATGAGCATGGTTATAGATAGAGATAAGATTTTCACCTATCAATTTTGGAGAGAATTAATTAAATTGCTGGGAACACAATTAAAGATGAGCGCTTCTTATCACTCGAAAACAGATGGGCAGACAGAGCGAGTTAACCGCTGTCTAGAGACTTACTTGAGGTGTGTGTGCTCCCAGCATCCCAAACAACGGAATAGATACCTGTCCTTAGTTGAATGGTGGTACAATACCAACCGCCACTCTTCTTTGGGAACTACTCCTTATAAGGCACTCTATGGGACAGACCCTCCTAATACCATAGTGGCCGCTGCGGATTTAGCTACCTCCCACGAGGTAAAGGAGTGGGCTTAGGAGAGAGACAGATTGACTAGAAAATTAAGGGACAGGCTACAAGCGGCTCAGAATCGTATGAAGCAACAGACGGATAAGCATAGGAGGGAGGAGTACACTGTTGGAAGCCGGGTATATCTGAAACTACAACCCTATAGGCAATTATCACTGGCCGCTAGTGTCACGTCCCAGGTGTAAACCAGAACCCGGGCCCATCTACAGATCCGTCGTGCACACGAAATTTCCCGCATACACGAAGCGCTGGTAATCTGCTCAGATATAAGATAAACAATAAAAGAGCATAATACAGAGCTGAACTAAAAAAAACTACATAATAATCTCAGACTGGAAATAAGATACAAGCTGTAATAATACAATAAACTTCCAGCTCACTGAAATAAATACAACCAGCTGGCTAAAGCCAGACCCAAAAGTAAAGTGCTATAGCCTGAGATACAAAAAGGGGTACAATAAAAGTCCAGCTACTCTCACGGTCGGGGCAAACGATCTAGCTAGTCCGCTATCCTCTTACCTTGATCCACCGCTGATGGCCCAGCATGTCACGCCCCGGGGTCGAAACTGTGACCCGGGCTCGCCAACAGATCCGCCGCCTATGCAAAATCCCGCACAGGCGAAGCGTCCAACCTACAAAAGATCAACTACACTATACAGATATCAAAGCTATAAATAAAAAAATCTGTTGTAAAACTAAAATCAACCACTGTACAACTGGAAAATAATATAATAATGTCCAACTCCCAAAAAGAAAATCATACAAGTCCTCAGATAAAAATAGTCCAAAAGTGAACAGGGAGGTATCTCCAATAAATACACCAGTGTGCAGTCTCTCAATACATATCATATCCTCACTACATCAGTCTCTCAAAGGAGGAAATAAAATAACTAATCTACTGACGATCTCGTCTGAAGGGTACCGCTACTCTCCAACGATGGGTAGGGATCTAGCTCGTGACTCCCTCGCCTCGAAACGACAACCGCAGAATCAGCAACACCCGCTAAGACTCTGCAAAATAAAGGAGAGAAAGGAAACATGAGGGGAGGAAAACCCCCAACGGGTGTGAGAACTACACCAAAATGGGAGTTCTCAGTGGGTACCACCGCCAGACTCGGCGATCTGCCCACCAAGACTACTAAAGGCAATAAATAACCATGCAGTAAAAACTGAACTAGAAAAGCTGGAGATACTCTACAGCTACCATGCCTCTATCTAAAATGGTCAATGGGTGGTACAGATGAAAATATATGTAACTACTCGCACCCAAGGTGCTGAATCGACCCAATCGAAACGACTGCCTCCTCGGGCCAGTCAAGCCTGCGCCTACCTACTGCCGTTACATCCGAAGACCGGACTTACATAGGGCGTCCCACACGGACTAACTCACCCCTCGCGCCAAACTGCCTCAACAGGCCTATCATCATATCCGCTGTGGAAAACTGCCTCAACAGGCCAAACATCGCATCCACTACGAGAAACTGTCTCAACAGGCCAAACAGGCCAAACATCGCATCCACTGCGAGAAACTTCCTCAACAGGCCAAACATCGCATCCGCTGCGAGAAACTGTCTCAAAAGGCCAAACAGGCCTAACATCGCATCCACTGCGAGAAACTGCCTCAACAGGCCAAACATCGCATCCACTGCGAACAACTGCCTCCACAGGCCAAACATCGCATCCACTGCGGCATCTCAGGGGGCGCAACCCTAACTGAGGAAAACGACGCGGCATAGAGTATCGAACATTGGCACATGCAGGCTATAGTCAAAATCCACGCTCACTCTCAGAACGGAAGGACTCAAGATCCCCAAATATCTTGCACCACAGTCGGAGTACTCTCAACGACTCAGCTAACCAGCTCTCACGAATCTCGAGACACTAGCGAACACCACCAACTCGTGGCACTAAACTCACAGGCTGGAGGTACTCCATAGCCGGGGTCGACCCACAACTCAGGACTAACAAAACTGGTTGGACGACACTCGACGACCCGGGACCACCGTCAACCTCAACGGTTCCCAACAACACTAGCATAGGTCTAAACTCAACTATCAAACTCCACTCAGCCCCCCCCCCCAGGCACGAGTGCGACAAAGTCCCACAAACTAAATCCAATCTGTCCCAGGCACACAGTCCCGACTACACTATCCCAAACCCCTGCTCGAAACCGAGCAACATGAATCTAGAAGAAAAGGGAGAAAGAACAAATATGGTTTCTCCTAAGTCAGATTCCAACAAGATAGTGTAACAGTAAAAGATGGCCTAACTAGATGTCCATTCAAGCATGTTTTTGTCCTCAGAAACGATAAAAGAGAGTGAAACATATAATAGCAAGGCATGCTAAAGCATTCCTACTATGATACACCAATCTCACATAAGTAGGCCAATGCATAAACATGTATGATCTCTATATCATCGAGTGTGGGATAAATATAATCGTCTACCATATGATAAGTCTCTAATTCACCAAACGTGTACAATGATCAGGTAAGCATCAATCCGCAAGATCTAGGCCATTCCCTGCTTACCTCTCATTCATATCGGTTGTACGTTAGTTCTGCATGCTATCAGTCATAGAGGGGTGACATTCCCACAGGTGTACTTACATTAACCATAACATGAACATCCATAAAAACCTTATCATTCCCTTATACAGTTACCAATATTAAGCTTACCCACCTGAAGTGCTTAATCCAAGGCAAACCTGAGGTCGGTGAAGAGCGTGGCCACTTGCTAACAATATCTGTTGAACCTGTATCCACGGTACATGTCGCGCGAGCCTCGGCTCCAAACAGGTGAAAATACCCGGAAACCATTATCTCTAGTTCCAACAGGTTCAAAAACACCCACAAACCTTCCTGGGTACAACAATAAGGTCCAAAGTTACGCTTTATTCCAAAAATATCCAAGTACAACAATCAACTGAAAACAGCCCTGAAGATGTGCAATTTCTACCTGCAGAATGGACTCCGAAAAATCTAACAAAAATACTTTCGCGATTGTCGTGTCGAGCCCTTCGAAACGAGTACCTGCACGTCATAATCCGAGCCCCGGAGGCCGAGTTACAAATTCCGCAACGCGGTGAGCGCGAAACTCCACAACACACACAACTGTAATACTCTGCACAGTAAAGGGGGAAGAATATACCTTCGGACAAGTCTCTGAAAAATCCCCAAAAAATACGACAATAATCCTTGTGACTCGTAGATGCAAAAGGTGTACATGCATGTTCCGATCCGATGTCCGAGCGTGGAGATAAAAATCCAAGAAGGCACTGCTGTCCAGAAGAGCTACCACCAAAACAGGGGCTTAGATATGCCTCGTAAACCATGCCAAGAATTCAGAATGAAGCAAGATGATCAACACGAAAATCGAAGGCCTACCTCTCGTGAATCCGACGCCACAAAAATCGTCCAAAAATATCAACGAAGTAGCCCTGTGGACCTTGCGGACCGAAATGCGACGATAACGGGCCTCCGATGAAAGAACGTCGCTCTGCGCTACGATGCCGAAGTCGTCGATGCCGCGGCTTCCAAAAATTCCGGGCCTCCTCCAAAAAGATGCGCAACAAGATGAGCTCCAACTTTGCTGAAGGGTCCAAGGGCAGATGAGTTTGGGAAAAACCCCAAACTCGGGGTGAAGGAGGGATATATAGAGGCTCAACCCGGAAAGACCAAAAAAAAAATCCAAAGATTGGGCTTTCGGGCCCAATTTCCGGGCGCCCGGGACAATCGGGCGGCTACAGTGTTGGGCCCGGCCCAACACTATGCATGCCCGAAATCTCCTCCAGCCGACACGTGTCCCTGCCACGCTCCCCGCGCCCGGCGCACGCGCGCCCACCAACCGCGGAACGCCGCGTGTCCGGACACGCAGGCGTGGGGCGGCTACGCCCGGCCAACCGCGGGGTGTCACGTGGCGCCCCCACGTCGCCCCAACTGCCCCGCCGTATGGTCACCTGCCCGCATCGCTGCGTGGACCGCGCGCACAAGAGCCAGCTAGTCACGAGCCGCCACGTGTCCACCCTCCGGTCCACCGTACACCCGCGCCTTTCCCGTGGACCGCGCCTGCTGCGCCGGCCAACCATGAGCCGCCACGTGCCATGCGCCCGGGTGCACGTTTCCGTGGTGGACCGAGCGGCTGCACCTCCGCCAGCCGCCGCCGCCGGTACCTCTTCGGCCGCCGGAACAGTGCCATCACACCTCGAAATCCGTGTTTTCGCGTCCGGGCTCCGAAAGAAACAAGTAAATAGTCCATTTTCAACGTTTTCGCGCGCTGAATCCAAATCCGATGTCCGTTTGGTCCAATTCCACTTCTAAAATTTTCCAAAGGCCTCGAGTTAAGCAAACTTGCTCTCATTTTACACCAGGAATCCATTTCTTGGGCCTGACACGCGCACAACACTCCCAGAAGCCACTAAACCATCAATAAACCCTTAAGCGGGGGTTCGGGTCCTCACACAGTAGCTCCCGCAGACGACTCTGCAAAACAAAGGGGAAGAGACAGAAAACAACTATGGGGGTGAGAACTACTAGATAAACCAGTAGCCTCCCCTAGTGGGTAAAGCCTCACACTCTGACGGACCCACTAGGACTACTAAAGGTAAAATGGAAAGAACAATAGTAAGCTATAAAGGCTACTGATAAAAGGAAACTACCACTACTATGCCTCTAAATGCAATACCGAAAGAAATGACTGTATGAATGCATCAGAAAACAGTATCTGTCCAAATAAACCCAATCTAGCCACCAACAAAAACTGGTACTGTCTGCTCTGCTGTCGAACTCAAGAACTCAGTAGGGGACCAGCACACAAGGCTCGAAATCCCAATATAATCAACTGACCGGCACCCGTCACGGTCTAAAGCCTACTCCGGAGTGGCACTCGATGGGAGCGACCCACACGAGTAAAGTATCTCTGTCACCAGTACCACAAGTATCTCTGTCACAAGTATCACGATATAGCAGGACTGGATCACGACTATGATCAAAGTAGGAAAATCTATCCACTAAAGAAATCTGATCCCCAATCAAATGCAATAGTACTCAATAAGTGGGAAACTCCATCCACTAGAGAAATCTGATACCCAATCTGATGCATAAGTAAACATCCGGTCAACCGCCCAATGTCCGCGGTCGCCGTAACACCCCACAAGTCCAAAATCTGATAAAGTAATCAACATCTGGCTAACCGCCTAATGTTTGCAGTTACCACAATGCCCCACAATCCATAATCGAGTCTAACCCGTCCTATACTCAATGGCCTCAACTACACTATCCCAAACCCCTGCTCTAACTCGAGCAACATGCATCTGAATAAAAAGAACAACTAAATATGGTTTCTCCTAAGTCAAGTCCCAATATGATAGTGTAGCAATGAATAGTGGCCTAACTAGATGTCCACACAAGCATGCTATTGTCCTCTTTTAAAACTGTAGAAAAGTGTCTGATATTTATTTTAAAAAGGATGATTTTAATGTTCCAACATGATAAGTCATTTTGCATGCGAGATTATGATATAACATTTGTCCCAAATTTAACATAGATGAGCTGTCACATAATTTGTGGGGTCTACACATGCAATTCTCAATTAGAATATCGATTATCACTTTTAAAATAAGGGATCTCTAATACTCCTAGTGAGTTAGTCAAAAGTGAGGTAAGCAACAACCACCCACCTCGAAATGTGCAATCCGCACCCAAAAGGCCTCCTTGCTGTCCACAATCCTCTAACTCCACAACCCACAGAAAACAGTGCACAACTGTACAAAACAACGCACCCGGTGTAAACACAAAGTCCAAAATACAGCATTTGCTGTTTTTCCCAATAGCACAAAAAAAGAGGGAATTTCACCTCTGTACACCGCCTTGATCCGATGCTCGTAGGCCAAGATATAAATCGACCAAGCTGGTACTGTCCAGAAAAACACCACAGAAAAAAGGGTCAAAGGTGCCTCGGGAATCATGCCAAAGTGCGAAATAGAGCAAAGTGGTCAACACAAAAAACGAAGCCTTACCTTTTAGGAACGCGCTGCCGCAGAAATCGCTCAAAAATTCCTCCTGGTTTGCGCACAGGAAATTTTTGACTGAACTGCGACGGAACCAGACCGAAATGGGGGAAAGTCGAGGCGCACTGTAAAAACAAGATCGCCGTTGCCGAGCCTCCAAAAATCCTGGGGATCCACCACGAGATCAAAAACATCAAGGGGAACAATTTTTGTATAGAGCTCTCCCTCTCATTCCCTCTCTAGAACTCGGAAAGAGGAGAAAAGAGAGAGGATGAGGTATATATAGGCCCAAAAAAAATATTTGGAGAAATGACGTGGGTGTCCCCGATTTCGGGCGCCCGAATCTTTCGGGCCCCAAAATCGGGCCCAAGGTCCGGCCCAGAACCAACGCCCGGTTCAACCCGGGCGAGACACGTGTCCCCGCACAGGGGACAGCGGCACCCGGCGAACCGGGCGCGGCCACGTGCCCCCTGCCGGCGGCGCGGTAGGTGGCGCCAGCCACTGGCGCGGCGCCACATGGCGCCGCGTGTGTTAGCCCGCCCGGCACACCAGCCGGCGCGCCTGGCCGCCGCCTGCGCCGTCTACGCCTGCGTGCGTACGGCCGCAGGCGCACGCCCGCGCGTGCACCGCGCGCACCAGAGCCGCCCAATCCGGGGCCGCCACGTGGCGCGCCCCGGTCCATGCACCAGCCGCCCAGCCCCGTGGACCGCGCAGCGCAGACCCGCCAATGGGCGGCTGCCACGTGTCCCCGCCGGTCCACCGTGCACCAGCGGCACTCCACCGTGGACCAGACAGCGTGCGCCGACCAATCCCAGGACGCCACGTGTCACACGCCGGTCCACGGCTCAACCCCCGTGCACCATTTTGCACAGAAAACTTTCGGGTGTTCGTTTTTGGGCGTCCGGACTCATAAAAATACAAATAAATAACCGTTTTCAAGCGTTTTTCCGCTGAATCCAAATACGGCATCCAATCAGCCTGAAACCACTTCTAAAATTCGGCAAAAGCAGCCGAAAGTCAGGCTTGACTCCAAACCCTCTCTGAGTCCATCCAACACATCCCTTTGACGTGTTGTGGCCCCAACACAGCACTAACAGGTGTTTCACACCCCGAAACATAGGGGAAAGCTACACGAGGATCTGGGTTACTACAGCTAGGACAAATCCTAAGTTTGCAGCTAGGTACTATGGACCTTTTGAGATAATAGCTCGGGTTGGCGAGGTGGCATACAAATTAAGGTTACCTGAAAGATCTCAAATTCATCAAGTGTGTGGGCTATGTTAATATGGATCTGAATAGGGAAAAAACCACCTAGAGGGGGGGTGAATAGGTGAAAATAATAAACACACCAAATATTTGCGTAAAAAATAACCCAATGCGGAAAATAAATAAAGTACTCAAGATTTACGTGAAAAACTCCATCACAGGAGTAAAAAATCACGAGACCGATAACACTGCGAAATCCACTAAGATTAAACACGTACAAGGTGATTTACCGTAACCCTACGACTCAACCTTGTCCATACGCTCCTAGTTGATCTTCTCCGCTCGCTCCACACGCTCCTCGAATCCACGATTTGCGTGCAACTTTGAATCCACGAAGTCCAAAGTCGAATCCACGACGTCCAACCGAATCCACGGTCTTCACCAATGTAGCACGTCTCGATCACATGAGCGCGCCTCGCTCCGAATCCACGAAAGCGGTAGCACCTTGAATCCACAAGGCCATGCGAATCCTCGCGCCGATTCTTGGTAAAATCGTTATTTTTGTTTGGTGGTGATCCTCCGAATACTTAGATCAAAGATAGACAAGAAATACCATCTAAGTATTCTTCAATTTGATTCTACAGAAAATAGGAGTTTGGAAACCCTAAAATCAAATCGAACAATATAGACGAAGAAACATGAATTTAATCATGTTTTCCTTTCTTCTCTATATTTGTGGATTTTTCTGTTTCTTAAAAGAAAATCTTTTTCGAGAAATCAAAAATCACTTTTTACGATAAATAAAAAGTCTATTTATAGATTAGATACCTTTGGAAAGATATAAGCATCAAAAACTTCCAAAACAGAATTTTTCTCGCACGGGGTCCGGACTGAAATAGGGGAGGTCCGAACTGTTCGTGCAATTTTTGCAGAATTTAAGGTTCGGGGTCCGGACTGAAACAGAGGTGGTCCGGACTGGAAAATTGCATGACCAAACCATGTTCGGAGTCCGGACTGGACGTGGCTGGTCCGGATCCTGAACTTCCAAAAAGTCCAGTTTTTGATTTTTATGCATTAAACCATATTCCAAGTGTTTCTAAACTACACAAATGTATTCGGATCACCAAAATTATTTAGTTAAACGTACCAGATTATTCTGAATCCATTTTTCTTGAGATTGATGTATATGATCCATAATTCTTCATCTTCAATCTTCAAAACTCAAAACACTTCATGAAATATGCCAACACAAAATCCTTAACAATCTCCCCCATTGGCGGTTTGGTGGCAAAACAGAAATCCACAAAAAAAAAATCAAAAAGATATTTTTGTTGATATCACCATACAACAAAAATTTACATAAATGGTCCAAATAAACATGAATACAAGAGATAAACTTCTAAAACAAACTCTAGATTTAGACGTTTGTACTCTCTGCAAAATAAATAATTCTTGACAAAAGAAATCGTTAGATACCTCAAGAATTTAAATATTCAACAAGCAATCAGAAAGATGGAGTTTATACTCATATAACATATGACATTAATTATCAGATATGTAAGAAGATAAACACTCGGAGAGAAACATACCTTCTAAAATCATTCAAGTTCCATGTCATGTCATGTTCAAACAAGTTTCAAAAGTCGCAAGTCAAATATTACATGCCACAAATAGTTAGTCGTTGTTAGCTTATCTTGACATGCATATTACTTTCTACTTACCTTCCAAAATTCTTTCTCTTCTCCCATTTTTTGTCAACAAACACGCCAAAAGAAATATGAGGGAAAAAATGGTGTAATGTTCAAAAAATTTTAAAACGAAAATTGTCAAAGGAAGATAGAAACCTGCAAAAGAAAACGTATTAGAACAACAAAAAGATGAAGTCAATCAGAGTCGTTGTCGTCAGAGCTGCTACAACCCAGTTTGTTGAAAATTTTCTTCACCAATTTGGCAAGAGATTTGTATTTTCTTTTCAAATCTCTTTATGCTGCGGAAATATTGTCCATGTCTGTAGATATCTTAGTGATTTCGCTTGACATGCATTCTTGTTCTGATGAAAGACGTTGTTGTTCACGATAAATTGACGTTACAGAGGCATCATCCTCTGACGTAGAAGCTGCTGTTTTTGCTGTTGCTGCTGCTGTAATTTGCTGCTGCTGCTGCTGTTGCTGCTGTAGTTGCTGCTGCTGCTGCTGTAGTTGCTGTTGAAGCTGATGGCCTTTTGCTTCGAGGAGGAGTAGGTGTATCATCTGGCTTCGTAGAGAGAGACTTCACAACCGTTGAGTCATTGATTGTCCCCAAGCTATGCATATAACTTGACGATCGAATGTCGACGTCAAATTTTTTCAAAATCCACATTATAATCATAGGGAACAGAAGTCGCTCAGTCTGATGACGATGCTCCACATATCTAGCCATCCTTGTCCAGATGACGTATGGAATATTGATATTCAATTCTCGAGCAGCTGTTGGATGTCCTAGAAGATAATAAAAATAATATCCTATCCCATCGCAGTATTTTCGTTTGCATATTTGGCAAAATGTTGTAGCAAACGATGAAATTGAGGAATCGGTACTCTGGACGAAGCTCTTTTGATAATACCGAGTTCCCTGCTGATCGAGTTTCCGGCATACAGATGCCATCCACAACTCGTCGCCAATCTAAACTGGTCATGGGACAACTCTTCAAATAGTTGGTCCCGACCATACTTGAAGACATGCCTAACACCTCTCCAATCAATTGAGGAGTAATGACAAGTTTCTTGTTCCGGACCGAAGTGTCAAACTTCATAGATCCACCTTCATTCTCTTGAAGCTGTTGCGCACAAGTGTAAAATGTCCGTACCAAATGCAGACAATATCCAGAAGATTTTGGAAAGTGGCAAACTTGAGATAAATTGGCTTGATCAATCAGATTTTCGAAAGCTGTAGATCGATCTCGAAGAGCTGCGATATTGACGTGTCGTTCTCCAATGCACTCTCGGTTCTCAAATGCCTTCATCCGATCTGTGTTAATATGCACGTATTCCTCTGGAGGTGGTTCACTTGCCAATGGTTCTTCGATCTCAATTCCTCGTTGTAGAGTACCGGGTCTTTGGATAGCGCGCCGACCACACAGATGACTTGGAGCAGAGGGTTGCCTTGAGCATGTTGCATTTGAGTTTACAGTTGATGCCGGGTTGATTCGGATCAACGCGGAAGCTCCAGCTCGATTCGGGGTTTTTCCGGGCTTTGTAGGCCGATTGAGGATGAGATTGGGAAATTCTGACTTCACCGTGGAGTGCCAGAAACTCAGGAACACTTGGAACACGTGTATTTTCAGATTACAGCGAGGTTCGGGAGGTTCCGGACTGACGCGGAGGACCCGGAGGCAAAAAGTGAGTCGGAACTGGCAATTTTGGAGCCGGTAATTGATTTGAGCACCCCGACTCAACGGATGAGCTTTTTGAAGAGAAAAAGCTGTGGACACGTGTATTTTCGATTTACAGCGAGGTTCGGGAGGTTCCGGACTGACGCGGAGGACCCGGAGGCAAAAAGTGAGTCGGAACTGGCAATTTTGGAGCCGGTAATTGATTTGAGCACCCCGACTCAACGGATGAGCTTTTTGAAGAGAAAAAGCTGTGAGCGCGTGTATTTTCGATTTACAGCGGAGTTCGGGAGGTTCCGGGCAGCGGCGGAGAGCCCGAAGGCAAAAAATGAGTTGGAGTTGGATTTTTGGAATTAATTAATTAGTTAATTAATTAATAAAGCCTTTTGCTTTATAAAAGGCTCCAACCTTCACCCTCTGCAGCAGAGAAAGAAAGAAAAGAAAGAAAGAAAGAAAGGAAAGGAAAAGAGAGGAAAAGGAAGAAGAAAAGGAAGAAGAGGGTTTTCGAGGTGATCTTGGATTTTTGGACTCGCCGTTGGAGGCCGTGTGAAGCTCGTGGGCGTGCGACGTGCGACGACGAGGTAAGCAAAATTCAGATTTTGGGTTTTTGGTGGTTTGTGCAGTTTTTGGATTTGGATTTTTGGAGTTTTGAGCTTTGTGGATTTTAATTGGTTTTTAAATGGCTAAAATCGGATTTTTGGATTTGTCGGAATTTTTCGGGGCTTTTTGTGGTTTTTCGTCGCCGGCGGCCGCGCGCGCGCGCAACGGCGCACGCGCGGCACCAGGGTGCTGCTGTTGGCAGCACCCTGCGGCGGCAGTGCCGCTGGGCGCGGCGCCGCGTGCAGCAAAGTGCTGCACGCGGCGCTGCCTGGCCGCGCGAAGGCGCGCGCGGCAGGGCCGCGCGCAGGTGCGCGCGGCACTGCCTGGCCGCGCGCAGGCGCGCGCGGCATGGCCGCGCGCGGGTGCGCGCGGCACTGCTTGGCCGCGCGCGGGGGCGCGCGGCTGGGCCGCGCGCTGGTGCGCGCGGCACTGCTGGGCCGCGCGCAGGCGCGCGCGGGGGCGCGCGGCAGGGCCGCGCGCAAGTGCGCGCGGCACTGCTGGGCCGCGCGCGGGCGCGCAGGCGCGCGGGGCATGGCCGCGCGCGGCAGGGCCGCACGTGGCAGGGCCGCGCGCGGGCCTGCGCGGGCGCGCGCGGGCCTGCGCGGGCGCGCGCAGCGCAGCGGGCTGCGCGCAGCGCCGCTGGGCACCGCGCGCAGCGCCGCTGGGCACCGCGCGCAGCGCCGCAGGGCGCTGCGCGGCGCGCTCCGGCACCGCGCAGCGGGTCGCTGCGCAGTGCTGCTTGGTTTGGCTCCGTGCGGCGGGCTTCCCTCGTCGCGCAGCCGTGTTTTTCGCCGCTCGGCGTGCCCCGGGACAGCGGCGGCACCTTGGTTCGCGTGCCGGCGCCGCTTTTACCGTCGGGCGCAGTTTTTCGCCGACGGAGCTGTTTTTCGCAGGCCGTTTCTCGCTGGTTGCGAGCAGTTTCGCAAGCGGTTTTCGCTGTTTTCGCTCGCAGATTTCGCGCAGTTTCGCGCAGGTTTTCGTGCAGGTTTTCGCCGTTTTTCGCGAGCAGTTTGCGAGCGGTTTAGCGCGTTTTTCGAGCAGATTTCGCGAGCGGTTTGCGCAGTTTTCGCTGGTTTTTCGCAAGCTGTTTTCGCCGTCGGGCGCTGGTTTTCGCCGACGGGCTGTTTTTCGCCGTCGGGCGCTGATTTTTCCGCTGACGGAGGCTGTTTTCGCCGACGGGCTGTTTTTCGCCGTCGGGCGCTGATTTTTCCGCTGACGGAGGCTGTTTTTGCCGACGGAGGCTGTGTTTCGCCGTCGGATGCTCGGTTTTGACCATTTTGATTGATTTTGCGATTTCTTCGCTCCTGGCAGCTTGCAGTGCTGTTCTTAGCTTCCGCCGGGGGCGGTTGTTGGTTTTTCCGTCGTGTGGATCCGCCGGCTTGTTTCGGGACATCCGCAGAGCGCGCGGTCGTGTGGTTGGACGCAGCGTGCTCCGATTTGCGTGCGGACCTCGTGGAGGCAAGGTAAGTCCCGCTGGGCCCAATTGCAAGTGTCGACAAGCAATTGGTGGCTTTCTGAGGTGGGTTGGTTTCTCTCCAAGTCTACGGACTTCCTTCTAATTCTATTGTGATAGGATTGCATGCTAGTTTAAGTGTTTTCTTGGAACTTAACTAGCACCCCCGTCATATGTGCATGTGTTTGACCAGACCAATAGAGAACCTTAATCTGGGCTAGGTTCTTTTATGTTTTAGACATCCCACACCGTGCATATCCTTCGGGACATAGAGTTCCTCGCCCGGGTAGTGGGCCGAGTGATCAGAGTGTTGTGGGACGGGTGTTGCACTCGGGCCCGGGGGGCCGAGTGGGGTCTGGTGGCTGGGTTAGGCCAGTGTTAGTGTTTTGGGGAACCGTTTCAGGTAAACGGTGGTCCCGGGGTTTTTACTTTTCGTTGTTTTTCTCGTCACCACCGTGTTGTGATCGTGGTGCACTTGTGTTAGCAGGACCTTGAACCCAGAATCTTTTTGGACGAATACATGATTTTGGTCAGGCAGTGTTTTCTTCCAAGCCTCGCAAAGTCGCCTGAGTCTGTTCTTGTTTGATAGGACGAGGGCATTAGCTCTTCGAGGCTTGGGCATAAAACTTGTTTTCAAGGGTTTTTCCTAAAAAGACTAAAAATCATTAAAAGATGGATTTCTCTCAGATTGAATGGTTTTCTGAAATAAATGACATGGTTTCTTATAAACTTATCCACCCGAGCGGATTCGAGTGATCTGGGTTCTAAGGGCTGCTTTCTTTCTGGGGGACGTAGGTGTTAGTCTCATGGGGTTTCGGACCCTTCGCAGATCTGGCTGTGGAGCATCTCCGGCCATTAGTTGTGTGTTGAGTTGAGTGGGTGTTCTTGTGGGAGCCGTTGGGAGAGACGGTGGTCCCAGCTGTGAGGTACTTTCGTGGAGCGGGTCAGTGTTGGGAGATTGAGTCGTGGAGGGTTCTCCGACTGAGTTGTGCTTTGAGCACCGAGATACCGATCTGTTTGATCGAGGACTATAGCCTGCAGGAGCCATTTGTGAGACAGTGATACTGATGTGATACTTGAGTTCGGTGGGGTCGCACCCCTCGAACCACGCCCCGGGTGCGTTGATGATTCCGAACCTGATGAGGCTGCGATGATGATACCGAGCCTGACGAGGCTGCGATGATGCGCCTAGTTCATATACTAGAGGTCGCTTGATACCCCTGGCCGAGCTACCATGGGGTCACTGTGTGAGATATCGAGTTTGTCCGTTTGGACACCCTGGTTGATACACCAGGGGGCGCAGGCTTGACTCGACTGGACCCTGTGGGGCAGTCGCTGAGATTTGGGATACACTGAGAGAGTGATGGCGTAGCATGTGTCATAGTAGAGCGTTTTGGGCTGAGTACTTGTGACATATTGTCAGCAGGGAGTGACTGCATACAATCATCCATAGTCTCTTCCTTTTGAGCATAGTAGATAGAGGCATGATAGCTGTAGATTCTTTTCCAGCTTATTTATATTATCATCAGTCTTTTCTCTATCTTATGCCTCTAGTGGACTTAGTGGGCAGACCGTGGTTCTTGGAGACGGTACCCACTGAGAACTACTGTAGGATGTAGTTCTCACACCCTCTGTCGGTGACAGGTTGCTGAGGCTTTCTTCCGTTCCTGCTGGGCTTGATTGGACGGACCGAGGACAGGGAGTCGCGTGATAGTTCCCTACCAGCATTGTTACTTTAGAGAGAGGTAGATGTACCATCCCGGATTGTGGGAGTTGGTTATGTTTCCTGTTAGCTATCTCCCATCTGGATTTGTAGATGTTGTATAGGTGGACTTCTATTTGTATCATCTGTTTTTGGGAGATAGGCTATGTGTTGTTGTACTTTATAGTTGTGAAATTTTATAGTACAGCTTTTTATCCGCTCTGATATCTGTGTAGCTGTAGTTTTGTCTTTTGCAGGCTAGGCGCTTCGTCTGTACGGCAGTTTCCGTACAGATGGCGGATCTGTTAGCGAGCCCGGGTCGCAGTTTCGACCCCGGGGCGTGACACTCGTGCTCGTCCCCTTTTTCGAGCAACACTCTTCCTCTTCATTGATATCTGCTCCATGGGAGCTTTTCCTTTTTCTCCAGTAGTAGGAGCCTTTGATGCTACTGCAGCTAATGCGGCGGTCTCGTCAAGAACTTTATCCCAGTCCTCTGATTCGGTGTCTGACTCATCCAAAGACACGACCTCTTCTTCCTTTTGATCTTTCCTAGCTCTCTTGAGCTTGTTCGTTGCTCGAGTGCCAACCATTGCCACAATAAGCACTATTAACCAACCAAACACCATCTTGGTTGAGGGTGTTGAAAAAAAAATCGCCTGTGAACAAGAACTCAAAGAACATGACAAATTGTTTAATTTCAAAATTTTGAAAAATCATACCCAAATAATTTTTATCATGTATAGAGACTAGGAATCAAGTTAGATTTGCAAAAGGAATTTTGAAAATAGATCAATCCATGATTTTCGAAAATTTCTAAAATTTTGCCCTAAAATTGAATTTTTAGAAATCGAAGCCCAAAAATCCGTTAATCAAATGAATATAAGGCATAGAAACAAATCTAAGGTGTCCAGAGTTCTCATTTCAAAAGAAATTTGATCAGAAACCGTTTAAGAATGAATTCATAGCATGAAATTTTCTCACATATGGAAGAATATGAACAAAACAGTGAAAAATAGTGATTTTGATAAAAGAAACTTACTTGAACCGAGAGAAATCAAGTTGAGAAAAAACCAAAAACTCCTGAATTCTAGAGAGAGAAACTTTAGGAAGCTAGAAACAAAAGTTTAGAAAGAATAGAAATCAAAAAACCCTTCGTTTCTATTAAAACCTAGCTGCGGTCCGGATCGGGTCGGGAGTTCAGTCCGGATCGGCTTAGCGCAGGAAATCCCATCGTTCGGGATCCGGACTGAGTCCATCCAGTCTGGACTGCCTGCAACTTTTTCTCCAGAAAAATTTGTAAAAATTTCAGAAAATCCAGAAAAAATATGTAAGCATTCTTGCATATCAACTTTAACAAAAAGTATCGTTTAATATCAAAAGAAATAGATTATGCTAAATCTATCATTAATAATCAAGTAATGAAATAAAAATTTATAAAAGTTATATCCTCTAAAGTTGAGCAAGTTCAAAACATCAAACTCGATCTTATGTGTAATGAATTTATCAAATCATGAATTGAATAAAGAAAATGACGCACAAAGATCGATAGATGTTTGAAATCCCAAATAAGTCAAATAATATATCTAGTCAATATATCTAGGGAAGTGGCTCTTTGAGCATCTTTCAATTTGAAATCCCACCTTATACCAACCTTGAAATTTGACAAAATCAAGTATTCCAAAACGCATTTTATCAGTTAAACAAGAACACCATGTATAGAGTACGGGGGCCTTGAGTGTGTACCGACCCCGCTGATTGGCGCGGTGCGGTGGAATCGCCCGTGACATGTTTAGAACATGTTTACACTTGGGTTCGGGCCGTTTCGGATCGACGCGGGAATCTCCGGATCGAAAAGTGAGTTGGCGGCGTCGAGAGAGGGATTCCCAGCTGCATTCTGGATTCTTGAGGCATTGAGTACCGGTACCAGAGGCTGGGTACCGGAACCAATTAAAATGGCTAACCGACAGAGAGCTTCGGTTGAGGAAAACTGCAGGAAATTTTCTAAGTCCTTGGGTACCGGAACTGATTTGGGCGTACCGGTACCCCATGTCGCTTTTGGCTTGAGTACCGGAACATGGGGGGCGGATACCGGAACGCAGTGTTGGATTGAGCAGAATTGGCCCTCGGACATGGGATTTTACGTTTGGGTACCGGTACTGAGGTCTCGAGTACGGTACTCAATGTCCAGAAGTGAGGGGAAAGTGGTATTTTCCTGTTTTAAGTGGGGGTATTAGCGTAACTTCACACCCTCTGCCATCTCAACTACTACCCTGCTACAACATTAACTCCTCTACTCCTATTAAATGAACCCCCCACCCACATCCTCCTCTCGGATGGAACCAGAGAAAGAAAGAAGAGAGAAAAGAGAGAGAGCTGGGAGAAAAGAAGAAGAAGGCTGAGAAGGAGTAAGAGAGAAAGTATTGTGAGCTTGGATATTTTCTCGTCGCGCCGGAGCTTCGGAGGCTGATCGTGAGGGCTTGAGAGAGAGCTTGCCCTGCTGAGGAAGGCTTGGTTGGAGCTCGCGTGCGCGTGGACTCGGCATTAGAGGTAAGCACCGTGAGTTTCGAGTTTTCGGATTTTCGCCGAGATCGAGTTTTTCCACAGATTTTGGATTTTTGGACTGAGGCGATGCCCTCTTTTGTTCTTCCCTGTGTCGAGAGGAGCCGCAGGGAGGGTTGTGCGCGCTGTGGAGCATGATTACAGCCGGGGAGGTGCGCGGAGTCAACAGGGTGCACACGTGCTGTGGATTGAGAGGAGTTGACCGGGTGCAGCGGACACCTTGCTGGAAGCCTAGAGCGAGTGCTGTGAGCTTCTGAGGGATTTTTCGGGACGCTCGGTCGAGTTGCGCGCCAAGGGGCCGAGGTGCTGTTTTTGCGATTTTTCCGACAGAGGGAAAATCCGCACTTCTCCGATTCCGGCTTAGCCTGTGGAAAGCACACTAGGTGGGTTGAAAACTCTTCCAAGCTTTATGGAATGCCCTCTAATGCTATTGTATGCATATTTAGCATGTCTAGTTTAGCTATTATTATAATTGGTAAATCTGATAGTTGCCTGGAAAATTAGAGAATGATAACTAGAACCCCAGATTATTTTTAGTAGACTCCTGACATCATATGACACTATGTTGTATGGTTAGTTGGCACCCGAATTGCATCTGGACTATTGTAAAAATCATAGAACCAATTTTACTGAAAAAAAAATCGGCTTTAAAAATGGTTATTATTTATCGAGGTCGCCCAGAGGGGCAGGAAGGGTTCGGGATGCATATATCCTTGTGCCTGGGGGCCGAGGGGATTTTATTGACTCAGTATGTGGCCTTCTAGTGTCTTGGGGATTTTATGGCTTATCAGATTGGGTAGTGGAGGATTCTCCGACCTAGACATGATATAGAGATCATTGGGCATTTTAAGTTCCGATCTGTTTGATCGGGGATTATAGCCTGCTTATGCTGCTGTTGAGATAGATAAGACACGCTTTACTCGGTGGGGTAGCTCCCCTCGAGTTGCCGCTCCGGATGCGATGATGATATGCCTGTTTAGGCCGCTTGCGTTATGTTGAGATAGACCAATCGGACACCCTACATTGGAGTAGTGGGGGCGATTGGACACCCTACATTGGAGTAGTAGGAAGGCACAGGCTTGACTGAGCCAGTTTTGGCAGTCATTAATATTTATGTTATAATGAGCATTGTACTCGAGGCATATTAGTAGTAGGTGGATGCATAGCATGATATTTGAGATTCATCGGCTGTAGTTCATTTCTGCTTTCATATTTTATCTATCTGCATACCTATTATCTTGCCTCCAGTAGACTTAGTGGGCCTACCGTGGATATTGGCGACGGTACCCACTGAGGACTACCTGTTGCAGTAGTTCTCACACCCGCTGTGGTGACAGGTCATCCAGAGGCTGCTGTTCCGACGACTATTCGTTCGGAGATAGCGGATCGAGGTAAGGGCGTGGCCGATTAGCTCCCTACCAGTTTATTCAGAGGGTCAGATAGATGTACCCCACGTTTTGAGTTTACACTTTTGTACTGGACAGTCTGAGAGTTATATTTTGTTTACATAGCGTGTATGAGACTATGTATGGTGGATTCATGTATTTACAGATGTTCAGTTTACCTTTTCTATAGCTTTAGTCTTATTTCAGCTCTGATATCTGTGTAGCTATAGGTTTATTTGCAGGTTTGACGTTTTGCCTGTGCGGGCAGTCCCGTGCAGGCGGCGGATCTGTTGGCGTACCCGGGTCACAGTTCGACCGCGGGGCGTGACACCATGCTTTAGTAACATGTGGTAGCTTCACACAGTACTCGGACGACCGAGATGGTAGCTCTTTCCTACATGCGGTGGTAGTTTTCACACTCCACTAGGGATGTAACTCTTTTCACATCTTTTGAGCATGAAACAATAAAAAGACTCCCCCTCAATTGACTATCAATTATAACAAATATTCAGTATTCAACTGGCCATTGATCTCATGTTCATACTTAACTCAATTATGAAATAAGATAAAGTTAATACAAAGATATCATAAAATGAGGGATTGACTTTGATCAACTAAAGATGAAATAAATGATATAAATGATCATTGCATCAAATGAGTTATCATGATATCCCAACCATAATAAATTTATTAAAACATGGAAGATGCAATTAAAGTCAATTTAATAAATGCTCATTTAATGTTCTAATTATCAACAAAAAAAATATAAAACACAAAACAAAACCTAACATAAGCAATGGTTAAAAATGCTATTTCAAAGAAAGCATACCAATTGCTTTTCGTAAATGAATAAAACGTTTTTGATCCAAAGGTTTTGTTAAGATATCGGCTAATTGATCTTCAGTTGAAACATAGAAAATTTGCAAAGTACTTGATTCAACTAGCTCTCTAAGAAAATGATATCTAAGTTCTATGTGTTTTGTTCTTGAGTGCAACACAGGATTTTTTGAAATGTTAATGGCACTAGTGTTGTCACAACGAATTGTTACCGAAGTCGCCGGGATGCGGAAGTCACTCAATACACTCTTCTGTTACGGAATTTGAGTTGGCGTATTTCGTGAATTCGGTTAAGTCTTGAAGATTAAAGATAAAGAAGGTTGGATCTTATAACTCAATCTCAAGAAAGAAGAATTCAAAAGGATCAGGTATGTTTAACTAATTATTTTTGGTGATCCGAATACTTCTTATAGTGTAGAAACACTTAGATGAATTTTTAATTGCATAAAAATCAAAAACTGGACATGGGACATGTTCAGGATCCGGATCAGACAATCTGATCCGGATCCCGAAGGGTGTTAGTTCATACGCAAATTCAATCCGGATCGTAGCCTCTTTTGATCCGGATCCCAAACACTGGTTTTTACCAAAATATATGAACGATCCGGATCAGGCATTTCAATCCGGATCCCGAACATTGGTGTTTTGTGAATTGTATGAACGATCCGGATCAGGCACTTCGATCCGGATCCCGAACCTTTGTTTTTCAGGAAACTGTCTCTTTCGTTACTACAATCCGGATCGCCGAAATCCGATCCGGATCGTCGTCCTGAAAAATTCCAGAAAGGGTTAGTTTTTTATTCTTATCCTCTTCCAACGGTTTCTAACCTATAAATAGACCCTATGATTCATCTTTTAGACAAGAGAAAAACACGACCGAAATAGAAAAATCAACATATAGAGAAGAAAGGAAATACTAGATTTAATTCTATATTTCTTCATCTATATTATTAATTTGATTCTAGGTTTTCCAAACTCAGATTTTGAGTAGAATCAAATTAATGAATACTTAGATGGTATTTCCGATCTATTTCTAATCTAAGTATTCGGCGGATCATCACCACCCAAAAAACAACGATTTCCCCAAAATCGGCGCGTGGACTCGCGTGGCCTTGTGGATTCAAGGTGCTACCGCTCTCGTGGATTCGGAGCGAGGTACGTTCGTGGATTCGAGACGTGCTACTGGGTGAAGACCGTGGATTCGGTCGGACGTCGTGGACTCGACGTTGGACGCCGTGGATTCGGCGTGGACGCAGATCGTGGATTCGAGAAGCGTTGCGGAGCGAGCGGAGAAGATCAACTAGGAGCGTATGGAAAAAGGTTGAGTCGTCTGTGAGTACGGTATATCACCTTTGTACGTGTTATAATTCTAGTGGATTTCACCATGTTATCGGTCCCGTGGTTTTTTACTCCGGTTTGAAGTTTTCCACGTAAAAATCTCTGCGTGTTATTTATTTTTCCGCATTGGGTTTTATATCGCAAAGATTTTTGAGTGTTTATTGTTTACACCTATTCACCCCCCTCTAGGTGTTTTTTTTCCCTATTTAGATCCAATCATATATAACCCAACAAGTGGTATCAGAGCGGGAATAGGGTTGTAAACAATGGTTGAAGGTGGAAACATCAACAGACCCCCGTTCTTCGATGGAACAGATTATGCCTACTGGAAAGTACGGATGAAAGCCTTTTTAATTTCCATCGACGAACGGGTGTGGCAATCAATTGAATTAGGATGGTCTAATCCAACTGAAATTCTTGCTGATGTTCGCACCATCAAACCTAGGTCGAAATGGACCAAGGAAGAGTTAGATTTTTCTTCTTACAATGGCAAAGGGATTAATGCTCTATTTAATGCTTTGTCTCAAACTGAGTTCTCTCGCGTCTCGGTATGTGAGACCGCGAAAGAAATCTGGGATGTTCTTCAAGTTACACATGAGGGAACTAACCTTGTGAAGATTCAAAAACTGCAAATGCTTACGAGCAAGTTTGACTCTATTTTCATGGCAGAAAATAAATCGTTCACAGACTATTACACACGATTGCAAGACATCGTAAACTCATGTGCTAACTTGGGAGAGAAGATTCCAGAATTTAAAGTTGTAAGAAAAATATTAAGAACTCTTCCTGAAAGATTTCGATCCAAGGTTACGGCCATTGAAACTATTAAACACCCGGACGAAATCCGTGTAGAAGAATTAGTTGGTTCTTTACAAACATATGAAATGACATTTCCTACTAACTATTCTTCTGGAAAAGCATCCTCTTCTAAGTCTTCAGGTTTAGCATTGAAAATAACAAAAGAAGAAGACGCGAATTCATCCTCCTCAGACGATGACGAGAACCTATCTATGGAGGACTTTGAGAAGCAGCTTGCTCTCTTGACAAGAAGATTTCGCCGAAACTTTCGAAGGGGTAACTCAAGCAAAACTCCATCCTTCGTAAAGTAGAAGAAAGGCAAAGGTTCTTCAAGTTTCAAACCAAGAAAGCAAGAGGGTTTTTCTAAGGATAAGAAAAGCTCAGAAGGACAAGTCCAATGCTTCAAGTGCCGAGGGTACGACCATATCTCAATGGAGTGTCCCAATAAGAATCCGTCAAAGAAGAAAGCGATGCAAACCATCACTTGGGATGACACCTCATCGTCAAATGAGTCGTCTTCAAGCGATGAAGAAAATAACGCAACGGCGTTCCACGCGTCCACATCTTCACCCTTCATGTGCTTAATGGCAAGTACATCCGAGTCATTGTCCAACTCCTCCCAAGTTGAAAAGAATGCAACGGACGATGAATCGGATAATTCTGAAGGTGAAGACTTTGCTCTTGCCTATCATAAGCTTTTGAGGGATTCAAAGAAACTGGCAAAGCAAAATAAGAGTTTGAGAGGGAGATTGCAGGATCTCGAAGAAGAAGCAAAAAGAGCATCTTCTCTCTCAAACGCTCTTGAAGTGGAAAGGGATAATCTGATTAAAATAAATGTTTCCCTTCAAGAGTCCAATGAGCAACTCGAGAAGAATTATGTAGATATGGTGAACAAAGCGAATTACTTCTTGAAGCTCAACGGCGAGGCTCGACAGGAAAAATTGGAAATGACAGAGACCATTCTCCAACTCAAGGATAACTTACAGCGATTTTCATCAAGAAAGAGTAAGTTGGATAAGCTTCTTGGTCTTGGTCAATCAAACAAATTTGGCCTCGGATACAATCGAACTGAAGACAATTTTAGTTCGGTTGGGACAGTCTTTGTGCCCCAGTCGGTATCTCCTCCTCCGACACTGGAATTGACGACAAACAACGATAACAAACCTACTTCCCCCTCTTCGGAATCGTCAAGCACCAAGGTATGTTTTCGTTGTGATTTTGCAGGGCACATAAGGAGAAATTGCAAGATGGGAGCCAAACGCTCAACCCAAGCACTTCTTGCAACGACTACCAAAAGGGTGATTCCTCGAAAATCAAATGCAAATTATTCAAAGGAAAAGAGCCTCAGTAGTTCATCAAACAAGACGACGACGTCAAGGAAAAGCGATAGATCAAACAAGACGCTTTCACCAAAGGTATCAACTTCACAATCATTTCCGACGTACACCAAAACTCGAAAGGTTTGTGTCACGCCCCGGGGTCAAAACTGCTGTCACGCCCCGGGGTCGAAACTGCGACCCGGGCGCTAACAGATCCGCCATCTGTACGGAAACTGCCGTACAGACGCAGCGTCTAGCCTGCAAAAGACAAAACTACAGCTACACAGATATCAGAGCGGATAAAAAGCTGTACTATAAAATTTTTCTCAACTACAAAGCTGCTACAACTCATAGCCTATCTCCCAAAATCAGATGATACAAAAAGAAGTGCACCTATACAACATCTACAAATCCAAAGGGGAGATAGCTAAACAGGAAACATAACCAACTCCCACAATCCGGGATGGTACATCTACCTCTCTCTAAAGTAACAATGCTGGTAGGGAACTATCACGCGACTCCCTGTCCTCGGTCCGTCCAGTCAAGCACAGCAGGAACGGAAGAAAGCCTCAGCAACCTGTCACCGACAGAGGGTGTGAGAACTACATCCTACAGTAGTTCTCAGTGGGTACCGTCTCCAAGAACCACGGTCTGCCCACTAAGTCTACCAGAGGCATAAGATAGAGAAAAGACTGATGATAAGATAAATAAGCTGGAAAAGAATCTACAGCTATCATGCCTCTATCTACTATGCTCAAAAAGAAGAGACTATGGATGATGGTATGCAGTCACTCACTGCTGACAATATGTCACAAGTACTAAGCCCAAGACGCTCTACTATGACACAAGCTACGCCATCACTCTCTCAGTGTCTCTCGAATCTCAGCGACTGCCCACCCGGGCCCAGTCGAGTCAAGCCTGCGCCCCCTGGTGTATCAACCAGGGTGTCCAAACGGACAAACTCGATATCTCACACAGTGACCCCATGGTAGCACGGCCAGGGGTATCAAGCGACCTCTAGTACATGAACTAGGCGCATCATCGAAGCCTCGTCAGGCTCGGTATCCTCATCGCAGCCTCATCAGGCTCGGAATCATCAACGCACCCGGGGCGTGGTTCGAGGGGTGCGACCCCACCGAACTCAAGTATCTCATCAGTATCACTGTCTCACAAGTGGCTCCTGCAGGCTGTGGTCCTCGATCAAACAGATCGGTATCTCGATGCTCAAAGCACAAACTCAGTCGGAGAACCCTCCACGACTCAATCTCACAACACAGACCCACTCAACGAAGGTACTACACAGCTGGGACCACCGTCTCTCCCACGGCTCCCACAACACAACTCCACTGAACTCAACACTCAACTCACGGCCGGAGCTACTCCACGGCCAGATCTACGAAGGGTCCGAAACCCAGGGAGACTAACATCTACGTCCCCAAGAGAGAAATTAGCCCTTAGAACCCAGATCACTCGAATCCGCTCGGGTGGATAAGTTTATAAGAAACCATGTCATTTATTTCAGAAAACCATTCGATCTGAGAGAAATTCATCTTTTTAATGATTTTTAGTCTCTTTTAGGAAAACCCTTTGAAATCAAGTTTTATGCCCAAACCTCGAGGAGCTGATGCCTTCGTCCCAACAGACGAGAACAGACTCAAACAACCTTGCGAGGCTTGGAAAAAACATTGGCTGACTAAAATCATGTATTTATCCAAAAAGGTTCTGGGTTCAAGGTCCTGCTAACACACGTGCACCACGATCCCAACCTGGTGGTGACGAGAAGAACAGTGGAAAGGAAAACCCCCGGGACCACCGTTTATCTGAAACGGCTCCCCAAAATGCTAACACTGGCCTAACCCAGCCACCAGACCCCACTCGGCCCCCCGGGCCCGAGTGCAACACCCGTCCCACAACACTCTGACCACTCGGCCCACTACCCGGGCGAGGAAACTCTAAGTCCCGAAGGATATGAAAAGTGCGGGATGTCTAAAGCATAAAGGAACCTAGCCCAAATTAAGGTTCACAAATGGTCTGGTCAAACTCATGCACATATGACGGGGGTGCTAGTTAAGTTCCAAGAAAACACTTAAACTAGCATGCAATCCTATCACAATAGAATTAGAAGAAAGTCCGTAGACTTGGAGAGAAAACCAACCCACCTCAGAAAGCCACCAATTGCTCGTCGACACTTGCAATTGGCTCAGCGGCTTACCTGGCCTCCAAGGGGTCCGCACGCAACACGAAGCCCGATGCCAGAAACCGCACGCGAAACGGAGCACGCAGCGACCAACCACCCGACCGCGCGCCCCGCGGAAACAAAAACCGCACCGCACGCTGCCAGAAGCGAAGAAATCGCAAAATCAAACCACACAGTCAAAACCGAGAATCCGACGGCGAAAAACAGCTTCCGTCGGCGAAAACAGCCTCCGTCAGCGAAAACCAGCGCCCGACGGCGAAAAACAGCACGCGGCGGCGAAAAACAGCTCCGTCGGCGAAAAACAGCGCCCGACGGCGAAAAACAGGCAAAAACTGCTAGCGAGACAGTTCGCGAAAACCCTGCGAAACTGCTCGCGAAAACCGCTCAAAATCTGCTCACAAACTGCTTGCAAAAACTGCTCAAAACCGGCTTGCGAAAACAGCTTGCGAAAAGCTGCTCCGTCGGCGAAAAACTGTGCCCGACGGCGAAAACAGCACACAAATCAGCTTGCGAAAATCCTGCGAAAACCGCTCGCAAAACAGCGGAAAACAGCGAAACCTGCGCGCGAAACCGCTTGCGAAATCTGCCGGCGAAAACTGCGAAAAACGGCTCCGTCGGTGGAAAAACTGCGCCCGACGGCGAAAAACAGCGCGCGGCGGCGAAAAACAGCTCCGTCGGCGAAAAAACAGCGCCCGACGGCGAAAAACAGCTCGCGGCGGCGAAAAACAGCGGCCGACGGCGACCGACGGGCTCCGACGGCGAAAAACGGTGCCGGCACGCAAACCGAGGTGCCACCGCTGTCCCGGGAGCACGCCGAGCGGCAAAAACCCAGCCGCGCGACGAGAGAGGCCCGCCGCACGGCGCCCAACCAAGCAGCGCCGCGCAGCGGCCCGCTGCGCGGTGCCGGAGCGCACCGCGCAGCGCCCAGCGGCGCTGCGCACAGCGCCCAGCGGCGCTGCGCGCGGTGCCCAGCGGCGCTGCGCGCAGCGCCCAGAGGCGCTGCGCGCGGGCCCGCGCGCAGCCCACTGCGCTGCGCGCGGCCGCGCGCCTGCGCAGGCCCGCGCGCCCCTGCGCGCGGCCCTGCCGCGCGCCTGCGCGCGGCCAGGAGGTGCCGCGCGCACCCGCGCGCGGCCCTGCCGCGCGCCCCTGCGCGCGGCCAGGCAGCGCCGCGTGCAGCACTTTGCTGCACGCGGCGCCGCGCCCAGCGGCACCACGCCGCAGGGTGCTGCCAACAGCAGCACCCTGGCGCCGCGCGTGCGCCGTTGCGCGCGCGCGCGGCCGCCGGCGACGGCAAATCCAACAAAAGCCCAGAAAAATCTGATAAATCTGAAAATTCCATTTAATCCAAAAATCCATTTTTCCTCATTAAAACCAATTAAAAAACCTCGAAGCTCAAAACTCCAAAATCCGATTTCAAAAACTGCACAAACCTACAAAAACCCCAAAAATCGGAATTTTGCTTACCTCGTCGTCGCACGTCGCACGCCCACGAGCTTCGCACGGCCTCCAACGGCGAGTCCAAAAATCCAAGAAGCTCCGATCCCTTTTCTTTCTTTTCTTTTTCCTTTTCCTCTCTTTTCTTTTCCTTTCTTTCTTTCTCTTTTTCTTTCTTTCTTCTCTCTGCTGCAGAGGAGGGGTGGAGGCAGCCTTTATAAAGCAAAAGCTTTATAATTAATTAACTAATTAATTAATTCCAATAATTCCAACTCCAACTCATTTTTTGCCTTCGGGCTCTCCGCCGCTGCCCGGAACTTCCCGAACTCCGCTGTAAACCGAAAATACACGCGCTCACAGCTTTTTCTCTCCAAAAAGCTCATCCGTTGAGGCGGGGTGCTCAAATCAATTACCGGCTCCAAAATTGCCAGTTCCAACTCACTTTTTGCCTCCGGGTCCCCCGCGTCAGTCCGGAACCTCCCGAACCTCGCTGTAAATCGAAAGTACACGTGTCCACAGCTTTTTCTCTTCAAAAAGCTCGTCCGTTGAGTCGGGGTGCTCAAATCAATTACCGGCTCCAAAATTGCCAGTTCCGACTCACTTTTTGACTCCGGGTCCTCCGCGTCAGTCCGGAACCTCCCGAACCTCGCTGTAAATCAAAAGTACACGTGTCCACAGCTTTTCTCCTCAAAAAGCTTATCCGTTGAGTCGGGGTGCTCAAATCCATTACCGGCTCCAAAATTGCCAGTTCCGACTCACTTTTTGCTTCCGGGCCCTCCGCGTCAGTCCGGAACCTCCCGAACCTCGCTGTAATCTGAAAGTACACCTGTTCCAAGTGTTCCTGAATTTCCGGCACTCCACGGTGAAGTCTGAAATTCCCAATCTCATCCTCAATCGGCCTACAAAGCCCGGAACAACCCCGATTCGCGCTGGAGCTTCCGCGTTGATCCGAATCAACTCGGCATCAACTGTAACCTCAGATACAACATGCTCAAGGCAACTCTCTGCTCCAAGTCATCTGTGTGGTCGGCGCGCTATCCAATGCCCCGGTACTTTACAACTGCGACCCGGGCTCGCCAACAGATCCGCCATCTATACGGTAACTACCGCACAGACGAAGCGTCTACCCTGCAAGTCAGATCTATAGCTAAAAACATGTATCAGAGCTGAAACAAAAAAACCAAAAGCTATAGAATGAAACTGAACATCTGGAATAATAAAATCTCCACTAGTACACAAATCCTCAAGGTACAAAGTCTCACAGGAATAAAACAAAATACTATCCTCACAAGTGTCTCAGAATGTCCAGTACAAAAGTGGAAACATGAAATACATCGGGTACATCTACCTCAGACTCTCAATGCTGGTAAGGAACTAATCGGGTGTGTCCTTACCTCGATCTGCTGTCTCCGAGCGAACCAAGCCGGAACAGCTGCCTCAACCTGTCACCGCAGCGGGTGTGAGATCTACTGCAGAAGGCAGATCTCAGTGGGTACCGTCCCAATATCCACGGTATGCCCACTAAGTCTACTGGAGGCAAAACAGATAGATATGCAGATAGATAGATAGATAGATAAGTTGAAATAAAACTGCAGCTTAAAATAACTCAATCAAAGCTCAAGAAAACTCTATTAATAACATGATATGCATACCCTCTCTACTGCTAAGATGCCTCAGTATCAATGCTCAAAGGAAAGAACCCATCTAAGAACATAATATGTGACAACCCGCTCATCTCACCCAATCTCAATGACTGTCAAAACTGGCTCAGTCCAGCCTGCGCCTGTCGTCTAGGAACGCACCTGCCCACTACCACGCATCCACAAGAGGACGGGATTTACGTGGGGCGTCCTAAACCGACTATCTCAATCTCACACAAAGTGACCCCATGGTAACTCGGCCAGGGGTATCAAGCGACCACTAGTATATGAACTAGGCGCATAACCACATCGTAGCCTCGTCAGGCTCGGTATCATCATCGCACCCGGGGCGTAGCTCGAGGGGAGCGACCCCACCGAACTCAAGTAACACATCTGTCTCACTGTCTCAATATGCGGCACATGCAGGCTATAATCCACGATCAAACAGATCGGTATCCCAAAGCTCGAAAACACAACTCAGTCGGAAAGAACCTCGACTCAAACACGAATAGCCCGAACACTCTCACAGCTATGTCGGAGAACCCTCAATGACTCAATCTGATAATGCACGACCATGGCTGAGTCGGGAAACTTCCACGACTCGATCTGCCAGAACCCCAAACTCTCAAGCTAAGTCGGAGATCCCCCTCAACGACTCAATCTGATAATCACTATCTAGAACAATGCATCAATCCCCACGAAGAAGCTCAACTCACATGACACTATAACTCGTCTCAAAACTCAAAAAGAGACCCCTCGGCCCCCAGGCACGAGGTCTAATGCACCCTAAAACTATGCCGTACCTCTGGCGAACTCATAATTTAAAAACTGCCTTTGAAGATGCTGTTTTTCATTAAAACAGCTTTCTCGATTTTTAAAACGATCGGGGTGCAAAAATAATGGCAACAGAACATGCAGTCTAGTGTCATATGGTAGCAGGAGTGTACTAAAAATAATCTGGGGTTCTAAATAATTTTCTAAAAATTTCCAGGCAACTATCAGATGTAAAAACAGTGAAAATAGCATAGTAAATATGATCAAATTGCATTCAGGAGCATTAAGTGGCATTCCATACATTTTGGAGAAATTCCAACCCACCTGGAACGCATTCCGTAGGCAACGCTGAAGTTGGTGTGGAGCTGAAACCTCGAACTGATAAACTCCGTAAAACGCGCCGCGCGTGCACACTGCCGTGTACTTGGAAAAATTTCCGGAAGCTCAAATAAATTCCCTCGAGTCCTCACAAAAATTCCAGCATCAAATAAAAAGCTCCAAGTATCCACAGCACACTTAAAATTCTTGCTTACACAAATCCCCAGTTACTTAAGTCCACTCTCGCATACACACAATTACATACTTATACCAATCCACCTCTCCAAACATTAAGCCCTTACACACCACTATCCACAACAGCCACAAGTCCCCCATAAAATGAAAGCTCACCTCCATAGATCCTTTAAATCCATAAAGCCAAAAAATTTTAAATTTGCTCCCATCTTAATGTAAGTCCTCCATCCATCAACACACTTAAATAAAAGCTCACAACACCACCAAGCACCTACAGCACCCAAAACAATTTACATAACCCATAGGCACCCTACAAGCTCCAAAGTAATCAGTAATTAATAACCAATATTCACATACACAATTAAACACCTCCAGCATAAAATCTGCACACTACAAGGTCTCAACACAAATAAATCTCATAACACCTCTCATAAGCTCCCAGCACAACCAAGGCTTTAGTACACCTTAATCCACCGAAGCATCAATATTAATCATCAGCATCATCAATATCCTCAAGTTGATGCCCTGATGTTGAGGTGGAAAGTAGAATCACCAAATGCTCTAAACTTGGCAGCAACACCTTCATCATATCCTACTTGAATGCCAAACTCCAATCATCTTCACAACAAACCTCAAGATGATGCCCTGAGAGAGAAAGAGATAGAAACCGAAGAAAACGTCAATTCGATCCATAAGAAGCCCACGCGAGCCCGGCAATCCCCAAGCCTCGGAGTGCGCGCACACGGACCGCCGGCATCGGCTTCCGCTCGCCGGCCGACCCAACGCAGCAGCCGCTGCGCTGCAGCCATCCGTTGAGCTGCCGCAGTTGCGCCGCATCTGCTTGCAGCAGCGCGGCCGCTGCTGCTGCAGCGCGCTGCGCACCGCTCCCCTGAGCGCCGCGCGCCTGCGCGCGTTGCGCCCTGCACGCCCGCGCGCGGCACGGCCTGCGCGCCCGCGCACGGCACGGCCTGCGCGTCCCGCGCACGGCGCGCCCTGCGCGCCCACGCGCGGCGTGCCCTCTGCGCGCCCGCCCGCGCTGCTGGCAGCGCGTGCCCTGCTGCGCGCTGCTGCAGCTCGTGCCTGCTCGCGCTGCAGCTGCGGGTGCCCGCAGCGCGCCGATTGCGCGCCGCGGCCACGCGGCACAGCCACACCCACCAGGACTAGCCCAAACCTCCCCAGGTTTCCACTCCAACCGACCAACACCCAAAAAAACAAGCCTCAAAAAACTGCACTTACCTCTTTCTCAATCCGTCGCGCGCGGCCGCTCGCCGCGCTCACCGCTCGGCTCCACACGGCTCAAGGAGGAATTCCATCCAAGCTCAAACCTCACTTCTCTTTTCCTTATTTTCTTCTTTCTTCTTTTCTCCTTTTTTTCTCTCTTCTTCGACTTCCTCTGTTTTCCCATTCATTCCTCGCTTCGTTATGAAGAGGAAGGGCGAATGACGTGGCACACCTTAAATTAAAATGCTGCAAGGGGGGAAGGACACTGTAGCAGGAATTAAAAATTTCCCAACTCTAAAATACTCAGCCACTTAAAAG
>CM055061.1:6595470-6838173 GCA_029204045.2 Tillandsia leiboldiana
ATCCAATGCCCCGGTACTTTACAAATGCGACCCGGGCTCGCCAACAGATCCGCCACTCTTTACGGTAACTACCGCCAGACGAAGCGTCTACCCTGCAAGTCATATCTATAGCTAAAAAATGTATCAGGCTGAAACGAAAAAAAAACCCAAAGCTATAGAATGAAACTGAAACATCTGGAAAATAAAATCTCCACTAGTACACAAATCCTCAAGGTACAAAGTCTCACAGGAATAAACAAAATACTATCCTCCCAAGTGTCTCAAGATGTCCAGTACAAAAGTGGAAACATGAATACATCTGGGTACATCTACCTCAGATCTCACTGCTGGTAAGAACTAATCGGGTGTGTCCTTACCTCGATCTGCTGTCTCCGAGCGAACCAAGCCGGAAACAGCTGCTCAACCTGTCACCGCAGCGGGTGTGAGATCTACTGCAGAAGGCAGATCTCATGGGTACCTTCCCAATATCCACGGTATGCCCACTAAGTCTACTGGAGGCAAAACCAGATAGATATGCAGATAGATAGATAGATAGCTAAGTTGAAATAAAACTGCATCTTAAAATAACTCAATCAAAGCTCAAGAAAACTCTATTAATAACAACATATGCATACCCGCTCTACTGCTAAGATGCTCAGTATCAATGCTCAAAGGAAAGAACCCATCTAAGAACATAATATGTGACAACCCGCTCATCTCACCCAATCTCAATGACGGTCAAAACTGGCTCAGTCCAGCCTGCGCCTGTCGTCTAGGAACGCACCTGCCACTACACGCATCCACAAGAGGACGGATTTACAGTGGGCGTCCTAACCGACTATCTCAATCTCACACAAAGTGACCCCATGGTAACTCGGCCAGGGTATCAAGCGCCCACTAGTATAATGAACTAGCGCATAACCACATCGTAGCCTCGTCAGGCTCTTATGATCATCAGCACCCGGGGCGTAGCTCGAGGGGATCGACCCCCACCGAACTCAAGTAACACATCTGTCTCACTGTCTCAATATGCGGCACATGCAGGCTATAATCCACGATCAAACAGATCGGTATCCCAAAGCTCGAAAACACAACTCAGTCGGAAAGAACCTCGACTCAAACACGAATAGCCCGAACACTCTCACAGCTATGCGGAGAACCCTCAATGACTCAATCTGATAATCGCACGACCATGGCTGAGTCGGGAACTTCCACGCTCGATCTGCCAGAACCCCAACTCTCAAGCTAAGTCGGAGATCCCCCTCAACGACTCAATCTGATAATCACTATCTAGAACAATGCATCAATCCCCGAAGAAGCTCAACTCACATACACTATAACTCGTCTCAAAACTCAAAAAGAGACCCCTCGGCCCCCAGGCACGAGGTCTAATGCACCCTAAAACTATGCCGTACCTCTGGCGAACTCATATTTAAAAACTGCCTTTGAAGATGCTGTTTTTCATTAAAACAGCTTTCCTCGATTTTAAAACGATCGGGTGCAAAATATGGCAACAGAACATGCAGTCTAGTGTCATATGGTAGCAGGAGTGTACTAAAAATAATCTGGGGTTCTAAATAATTTTCTAAAAATTTCCAGGCAACTATCAGATGTAAAAACAGTGAAAATAGCATAGTAAATATGATCAAATTGCATTCAGGAGCATTAAGTGGCATTCCATACATTTTGGAGAAATTCCAACCCACCTGGAACGCATTCCGTAGGCAACGCTGAAGTTGGTGTGGAGCTGAAACCTCGAACTGATAAACTCCGTAAAACGCGCCGCGCGTGCACACTGCCGTGTACTTGGAAAAATTTCCGGAAGCTCAAATAAATTCCCTCGAGTCCTCACAAAAATTCCAGCATCAAATAAAAAGCTCCAAGTATCCACAGCACACTTAAAATTCTTGCTTACACAAATCCCCAGTTACTTAAGTCCACTCTCGCATACACACAATTACATACTTATACCAATCCACCTCTCCAAACATTAAGCCCTTACACACCACTATCCACAACAGCCACAAGTCCCCCATAAAATGAAAGCTCACCTCCATAGATCCTTTAAATCCATAAAGCCAAAAAATTTTAAATTTGCTCCCATCTTAATGTAAGTCCTCCATCCATCAACACACTTAAATAAAAGCTCACAACACCACCAAGCACCTACAGCACCCAAAACAATTTACATAACCCATAGGCACCCTACAAGCTCCAAAGTAATCAGTAATTAATAACCAATATTCACATACACAATTAAACACCTCCAGCATAAAATCTGCACACTACAAGGTCTCAACACAAATAAATCTCATAACACCTCTCATAAGCTCCCAGCACAACCAAGGCTTTAGTACACCTTAATCCACCGAAGCATCAATATTAATCATCAGCATCATCAATATCCTCAAGTTGATGCCCTGATGTTGAGGTGGAAAGTAGAATCACCAAATGCTCTAAACTTGGCAGCAACACCTTCATCAATCCTACTTGAATGCCAAACTCCAATCATCTTCACAACAAACCTCAAGATGATGCCCTGAGAGAGAAAAGAGATAGAAACCGAAGAAAACGTCAAATTCGATCCATAAGAAGCCCACGCGAGCCCGGCAATCCCCAAGCCTCGGAGTGCGCGCACACGGACCGCCGGCATCGGCTTCCGCTCGCCGGCCGACCCAACGCAGCAGCCGCTGCGCTGCAGCCATCCGTTGAGCTGCCGCAGTTGCGCGCCGCATCTGCAGCAGCGCGGCCGCTGCTGCTGCAGCGCTGCGCACCGCGCGCCCTGAGCGCCGCGCGCCTGCGCGCGGTGCGCCCTGCACGCCCGCGCGCGGCACGGCCTGCGCGCCCGCGCACGGCACGGCCTGCGCGCCCGCGCACGGCGCGCCCTGCGCGCCCACGCGCGGCGTGCCCTCTGCGCGCCCGCCGCGCGCTGCTGCAGCGCGTGCCTGCTGCGCGCTGCTGCAGCGCGTGCCTGCTGCGCGCTGCAGCTGCGGGGTGCCCGCAGCGCGCCGATTGCGCGCCGCGGCCACGCGGCACAGCCACACCCACCAGGACTAGGCCCAAACCTCCCCAGGTTCCACTCCAACCGACCAAAACCCAAAAAAACAAAGCCTCAAGAAAAACTGCACTTACCTCTTTCTCAATCCGTCGCGCGCGCCGCTCGCCGCGCTCACCGCTCGGCCCACACGGCTCAAGGAGGGAATTCCATCAACAAGCTCAAACCTCACTTCTCTTTTCCTTATTTTCTTCTTCTTCTTCCTTTTTCTCTCTTTCTTCTACTTCCTCTGTTTTCCATTCATTCCTCTGCTTGCTTTATGAAGAGGAAGGCGATGACGTGGCACACCTTAATTAAAATGCGCAAGGGGGGAAGGACACTGTAGCAGGAATTAAAAATTTCCCCAACTCTAAAATATCTCAGCCACTTAAAAGTATAGCCACTAATTCAAACTCTTCTAATAAATTTTTTTTTTTTCTTTCACTAATGCTTCACAGGCAACACTAATAAATCAAAAATTAATTAACTTAATTAAATAATCCCTCAAATGACCCCGTCAACTCACTTTTTGTCCTCGGGGCCTCCGCACGGGTCCGAAACCTCCCGAACTCCGCTGTAATCAGAAAATACACATGTCCACAACTTTTTCTCCTCAAAAAGCTCAACCGTGGAGCCGGTGTGCTAAATCCAAAAACCGGCTCCAAAACTGTCAGTTCCAACTCACTTTTCGCCTTCGGGTCCCCCGCGTCAGTCCGGACCTCCCGAAATTCGCTGTAATTCCAAAGTACACCTGTTTCAGGTATTTTCCTAATTTTCTGCACACCACGGTGGAGTCGATGCTTCCCCAAAACCAGTCCTCAATCGGCGCACAAAGCCCGAAAAATCCCCGAATCAAGCTGGGGCTTCCGCGTTGATCCGCATCAACCCGACATCATCTGTAAACACATAAGCAACATGCCCGAGGCAATTCCTCCGCACCACGCCATCTTGCGAGGTCGGCGCGCCATCCGAATTCCCGGTACTCTACAGTTTGGGTACGCAAAGGTGAAATCTTCCCTTGTCTTGTTACAAATATTTCCTTGCATGCATATGATAATTCGTCTTGGTATCTGGATAGCGGTTGTTCCCGTCACATGACCGGTGACAAAAACTGCTTTCAAAATTTTGAGAAAATCTCCGGAGGACTTGTAGTTTTCGGAGACGGTCAGTCTTCCAAAATTGTTGGAAAATGAACAGTAGCTATTCCAGATGGCCCGATTCTGAATAATGTGTTATTTGTTGATGGCCTTAAGACTAACCTCATAAGTATCAGTCAACTTTGTGACAATGGTTTTTTCAGTTAATTTTCATCTGTTGAATGCATTGTAACTGATAAGGACCATGTTTTCTTCTTAAAGGGGGTTAGATCTGAAAACAATTGTTATGTTGTTCCCAATAAAATTTCTGAAAATTGTAACTTAGCCTCTTTGAATAATGAAACACTTTGGCATGAAAGGCTAGGTCACATAAATTTTAAGGAACTTGCTAGAATTTCAAACAAAGACGTGGTCAAGGGGGTTCCAAAACTTTCACTTAAACAAAACATTGTGTGTGGTGGTTGTCAAAAGGGAAAACAATCCAGGACTGCACACAAGAACTTGAACCACGTTGGTACTAATCGGTCCTTAGAATTATTGCATATGGATTTTATGGGGCCGACACGTCAACCATCCTTGGGAGGTAAATGGTATATTTTCTTATTGGTTGATGATTTCTCTAGATACTCATGGGTAGCATTTTTAAAAGAGAAAGCTGATACTTTTGATTCTTTTCACGAGATTTGCCTTCATATTATGATTGAAAAGAATGAAAAGATCATTCGTGTTAGAAGTGATAGAGGTGGAGAATTCATAAATTCGAAATTCATTGATTTTTGCACTTCCAATGGCATTAAACATGAATTCTCAGCACCCTATACACCTCAACAGAATGGTGTAGTCGAGCGCAAAAACAGGGTTGTACAAGAGATGGCACGTGTTATGCTTCATAGCCAGAATTTACCGTTATATTTTTGGGCTGAAGCTGTGAACACTGCAATCTATGTTATTAATCGAGTTTATTTGCGCCCAGAAACTTTAAATACACCATATGAACTATGGTTTTGTAGAAAACCAAACATCAAATATTTTCGTATCTTTGGGAGTCGGTGTTACATTTTACGTGACCGCAAAAATCTTGGAAAATTTGACTCTCGAAGTGACGAAGGGATTTTCATGGGTTATTCTACAAATAGTAGAGCATATCGGGTATTTAACTTGGAATCTAAAACGATTGTAGAATCCATAAATGTTAAAGTAGACGAAACTTTCCACTTTGCATCTGATAAATCCACCCCTGATATATCTCTTGATGATGATACTCCTGTAAATGCATCTTCTCATGATAATACTTCCAATATTAATGATGCATCTAATGGTTCTTCAAGTTTATCTGATGTGCAGGAATCCTCTCATGTACCTCCAAGTACTCCATTACCTCAAACGTTACGCATCTCCAAGGATCATCCTGAATCAAACATTATTGGAGACCCACAAGAAGGAGTCAGAACTCGGAGGCAGTTGGTTTGTGGATTCGCTTGTTACGTTTCCATGATCGAACCAAAGAACGTCGATGAAGCTCTTCAGGATGACTACTGGATTGAAGCAATGCAGGAAGAGCTCCATCAGTTTGAACGAAACAAAGTCTGGGAATTAACGACGCCTCCGAAGCAACACAATGTGATCGGTACTAAATGGATTTTCAAGAACAAAAAAAATGAGGATGGTACCATCATCAGGAACAAAGCACGTTTAGTTGTTCAAGGCTACTCTCAAATAGAAGGTATAGACTTTGATGAAACGTTCGCCCCTGTAGCTAGACTCGAGTCCATTCGTATCTTATTCGCTATTGCTCGTCACTTTAAAATAAAACTCTTTCAAATGGATGTTAAGAGCGCGTTTTTAAATGGGTTTTTAAATGAGGAAGTTTATGTGGCTCAACCGAAAGGGTTTGTAGACTGTAAACTACCTAACCATGTTTTTCGTTTGAAAAAGGCTCTTTACGGTTTAAAACAAGCACCGCGAGCGTGGTACGAAAGGTTGACAAAGCACCTTTTGGAGAAGGGCTATACTCGAGGGGGAGCAGACAGGACTCTCTTTGTGAAGTATTATCAGGATAACTTCATTGTTGCACAAATCTATGTCGATGACATTGTATTTGGAGCAACAAAGGATAATGATGCTTCTAAGTTCGCAGAAACCATGGAAAGCGAATTTGAGATGTCTATGATGGGCGAACTGACATACTTTCTTGGATTGAAAGTGAAACAAAATGGTGAAGGCATCCATCTGTGTCAATCCAAGTATGCAAAGGAGTTGGTAAAGAAATTCGAATTAGAAGATTCTAAAGATTTTCCTACTCCTATGGGAACTAGCAATAAGGGATTAGGAAGTGAATCTCTTAGTGATAGTGTAGACGAGAAACTCTATCGAAGTATGATTGGAAGTCTACTCTACCTCACAGCTAGTCGCCCGGACATATCCTTTAGTGTTGGGATCTGCGCGAGATATCAGTCAGCACCAAAGGAGGATCACCTGAAAGCGGTGAAACGGATCATCCGGTACGTCAAAGGAACTGTAAACTTTGGAATTTGGTATCCTATGGGAACAAGTCTTGACATTATAGGATATTCAGATGCCGATTGGGCAGGATCAGTGAATGATCGGAAAAGTACGAGTGGTGCATGTTTTTATCTTGGCCATTGTCTTGTTGCATGGCATAGTAAAAAGCAAAACTGCATTGCACTCTCGACTGCCGAAGCGGAATATATCTCAGCGGGTAGTTGTTCAACTCAACTCATTTGGATAAAAAACGTGTTGAGCGACTTCCGGATTTCAGCACTTCGGTAACTGTTTTATGTGACAACACTAGTGCTATAAACATTTCAAAAAACCCTGTGTTGCACTCAAGAACAAAACACATTGAACTTAGATATCATTTTCTTAGAGAGCTAGTTGAATCAAATATTCTTCAAATTTCCTACATTTCAACTGAAGATCAATTAGCTGACATTTTAACAAAACCTTTGGATCAAAAACGTTTTATTCATTTGCGTAAAGCAATTGGAATGCTTTCCCTGAAATAACCTCCGTTTGAAACTTTTGCCTAGGTTAGGTTTTATTTTTGTGTTTTTGTTCATTATCTATGCTTAGACATAGAACATTAATTGAGCATGTGTATTATTGACTTTAACTGCATCCTTTTATATGTTTAGAAATTTATTATGCTTTAGATATCATAATATTTCATTTGATGCAATGATCATTTATGTCAATTAAATCATCTTTGTTTTGATCAAAGTCAATTTCTCTCTCAATGATCTCTTGGTATAGTTTTTATCTTATTTGACTATTTAGTCAAGTATGAAATCGAGATCAATATTTGGTTGAATACTTTATATCTTAAATAATTGATAGCCAATTGAGGGGGAGTCAAAAAAATGTAATATGCTCAAAAGATGTGGAAAGAGTTACATCCCAATGAGGAGTGTGAAAACTACCACCACATGGAGGAAAGAGCTACCACCTCGGTCGTCCGAGTACTGTGTGCAGCTACCACATGTATACCAAGCAAGGTTTTTCAAGTTTGATTAAATAAAATGCATGTTGAAATACTTGACTCTGTCAAAATTTCAAGGTTGGTATAAGGTGGGGATTTTATTGAAAGATGCTCAAAGAGCCACTTCTTACAATAAATTGACTAGATATATTATCTAACTTATCTGGGATTTCAGACATCTATTGATCTTGATATTTCATTTTCTTTACCAAATTGATGATTTGATAAAGGCATTACTCATAAGATCAAGTTAGATGTAATTGAAGTTGTTCAACTTTAAGGGATTTAATTTTTACAAATTTTTGTTTCATTTGTTGGATGTTATTGATAGACTTGGCATAATCTATTTCTTGTTGTATGAAACGATGATTTTCATTTAAAGTTGACACACAAAAGTGCTTACATACTTTTTCTGGATTTTGTGGAATTTTTTCTGAATTTTTCTGATGAAAAAGTTGGAGCCGATCCGGATTGGACAAACCGATCCGGATCCCGAACGCAGGTATTTTCTGCGGGTAGCCGATCCGGATCGGATTCACGAACTGATCCGGATCGCGGCTAGGGTTTTATTTAGAACAAAAGGAGTTTGATTTCTTTTTACTTTAATCTTTTGTTCCAAGTCCCCAGAGCTTCTCTCTCTAGAATTCATCCGTCTTGGAAGCTTACAAACTCAAGTTCTTCGATTCTAAGTAAGTTCTATTGATCAAAATCTCGGTTTTCCACAGTTTTTCATATTCTTCCTCAAAATGTGATGAAATTTCTGTATCTTTTTCGTTTTGGATTAGTTTTTGATCAAATTTCTTTTGAAATAAGAACTCTGGGTAGATTAGTTTTGATTATATGCTAGGTATTCTCATGATAAACAGATTTTTGGCCTTCGATTTCAAAAAATTCGGTTTTAGGGCATATAATGGGAATTTTTGAAAATCATGCGATTGATCTATTTTTAAAATTCCTTTTGCAAAACTAATTTGATTCTTAGTCTCTCTACACGATAATGATTGTTTGGGTACAATCTTTCAAATTTTTAAAAATTGACAATTTTTTCGTGTTCTTGAGTAGTTGTTCGCAGGACTTTAAACCTATTAAGCACTTGCATCAATGGCGTTTGCATGGATAATCTTCCTTCTGGTTGCAATGGTGCACACACGTAAGACTATAAAAAACGAACAAGATGAATCAAGTCAAGAAGAGACAAGGAAAGCGTGTCAAAATAATTCAGAATCAGATGAAGAAGATTGGGAGGAAATCTGTAAACGAGCACAACAAGCTGTTGATAAAGAAAACAGGTTGTACTTAAAGAGCAAAAAGCTGACGAAATCTTCCTCAACAACCAAGTAGTACACTAGGCGAAAGAATTCACGGGGCACTGGAATTCAGATTGATGAACCCTTCACCAGAGCTCGCTCTCTCCCTAGAGAATCTCCATGGAATGAAGGTCAAAGTGCACCATCTGCATCTACACTGCATCCCTCAACGTCCTTGAGACACACTACAAAAGCGAATGTATGGTCCTCCATTCGACAAGAGCAGCGGAGATTGTCTGCTGAACAAGACAGTTTGTCCACAAACCTCCAACAGATTATCTCTGAGCAACACAAGATGAAAAGAAAGTGTTCCACAATATCAAAATTGCTTAAAGCAATTTTGAAGAAGTTGGATTGTAGAAATCCCACCAGTTCTGACTCGGGATGATCTAACCTCAGACTCTAACTTTTCTTTTCTTTTGCAGGTTGTTAGTTTTAGTTCTTAAATTTTCTTTAGTTTTTGAACTTTTTAACTCTCCTTATTATTTTTGTAATCTTGGCTAACTTTGTGACAAAAAGGGGGAGAGAATATTAGAACAGAAACAATGAAACTATGATCGATTGACCAGTTGTGAACCATGAAGGTAAGTATAACTTCAACTTTTGGGTTTTCTTTTGTGATTGCATGCATGCCTCGACTAATTATTCGATTAACTATTTGGGCATGTAATATAACTAACAAGTTGATGTTGACTAACAATTTTGTGACATTTGGATTTTGAATGCATGGAAGATATGTTGGTTTGTTTAACTATGATCCAATTACATATCTGAATGTATAAATGTCATGGTAAGTATAAATGAGTATAAACTTCATTTCTGTGTGTGGTTTTTGAATGACATAAAATTCTTGAGGTATCTAACGATTTCTTTTGTCAAGAATGATTTCTTTTGCGGAGCGTACAGATGTCTAAGTCTAGAGTCTGTTTTAGGAGTTTAACTCATGTATCTATCTTTATTTGGATCTCATTGTAAATTTTTGTTGTATGGTGATATCAACAAAAATATCTTTTTGAATTTTCTTAAGTGGATTTGTATTTTGTCACGAAACCGCCAAAGGGGGAGATTGTTACGGAATTTTAGTTGGCGTATTTCGTGAATTCGGTTAAGTCTTGAAGATTGAAGATAAAGAAGGTTGGATCTTATAACTCAATCTCAAGAAAGAAGAATTCAAAAGGATCAGGTATGTTTAACTAATTATTTTTGGTGATCCGAATACTTCTTATAGTGTAGAAACACTTGGATGAATTTTTAATTGTATAAAAATCAAAAACTGGACATGGGACATGTTCAGGATCCGGATCAGACAATCCGATCCGGATCCCGAAGGGTGTTAGTTCATACGCAAATTCAATCCGGATCGTAGCCTCTTTTGATCCGGATCCCGAACACTGGTTTTTACCAAAATATATGAACGATCCGGATCAGGCATTTCAATCCGGATCCCGAACATTGGTGTTTTGTGAATTGTATGAACGATCCGGATCAGGCACTTCGATCCGGATCCCGAACCTTTGTTTTTCAGGAAACTGTCTCTTTCGTTACTACAATCTGGATCGCCGAAATCCGATCCGGATCGTCGTCCTAAAAAATTCCAGAAAATGTTAGTTTTTGATTCTTATCCTCTTTCAACGGTTTCTAACCTATAAATAGACCCTATGATTCATCTTTTAGACAAGGGAAAAACACGACCGAAATAGAAAAATCCACATATAGAGAAGAAAGGAAATACTAGATTTAATTCTATGTTTCTTCATCTATATTATTAATTTGATTCTAGGTTTTCCAAACTCAGATTTTGAGTAGAATCAAATTAATGAATACTTAGATGGTATTTCCGATCTATTTCTAATCTAAGTATTCGGCGGATCATCACCACCCAAAAAATAACGATTTCCCCAAAATCGGCGCGTGGACTCGCGTGGCCTTGTGGATTCAAGGTGCTACCGCTCTCGTGGATTCAGAGCGAGGTACGTTCGTGGATTCGAGACGTGCTACTGGGTGAAGACCGTGGATTCGGTCGGACGTCGTGGACTCAACGTTGGACGCCGTGGATTCGGCGTTGGACGCAGATCATGGATTCGAGAAGCGTTGCGGAGTGAGCGGAGAAGATCAACTAGGAGCGTATGGAAAAAGGTTGAGTCGTCTGTGAGTACGGTATATCACCTTTGTACGTGTTATAATTCGAGTGGATTTCACCGTGTTATCGGTCCCGTGGTTTTTTACTCCGGTTTGGAGTTTTCCACGTAAAAATCTCTGCGTGTTATTTGTTTTTCCGCATTGGGTTTTATATCGCAAAGATTTTTGAGTGTTTATTGTTTACACCTATTCACCCCCCTCTAGGTGTTTTTTCCCTATTTAGATCCAATTATATATAACCCAACATCTTCATCCAAATCAATTGAGTTGCACAACTTCCCGCTGAAATGTATTCCGTTTCGGCAGTCGAGAGAGCAATGTAGTTTTGCTTTTTACTATGACATGCAACAAAACAATGGCCAAGGTAAAAGCATGCACCACTCGTGCTCTTCCGATCATCCACTGATCCAGCCCAATCGGCATCCGAATATCCTATTATGTCGAGAGATGTGCCCATAGGATACCAAATTCCGAATTTAACGTACCTTTGATGTACCGGATGATCCTTTTCGCCGCTTTCAGGTGATTTTCTTTCGGTGCTAATTGATATCTCGCACAAATCCCAACACTGGAGGCAATGTCCGGGTGACTAGCCGTAAGGTAAAGTAGACTTCCAATCATGCTTCGGTTGAGCTTCTCGTCTACTTTTTCTCCGTGAGATTCACATCCAAATCCCTTATTGCTAGTTCCCATGGGAGTCGGAAAATCTTTAGAGCTCTCTAATCCAAATTTCTTGACCAACTCCATTGCATACTTGGATTGATATAAATGAATGCCATCTTCACTTTGCTTAACTTGCAATCCAAGAAAATATGTCAACTCGCCCATCATGGACATCTCAAATTCGCTTTCCATCGTTTCGGTGATTTTTGAAGCATCATTGTTCCTTGTAGCACCAAACACAACGTCGTCCACATATATTTGTGCTACAATAAAGTTATCCTGACAATGCTTCACAAATAATATCCGATCGGCTCCCCCTCGAGTATAGCCATTTTCCAAAAGGTGCTTTGTCAATCTTTTGTACCATGCTCGCGGTGCTTGTTTTAGACCGTAAAGAGCCTTTTTCAATCGATAAACATGATTAGGAAGTTTATGATCAATGAAACCTTTCGGTTGAGCCACATAAACTTTTTCATTTAGAAATCCATTTAATAACGCGCTCTTTACATCCATTTGAAAAAGTTTAATTTTAAAATGACAAGCTATAGCAAATAAGATATGAATAGACTCGAGACGGACTACCGGGGCAAAAGTCTCATCAAAGTCTATACCTTCAACTTGTGAATAGCCCTGAGCAACTAAACGTGCTTTATTCCGTACAACGGTACCATCTTCATTTTTCTTGTTCTTGAAAATCCATTTTGTACCGATTATATGTTGTTGCTTCGGGGGCTTCATTATTTCCCATACTTTGTTCCTTTCAAATTGATTGAGCTCTTCTTGCATTGCTTCAATCCAATAGTCGTCCTGAAGAGCTTCATCAATATTCCTTGGTTCTACCATGGAGATGTAGCATGCGACTCCACATTCCAATTGTCTCCGAGTTCTTACTCCTTCTTGAGGATCTCCAATGATGTTCGATTCAGGATGGTCCTTGGAGATACGTAGCGTTTGAGATAACGGAGTACTCGGGAGAATTTGTGATGATTCCTGCACATTAGATGAACTAGAAGAACAATGAGATGCATCAAAATTTTCATAAGAACTATTATGCGAAGATGCAAAATCATTAGCAGGAGATTCATCATCAAGAGACATATCAAGAGTAGATTTATCAGAAGGCAAATGAGAAGCTTCATCTACTTTAACATTAATTGATTCTATCATCGTCTTCGATTCAAGATTGTATACTCGATATACTCTACTATTTGTAGAATAACCCATAAAAATTTCTTCATCACAACGAGAGTCGAATTTTCCAAGATTTTCACGGTCATGTAAAATATAACAACGACTCCCGAAGATACGAAAATACTTGATATTAGGTTTTCTACTAAACCATAGCTCATATGAGGTATTTAAAGTACCCGGGCGCAAATAGATGCGATTGATCACGTAGACCGCGGTGTTAACTGCTTCAGCCCAAAAATGTAAAGGGAGTTTCCGGCTATGAAGCATAACATGCGTCATCTCTTGAACAACTCTATTTTTGCGCTCGAGTACACCGTTTTGCTGCGGTGTGTAAGGTGCAGAGAATTCATGTTTTATGCCGTTTGAAGAGCAAAAATCAATGAATTTTGAATTGATGAATTCTCCCCCTCTATCACTGCGAACACGGACAATCTTTTCATCTTTCTCAATCATAATATGATGGCAAATATCATGAAAAGAGTCAAAAGTATCCGTTTTCTCTTTCAAAAATTCTACCCAAGAATATCTAGAGAAATCATCAACCATGAGAAAATATACCATTTTTCACCCAAACTAGGTTGACGAGTTGGCCCCATTAAGTCCATATGCAATAATTCTAATGGGCGTATTGTTCCTACATGGTTTAAATTCTTGTGAGTGGATCTAGTTTGTTTTCCCTTTTGGCAACCACCACACATAAGGTTTTCTTTGAAGTTCAATTTAGAAACACCTCTAACTATGTCTCTATTAGATATTCTAGATAGTTTCTTAAAATTCATGTGACCTAGTCTTTCATGCCAAAGAGTCTCATTATCAAGTGACACTAGGTTACATTGTTGACTTGTTTTACCAGGAACTACATAGCAATTGTTCTGTGACCTAACCCCTTTCAAAATGAATGAATGGTTTTCATCAGTTACAATACATTCTACAGAAGAGAAATTAACTGAAAAACCATTATCACACAATTGACTAATGCTTATGAGGTTAGTCTTAAGCCCTTCAACAAACAAAACATTATTCAAAGACGGCCCATCTGGAATTGCAATTGTTCCTTTGCCAATTATTTTCGAACATCTACCATCTCCGAAAACTACATGTCCTCCGGAGATTTTTTTTTAAAAGTTTGAAAAACATTTTTATCTCCGGTCATGTGGCGTGAGCAACCACTATCCAAATAACAAGACGAACTGTCATACGCATATAGTGATGTGTGAATGACAAGATAAGGGAAGAGTTCACCTTTGCGCACCCAAACCTTACGAGTTTTGGAATACGTCGGCAATGATTGTGAAGTTGATCTCCTTGGTGAACGCGTCTTGTCCGATTGATCTCTCTTCTTTGATCTCCATGACAATTTTGTCTTGATGAACGCACTACCATTGTTCTTGACCTTTGGTTGATTTCTTCTTGAATTCCGGTCTTTGTTCTTGATGGTAGTCGTTGCAAGAGGCGCTTGATTTGATCGCTTCGCTCCATTCTTGTAATTCCGTCTTATGTGCCCTGCAAAACCACAACGAAAACATACCTTTGTGAAAGGTTGAACCCGAAGTAGATGAGATAGGCTTGTTAACGTTGGATGCAGTGATTTTCGGAGGAGGAGAAATCGGCTGGGGCACAAATTTCGTACCACTCGAACTTGGATCCTCACCAGTTCAAATGTATCCAAGACCCAAACGGTTCGTTTGACCGAGACCAAGCAACTTGTCCAACTTGTTCCTTCCAAAAGAGAATCGCTTCAAATCTTCCTTAAGTTGGAGTATGGTCTTCGTCATCTCTAATTTTTCTTGTTGAGCCTCGGAGTGGAGCTTCGAGAAGTGATTTACTTTATCCACCAATTTGATATTTTCCTTCTCGAAGTGCTCGTTCTTCTCTTGAAGGGAAGTGTTTATCTTGATCAAGTTATCCTTTTCCTCTTCAAGAGCGTTTGAGAGATAAGTTGCCTTTTTAGATTGTTCTTCAAGATCCCACTGTGACGCCCCACTTCCCAGGGGGTCACCCATCCTAGAACTACTCTAGCTCTAGCACGCTTAACTCTCATGTTCCTCTTGGATCTTGCTACCATCCAAAATGCTATAGCCGGGTTAGAGATTTAGTCCTATTATATCATTTATATAGAGGACTAATCCAAATTCCGGGGGTGTTACATTCTTCCCCCCTTTAAGCCCTGACGTCCACGTCAGGCTCAAGCACACTCACAAGCACCAGGCGATGTGAGACTTGTCTCGCTAGCCTTAGCCGACCTTGTGAAGAGCTGCACTCCACTCACAACGGTCATTAGCCGGGGAGCCTCGCTCTACACGCTAAATAACCCTGGCTCAGCCGAGACTCATCTCACATTTCCGGCTGGTGAATGGCTCTGATACCAACTGTGACGCCCCACTTCCCAGGGGGTCACCCATCCTAGAACTACTCTAGCTCTAGCACGCTTAACTCTCATGTTCCTCTTGGATCTTGCTACCATCCAAAATGCTATAGCCGGGTTAGAGATTTAGTCCTATTATATCATTTATATAGAGGACTAATCCAAATTCCGGGGGTGTTACACCCACAATCTTCTTCTCAAACTTTTGTTTTGCTTTTCCAATTCCTTTGAATCCTTTAATAATTTATGGTAGGCAAAAGCAAAGTCTTCACCTTCGGAATCGCTCGGTTCATCATCCGTTGCATTCTTTTCATTCAAGGAGGAGTTGGATAATGAACCAGAGGAAGTCGCTGAAACGCACATGTAAGGTGAAGTTGTGGACGCGTGGAATGCTGTGGCGTTGTTATCCTCATCACTGGAAGATGACTCATCAGAAGTGGAAGTGTCATGTAGAGTACGGGGGCTTCGCGCAGCGCACCGACTTCGCAAGATAGCGTGGTCCGGGGAAATCGCCTGGGGCGTGTTCCACTTGTGTTTACAGATGAGTTTGGGATGTACCGGATCGACGCGGAAGCCTTTAGATGGAAAAGTGAGTTGTTGGCGTCGAATTGGAGAACCCCAGCTTGGTTCAGCATTTTTGGGGCATTGCGTACCGGAACGCAATGTTTGGTACCGGAACCAATTGCTTTGGAGAAAAACTGAGGGACTTCGGTTTGGGAAAAGCTTCAGAAATTTTCTAAGTCCCTGGGTACTGGTACTGGGCAGTGGGTACCGGTACGCCAGTGTTGTTTTGGCTTGAGTACCGGAACGCAAGTGAGGGTACCGGTACTCAATGAGGATTTTGGCTTGGGTACCGGTACGCTGAGGAGGGTACCGGTACTCGATGGTGGATACAGCAGAGTTGGTTCTCGGTTTGAGATTTTTGAGTTTAGGTACCGGTACGGGGACCCATGTACCAGTACTCAGCCTCCAGAATTTAGAATTTCGAGGGTAAAAGGGCATTTTCACTTCCCACCCACCCCCCTGCACCGCATTAACTCCCTCTTCCCTTTAAAAGGTGACCCCTCCTCCTCCTCTCTTCTCAACTGGAACTAGAGAAAGAAACGAAAGAGAGAAAGAATGAGAGGAAGAAGGAGAGAAGGAATGAGATGGAGATTGAGAGAGACGGAGATGGCGGTGCGTTCTTGATGGTCTCTCTTCATGCCGGAGCTTCGGGTTTCGAACGTGAGTGCGTCAGAAAGCGCAACCAGTTTGAGGAGAGAGCTCGGATGGAGCTCGCGCGCGTGCGGACAGCCAGTAGAGGTGAGTACTGTACTTTTTCCGAGTTTTCGAATTTTTAGATTTTCCGCAGATTTCATATTTTAGACAGGATGGATTTTTGAGCGAATGGAATTCTTCCATTTTCCTGTTTTCCCTGTGATGGAGTGGAGCCGCAGGGGGATGCGCGCGCTACGGAGGAGCAGCTTGGTGCTGCGTGGGCTGTTGGAGACCTCGGGTTGCACTGCGCACAGTACGGAGCCGCGACGGAGCGTGGGCTGAGTGCGCGGGAGGGTTGGCGGAGCGACGGCGGTTTTGACCTAGCGCAGTTGGAGCCTTGTTAGAGGCCGTGGAGTGTGCTGTGAGCTTCCGGTGATTTTTCGGGACACTTGGCAGTGGTGCGCGCGGCGAGGAGCCGAGGGGATGTTTCGGCAGATTTTGACAGTGAGCGGGTCCGCGCTTCACCGATTTCAGCGTTGCCTGTGGAAAGCGATCCAGGTGGGTTGGAAATTCTTCAAGATGTATGGAATGCCTTCTAATGCTATTGTATGCATGTTTAGCATGTCTAGCATACCTGTTTATTATAGCTGGTAAATCTGATAGTTGCCTAGGGAATCGTAGAAAAACAATCATGAGCCCCAGACATTTTTAGCATGATCTAGAGATGACTTGACACTAGACTGCATGGTTAGTTGGCATTAGAATAGCATCTGAACCGTTTTATCTGAACCGTTTTAAAAATCACCGAGCTGGTTTTAAGGAAAACTAATTTTATAAATAGTTTTTAACTATTACGAACGCCCAGAGGGGGTGGGATAGATTCAGGATGCATGTATCCTCGTGCCTGGAGGCCGAGAGGATTTTTAGAGCTCTGTGAGATGAGTTTCAAGGGTCATGAGAGTTTGATCATTGTTCTACTTCGGGGGCGGAAGCTACGGGCGGCTGTGCCTGCAGCCTGTTCTTGTGTGATCAGGGTTGTAGGCGGCAGTCTTTCGGAATTTCCAGGCCTCCCGTGCGAGAGATTGAGGATTGATTCCCTTGTTGGGTTGATTAGGTTACTCTAGATCATGAGTTGTGCTTTAGCAGATTGAGTCGTGGAGAGTTTTCCGACTTAGCTATGAGAGTTTGGGCTTTGGCAGATCGAGTCGTGGAGAGTTTTCCGACTTAGCCATTGGGTTATGCATTATCAGATTGAGTCGGGGAAGGTTCCCCGACGTAGCTATTGGTTATTTGGGCTTTATCAGATCAGGTCGTTGAGGGCTCTCCAATTGATTATGTGATGAGTTGGGCATTTCCAGATTGAGGCGTGGAGTGTTTTCCGACCGAGTTATGATCATTTGGCATTCGAGTTTCCGATCTTTTTGATCATGGATTTTAGCCTGCATGTGCCGCTTATTGAGCCAGATGAGACACGCTTGTTACTCAGTGGGGTCGCTCCCCTCGAGTTGCCGCTCCGGATGCGATGACGATGATGATGATGATGATGATGCGCCTGATGAGGCTGCTTTGCGTGATATTGTGATAGTCTGTTCGGGCATCCTACGTTGGAGTAGTAGGGGCGATCGGACACCCTACGTTGGAGTAGTAGGGAGGCGCAGGCTTGACTGAGCCAGTTTTTGCAGTCATTGAGATTTGAGTTATTGTGAGCTCTTGGTGAGCGAGTGGATGCATAACATGTTCTTAGATGAGTTTTTCCTTTGAGCATGATACTCGAGGCATAGTAGCAGTAGGTGGATGCATAGCATGTTCTTAGATGAGCTTTTCCTTTGAGCATGATACTCGAGGCATAGTAGCAGTAGGTGGATGCATAGCATGTTCTTAGATGAGTGTTTCCTTTGAGCATGATACTCGAGGCATAATAGCAGTTGGTGGATGCATAGCATGTTCTTAGATGTGTGTTTTCTTCGAGCATGGTACTTGTGGCATATTAGCTGTAGTTTCATTCAACTTACCTATTATTTATCTATCTATCTGCATACCTATTGTTTTGCCTCCAGTAGACTTAGTGGGCATACTGTGGATATTGGTGACGGTACCCACTGGGAACTACTTTCTGTAGTAGTTCTCACACCTGCTGCGGTGACAGGTTTCTAGAGGTTGCTGTTCCATCTTGGTTCACGCGGAGACAGCTGTTCGAGGTGAGGATGTGGCCGAGTAGCTCCTTACCATTTTGTTTGAGAGTCAGTGGTAGATGTACCCTGTATTTTTATGATTCCTCTTTTGTACTGGACATGTCTGAGAGATTTGTATTTATTTACATAGCGGTAGGGACTATGTATTGAGGATTTTGTATATTCAGATGTTCAGTTGTGATTCTATAGCTACTAGTTTTATTTCAGCTCTGATATAGTTTTAGATATAGATCTGACTTGCAGGATAGACACTTCGTCTGTGCGGGAGTTTCCGTACAGATGGCAAATCTGTTGGCGAGCCCGGGTCGCAGTTTCGACCGCGGGGCGTGACATGTCATCCCATGTGATGGCTTGCATAACCTTCTTCTTTGACGGATTCTTGTTGGGACACTCCGTTGAGATATGGCCATAACCTCGGCATTTGAAGCACTAGATTTGTCCCTCATAGTTCTTCTTGTCTTTTGAAGAACCCTCTTGCTTTCTTGACTTAAAGCTTGAAGATTCTTTGCCTTTCTTGGACTTAACGAAGGATGAGGATTTACTTGAATTTCCCTTTCAAAAGCTTCGGCGAAATTTTCTCGTCAAGAGTGCAAGTTGTTTCTCGAAATCCTCCATTGATAAATTCTCATCAGCGTCTGAGGAGGATGAATCCGCGTCTTCTTCTTTTGTTGATTTCAATGCAAAACCTAAAGACTTAGAAGAAGAGGAAGGCTTTCTAGAAGAATAGTTAGTAGGAAAAGTCATTTCATACGTTTGAAGTGCACCAACTAATTCTTCTACTTTGATTTCGTCCGGGTGTTTTACTGTTTCAATGGATGCAACCTTAGGGCGAAATCTTTTAGGAAGAGTTCTCAAGATCTTTCTTACAACTTTAGATTCTAGAATTTTCTCTCCCAAGTTAGCACATGTATTAACGATATCTTGCAATCATGTATAATGCTCTGTGAAAGATTTATTTTCTGCCATAAAAATAGAGTCAAATTTGCTCGTAAGCACTTGCAGTTTTTGAATCTTCACTAAACTTGTTCCCTCATGTGTAACTTGTAGAGTATCCTAGATTTCTTTCGCGGTCTCACATGCCGAGACGCGAGAGAACTCGGTTTGTGACAAGTCATTAAATAAAGCGCTAATCCCTTGCCGTTGTAAGAAGAAGCATCAATTTCTTCCTTAGTCCACTTCGACCTAGGTTTGATAGTGACAACATCGACAATAATCTCAGTAGGATTTGTCTATCCAAACTCAATTGATTGCCAAACCCGTTCATCAATGGAAATCAAGAACGCTCTCATGCGTACTTTCCAGTAAGCATAATTTGTTCCATCGAAAAATGATGGTCTATTGATGTTTCCGCCTTCAACCATTGTTTACAACCCTATTCCCGCTCTGATACCACTTGTGGGTTATGTTAATATGGATCTGAATAGGGGAAAAACCACCTAGAGGGGGGGTGAATAGGTGAAAATAATAAACACACCAAATCTTTGCGTAAAAAATAACCCAATGGGGAAAATAAATAAAGTATGCAAGATTTATGTGAAAAACTCCATCACAGGAGTAAAAAACCACGGGACCGATAACACGGTGAAATCCACTAAGATTAAACACGTACAAGGTGATTTACCGTAACCCTACGACTCAACCTTTTCTATACGCTCCTAGTTGATCTTCTCCGCTCGCTCCACACGCTCCTCGAATCCACGATTTGCGTGCAATTTCGAATCCACGAAGTCCAACGTCGAATCCACGATGTCCAACTGAATCCACAGTCTTCACCAATGTAGCACGTCTCGATCACACGAGCGCGCCTCATCGTTGTTTTTGTTTGGTGGTGATCCTCCGAATACTTAGATCAAAGATAGACAAGAAATACCATCTAAGTATTCTTCAATTTGATTCTACAGAAAATAGGAGTTTGGAAACCCTAGAATTAAATTGAACAATATAGATGAAAAAACATGAATTTAATCATGTTTTCCTTTCTTCTCTATATTTGTGGATTTTTCTCTTTCTTAAAAGAAAATCTTTTTCGAGAAATCAAAAATCATTTTTTACGATGAATAAAAAGTCTATTTATAGATTAGATACCCTTGGAAAGAGATAAGTATCAAAAACTTCCAAAACAGAATTTTTCCCGCACGGCGGTCCGGACTGGATTAAGTCTGATCCGGACTCTCGTCAATTTTCAGAAGATTTTCTGAAAAACGCAGTTCGGGGTCCGGACTGAAACAGGGGAGGTCCGGACTATTCGTGCAATTTTTGCAGAATTTAAGATTCGGGGTCCGGACTGAAACAGGGGTGGTCCGGACTGCAAAATTGCATGAACCAAACCATGTTCGGGGTCCGAACTGGATGTGGCTGGTCCGGATCCTGAACTTCCAAAAAGTCCAGTTTTTGATTTTTATGCATCAAACCATGTTCCAAGTGTTTCTAAACTACACAAATGTACTCGAATCACCAAAATTATTTAGTTAAACGTACCTGATTATTCCGAATCCATTTTTTTTGAGATTGATGTATATGATCCACAATTCTTCATCTTCAATCTTCAAGACTCAAAACACTTCACAAAATACGCCAACATAAAATCCTTAACATAGTGTTCCACGTTTCACAGCTCAAGCAAGGGCCATCTTCTGATAGCAAGGTGACACCCAGGGCACCTTTTGTAGGGAGGGAAGCGGAGCTATTAGCCGAGCCGGAGGAGGTATTAGATAGGCGTTCAGTCAAAAAAGGGCGACGAGTGGTGGAGGAGGAGCCGGTCACATGGAGTAACCTTCCGAGGGAGGCCGCTACCTGGGAGGATTATGGGGTTCTCTGATCAAGATTTCCCGAATTTAATCCCTGAGGACAGGGATTATCTCAAGTAGAGGGAATTGTAATACCTGGAAGAGAGAGAGTGCATGAGTACTTGCATAATACTAGGGTAGAAGTAGAGTTGAGAAGAAGGGGTGATACTTAGCTTAAGGCGCGCGCTGCAGCATTCCTAAAGAAGAGGGAGGTGAGGCCATTCCAAATCTGGAGGGAGCAGACAAGAGCGCAGGCTGGGTTGGTGTTGTTGGTGGATGAAGTAGGGGCACAAGAGTCGAGGAGAGGATTGGAGAGGAAGGCTCCAAAATGAAGCACAAGAATGGGCGACGGCGAAGAAGAGTCCACAGTAATGCATAAGAGTAAGCTACATGGAGCGGGTCGGATGTGAAAGCCAGATCCGAACCCTAACACCGGTATTGGGGGCCCAAATAATAGAAGAGTCGCAGCATTCCAACCCAATAGAATGATGGAATAGTTATGAGTGGCCCATGGGTCACCATATGCCATACAGAACTAACATTTTCACAGTTGTAACAACTAACCACCCTTATAAATAGGTGGATATAACCCAAGACATATATGAATATACAATACAGTTTCTTTCTTATCCCTTCTTGTTGTTCTTCTTCTTCTTCTCATAGTTACTCGACTGGGTCTGGGTTATGGCGATAGACCAGATCTGATCATTCGAGCTTGGTTCATCATCGGCACCGTCGTCTCAGGAAGGGTTAGTCATCGACGTTGCGCCTCCGGTCCAAGATAGTGGTCGGGAGTCATTATCACTGCCATCCTAATTCAGCGAAATCCATTGAATTGGTTGCAATTCCGATCAACCATTACAGTTTACTAAATGTATGATTAAAGATATTTTACACCATTGGCCCAAACTTCTCTTCTGATTTTTCAATTGAATCCCTAACCTTCTCTTTTTAGTAAATTGAGTACTGATACTTCTTTAAGTTATTACTATTGGGTTCCTGCGCTCTATAGTTCCATTATGTTGGGTTATGTATTAATTGGATCTAAATAGGAAAAAAAACACCTAGAGGGGGGGTGAATAGGTGTAAACCATAAACACTCAAAAATCGTTGCGCAATAAAACCCAATGCGGAAATGAAAAAATAACACGCACGATTTTTACGTGGAAAAACTCCAAACCGGAGTAAAAAACCACGGGACCGATAACACGGCGAAATCCACTAGAATTAACACACGTACAAGGTGATATACCGTATTCACAGACGACTCAACTTTTTTCATACGCTCATAGTAGATCTTCTTCGCTCGCTCCGCAACGCTTCTCGAATCCACGATCTGCGTCCAACGCCAAATCCACGGCGTCCAACGTCGAGTCCACGACGTCCGACCGAATCCACGGTCTTCACCCAATAGCACGTCTCGAATCCACGAACGTACCTCGCTTTGAATCCACGAAAGCGGTTGCACCTTGAATCCACAAGGCCACGCGAGTCCACGCGCCGATTTTGGGAAAATCATTGTTTTTGGGTAGTGATGATCCGCCGAATACTTAGATTAGAAATAGATCGGAAATACCATCTAAGTATTCATTAATTTGATTCTACTCAAAATCTGAGTTTGGAAAACCTAGAATCAAATTAATCAATATAGATGAAGAAACATAGAATTAAATCTATTGATTTCCTTTCTTCTCTATATGTGGATTTTTCAATTTCGGCCGTCTTTTTATTATATGCGGATGCCCTAGAGATTGAATCATAGAGGCTATTTATAGGTTAAAAACCCTTGGAAGAAGATAAGGATAAAAAACTAACCATTTCTAGAATTTTACAGGATGACGGTCCGGACTGGAATTGGCGGTCCGGACTGTCGTGGCTTAAACAGACAATTTCCATAAAAGAGGACATTCGGGGTCCGGACTGTAATTCCACGGTCCGGACTGTTCATGCAATTCCTGCAAATTCCACGTTCGGGGTTCGGACTGAAGTTCCAAGGTCCGGACTGGAATTGCGCATGAACCAATCTACGTTCGGGGTCCGGACTGTGATGCCCGATCCGGACTCTGAACATGTAGTATGTCCAGTTTTTGATATTTATGCAATCAAACATTCAACCAAGTGTTTCTACACTATAAGAAGTATTCGGATCACCAAAAATATTTAGTTAGACGTACCTGATCCTTTTGAATTCTTCTTTCTTGAGATTGAGGTACATGGTCCAAACTTCTTCATCTTCAATCTTCAAGACTTAAACAATTTCACGAAATACGCCAACACAAGTTCCGTAACAATCTCCCCTTTTGGCGGTTTCGTGACAAAACAAAAATCTACTCAAGAAAATTCAAAAAGATATTTTTGTTGATATCACCATACAACAAAAATTTACATTGGAGGTTCAAAAGAAAATTAAATACATGAGATAAACTCCTAGAACAGACTCTAGACTTAGACATCTGTACTCTCTGCAAAAAGAAAACATTCTTGACAAAAGAGATCGTTAGATACCTCAAGAATTTTTAACATTCAAAAACCAAACACAGAGATAGAGTTTATACTCACCATGACATTACAAATTCAGATATGTAACAAGATCACAATCAAAATTAGACATATCTTCTAAGCATTAAAAACCAAATATCATATGTATGTTAGTTAACAAACAACTTGTTAGAAATATTACATGCCCAAATAGTTAGTCGAATAGTTAGCTGAGGCATGCATCAATCAAAATAGGCTAAATTACAGAAAACCTCCCTCTAATATCCCGCTTTTCCACTTTACCCCCCTGTCTTTTAAAAGTCGACAACCTGCCCCCTCGTAATTACCGAAATATGCATTTACCCCCCTGCCAGATATGAAAGTCCATCCATGAGCCTCTAATGAGCCAATTGCTTGTAACAAATTGGTAAGAAACCAATTCATATCTGGCAGGGGGGAAAATCTTCTAACTTCCTCACCCAAGCTTTTGAAAAATCTTCTTGATGCGCTTGTTCATTCATATCTGTTCCTTCTTAACTCCTCTAATTTCCTCTTTCATTTCGATGAATTCATTAGACATACGTTCCTGCTCAGAGGAAAGACGCTGTTGTTCTCGATAAATGGAACATTTTAATGCTCAGAGGAAATTTGTCAGAAGTTTAGGTCCTGTTTATTAGTAGGGACCATTTTAAATTTGCTACAATTCCAAATCATAGGGTGCGTTTATGGCTTGAGTGGTGCTTCTCTTTTGAGTTGGAATTTTAGGGACATGAAAGACTGGGAACAGTTGCAATGGACAAGTGTGAGTGGTCTGCTGCCGTGGGAGTTTGTTTTTGGTGTTGGGTGCCACACATTGCTCGATGATGGGGGAAGGCACTCTGTGTTGTTGCAGTAGGCTGCAGGATTTCAATTTAAGAATCTGGGCTGGATGTGCATTACACCGATTTTTGGTATTTGGAGTTCTGAAGCTCCGGTTGATGGCATGGGCACCTTGCCTGATTGCTCTTCAGGGATTTCTCTTCTGCTTCTTTCAGCGACTAGGGGTGAGGGGCACTTCAAGAGCCCTAGTAATTCCAAAGGGCCAACGAAGATCCACCATCTGTATGCTCCTGCTGGGTTTGTGTAGAAGTACTATGGCATTTTCTGAAGTTTAGGCATCTACTCTCCACCATTGATGATCTTTTTACAAGAAGCATACTCATTCTATTCTCTGGTAAGGCCAAAGCTTCACAAGGGAATCTGAGGACCTTTCTCTGTATTGGCTAGCTAGCTGCCTTTGAGATAGTATTTGCAGTGTCGATTCACAGTTTTTACTTCTTTCAATTATATCGAGTCGGGGCACTAATTAGTTTACTTGCTTGATCTGGCTGCTATGGTTTGATTCCTTTATTTTGGTTCCTACTGTGATGGTTTCGTCGACTCGTTGCTTTGGTATGGAAAAAGAGGTGCTGAGGTTTTATTGTTATCAATCTGGTGATGATTGAAAAATGAGATCGAGAGAAAACAACGACGCCAAGATTCGTTAATTATTTGCAGCATCGTTATGACTGGGTACTGTGTTTTGGTTGAGTGGTGTTTCTAGAATCTTTCTTCTTTTATCACATTGAGCTGGGTTTCAAGGGAATTGAAAACTAGTATCTCTTTGAGTTGGCTTTCAAGATTTAATTAGCGACTGGCCAGATCCTATTCTGTTATCCATCCTTGAACGGAGGGATTTGAGGTCGGCGGTGGAAACAAGTTTGCGGTCGTGGCGGTGGAGACACCTTTGGAACCCCCTGTCTATCTTAGAGCTCCATGCAAACACAATGCTCTCTGACAACCAAATTCCTTATATGCACAGATCCTGTTTACGCTGCTATCCATCTTGCAGTAAATTTCGTGGAGAACATCAAAAAGGTTGCAACATGGCAATGACTAATGCGTCTCTATGTCGGCTGGGGGCTTATGTCTTGGTCTGGAGCGTGTTCCCAGTGTAGGCGATAGCTCTACTTAGCCTGTTTAGACATTTTGCTTGTTTAATTGGGAGTCACTTGCTTACTTTTGCGATTCGACCATTGTGTTGGTCCGAATGCTGGGTCCTTCTTTTGTATTCCAAGTATCGTTGGGTCCTTTCTTTAACCCTTTCCTGTACGTTTCAAATAGGGTATATCCCTGTTTAATCAAAAAAAAATAAATGGAAGTAACAGAGGCATCATCGTCGGAAGTGGAAGGAGGTGCAGTTTTTGTGGCAGGTGTTGGTGGGACTGAAGTTGCAGCTGCTGAAGTCGATGGTCTGCGTCGGACAGGAGGTGAAGGGGGATCATCTTGTTTTGTTGGTAGCGACTTTATGACCGTTGTTTCATTTATCGTTCCCAGACTGTGCATATAGGTGGACGAAGATGTATCGACTTTGAATTTCTTCAAAATTCGCATAATAATGATTGGATAGGGAAGTCGCTCCGTTGGATGGGCATGTTCCACATACCGAGCCATCCTTGACCAGATGAGGAAAGGAACGTTGAAGTTTGATCCTAGAGCTGCTGTGGGATTGCCAAGAAGATAAAGAAATAGCATCCTGTCCCATCTGAGAACTTTTGTTTGCATGTTGGGGAGGATGTTGTAGCAAACAATAAAGTTCAAGTATCTATACTCAGGTCGAAGTTCTCTAGAGAAAACAGAGTTCCCTGTCGATTGTGTGTTAGGAAGACAAATTCCATCCACGACCACTCTCTATGAGGTGGTGGAGAAGCTATGTCCTTTCAGATAGTGGGTTCTTTCTGTCCGTGCCTTCATTCCCAATATTTCGCCAATCAATTGTGGAGTGAACTTTATTTTAATATTCGTGACCATAGAGTGAAATTCTCTCTGTCCATTATCAAGATCAACCAATTTTGATCCATTTTGATAAAACATTCTGACAGAGTGAAGGCAATAACCTGATGTGTCAGGAAAGTGACAGATTGGGGCAAGACCCGCATTGCCAATGATAGTCCCAAAAAGTGCGGATCGCTCCCTTAGAGCTTTGAGATTCACATTCCTCTCACCAATACATTCCCTATTTTCAAACTCCTTAATTCTTTCGGAACTGATAAAATCTTGTGGGGGAGGCTGACTGGCCAGTGGCTCCTCAATTGAAATTCCTTGTGAACTTCCCCTTTTTCGTGCAACACTCTTCCTTTTTGTTTTGAGAGGAGTATCATCCATAGGGGCTTTGCCCTTCTCGGCAATGGTTGGCGGAGTCTTTGCCTTTGATGATGCAGCAGAGGCTTTCCCTTTCGAAGCAGTAGGAGCAGTGGCCTCCACAAACAGCTCGTCCCAATCAATCGACTCCGTCTCAGATTCCGTCTCGGAGTCATCCTTAGTTTTCTTCGCCTTCTTGGCCTTTTTAGGCTTGACAGTATCTTTTGTATGTACCATGGCATCCAGAAGAAATACAACCCAAGTGATTACCATTGCTGCAAGTTCTTTGTGAGAATTAGGGTCCTGTGAGCAACACTCAAGAACACAAGAAAATTTGTTTATTTTCAAAAATTTTCAAAATTGTACCTAAACAATCATTATCATGTAGAGAGACTAAGAATCAAATTAGTTTTTCAAAAAGAATTTTAAAAATAGATCAATCCCATGATTTTCAAAAATTCTCAAAATATGCTCTAAAACCGAAATCTTTGAAATCAAAGCCCAAAAATTCGTTTTTCAAGAGAAAACCTAGCATATAATCAAAACTAATCTACCCAGAGTTCTTATTTCAAAAGAAATTTGATCAAAAACCAATTCCAAACGAAAAAGTTGCATGATTTTCTTCATGTTTTGGAGTAAAAAGGTAAAAATTGTGAAAAACAGAGATTTTGATCAAGAAAACTTACTTAGAATCGAAGAACTTGAGTTTGGAAGCCTCCAAAATGGATGAATTCTAGATAGAGAAGCTCTAGAGACTTAGGAACAAAAGATTGAAGTAAAAAGAAATCAAAACCCTTTTGTTCTATATAAAACCCTTGCCGCGGTCCGGACTGCCTGAAGAATCCAGTCCGGATCGGCTGCCCGCAGGAAATACCTGCGTTCGGGGTCCGGATCGGCTTGTCCAGTCCAGATCGGCTCCAACTTTTTCTTCAGAAAAATTCAGAAAAATTCCAGAAAATTCAGAAAAAGTATGTAAGCACTTTTGTGTATCAACTTTAAATGAAAATCATCGTTTCATACAACAAGAAATAGATTATGTTTCTATCAAAAATATCCAAATAATGAAACGAAAATTTATAAAAATTAAATCCCTTAAAGTTGAACAACTTCAATCACATCTAACATGATCTTATGCGTAATGCCTTTATCAAATCATCAATTTGGTAAAGAAAATGAAATACCAAGATCAATAGATGTTTGAAATCCCAAATATGTTAGATAATGTATCTAGTCAATTTGTTGAAGAGAGTGGCTCTTTGAGCATCTTTCATTCAAATTCCCACCTTATACCAATCTTGAAATTTGACAGAGTCAAGTATTTCAACATGCATTTTATTTAATCAAATTTGAAAAACCATGCTTGGTATACATGTGGTAGCTGCACACAGTACTCGGACGACCGAGGTGGTAGCTCTTTCCTCCATGTGGTGGTAGTTTTCACACTCTTCATTGGGATGTAACTCTTTTCATATCTTTTGAGCATAACACTTTTTTTTTGACTCCCCCTCAATTGGCTATCAATTATTTAAGATATAAAGAACTCAACCAAAGATTGATCTCGATTTCATACTCGACTAAATAGTCAAATAAGATAAAAACTATACCAAGAGATCATTGAGAGAAAAATTGACTTTGATCACTTTAAAAAAATGACTTAATTGACATAAATGATCATTGCATCCACTGAAATATTATGATATCTAAAGCATAATAGATTTCTAAATATATAAAAGGATGCAGTTAAAGTCAATACAACTAATGCTCAATTAATGTTTTATGTACAAGCATAGGTAAAGAACAAAAACACAAAAACAAAACCTAACCTAAGGATTGGTTTCAAAAAGAAATTATTTCAAGGAAAGCATTCCAATTGCCTTACGCAAATGAATAAAACGTTTTTGATCCAAAGGTTTTGTTAAAATATCGGCTAATTGATCTTCAGTTGAAATATAGGAAAGTTGAAGAATACTTGATTCAACTAGCTCTCTAAGAAAATAATATCTAAGTTCAATGTGTTTTGTTCTTGAGTGCAACACAGGGTTTTTTGAAAAGTTTATAGCACTGGTGTTGTCACAAAGAATCGTTACCGAAGTTGCTGAAATTCGGAAGTCGCTCAACACACTTTTCATCCAAATGAGTTGGGTTGAACAACTACCCGCTGAAATATATTCCGCTTCGGCAGTCGAGAGTGCAATGCAGTTTTGCTTTTTACTGTGCCATGCAATAAGGCAATGGCCAAGATAAAAACATGCACCACTCGTACTTTTCGGATCATCCACAGATCCTGCCCAATCGGCATCTGAATATCCTACAATGTCTAGACTTGTTCCCATAGGATACCAAATTTTGAAATTTACGGTTCCTTTGATGTACCGGATGATCCGTTTCACCGCTTTCAGGTGAACCTCCTTTGGTGCTGATTGATATCTCGCGCAGATCCCAACACTAAAGGATATGTCAGGGCGACTAGCCGTGAGGTAAAGTAGACTTCCAATCATGCTGCGATAAAGTTTCTCGTCTACATTTTCACTAAGAGATTCACTTCCTAATCCCTTATTGCTAGTTCCCATTGGAGTCGGAAAATCTTTAGAATTTTCTAAACCGAACTTTTTGACCAACTCCATTGCATACTTGGATTGACATAGATAAATGCCTTCTTCATTTTGTTTTGCTTGCAATCCAAGAAAGTATGTCAGTTCGCCCATCATGGACATCTCAAATTCGCTTTTCATGGTTTCAGCGAATTTAGAAGCATCATTGTCTCTAGTTGCACCAAATACAATGTCATCGACATAGATTTGTGCTACAATGAAATTATCCTGATAATGCTTCACAAAGAGAGTCCGATCTGCTCCCCCTCGAGTATAGCCCTTCTCCAAAAGGTGCTTTGTCAACCTTTCGTACCATGCTCGCGGTGCTTGTTTTAGACCGTAAAGAGCCTTTTTCAAACGAAAAACATGGTTAGGTAGTTTAAGGTCTACAAAACCTTTCGGTTGAGCCACATAAACTTCCTCATTTAAATACCCATTTAAAAACGCGCTCTTAACGTCCATTTGAAAGAGTTTTATTTTAAAATGACAAGCAATTGCGAATAAGATACGAATTGACTAGAGTCGAGCAACTGGGGCGAACGTTTCATCAAAGTCTATACCTTCTACTTGAGAGTAGCCTTGAGCAACTAAACATGCTTTGTTCCTGATGATGGTACCATCCTCATTTTTCTTATTCTTGAAAATCCATTTAGTACCAATCACATTGTGTTGCTTCGGAGGCTTCGTTAATTCCCAGACTTTGTTTCGTTCAAACTGATGGAGCTCTTCCTGCATTGATTCAATCCAGTTGTCATCCTGAAGAGCTTCATCGACGTTCTTTGGTTCTATCATGGAAACATAACAAGCGAATCCACAAACCAACTGTCTCCGAGTCCTGACTCCTTCTTGTGGGTCTCCAATAATGTTAGATTCAGGATGATCCTTGGAGATGAGTAACGTTTGAGGTAATGGAGTACTCGGAGGTACATGAGATGATTCCCGCACATCAGATAAGCTTGAAGAACCATTAGATGCATCATTATTATCGGAAGAATTGTTATGAGAAGATGCATTTGCAGGAGTATCATCATCAAGAGAGATATCAGGGGTAGATTTATCAGATGCAAAGTGAAAAACTTCATCTATTTTAACATTTATAGATTCTACCATTGTTTTAGATTCCAAGTTAAATACCCGATATGCTCTACTGTTTGTAGAATAACCCATGAAAATCCCTTCGTCACTTCGAGAGTCAAATTTTCCCAGATTTTCGCGGTCACGCAAAATGTAACAACGACTTCCAAAGATACGAAAATATTTTATATTCGGTTTCTACAAAACCATAGTTCATATGGTGTATTTAAGGTTCCCGGGCGCAAATACACTCGATTAATTACATAGACTGCAGTGTTCACTGCTTCAGCCCAAAAGTACAACGATAAGTTCCGGCTATGAAGCATAACACGTGCCATCTCTTGTACAACCCTGTTTTTGCGCTCGACTACACCATTCTGTTGAGGTGTATAAGGTGCTGAGAATTCATGCTTAATGCCGTTGGAAGTGCAAAAATCAATGAATTTAGAATTTATGAATTCTCCACCTCTATCACTTCTAACACGAATGATCTTTTCATTCTTTTCAATCATAATACGATGGCAAATCTCGAAAAAAGAATCAAACGTATCAGCTTTCTCTTTTAAAAATGCTACCCATGAGTATCTAGAGAAATCATCAACCAATAGAAAAATGTATCATTTACCTCCCAAAGATGGTTGACGAGTTGGCCCCATTAAATCCATGTGCAGTAATTCTAAAGGCCGGTTGGTGCTAACGTGGTTCAAGTTCTTGTGTGCAGTCCTTGATTATTTTACCTTTAGACAACCTCCACACACAATGTTTTCTTTAAGTGAAAGTTTTGGAACCCCCTTGACCACGTCTTTGTTTGAAATTCTAGCAAGTTCCTTAAAATTTATGTGACCCAGCCTTTCATGCCAAAGTGTTTCATTATTCAAAGAGGCTAAGTTACAGTTTTCAGAAATTTTATTTGGAATAACATAACAGTTATTTTCATATCTGACCCCTTTTAAAAAGAAAATATGGTCCTTATCAGTTACAATACATTCGACAGATGAAAAATTAACTGAAAAACCATTGTCGCAAAGTTGACTAATACTTATGAGGTTAGTCTAAAGGCCTTCAACAAATAGCACATTATTCAAAACCGGGCCATCTGGAATAGCGATAGTTTCTTTTCCAATAATTTTAGAAGAACGACCGTCTCCGAAAACTGCAAGTCCTCCGGAGATTTTCTCAAGTGTTTGAAAACAGTTTTTGTCACCGGTCATGTGACGGGAACACCCGCTATCCAGATACCAAGACGAATTGTCATAAGCATGCAAAGAAGTATGAATGACAAGACAAGGGAAGATTTCACCTTTGCGCACCCAAACCTTTTTGGATTGCGTCGGTAAAGAATGTGACGTTATTCTCCTTGGTGAAAGTGTCTTGATTGATTGATTGCTTGACATCGTCTTGCGAGGTGAACTACCAGGGCTCTTTTCCTTTGAAAAGTTTTGCTTTGATTTCTGGGGAATCACCTTTATGGTAGTTGTTGCAAGAGGCGCTTGAGATGAACGTTTCGCTCCCACCTTGCAATTTCTCCTTATGTGCCCTACAAAACTACAACGAAAATATACCTTAGTGCTTGACGATCCCGAAGAGGGTGAAGTAGGCTTGTTGTCGTTGTTTGTCGTAAATTCCGGTGTCGGAGGAGGAGATACCGACTGAGGCACAAACACTGTCCCACTCGAACTAGGACTGTCTCTAGTTCGAGTGTATCCGAGGCCGAACCAATTTGTTTGACCAAGACCAAGCATTTTATCCAACTTACTCCTTCCAGAAGAAAATTGCTTTAAATCATCCTTGAGTTGGAAAATGGTCTCTGTCATTTTCATTTTTTCCTGTCGAGCCTCGCCGTAGAGCTTCAAGAAGTAATTCGCTTTATCCACCATATCTACATAATTCTTCTCGAAATGCTCATTGGACTCTTGAAGGGAAACATTTACTTTAATCAGATTATCCCTTTCCGCTTCAAGAGCGTTTGAGAGAGAAGTTGCCCTTTTTGCTTCTTCTTCGAGATCCTGCAATCTCCCTCTCAAACTCTTGTTTTGCTTTGCCAGTTTCTTTGAATCCCTCAAAAGCTTATGGTAGGCAAGAGCAAAATCTTCACCTTCAGAATTACTCAATTCGTCGTCCATGGCATTCTTTTCAGCATGGGAGGAGTTGGACAAAGAATCGGATATACTTGCCGTTAAGCACATGAAGGGTGAAGATGTGGACGCGTGGAATGTCGTTGCGTTGTTTTCTTCATCACTGGAGGATGACTCATTTGACGTTGAGTTGTCATCCCAGGTGACGGCTTGCATCGCCTTCTTCTTTGCCGGATTCTTATTTGGACACTCCGTTGCAATGTGGCCGTAGCCTCGACATTTGAAGCATTGGACTTGTCCCTCTGAGTTTTTCTTATCCTTTGAAAAACTTTCTTGCTTTCTTGACTTTTGGCTTGAAAAACCTTTGCCTTTCTTCCACTTTCCGAATGATGGAGTTTTACTTGAATTACCCCTTCGAAAGTTTCGGCAAAAATTTCTTGTCAAGAGAGCAAGCTACTTCTCAAAGTCCTCCATAGATAGGTTCTCGTCGTCGTCTGAGGAGGATGAATCCGCGTCTTCTTCTTTTGTTGTTTTCAACGCAAAACCTGAAGACTTAGAAGAGGATGCCTTTCCCGAAGAATAGTTAGTAGGAAATGTCATTTCATATGTTTGTAATGAACCAACTAATTCTTCTACACGGATTTCGTCCGGGTGTTTAATAGTTTCAATGGCCGTAACCTTGGAACGAAATCTTTCAGGAAGAGTTCTTAGAATCTTTCTTACAATTTTAAATTCTGGAATTTTCTCTGCCAAGTTAGCACATGAATTCACGATGTCTTGCAATCGTGTATAATAATCTGTAAACAATTCATTTTCTGCCATGAAAATGGAGTCAAACTTGCTCGTAAGCATTTATAGTTTTTGAATCTTCACAAAGTTAGTTCCCTCATGTGTAACTTGAAGAACATCCCAGATTTCTTTCGCAGTCTCACATGCCAAGACGCGAGAGAACTTAGTTTGTGACAAAGCATTAAATAAAGCGTTAACACCTTTGCCATTGTAAGAAGATAAGTCTATCTCTTCCTTGGTCCATTTCGACCTAGGTTTGATGGTGCAAATATCAGCAATAATTTCAGTTGGATTAGACCATCCTAATTCAATTGATTGCCATACCCGTTCGTCGATGGAAATTAAAAAGGCTTTCATCCGTACTTTCCAGTAGGCATAATTTGTTCCATCGAAGAATGGGGGTCTGTTGATGTTTCCACCTTCAACCATTGTTTACAACCCTATTCCCGCTCTGATACCACTTGTTGGTTTATGTATTAATTGGATCTAAATAGGGGAAAAAACACCTAGAGGGGGGGTGAATAGGTGTAAACCATAAACACTCAAAAATCGTTGCGCAATAAAACCCAATGCGGAAATGAAAAAATAACACGCACAATTTTTACGTGAAAAAACTCCAAACCGGAGTAAAAAACCACGGGACCGATAACACGGCGAAATCCACTAAAATTAACACACGTACAAGGTGATATACCGTACTCACAGACGACTCAACCTTTTTCATACGCTCCTAGTAGATCTTCTCCGCTCGCTCCGCAACGCTTCTCGAATCCACGATCTGCGTCTAATGCCGAATCCACGGCGTCCAACGTTGAGTCCACGACGTCCGACCGAATCCACGGTCTTCACCCAATAGCACGTCTCGAATCCACGAACGTACCTCGCTTCGAATCCACGAAAGCGGTTGCACCTTGAATCCACAAGGCCACGCGAGTCCACGCGCCGATTTTGGGAAAATCGTTGTTTTTGGGTGGTGATGATCCGCTGAATACTTAGATTAGAAATAGATCGGAAATACCATCTAAGTATTCATTAATTTGATTCTACTCAAAATCTGAGTTTGGAAAACCTAGAATCAAATTAATCAATATAGATGAAGAAACATAGAATTAAATCTATTGATTTCCTTTCTTCTCTATATGTGGATTTTTCAATTTCGGCCGTCTTTTTATTATATGCGGATGCCCTAGAGATTGAATCATAGAGACTATTTATAGGTTAAAAACCCTTGGAATAAGATAAGGATCAAAAACTAACCATTTCTGGAATTTTACAGGATGACGGTCCGGACTGGAATTGGCGGTCCGGACTGTCGTGGCTTAAACAGACAATTTCCAGAAAAGAGGACATTCGGGGTCCGGACTGTAATTCCACGGTCCGGACTGTTCATGCAATTCCTGCAAATTCCACGTTCGGGGTCCGGACTGAAGTTCCAAGGTCCGGACTGGAATTGCGCATGAACCAATCTATGTTCGGGGTCCGGACTGTGATGCCCGATCCGGACTCTGAACATGTAGTATGTTCAGTTTTTGATATTTATGCAATCAAACATTCAACCAAGTGTTTCTACACTATAAGAAGTATTCGGGTCACCAAAAATATTTAGTTAGACGTATCTGATCCTTTTGAATTCTTCTTTCTTGAGATTAAGGTACATGATCCAAACTTCTTCATCTTCAATCTTCAAGACTTAAACAATTTCACGAAATATGCCAACACAAATTTCGTAACACATTATAATTGTCATAGTAGTTCCATTATAATTGTCATAACAATTTAACTTTAGAAGTTCTACAATTTTCAGTAGGCATCATGCCATTTACATCTAGGACACTAAATTGAATCAAAAATCTCCTGAGTAACTACCTTCACTGGAGAGTATAAAAGAGAGATATGACTGAGGGAACACAACCTAGAAAAAGTCATAATCAGTATGGGAGTCCCAGTTGGAGATTTTACATTGATAGAATTTTTTGTTATTCAATGTTCATTGTCTAGTTTACAGTACTTCAATTCAAATTATGTTAAAAGAGTCATACTTTGGTGATAGATAAATCTAGGAAAAGATTCAAATGCTTTCCAATATCCTTTTGGTATCATCTTAGCCTTAACATGCATGATGAAGAGGAAATTTGATGAAAAAGGGATAATGCGCATTATATATTAAATCATAAACTAAGGCTTCATTTGGCGACATTGTCATTTTTCTATTTTTTCAAACATTAATTCTTTATGATTTTATATACCAGTGGAAAGACCTTCTCTTTTTGTCATGATTAGTTTGTAATACATTCCAACCAAGTGATGGATGACAACATGTTTCAAAAAAATCTTGAAAGCGAAGAAAGAAAAAAAAATTAAATAAATAAATAAATAAAGGGTTGCTCATTTTTTTTTTGCCGAACAAATGCCTTTGGAGGAAAGGACTGCAAGCAATCTACCATTTGTTTCGGCACTATTTCATATAGAGATTCTATTTAAAAAAATAGAATAATGACAACAATACCAAACGATTACCTAAGTTTCTCCTGCACCAAAAATCATGATTTTCATCAGTATTTTGACTAAATTGTTCGGGGTTCGGCCTTACATCAAATTCATTAATTGGTATATCTGTTTCATTGGTTGGTGCACTGGTTAAGCCAATGGCATCATGTAAAAGTGCATGTATGTCATCCGATCTTCTGAAATTTTGGGTCATAGGGATGCACTCTTCCACTTGTAAGTTTTCTTTGGCATGTAAAGACTGAGAAGTTAAAGAAGAACTGGCAATATTAATTCAGGAAGGCTCTTCTCCATGGCAAACCCATCTAGTATATTCACTTAGAAATCCATCACATATCAAGTGTATCTTCGCATCCTCGTATGTTTGTAATGAACAATTAACACATCGTACACATTGGCACATTATTTTGCCACTATAGGATGCATTACAGAATGCAAAATTCAGAAATTGTAAGATTCCATTTTTATATGCATCACTATTTCTAGGTTTGGTCATCCAACTTTTATCCATTATAGCAAAACAACTGAAATAACAACAAATATTTCATTCAATATCAATTTATAGTTATGAAGTTAAAAATTAACTTACTAGTAATTCTATATCAATCATTTATTGCATTTAATATAGTGCAGTATAAAAATAATCAAATCAAGATAATAAAAAAAGTATTGATTGCCAAGAGACTTACTCTTAAAGAGTGACTTTCTAATCGTCCTTTTAACACGAACTTGTAGATCCTTTATTCTCGTAGCAATAACCCAATAAGGGTTTGACTAGGTTTGAGCAAAAAATATATATATATCTATAAGTTCTTATACTTATTCAGCAATTAAAAATAAAAAATATAAAAAAAAAATTACTTTTATAGAAAACAGAATAATGAAACAAAAAAAATAATGATTAAAGTCATATGCTCGTACTTGGACAAGATGAACCTCAAAAGCAGGCCTGTTAATAGGATCACGCGACTACTGCAGCAACCTCTTGTGCATCACAACATTGAGTTCCTACTACTTGAATTTGATCAAATTAGATTCTAGTTCTAGGAAAAAATCATTTCCTGTCACTATAGAATACATGCATTTGTAGAGCAAGAAGAGACTTGACATCTAATAAGAAGAGAGCTAACACCTAATGTTCTTTGTAATGCACTAATTAAATCTAACTTTGTGAACAAAACTATAATATTATAATTATTTCTTAACTAAGCTTCAGATTTGTGCCTCTCGTTGGATATATATATATATATATATATATATGAACAAATTATTCATGACCCATTATTAATTTCTAACCACAGCCCATCATGTGCCCTTCACTTACAGTACATAAATAGTAGCCATCATAACCTATGAACAAATTATTCATGACCCATTATTAATTTCTAACCACAGCCCATCACGTGCCCTTCACTTACAGTACATAAATAGTAACCATCATAACCTATGATTAAAACAAGTGAACAAAACCATCAATTTGTCCCCATTGTGCACATAAAAATTACTATTGAGGAGTTTCAAAAACGAAAAATGCTAAGTGTACAATCCCTTCCAAGTGTATATTTTATATTTTCACTTATTCAATAGATGGGGATGTGATAAGAAATCGTTTCAAATAATTTTTAAAGTCATCCCAGCTATTAAATAGATGAAATATATAATGTACATTTCTTTTGGAGTGTACATGTAGCATTGTCCTTCATAAACATCATGATACACTTATTTATATACTTTTTTAAAATTTATACAATAATATAAAGCATTATTAATTTATGAAAATATGTTACGTCGCTATACCACAGATGAGATGGGTCGCTATACCACATTAATTAATTTACAAGATGAGATGGGTTTAACATTTTGATATTTGCATGAAAAGCTCATGTTCTTTATTTATCTATTTATTATTTTATCGTAGTATTAAATTAAAATAGTTTTGAAAAGAAGAGAGTGTATTAATTACATCAGGGTGAGGCGATGCCGCAGGTCGGTGGGGGCAATGGTACGCGCCGGGAAAAAGAGCGATGCCGCAGGCGGGGAATGGGAACGATGCCGCGGGTCGAGATTGGGGGGAGGGATGCCGCGGGCCGAGATTGGGGGGAGGCGATGGTGCGACCAGGGGGAGGGGCTATGCCGTGGCCAGGGGGGAGGCGATGCCATGGCCGGGGGGGAGGCGATGGTGCAGCCAGGAGGGCGGGGCGATGCCGCGGCCAATGGGGAGGCGATGTCGTGGCCAGGGGGGAGGCGATGCCGCAGTCCTGTAGGGGCGATGGTGCGCACCGGGATAGGGAGCGAGGTTGCGGGCCGGGAAGGAGTGGGTGCGATGCTGAGGCCGGTGGGTGGGGACCGGAGAAGACGGAGGGACTTCCGTCGCACGATTTTTTTTAGATAGATTAGGGTTTTTTTTTTTCTTTATTTTTTTTTGTAAATAGGGTTTTTTATTTTGGAGGGAAAATAATTTTTTTTTTTCTTGGAGGGAAATAAAAAAAAAGTACTATTTAGAAAGAATTAATTTGAAAAAAATTTATAAATTTTTTTTTTTAACTGATGTACAGCCGAATTTTTAAAATCGCCTCTAAATCGCCTCTGTGATTATATAGTAGAAGTGGCTGAAAGAACCGTCTCTTTACAACCGCCCCTACGGTTTTTTTTTTTTTTTTTTTTGTAGTGTTCCTTTTCCCAGCTTAGTAGGAATGTTGTTGAACATTATACCTACTTTAAGAACAAATCTAAGACCAATATACAAATTTTTCCGAATTCTGTGTATCCAATGCCAACAATCAGCAACATCAGTATTAACTTACATGATTTACGCTAAAAATCATTGTGATAAACAGCAATTGCATGTTGTCTTCAGATAAGCAATCTCGTTACAGTGTTGTATGTATAATCATCAGGAGTGACTCCTCTAAGCACCATGAAGTCATGCAATTCAATAACTTCATTCCGATTACAGTTCCTGCTGAATGCAGTAATCACAATAGTGTAAGTAATTTGATCAGGTAGCTGACCTGTATCGAACATCAGTTTCAGAAGCTCTTTTGCTTGTTGAAAGCATCCCATCTTGCAGAGGAAATTTATTAAGGCATTGTAAGTGACTTTATTAGCCTCGATGCCAACTCTTCTCATTTCATTAAACAGAGAAAATGCTTCATCAACCATTTGGCAGCTTAAACATCCATTGAACAATGTGCTGTACGAAATAACATCAAGCAACACCCCTGCTCTTCTAAGCTCGTCGACTACGGTCCTTGCTATATCTAAAGACCCATCTTTGCATAGCCCATTAAGAATTGAATTATATGTTACAATGCTAGGTTTATGCCCTTCCATCACCATGCCATCATATATACAAATAGCTTCATCTATACTCTTCTCCTTGCAGTATCCATCTATTAATACACTGTATGTAAAGATATCAGGTCTCAAACCACAAGCTATCATACTGCCGACTAATTGTTTTGCTTCTTTGATCCTCCCATTCTTACACAAATAGTTGATGAGACTATTAAAAGAAACAATATCCTCAACAAACTTTTGCTCCCTTATTTGCTTATGATATCCTATAGCCTCTGAGAAAAACCCATTTCTACAACAACCATCAACAACAATCGCATGCGTGTATTGGTCTGGACATGCATGATTCTCTCTCATGTCGGATAATAAGAGACAAGCCTCTTCGATGTATCCTTGCTTAAAAAGCCAATTCACGAGCGAGTTATATACAACTGTATTAGGCACAAAGCCTTTTTCCACCATCTCATTAAACAATCGAAGAGCCTCTTCGAGTTTCCCTTCCCTCGCATAACCATCCATAAGAGTTGCAAAAGTTCTGACATTAGGCAGTATCCTTTTTCCAATCATATCTTCCCTAAGAATTTCCTCGCCACTAGTCGATCTCCCAACCTTGCAAAGCCCATTAATTATGCTATTATAAGTAATAGAATTAGGCTCAACATTCATCCCCGACATAATCAAAATATCACGCATAAGTTTGAGAGCGATATCGACTTCACCATTCCTACAAATTCCATCTACAAGCATATTAAAACTAACAACATTAGGAGAAATCCCCTTCTTCAGCATTCGATACAGAACCGAGAAGGCCTCCCAAACTCTGCTCTCTTTACACAAGGCATAGATGATCAAATTGAAAGTGTTCACATTTTCAGCATACCCAAAAGAAAGCATTTCCCTATACCTCTTCCAAAACCCTAAAAGATCACATTTTGCCACCAAGAGATGATTCAAAAAGTTATTCCACGCATGAATCGAAACCCAGAAACCTCTCAATCGCAACTTCTCTATCAACAAATAGGCATCATCAGAAGCACCAATCTGAGTGCAAGACCTAATTAACGCATCGTAAACATCCGGAACCGAACTACAAACCCTAAAACTCTTATCCAAAGATCCCAAAAGCTCAAAAACAGATACACCATCACGCCGCATCAACCGTTTCATGAGAAAAACAGCTTCTTCGAACCTTCTCGAATAAACCAGCACATGGATCATGATCGAATGGGTCTCTAAACTGAGAAAAGAGCCATTCTTGGGCCCCTTTTCCCTTTCCACCCAATTGAAGAAACACAGCGCCGATTCCGGCGAACCTCGGGATCGAAGAACGGCGAGGCGAACGATTGAATCGGTGAGAATCGGGGAGAATCGCTGTAAGAAGCTCCATTTGTGGTGGCGGAGGTTCCTGGAGATGGATTCAACTAGGACCTCGTCGTCGCTGGGGAGAGGGGGGAGAGGAAGGGAGTGGAGAGCGCACCTTGGGTTAATGGAGTGGAGGGGTTTTCTTCGTCGAAGGAGACGGAGTGCGTGAGAGAGCATAGAGCATTGCTGAGGTCGTTAATGGCGGAGCGAGAAATTTGGGTAAAGTAAGGTTTCGAAGGTTTCAAGCGAGGGTTTTAGGGGTTGCAATGGAGAAATTATTGCGTGCATCTGGTGCACCGGTGCACCGCTCTCGTGCTCTATATTTTAATTAATATGAGCGAAAAAATAATATTTATTACTTGGAAAATTAGATTTTTTGAATTCTGACGATTTATAAATTTATGAATTGAAAATTTGAAGAAGTCCTGTGATGATCCAGACTCCCGCAGGAACTGTGCAACATTAAACAGTGATTGTAGGGAGCTTATTCGGTGAAACAGAGCTTGTAGAATCAAAATTGGACATTTAATATAGACTCTGCGCGAAAATCGGAGCAAATGGGATTTTCCGGGAGCTTTCGGCAAAATTTCGGATGAGAATTTGGCGAAATGGACAGCGGATTTGGACTCAGCGCGCGAAAACGATCAAAACGGTATATTCGCTTTATTTTTTCGACACTTGGTACTGTTCACCGGAACAGTAACCGCCGGCCGGAATTACTGTTCCGGCCGCCGGCGGCGACCGGCGAGCGGCGGCGGGCGGCGGCGCACGGCGGCGGGCAGCGGCGCAGCGGCGGCACAGCGGCGGAGTGCGGAGGCGCGCAGCGCGGGTGCGCGGTCCATGGGCCTGGCGTGCACCGGGAGCACCGAAGCCTCCCATTGCCACGTGGCGCTTCCCCATTGGTTGGCCGGCTTCTAGAAGTCCACGGGGACTGTGACACGTGGCACACCCGGATTGGCTGACAGGATCCGGAAGACCCGGCGCGGGGACCGGGCCCGTGCTCCACGTGGACACGTGGCGTCTTCTGAGTGGCCCTTGCACCGGCTGTTCCCTGTTTTGTGGACACGTGGCGCGTTTTGGTTGGCCCGTTTCGGTGTTCCCTGTTCGGATCTGATCCTGTGTGGAGCCCCAGCCCATTATAAATAGCAATCCCCACCCCCCTCTCATTCCCACCTCGATTTGCGGGCCTTAGAGTGAGAATCAGGGCATGTGCCCTCTACGAAATTTCTTCCTCTCTCTCTCTTCTCTCTCTCCTCCAAATCTCAGAATTTTTGGAGTTACAGTTAGTGAGTTATCTGCGACGCGGCGCACTGCGACGGTTTTCTTTTTCGGCCCATTTCCCGTCGCAGTTCCGTCGAAAATTCCCTGTGGGCTAACCAGGAGGAATTTTTGGATGATTTTTGCGACAGCGCGTTCCTAAGAGGTAAGGCTTCGATTTCCGTGTTGATCACTTTGCTCCATTTCGTACTTTTGGCATGATTCCCGAGGCCTCTTTGACCCCCCTTTTTGCTGTGGAAATTTCTGGACAGTGTCAACTTCTCCGATTTTTATCTTGGCGTAGGAGCATCAGATCGAGGCGTTTAAAGAGTCGATTTTGATCTACTCTTCGCGAGGAACGCAACCGTAATTTTTCTGGATTTTTCTGAGCACTATACAGAGGTGAAAAACTCCTCTCTTTTCGTGCTATTTGAAAAATAGCAAAAGCTGTATTTTTATGAATAATATAGTTACACCCTGTGCAATGTGTGTTGCTGTAGGGCACCGTTCTCGGCAGACAGCAGTTCTAGGGGACTGTGGACAGCCAGGAGACTATCTGGGTGTGATTTGAGCTGTTCGAGGTGGGCGGTTGTTGCTTACCTCATTTTTGACAAGCTCACTGGGATTACTGGAACTCCCCTAAAATTCAATTGATAAGAACAATTGGGACAAACTAATATGACAATTGATGAGAACAATTGGGATAAACTAATATGACAAATGATGAGAACCATTGGGACTACTAACAGGACTACTAACAGGACTACTAACAGGACAACTAACAGGACAATTGATGAGAACCGCTGGGACGAACTCTCCTAAAATTTAATATAACCCCACCAATTATATGATGACTTATATTGGGACACTGTGATTGGGACAAAGGCTATAATCTCGCATGCAATAACTTTCATAACAATCAATCTTTTTTATAAATATTTGACACTTTTCTACAGCTTTTAAATAATGGCATGCTTTCTTGCTCATCTAGTTAGCCACTATTTATTGCTACACTATCATCTTGGGAATTGTACATGTTTCATTGTTGTCCTGTGCATCCAGAGGCTTGTTGCTCAAGTGTGAGCAGGGGTTTGGGATAGTGTAGTCGAGATTGCATTAGATTATGGATTTGTGGGGTATTGCGGTGACCGCGGACAGTAGGCGGTCGACCAGATATTTATCCTTGCATCAGATTAGGGATGAGTCTGGTCTATTTTGCATCAGCTGAGGATCGGGTTATCCTAGTGGATGGTTTTCCACTTGTTAAGTACTATGGCATCAGATCGGGGTTTTCTTTAGTGGATAGTTTTTTCCACTTTGATCATAGTCATGATCCAGTCCTGCTGTTTTATGGCACTTCTGATACTTATTACTGAGATATTTTACTCGTGTGGGTCGCTCCCCTCGAGTGCCACTCCGGAGTGTGTTACAGACAGACTTTGAGTCCTTGAGACTCCTATCCCCTATCGGTGTTATGCGTTGACCAGCATACCCAATTTGGCAACCACTATTCCCTATCGGTGTCATGCGTTGGCCAGCATACCCGATTTGGCAAACACTATCCCCTATCGGTGTTATGCATTGGCCAGCATACCCGATTTGGCAAGGCACAGCAGGCAGTACCAGTGACACAAGACTGAGTTATTTCAGGCAGGCATGTTTGGTATTGTTGCATACAGTCATTTCATGCTACATGACATTTAGAGGCATACTAGTGGTGGTTTCCCTTTATTCAGCAGTTCTGTTTACAGCTTTACCACTTATTCCTTTCTGGCCTCTAGTAGTCCTAGTGGGTGCGTCAGAGTTGAGGTTTTGCCCACTAGGGGAGGCTACTGGTTTATCTGGTAGTTCTCACCCCCATTACTGTTTTTCTCTTTCTTCTCCTTTATTTTGCAGAGTCGTTTGCGGGAGCTGCTAGGCCATCGGCAGCTGATCGAGGTAAGGGGATCGCTGAATAGATAGATCTCCTGGGAGACTGAGAGCTGTAGATAGACGTTGTACCCTTCACTCAGACTGTGGTATTCTCCTTTTATTTTGAGTCTGGCTTTCGCCGACTGGTTGTATTATTTTGGTGAGCTGGGAGATTATTGTACATATCACAGTTTATTTTTAGTCCCAGTATGAGATACTATGTGGTTCTTCCACTCCAGCTCTGTATTATGCTCTTTTATTCTTTATATTATATCGGAGCAGGTTACCAGCGCTTCGTGTACTCGGGAAATCCCATGTGCACGGCGGATCTGTTGGCGAGCCCGGGTTCCGGGGCGTGACAAGACCTCTCCGCATCTCCCGCTCGATGTGTCCCACCTTCGGCTTTTCTAATTCAGCTTCCCTGAGTCCCGCCTGCAGCTTCTCTGAGGGGGCTGCTATTTCCAATTAAATGTGTTTGTTTCGTTTTGTTTTTCTCTAAGGAGGGTATTGTTTTCAATTTTATTTATCAATTCTATAAATTGAAAACTTTGAAAGAGTTCGGAGCCCTCTCCGTATTTCACGGGTTGTGAGTCCCGTTATGTCCCTACCGATTGGACGTTGCCCATCCCACCTCCCATACCTCTACCCAAACCATACGCAACCTCTCTTTTTGCCCATACCGCCGTTCCATCGTGCTCTCCTATACATCCCCTCAATCCCACATCCCAACCACTTCCTCTTCTCCATTCTCCCTCCTCCCTCGTCACAGACTCCTCCTTCCTTTTATTCTGCAGCTTGGCGAGGTGGGCATCGTCGTGGCTCTTGGAAGCAGCCAGCGCCTTGGCATCCATGATCTCCTACGCCATCATCTTCTTGAGCTCCCAATGAAGCCCGAAGTTAAAGGGCGACGACTACGACAATACCAACCCCCCTTCCCCCCACGGACCAGCAACTCCGGTCCCGTGTAGATCCGCCGCCGTCGCAGCCATGGGAGTGTGGAACCCGTCGATCCTGCTACGTGTCTTTTTTGAGATCTCTCTCTCTCTTCTTGACCGTGGTATTTTCTGGCATGGTTTTTCTTTCTCCTTTTCTCTAATTGGTATTTAGGTATCAGACAACACTTAATCTGAACTTGTTTGTTATCTATAAATTTTTGAAAGTTGAAATCATATATGGTACTTATTTCTCTGCCTTCTCAGATATTGATTGCTTTTCCAGATGATAGTTCATGGAAGTGATTTCATAAGCAGCTTCAACACTTCCAAGTGGTAATTCTCTAATTATAACTATTCTACACTGGTCTATCCTATACCATGATGACTTGCTTATATTATTTCTTTCTCAGATAATATGCAATAAAGTTAGGGAAGATAACCAAAGGTTTGTTCGCATTAAGTAGGGAGATCCAAGAGGGTGTGTCACGCCCCGGGGTCGAAACTGCGACCCGGGCTCGCCAACAGATCCGCCGCCTATACAGAACTCCGCATAGGCGAAGCGTCCAACCTGCAAAGAAAAACTACTATAGCTAAACAGATATCAGAGCAGTAAGATGAAAAGCTAAAAAGAACTCAAATCCAACACTGTACAACTGAAAATAAAGATACAATGTCCACCTCCCAAACATGATCAAATACAAATCCTCAGATACAAAACCCAGAACTCAACAGGGAGGGCAACCTGAAGTAATACATCAGTGTACAGGCTCTCAGTACAAGTCATCCTCACTACAACAATCTCTCAAAAGTAGAAATAAAACTAATCTACAGACTGTACTATAAATCTCCAATGTGGGGGTACAGCTACTCTCCAAAGACAGATAGGGATCTAGCTCGCGACTCCCTCGCCTCGAACAGCAACAGCAGAATCAGCATCTCCCACAGATGACTCTGCAAAACAAATGAGAAGAAAGAAAAAGGAGGGGGAGAACCCCCAACGGGTGTGAGAACTACATCAACACGTAGTTCTCAGTGGGTACCGCCACCAAGCCCGACGGTCTGCCCACTAAGTCTACTAGAGGCATAGATAACGATGCAGTGAAATCTGAACAAGAAAACCTGGAGGTACTCTACAGCTACCATGCCTCTATCTAAATGCTCAATGGGTGGTACAGATGAAAATATATGCAACTACTCGCACCCAAGGTACTCAATCGACCCAATCGAACTGACTGCCTCATAGGGTCCAGTCAAGCATGCGCCTACCTACTGCCACACATCCACAAGAGGACAGGACTTACGTAGGGCGTCCGTGACTACCAAAACTGGCCCAGCCAGAGGGACTACATCCGTAACTGCCTAAAAAAGGCCCAGCCAGAGGGACAGCATCGATAAGTCGCGATACAAAAGTAACAGGCCCACTCCGGACGGGGCACTCGAGGGGTGCGACCCCACCGAGGAAAAAGGTATCCGCGCACTCTGTCGAGCTCAAAGTGGCTCCTGCAGGCTATAGTCAAAATCCACGCTCACTCTCAGAACGAAAGGACTTAGGATCCTCAAACATCTCGCACAACGGTCGGAGTACTCTCGACGACTCAGCTGATCTGCTCTCTCTCGAATCTCGAGACACTAGCAAACTCCACCAACAGCCGGGATCGATCCACAACTCAGGGCTAACAAAACTGGTCGGACAACACTCAACGACCCGGGACCACCGTCAACCCCAACGGTTCCCAGCAACACTGACCGGAAGATACTCGACGGCCCGGGACCACCGTCTACCCAAACGGCTCCCCATGACACTAGCACAATCTAAACTCAGCTACCAAACTCCACTCAGCCCCCAGGCACGAGTGCAACAATATCCCACAGAAACCTGACTACTCGGCCCACTACCTGGGCGAGAAAAATCTATGTCCAAGAAAGATGCAAGGTGTGGGATGTCTAAAGCTTAAAAGAACCTAGCCCAGGTGAAGGTTCTCTACTGGTCTGGTTAAACATGTAACATATGACGGGGGTGCTAGGTCAAGTTCCAATAATAGCATTTAAATAAACTGAATCATAACCAGGGAATATTAATGGATATAATCACCAAAATCAATCAAAATAAGCCTCATCTCCCTAAACATACTCTCAACTAGCATAGGTAAATACAATCATTGAACATATAATATCTCGAAGGTATCTAATGTGTACCATAAATCATGTAAGCCTCAATCCACATGAACTATATCATTCTTATGCTCACATCTCAAAGCTATAGGTTGTACAATAAATTATGCATGCTCTCAATTACCAGACATGAATATCTTATCTTGCAAGTTTCCATTAGGCATATCTGAATATCATATCATATAATTCCTCAAACCAATGTCATTACCAAGCTTGCATCTCAATCAAATATTGGTACCCTAACATGCATGCATTCTATTAAATAGAATTAGAGAACCGTCCACTGGTTCTGGAGACGAAGCACCCACCTAATTCGCTTTCCGCAGGCAAAGTCGAAGTCGGTGAAGTGCGCAGCCACTTGCTAACAAAATCCACTGGAACTGCACCCTCGGTACACAGTCGCACCAGCCTCTGCTCAAACCAACAACACAGCTCATAATTAAACAACATCACAACTTACCCACAGCAAACACTTGCTGTTTTTCCAAAATAGCACAAAGAAGGCCCTTTTTCACTTGAAATCTGTCCTCAGAAAAATTCATAAAAATCACCGTTGCGATCCTCACGACGAGTAGATACAAATCGAGTACTTATACACCTCAATCCGACACCTGTAGGCCAAGATATAAATGAAACACTGTAGCAAGCCAAACAATCCACAATACAATTCTGCAGGAAAAATAGTCCCAAAGAAGCTCAATTATCACCTTCGAGGAGCCCTCCAAAAATTTCGATAAAAATACGAGTGCGTCCCTCTCGAAGAGTAGATGCCAATCGAGTCGTCATACACCCCGATCCGATGCTCGTAGGTCAAGATAGAAAATCGATAAGCCTCTGCTGTCCAAAATCTCATAGCATAAAAAAGGGGTCACAAAATACCTCGGGAACCATGCCAAAAACCCAAAATAAGGCAAAGCGATCAACACGGAAAACGAAGCCGTACCTCTCGTGAACGCGCTGCCACAAAAATCGTCTCAAAATTCCATTGGAGTGATCAAGGGTGCCTCACGGACTGAAATGCGATGAAAATGGGCCACCGAAGAGGAAACGTCGCACTGTGCCAAAACGCCGAAGTCGTCGAGGTCGCGCCTTCCAAAAATTCCGAAACTCCTCCGCAAGATGCAGCACAAGAAGATCAACAAAGTTGCTAAAGGGCTCAAGGGCTAAGGAGCTCGGGAAAAGGGGAAAAAGGCCGAAGCAAAAGGCCTATTTATAGGCCCTCCACGAAAAAGAGCAAAAGCCCACCTTAATGGGGTTTCGGGCCCAAGATTCGGGCGCGCGAAACCTTTCGGGCGCCAACAGTGCCCGATCGCCAGCCGTCCATCACGCGCCCAGAACGCCCCTGTCGCGCCACGTCGCGCCGAACAGGGGACAGCCAAACCGGCCCCCCACCAAGCGCCGCGTGGCCTGCCGCGGACGCCGACGCGTGGCGTGCCCGCGTGCGCTCACGCCGCACTGTCGGCGACCATGCCGGGCACGCACCCCGAGGCACCTGCCACGACCGTTCCGTGGACCGCGCCGGTGCACCCGCCAATCAAACTCTGCCACGTGTCCAGACCTCAGCAAATAGAAAGATGCCACGTGGCACTCTCCCGCGCTGCACCGCGCGCCTGCCCGCGCCTGCTCCGCCGCCTGCCCACGCCTGCCCACGCCTGCGCCGCCGCGCTTCGCCGTTGCCCGCCGCCGCCGGCGATGCCCAGCCGGCCGGAACAATAACCCACTGCCTCGAAAAACGTGCTTTTGCATCCGGACTCCGAAAAAAAAGTAAATAGTCCATTTTGATCGTTTTCGCGCGCTGAATCCAAATCCGCTGTCCGTTTTGCCCAATTCCACTTCTAAAATTTATCGAAAATTTCCGAAAAAGTGAACTTGATCCATTTTTGATGCCGGGTCAAAACCTGGGTTCCAATACGCGCGCAAACACCTCTATCACCCAACATGGGCCTCTAGAAGCTGCCGATCAACCAGTAACCTCATCGCGGGAATCCGGATCCTCACAGGGTGTCATGTTGGATTAAATGCCATATAGAATCTGGTAGTACTTTGATTGAATGTCAGGTAGAAGATTCTATTGGTAAAGTTGCCAATATTTTATCCATTTTTTATACTTCTGCTTATCAACACTGTTCTTCATTTTGGTTATAAGATCTTTTCAAGAATTTTTTGAGAAATGAGCATGTGACACTCCAGGAGTTGGAATAGTCTTATATATGAGATATAATAGGGTTAACCCGGCTATAGCATTTTGGGTGGTAGCTAGGCTCAAGAGATTAAGAGGGTTGAACGTGCTAGAGTTAGGGTAGTTCTAGGATGGGTGACTCTCTGGGAAGTGGGGATATTAGAGCCAATCACCGGTCGGAATTATGAAATGAGCCTCGGTTGAGCCAGGGTTATATAGTGGGTAGAACGTTGCTCCCCGGCTAATGACCTTCATAAGCCTCGGTTGAGCCAGGATTATATAGTGGGTAGAACGTGGCTCCCCGACTAATGACCGATATGGGTAGAGTGTAACTCCCCGGCTAATGAACGATGTGGGTAGAGTGTAACTCCCATTATAGGGACACATTTTTTTGAACACTTTTATACAAATGTTCCATTTATATCCAAAATTCATAAAAAAAATCTACTAAGACCCATATATAAAGTCTAATCTGGAAAGGAAAAAAAATATTATTCTTGCCCAATCAATACCACCCATCTTATTCAGTCCAATTATAAAAAATATTCTATTTTAAAAATATATTTTTTTAAAATATTTCATCTACATTTAAAATCTATTTGGCAAAAAAAAAAAAAAAAAAAAAAAAATACCATACAGGTTCACTAAATTATTTTTCCATAACAACCTTTTGATCTAAACCCATAAAATATTTTAAAAAATCCAACTACTCCTAAAATAAAAAGAAGAAGGTGAAAAAAAACCCATTGCTAACTAGACCAAAGCACCAAAAAAAAAAAAAAAAAAAAAATCGGTTTGTCCCTTAATTAGATGTAAAGCATTAAAAGAAAAAAAAAAAAGAAAAAAAAAAAACCAAATCTCCCAACCAGATGTAAAGGAAAAAAAAAAAAAAAAAAAAAAAAAAAAAAAAAAACAACGAAATCCACCATATTTCTCTCTAATCACTCTCCGTTCACCTCCCTCACGATCTGCATGGCGAGCTTTCTTTATGGGAGATTTCTCCTTCCACGAGACATCACCGCGTAGCTTGATCATCACCTCCACCGCCGCAACGCCACCTCATCGCCTCCGCTCCTCTCCTCTACTGGCTCATCTTCTCCTCATCATCAACTTTGGAGGTAAAAGGGGTTCACAATCGACAAGGGTTAGGGCTTTTGGGGCGGCTAGGGCTCGGGAAGGAGGAGGAGCAGAGGCTCATCATCGTTGACTGGGGGGTGGTGGCGACGATTTGCTCCGGAGGTGGTGTTTTGCATTCCTGTTGGAAAAGGTCGAAGAAGAAGAAGAAAATGGTGAGGTAATTTCAAGGGATTTAAATTTATTTTTAGCTGTTACTTTTTTATCCGATTTGAGATATAAACTTTGTATTTTTTAGAGGTGTTTCTGTGCTTCAAATGGGTGCTTGCATACTTCTTCTCAATTGTTGGCCAATTAAAATATCTAGAACTTTTACTGCTTCTATAGTTAAAGATGCTGAACTAATTATTTAATTGCTATAAGTGCTTTTTTCAAGTGCACTCTGTTAAACTACTCTTAGTTAGTAGCCTGAGTCATAATGTATTGAAGCACGCTACTGGTCAAGCCTAAGAAGGACTCGGTCATACATTTACTTTTCTATATTTAGTACAAGGATTAATTGCATACATGTTCCTCCAAATATGTCGAATTGCAAATATATTCCTGTAAAATTCAACTTTTCATATTTATCCCTTCAAAAATCCAAAGTTCTTCAAATATGCCCCTCTGGTTAATCCTCGTTTGGAATCTGTTTATTTTTGTGACACCCCCGGAATTTGGATTAGTCCTATATATAAATGATATAATAGGACTAAATCTCTAACCCGGCTATAGCATTTTGGATGGTAGCAAGATCCAAGAGGTTATGAGAGTTAAGCGTGCTAGAGCTAGAGTAGTTCTAGGATGGGTGACCCCCTGGGAAGTGGGGCGTCACAGTTGGTATCAGAGACATTCACCAGCCGGAAATGTGAGATGAGTCTCGGCTGAGCCAGGGTTATATAGCGGGTAGAGCGAGGCTCCCCGGCTAATGACCGTTGTGAGTGGAGTGCAGCTCCTCACAAGGTCGTCTAAGGCTAGCGAGACGAGTCTCACATCGCCTGGTGCTTGTGAGTGTGCTTGAGCCTGACGTGGACGTCAGGGCTTAAAGGGGGGAAGAATGTGACACCCCCAGAATTTGGATTAGTCCTATATATAAATGATATAATAGGACTAAATCTCTAACCCGGCTATAGCATTTTGGATGGTAGCAAGATCCAAGAGGTTATGAGAGTTAAGCGTGCTAGAGCTAGAGTAGTTCTAGGATGGGTGACCCCCTGGGAAGTGGGGCGTCACAATTTTTTAACAGATTCGATGTGAAATTATTTTTTTGCCCCCTTACAAATATATTTCTTCAAAAGTAATACCATTATACTTGTTACAAAAATGGCTCTCTCCAAAAATCCCAACGTATATATCCCTCTAATTGTTGCAAAAATGCCCCTCTCCAAAAATCCCAACGGATATATCCCTCTAAAAGCAATATCTGTGTTTGGTTGATGTCTTTGGAGTTCATTATATTCGAAAGTATCTTGCTGGGTTATATCTTCAACATTAGTATAACGCCAAATGGGAGACATGGGGAATCTCCTAAGCTAACCTGATGTAGGTCCTCTTGATCTTGATAAGATGTTGGAATTCACTCTTACTCCAGCTTTGGGAGCTAGTTCTTATTCCGAATTGGAGGAGGCCTCTCTACTCCATCATCCGTTCTACCCAACTCGGTTTTTTTTTCATGTTTGTGTCCGATGTCGGGGGTAGTGTTGTAATTCGACGCTAGTTCTCCTTTTATCTCTTGGTTGTTGTCAATTCTCTGTAGTGTTTGCAGTTACCGAGATGGATGCTGTGTAGTCTTTATCGTTTCGTTTCGTTTCGTTGCTTTGTTGACTCCATTTTGCTGGTGGCGCCCTTTTGTTGTGTTCGGGTTTTTGCTTCAGCATTTTGGGTTGATCCATTGTTCTACTTTTGTACTCAAATAGGGTTTTACCCTATTTAATCAAAAAAAAAAATTTGTCTCTCTCCAAAAATCCCCCAATGGTCATCTCCATCTCCTTCATCTATAAAAGAAGAACCAAAACCCACCATTAAAGCCAACTTTCCTCTATATAATATTTTGATTTTTTCATTCATTTTTCTCTATTAATCTCCAACAACTTTATTTTTTCATCTTTTTCTCTCCTCTAATACATTGCTTTTTATGATGAGTGAGAGATCGGTAAATTCTTCGCATAGCATCGAAATTCCCAAGTGTGGTTGCTTTAAAACTTATAAAATTTGGGTTTCAAAGCAGCCACATACTAGAGGTCGTCGATTTTATGGGTGTCCGAACTGGAGGGTAAGACAACTAATTTTGCATCGATGAAAAAATAGTTTGTTTCAAGGTTTAGTATACAATAGCATTATTTACCATTATTCCAATTAAAGTGGTTTTTTTTAAAAAAAACCATACATATCCATAGAATTTTTATTTTTTATTTACTTATTATTTTTTTATTTTTATATTTTGCAGAGTAATGAGCACTGTAATTATTTTCCTTGGGTCGATGACACACACCACAATACTGTTGACTTAAAATACCAATTACAGACATTTTAAGAAGCTGTGGAGCATCGCATTCAAAAGTTTGAAAAAAAAGTTTTATTTCTTCTTAAGTTGCTTGTATATTTGGTGGTAGCTAATATCTTGTTTAGTTTGGTAATGTAATAAAATGTGATGTAAAACTGCAATATTGTGATAAATAGTTGATGGAGTAGTTGTTGTTGTAATGTAAGTGAAACATTATTTTACTATGATAAAAGTAGTGATAAAGTAGTTCTTGAAAAAATGTAATTCTCCTCACAGCCCCAATAAGGAAGTACCACAAAAATGTAATTCTCCTCACAGCACTGCAGTCAGCATTCAAATCAAAATGTCGGCATGAAAATTCATCCATTTAAATCAATTGACCACAATTCTCTTAACAGAATTGCAGTTAGCAGTTCAATACAAACACAATGACATTCATAACTTATGAGTAGAACCAAATTACATTCATTCAAAGGATGAAATCAACAAGTATTTCAAAGTTAGCAGTGAAATTAACAAGTACTTCAAAGTCAAGTACTTGAAAGTTAAGTACTTCAAAGTTAGCAGTATAAAATTACCCACAATATTAACCCTTACACAAAATACATCCATGCAGACCACAAAAAAAATACATGCAGACCACAAAATATATCCATTTAGATCAACTATCCAAAAAAATATTATACATCAACTCTTTCATCAAACTGAATCTTGATTTTTTAGACATCCCATAGCATCAATTTCACTTATGGCACTTCCTTGTTGGGACTGTGAGATTGTCGCTTCAGCAGTTGCCCGTTTTGATTTTGATGCTAGTCTCTTTCCTCTGCGCCTGCATACCATTTTTAGCAATTAGTAATGTAGTGAAAAAAGTAAATTAAAAGTAAATTTTGTTGGTCAATATAGTATCTTATGCCACTACCAGTACCAGCACTTGCTTGAGATACTCCATCTGCGCCTTCAGACCGAGGGTTCGTAGTAACAGGGTTCGTACATGTTTTTGCATGATGGCCTAATTGGTTGCATCTTTTGCATCGATGCTTTTTCCTAATTACCATCTCATCTGATCCTCTAATTCTTTTCTTTCGAGGTCTTCCAGCTGGCCTATTTAAAATAGGAGTTAATATATCATGGCCGATGTCAACCTTTGCCCACTGATCACTACTAGGCAATGGTGCAATACCAGCAGAGTAAGCCTCCTTATATTTGGCTACTGTAAAATATGGGTGAACAAATTTTTCCCACTTTTCATGTCTTAGTTTACCTATAACTGCCATTGCATGAATGCATGGCACACCTTTTACTTGCCATACTCTGCAGCTGCATTGCATGTCTTGCAATCTCACCTCGCATCTTGAATAAGGTCCAATTACTTCTGCTGAAAACTCATCACTCCATAGCACCTCATATTGACCCAAACCCTACAGATTGTGAAGATTAGATAGCATTGCAGTGCATCACAAAATACAGCTCATTTAAGACACAATAAAATCCTAATTAAGGAAAATCATATATAGTTGGAAAATCAGATACTGCTGCTTGAGCAGCAGCTCAGCTGCTTGCTGCTGCTGCTCAAGCAGCAGCAAGCTGCTTGCTTTGCTGCTCAAGCACCATTGGGCTCCTATTTATCTTCCTCAGTACCAAATTAAGCACCATTATAAGTTTGTCATTGTCCTAATTGTCAACTAAAACATGTCATTGTCCTAATTGTCATAGTTGATATGGTCCCAAATTAAGTACCATGCTTCCTATTTATCCTCCTCAGTACCAAATTAAGTACTAACATTGTGCATTTAGGTTATAAAGCATGATCACAAGAGTAATAATCACAAGCAAAATAACTATGTGGAGAATAAAAGAATTATTAACTCTACCTAATGAAAATCAGCATATAGAACTAACTTATCTTGCTTATCTTGTTCACATGTTTGACTACTGTGGGTACAATTTCATTATCCCACTTTTTTGCTCTATTTCTTCTCTCATCCATCTTAACCATTATTTTTTGCCGGATAGTGTCGATCATGTCAATCAATGGTCTATGCCTATCGTTAGAAATCCATGCATTGAATGATTCAGAAATATTATTGGTCAAGTAATCACACTTAGCATTTGTCCCGAATTGACTTCGACTCCACAAATAGCTATAGTTCTCCTGCAAGTACTCAATAGCCATTGGGTTTGCTTCATACACCTTAGCCATGCTAGCTTCATAAATATTCTGTTTATACGCTCTTGCTGCAGCCCACAAATTATCTTTATGGCAATCTCCACGAAATTTCTTTTTGAAGTTGCTATAAAGATGACGCATACATTCTCTATGTTCAATTCTTGGATAAACAACTTTAACGGCCTCATCTAAACCTTTTTATCTATCAGAGGAGAACACTAGGCCTTCGAGTTCTCCTATAGCAATCTTCAACCCATGAAGAAACCATTCCCAACTGTTAGAGTTCTCCGACTCGACAACACCAAAAGCAACAGGAAAAATTGATTTATTTCCGTCAATACTTGTAGCTGCTATGAGCACTCCTCTATGCTTTCCTTTGAGATGACATCCATCTAAAGCAATATAAAGTCTACATCCAGTGGGGAATCCTTGAATGCAACCACCAAAAGCAATGAAAATTCGTTGAAAATGATACTTTTGATTAATAACTTCCAACTTTATCTCCACATGACTACCGTGATTTCTTCTAACAATTTCATCCTTGAAATCAAAAATTCTTTTATACGAGTCCTCCCACTTCCCATGGATTTTAGACATTGCCCTTTCTTTTCTCCTAAAGACCTTGCAATAGGGCAAGTCAACATGATATTTTTGTTGCAATCTTTTACGCAATTCAGTTGTAGACAAATCTCCTTCCAATCGTAGCCACTCGATGACCCTATTGCACACCCAATCTTGTGTTGCTACTTTGTTCTTACATCTATTGGCAGATGTACATGTGTGCTCTCCTTGCAAAGTTTTTACCTATAATAAAACTGCTAGTTAGAAATGCAAGTAATTTATAAATGTATGATGCTAAAAATACATTCTTTAAAAAAATAGAATAATGTAAATTTTACCTGAAAAGCTAAAGAATCTTGAAGTATAGATGCATGGATTCACCACTTGCAATTAGATTTCGAGCATCTTGCGGTTACCCTCGAAAGATCACTTTTTTGTAGCTTATACTCAAACTCATTTAATAGGGCAAAATGAGTCAGTGCATCTCTAAATGAAGCTACATTTGGGTACTTTGCTCCTATCTCCATAATAGGGTTATTTTTGTCATATGGAATTTCCTCTCCATGATCTATATTAGCCATTTCCTCTAAATCAGTGTCATCACTTTCAAGGGAATGAAAGCTATCTTCACTTAAAATTGCATTTGATTCACCAACTGTTTCTTCATTTGTTACTTCTTTACCAACTGTTTCTTCATTTGTTAATTCTCCATCAACCCCAACCCCTAAATCAACTTCATCAAATTCACCAATTGCTTCTTCATTTGTTACTTTTTCACCAATATCACCAACATCATCACCAACATCACCAACTGCTTCTTCATTGTCATGATCATCATCATTCATGCCAACCTTAGCCCATTCCACATCAGTATTGGTGTCTTCCACACTAGGCATAAGAACACTAGTTTCTCCACCAATATAGTTTAACGGAATACCATTCGTTTGAATGGTTATAAAAATTTCCACTTCCTTCACATCTTTGTATATGGAAAATATAGTCTTGAATTCCTGCTTTGTTAATACTTGAATGAACTTCTTCGGCATAACATTTCTTGCTACATACCATACCCCAATATTCTCCGTAATACCCCAATCGCATAGTGATCGCATATCTCGACAAAATTCGATGAGATTGTAATCATCAATATCTATCATCAATATTTTCTTTTTACCATCACAATATCTGAGTCCGTATGCAGTTTTGACTGTTTTAAGGTATCCGCCATAATTAAACTTAACTTGAAAATTACCATATTCATTCATTTTGTCAAACTGTCATGATAAAAGAAAAAAAGAAAAATAAAATTCTTTAGATAACTTGACCTATTGCCAGATTCTTTACACTAGATGCCCATTTGAAGATGCTGTAATATATACATAGCTATTTGAGGAGACTACTAAATGATAAATAAGCATCAAACTTAATAGTACAGACAAAGCTGTTTGAAGAGGCTAATCCGAATTTCTGATAAATGAGGATACAATTTATTGAACTAAACTAATTTACTATTAGTCATAATCTGTAGAAACAAACTACTCAAAAATAGCAAATCATCTATGAAAATAAATATGAAACTTATAGTCAAAAAGTACATAGGCTCATAAAAGTAACATAACAACAAAATTCATAAAATTCTATCATCAAAATAATCCTTTTTTCCCTTTTTTTTTTTTTTTTTTTTTTTTTTTTTTTTTTTTTTTTTGCTTCTGATCTATGTAAAACCTAGCTTAGTTTTCCAAACAAAAAGATACCTTATATAAAAAAGGAAAAAAAAAAAAAAATCATCAACCTAGACTAAACAAACCAAATGGTGATTTTTGTATGCAGATTCAAATAAAATGTATGATATAATTCTTCCACACTCCAAACATTCGATCACATTACAAATATGAACTGTCAAATGCAATCAGTTTGAGCTTCTAGAGTTCACTCTTAACACAACAAAAACCCACCTCTCAACCCACTAAAAAACCCACCTCTCAACCCACTAAAAAACATCATCAATCTGAACATCATCAACCTAACCTGAACTAAACTAGGGCAAAAAACCCACTAATAGGAATAAATTGGCCAAATCGAAGTGAGAGTGAGGCCGGCTTGAACCAAATCTAGTTAGTTGGGTAGATAAATAGTAAATTTTGGATCGCGTAATGAGTCATCACTATAGAAGTTTTAACTTTTAATGGCAACCGAAGTTTCTACTACTTTAGATCAAAATAAAATTTGTTATCAAAACTTTAGAATATTTATAATACTCAGGGGCTACTTATGTTAAACTTTTGGTTACTTATGTTAAACTTTTTGTCAAGTTTCATTTTAGTCCAATCAAGTAGGACATTTGATACCCTAATCTTTTGAAATTGTTTCACCTTAGTCCTTATCTATTATTAGAGGAAAGTTATTGCCTGCACCTGTTGCATCTGTACAACTGGGAGAAATAAATTGCTAATGTTATTGCCTGCACCTGCTGCATCTGTATAACTCTTTGTTGGATTAAGCCTCTTTTTATTTGGCATCTTTTTCTTTATTCTTTACTCTGTTCTTTTCTTTAGTCTTAATTGATTTTATTTTTTGTGCTATTCTGGAGATATTGTGCAGTTATTTAAGTAGTAGTTGGTGTATAGAAAAGAAGTGGAGATTCCCCAACCCTCACCAGCACCATCCCTGTTTGTTCTCTTCCACTCGGATTTATTAATAGAAGAGAAGCATTAGATGCTTCTTTGAGTTGCCCACTAGCTTTATGTTGAAATTCCTAAGAGGAGACAAAGAGTTTGGTGGGTCACATAGTAGTGAGTCAACCCCCTTTTTTTTTGTTGGTTTTTTTAATCTCTAAAAAGATTAGATTTGAGCCATTTGATTGCCAGATGGAGTTCTTATAAGGTAGACTTTTAATAAAAAAAGAGAAAATTATATATATAAGCCATTTTGAAATAGACCCTTGAAGTTTGTCTTTTTAAATTAGCAACTTCTTAATTTCGATTTCTTTTATTTGAGTTATATATTTTAGTTGATTGAATTAACAGTTTCGCCAAATTATTTAGTGGTTCAGTCAAATTTTTTAGTAAGTAAGCACTTTATTAATAATTAAAGATCAACAGCTATAAAAAAATGTTAATCTTAATACTAACCTAGCTTTTTTGTAGTGTTATAAGCATACCTTCATCATAAGGTCATCATTATTTTCGGGCGCGAGTTGAGATCAAGCCAAAAGCTTAAGTTGATTTGAGTTCACAGATGTCCAATTAGAAATCGTGTCCAAAAATTCCAAACTCCACTCCAAGCCTGTAACATAACCATACAATAAAAGGTATGCCTAAATTCCTGTTATACTGCTAACATCTTTAATTATAGAGACACCCCATAAGAAAACAATGGGGCCACACTACACTAATTGAGACACAATTCATGTGTTAATAAAAGACAGTATGATTTCATATATAGAAAATTTTTATAAATGAATGAAATTATGTCCACAATATGAATTGTGTCCCGACTAAATTCTTAAGCTTTTTTATTCATTCTATTCTATATACTTATTATTGTTAAATTTGAACCATTTCCAATCAAATTTGAATTTTGTTTTAACACTTATCTCTTTATATACAATAAGGATCATTTAATAATTTTTAGAAATTGTATCTTGTACTTGATACTATTGCTTCTTTTTCATAATGAGATGCATCATAAAATTCAAATTGTAGCTAAATTTATGAGAATATATATTTTTTTTGTTAGTAATAATGCATGGAACTAGAAATTTTTTGTTATTTTTAAGCAAGTTGCACGACTTTTAAAGCTTTGACTTACTTTATCTTATTGTTTATTACAGATCAAGCCTAAGAATTTGACTGAAGTAGTTGTTTTTGTGTTTCTTTCTTTCTGCAGGTTGATCTTTGGGATAAAGAGGCGCCGATAAAAACCTTTTCTTCAACCAAGTAAGGGCTTCTCATGCAACTTTATTTACATTTGCAATCTTGGTTCATAATCTCATTGTGCATCCATACTAAATTTGGTTTGCTAGTTTCACAGATACAATTAATCTCTTATGCTTTGTTTTATATTTTCATCATTAGTTGTTATTGTTTTTGGATTTTATGGATTAAACTGTTGTTATGACTTTGTTTGACAATAGAGAACTTATCCTCCTCTTTTATCTATTCATACTAAATTCTTGTTGGTTTAGCTTATATATGAATCATGTGGTTTTTTGATCTCTTGAAAGTTTGATCATGTTGGTTTAGCTTCCTGCTCCTTCATTCTGAAAGTTTGATCATTTGAAAGCAACTGCTGCCAGCAATTCAAAATTTTGAATCTACTGTCTAATCTATGAATTCGTTTGACTTACATAATTTGATTAGTATGATATTTTTGCCAGCAGATAGTGCATTCGTATGGCAGTGCACCGTGTGTTCGTCCATCTTCCATACCATCTTATAGTTGCAGTTTTTCCTGCTTGAAAAATAAATGTTAAAAGCAACTAAAGATATGAAATGCATAAAAAACAAACAAAAGAACAGTGCACCAATAAAGGGATTTATCAGGTGCAGGAAATAATTTTTCAAGACACAAAAAAAAAGAAATGAAAGGTTAGATAATAAGATGAAATCCAATTGGGCTACATAATAAGATTACTATTTACTCAGTTTATAGTAATCCATTAGCTACATAATGACTAACAATTTGCAACAGTTCATTAGTGTAAACAACTATGAATAACACCAACACTTGTACGTGACGCTTCAGAACTAATTAGTAGGCATTTGAATTTTAATTTTTTTTGGAACCAGTCATCTTTTTTGGGAATAAGAACCAGATTACAATTCATGAAACAAATAGAGACCTACCTAACTATCTTTATTTATTTACTACTTAATGAAACATTAGAGCCTAACTTGCCGTTTATATTTTTATGTGGAATGTGGATAAGGCACTCAAAATTGGCATTGCTAAAGTGGTATCTGATTCACACATTAAATGGGTCAGTAGATATCTAACATTCTTGATAGCACAATGCACTGAATTTTTAAAAATTCCAAAATATTTAGATTTTTCGTGCATGAGCATCATTTACTCTACTTTAAGAAAGAGAAAAAAAAAACACCACCTAAATTTTGGTGTTTTATTTATATTATATCTTAAATGATCACGTAGAAACTTCCAAATTAATAAAAAAATTACGGATGCTCCGTGATCGGATGCAATAGTGTTAATGCTTTTTTTAATCGATTCGAGATAAACGACACTTCTAGCTCGCACTCATCAACAGCTCTATGATCAACTCCGCTCTTCTCTTTCTTAATTATTGCTCGAACCATAGCTTACCATGGAGTGGTTTTCTGAAACTACTAAAATAAAATTTTGAATCATTATCCTGCAATATCTACAAAGTTATTTACAACTAAAAAATTACAATGCCTAGGTGAAAAATTAGTAAAAATCATGTCCCCTAATGTATAGAATATCTAAAGGACAATAACATAGAATGTGATCATTATACTGATCACAAATATCACTAAATTTTTCTTATTATCTTTTGAACTTTTACAATTTTCCTTATTAGTATTAATCCAATTGGGCTAATTAAGGTACCCTATTATCTGAAATTGTGGTTAGTTACCCTATTATCTAAAATTTAGTGTGAATTCGATTTGCTCTTGCAGAAAATTACGGTCAGAGAATGCTACAAGCCTTATTGCATAGTTATAAGTTTAAGAAAAGGACATTCTACTTATAATGAATATTCTACTTGGATTAATTATTTGAAATTTACTCTCTCTTTTTTTTGTTGTAAATCATTTAATTTTAACTTCAAAATGCTCTTTCTGAAGGAGCAACAAGTGCTCCTTCAATTAAAAAATGAAACTAAGAGTGCTTCTCTTATATTTAGATGGCTTTTGTAAGCTAAATTTCTTTCATGCTATTATTACAGTAAAAAGCATAATTAATAGATTTTGTCTATGTAATATGCTGCATATATTATTACAAAGTTACTTCTCGTAAACTTTATGAACTTGTTGTTCTTATAACACTAAACCAATATCTTTATTAAACATATTCTTTTGTAATATTCGAAGGTGGTGGTACTATTTAATTACCAAAGTGACTTTCCTATCACAGTTGTAAGAGTCTCTGTTTGATTTTGTTGGAAGAGATGACAAAGCGCAAACACATCCGAATGACTCAAAATGAAGATGAATATTCGACGGAACCTCAATCTAATTCCAATCTATCCAAACCGATGTGGGTAGAGTGTAACTCCGGTCCTACAAGGTCAACTAAAGCTAGCGAGACGAGTCTTATATCGCCTGGTACTTGTGAGTGTGCTTGAGCTTGATGAGGACGTCAAGGCTTAAAGTGGGAAAGTTTAGTTACACCGGGGATAGGTATAAGTTATGGGATAAGCAAGAACTAATGTAAATTTGCGTTTAGTTGGGTAGTTGAGTTATACCGGGGATAAAGAAAATTATGTTTGGTAAATTATATAGGAATAAGAAGAATAAGAAGAATAAGAAAAAATTGTGTTTGGTTGGGTATAGAGGAATAAGAAGAATTGAGAGGGAATAAATATGTGTATTGACTATTTTGCCCTTTAAATTAAAGTTTAAATGGGAGTAAAAATTTTAATTTTTAAATTTATATAAATTTTAAAAAATTTATAAAATAATTGTATAAATTTTAAAAATTTAAAATTAATAATTTTTTTTTACAAAACTGAAATAAAATAAAATTTTTAGATTTATTAAAAAATAAGTTAAAAAAATAATATTTATTAAATAAAAAATTTTAAATTTTAAAATTTATAAATTTAAATATCTTTTAAAATTTAAAAATTTTAATTTAAAAAATTAAAAAAACTAATTTTTATTAGTGTATGGAAAAGAAAGGAAAAAAAAAAAAAGTGCCGTGGAGAGAGAGAGAGAAGAGAGAGAGAGAGAGAGAGAGGAGGCGCAGAGAGAGAGAAGGAAAAGGACCCACGTGATGCTGCCCCCCCTTGGCCTTGATTCCCGTGCCAAAAAGGTAAGTTTTCTGTATTCCATGTGGGGGTGGGAACACCAATTCCCACCCCTATCCTCACTATTCTCCAAATATGAGAATAACTATTCTCATCAATTTAATTCCCGTTTGGGTATTAAATTGGGGATAAGGGGGTTATTCCCCTCTTATCCTCGTTACCAAACGGTACCTAAGAGTTGGAATAGTCCTATATATGAGATATAATAGAGCTAAACCTATTAACCCGGCTATAACATTTTTGGTGGCAGCTAGGCCTAAAAGGTTAAGAGGGTTGAGCGTGCTAGAATTAGAGTTGAAATAATCAAGATGAAACTAAACAACTGATAACCGATAAATAATCCGACATAAATATCGACCGCTAACATGAATGTAAGAAACTAAGTCATGATCTCCAATCTCAACATATAATCGCAATACTAAAATCCAAGGACAAGATAAAAGCAGTAAGGAAGGTGCAGGCCAGCTATCTAGCTAGCATCATGGGGACAGCTCTATCGGAAATGCCTCACAACATCATCCCGTGTCACGCCTCGGGGTCGAAACTGCGACCCGGGCTCGCCAACAGATCTGCCACCTATACGAAACCCCGCATAGGCAAAGCGTCCATCCTGCAAAGATGAAACTACAGCTAAACAGATATCAGAGTTATAAAGTAAACTGCTAAATAAAAAAAACTCAAATCCATCCACTATACAACTGAAAATAATGATACAATATCCATCTCCTACTAAAATGATTATCATACAATATCCTCTGATACAATAATCCAGAACTCAACAGGGAGGTAAACTGAAATAATACATCAGTGTTCAGGCTCTCAATACAAATTAAATCTTCACAATACAACAGTTTCTCAAATGTAAAAATAAACAATCCACTGACTGTACTAAAGATCTCCAAAAGGGGGGGTACCGCTACTCTCCAAAGAAGGGTAGGGATCTAGCTCGCGACTCCCTCGCCTCGAACAGCAATAGCAGAATAAGCAACAACCGCAAAAGACTCTACAAAACAAAGAAGAGAAAAGAAAGAGGAGGGGGAGAACCCCCAACGGGTGTGAGAACTACACCAACAGGTAGTTCTCAGTGGGTACCGCCACCAAGCCCGACGATCTGCCCACTAAGTCTACTAGAGGCATAAGATAACAATGCAGTAAAAACTGAACAAGAAAAGCTGGAGATACACAACAGCTACCATGCCTCTATCTAAATGCTCAATGGGTGATATAGATGAAAAGATATGCAACCACTCGCACCCGAGGTGCTCAATCAACCCAATCGAACTGACTGCCACATAGGGTCCAGTCAAACCTGCGCCCACCTATTACCACACAATCCACAAGAGGACGGGATTTACGTAGGGCGTCCCACGCGGACGACGTCGACAAGTCGCGCTACTAAAGTAATAGGCCCACTCCGGACGGGGCACTCGAGGGGCGCGACCCCACCAAGGAAAAAGGTATCCGCGCATCTCTGTCGAGCTCAAAGTGGCTCATGCAGACTATAGTCAAAATCCACGCTCACTCTCAGAACGGAAGGACACAAGATCCTCAAACACCTCGCACGACGGTCGGAGCACTCTCAACGACCCAACTAACACGATCTCACGAATCTCGAGACACAAGCAAACTCAACCAACTCGTGGCACTAAACTCACTGGCTGGAGATACTCCACAGCCGGGACCACCGTCAACCCAAACGGCTCCCAAAAGAAATACCCAACTTGCCATGCTAAACACACAGGCTGGAGTTACTCCACAGCCGGGATCGACCCACAACTCAGGGCTAGCAACACTGGTCGGATGACACTCAACGACCCGGGACCACCGTCAACCCAAATGGCTCCCAACAACACTGACCGGAAGATACTCGACGGCCCGGGACCACCGTCTACCCGAACGGCTCCCAACAACACTAGCATTGGTCTAAACTCAGTTACCATACTCCACTCAGCCCCCAGGCACGAGTGCAAACTAAGTCCCACAATAACCTAACCTCTCGGCCCACTACCCGGGCGAGGAAACTCTATGTCCAGGAAATATATAAGGTGTGAGATGTCTAAAGTATAAAAGAACCTAGCCCAAGTGAAGGTTCTCTACTAATCTGGTTAAACATGCAACATATGACGGGGTGCTAGGTCAAGTTCCAATAATCAATAAATAATCCTCTAACCATGTTAAACATAAAACTGAACCAACAACATGGGCAATTCATAACATGCTTGCTTCCAATTAAAGGTAGTATACTCTAGTCATACATGCTCACAAGCTTAAACAATATAAAGCAGACATGCATCAATCATATTCTCCAACAAGTAAGTGAACATCATCATCTAGCTTGCTTTTCTACTAGTATAGGATAACCATCTTTATCTTGTAACTCTCTCTCATGTATAAGGTTAAATAAATCATGCAATGCTCAAATCCATATATCATGTACAATTTATCAATTAAGCCTCAATTCCATCATTCAAACTATTTCTCATGCTTAGATCACAATCATTAAAATTATACATTAAACCATGCATGCATACTAACAAATAGAGTTAGAGAACCGTCCACCGGTTCTGGAGACGAAGCAACCCACCTGAATCGCTTTCCGCAGGCAAAGGCGAAGTCGGTGAAGTGCGTAACCACTCGCTATCAAAATCTGCCGAAATCGCACCCTCGTTACTCGGTTGCACAAGTCTCTGCTCCAACCAACATCACAACCAACAATCAATCGACACCACAAACACCCCAAAAACAGCACTTGCTGTTTTTACAATCCAGCACAGAAAAAGGAGATTTTTTTACCTACGTGCGGTCCTCCGAAAAATCCAAAAAAATTATGGCTGCGATCCTTGCGATGAGTAGATGCAAATCGAGCATTTATACTCCTCATTCCGACACCTGTAGGCCAAGATACAAATAGAACATCGCGGTAAGCCAATCAATCCACAACTCGCAAATCTGCGAGAATTAGTCACGAAGAAGCTTAAATATCACCTTCGAAGAGTCCTCCGAAAAATTTCGATAAAAATACGGTCGCATTCCTCTCGAAGCGTAGATGTCGATCGAGTCCTCAAACGTCCCGTTCCGATGCCCATAGGCCGAGAAATTCCAACAATACTCCACCACTGTCCTATACCTCGCAGCAGTACAAGGGGGTCATAAGATACCTCGGGAACACCACCAAAAACTCAAAACGGAGCAACATGATCAACACGGAAATCGAAGGCGTACCTCTCATGAACGCGCTGCCATAAAAATCGGCTCAAAAATCCATTAGGGTAGCTCAGGGGGCCTCGCGCACTGAAATGCGATGGTAGAAGCCACAAACGAAGGAGCGTCGAAGTGCGCCGCGTACGCATCCCGAGGCGCCTGCCGCACCTGCTCCGTGGACCGCACCTGGTGCGCCAGCCAATCCTATGCTGCCGTCCAATGCGCTCCAATGGGAAGCTGCCACGTGGCACACTGCCCTTGCTGCGCCGCGCCTGCCCGCGCGCTACCCGCGCCTCATCCCGTGGGCCGAGCCCACTGCGCCGCGCCTCCTGCTCCGCCATGTGGCGTACGGCACCTATAGGAAGCCGCCACGTGGCACAGCCCTCGGTCCACCGGTCCACCATGCACCCGAAAACACTGACAACTTTCGGGTGTCCGTTTTCGAGCGTCCGGACTCAGAAAAATACAACCAAGTAGTCAACAATTTCCATCGTTTTTCCGCGCTGAATCCAAATCCAATATCCGATTCGCGCGAAACTACTTCTAAAATTGACGGGGCATCTAAATACATTCGTGATCCATTCTACGCACTGAGCTCCTTTCATGAGTCCGATACGCGCACAAACACCTCCAACACCCAACAAAGGCCTCCAAAAGCTACTAAACTAACAATAATCCTCTCGTGGGGATTCGGGTCCTCACATCCCGAAATCCCACCACCCGACGGACTTGAAAAATGGGTCACAAAAGGGTGTGAGATACAACTGAATGTATCCCAGTGGGTACAATGAGCAGGGGAACAGCAAGTCGTATCTACTGGTATACAATAATCGATGGATAACAAATCAGTAGGCGGATATGAAGTAGATAACTGATAGGTATAATACAATGCTGAATATAAAAGGGTACTAAAACATATGCTAGAGCATGCTGGAAATAGATAGTAACAATATATGACGGAATCATGATAGTAAGTACTATGCGTCAATAATGGAAACCAAGTACCCAATCAATGCCACTATTGGTCACGAAGACCTCACGCTAATGCCACTGTTTGTCACCGATCTGGGTGACATAACCCTGCATCACTCGACACTATTTGGGGCTCATGGGTCAAATAGAAGACCACTCTACCGGTAAAGAACACCAGTGCGGGGACCAGTTCGCTAGTGTATGTGAAGTACAACTGGTGCTGTGGCGATTATAATGCTGATGCTCAAGCTCATGATCTAAAGACCGGGTAATCGACACTAAGTTAGGAACTCCCACACGGGATGCCAATTAACTGTGAAATTATCTCATGCTGTATAACAATAACTGATCTCCTACTCTAACATGCAATACAAGTATAATGTTGAAATAATTGAACAAAGCAGAACTAACTAATGACCAATCAAGCATGGTATAAGTCTAAGAATAAGCAACTAAATATACTGAATAGAATAGCAAGATAACTCAAAGCATAGGACCATGGCTAGCAAGATCACAGGAGTCCGACCGAGTACGGTACCCAGTGAAGTGATATTATGCTGATGCCCGGATCGGAGTACTTACCTCAGTGTAGGCGGTTCTGGAATCCGCTGCTCGACTCTCTAGTAGGCTCCTGACTGCTCGGACCTAAATCAAAACCATAAATTAGTAATAAACTCATACATACCCATCCCGCTGACTCATAGTGTATAAAACAACTATACGATGGACTTTTCTTAAGTCCCGGAATTTGCCGAAATTTTTGAAAATTCATTGATTGACTACTAATGATCTGATTAGTGCCTACAGGCCATTGAATTTAATGAAACTTCACTTGCTACCCCGGAAAGCTTCGTTTAAGACGTCCAGGCAGTAACATCTAACTCTGTGCAACCCTAAACTCAAACGGTGCCATATTTACTGAAAACCACTTCCGAAAATGCCGACTTCGGCTCCAGAAGTCACCAACGTTAAACTAAAGTCACTAGACCAACCAGGACAGCGTCGGGAACAACCAGGGACACCTAGCAATCATAACTGATCATCTAATTCACTCAGATCGTGTGTTTTGCGCTGAAGTGACGATAAATTGATAGTTTTGCCGATTTACAACTCGTTAATCAAATTCTGCTTAACGAAAGCCATCAGACCACAAATGAAATGTTCAGAGATCACGTGCATGCTGCCCAAGATAGCCCATATGGCTACATTTGCAACTAGGCCCCTAGGGTTTCATAAAATTACATAATAACCTCTTTTTAAAGACGTTTTGGCTTGTTACTTAAATTCGAAGATTTTCAGATTGATTTAAGGGCACCAGTAGATGGGCCTCGATGCACTGAGATCCGTGCTCAAAGTTCAAAAGTGGCACAGAGTCCAAGAACAGCTAGGGACCAACTTTAAACATGCAATAAAGGCTCAACTAGCAACCTAAGCATACTTAACCAATTTCCTTAGAATTTGACGTGAGCATCATGCTCAGGGAGTCGAGGGGGTTCAAAGGCTCACCTTACTGTTGCCGAAAAGCTGCCGAAGAGGTGGCCAGAGAAATGTGGTCCAAAAAAAAAGCCACCTAGAGCTCGGGTTGGAGTTCTTCACGGAGCTCAGGCTCAGGATGAAGATAGAGGCAAACAACAACAGAAAGGGGTGTTGAGAGGTGCCAGAGGCGCCTCCTGCTCCAGCACCGGCGTCAGAGAGCGACGGATGGCCGGAGATGGGCTATGCGGCCAACCCAAACAGCAAGGATGAATAGGAGGGTTTGCAATAGCCTAAGGTCTCATGCAAGGAGTCAGGGAGACTACTCTCGATGAGAGGAAGCTAACCTGATGGTTGGCCGGCGTCGAGAAGCGACGACGGCGGTGGGCGGCGGAGTTCGGCCAAGTTGCCAAAAATAGAAAACTAGGGTTTCCTCCTCCGATCTCTAGACTGAACCAAAGGTCACAAAACTTCGTGGATGGCTTCTAGAGGTTCAGCAGAAAAAGCCCAGCAAGTTGGTTCACCCGCAAGAGCTCCGGTGGCGGCGCGTGCAAAGCTTCGGCCAAATCTAGGGTTCCATCGACCTTATTGTTCTCGCCGACTAACTGGAAGGTTCTAGCCTTTGATATTGCACCAGGATGATGCCCAGGAGGTGAGTAAGATAGTGGAAGGTGTTACAAGCCCAGAAAAATAAGAGAAAAGGGAGCATGACTCAACTCTGTCCGAGAAGAAGAAAAAAACACAGATTTGGCTTCTCCAGCGTCGTGTGGCGGAGCCCGGCGACCAGGCTCCTCAGGCTTGACTTCTAGGAGGTGATTGAGGTCTCAAAAGGATCAAGGTGCAAGTTAGTGAGGTTTCGTTGCCTTCCTCTACTCCCACACCCGAGATCAAGAAGTAGGGATGCCTTCAACTTCTTTTCCGGCGACGACAGGCGGCGGTCGGCGATGGTTGGGCTCAGGAAGGGAAGAGAGAAGGTGGAGAGAGGCGTGGGGTGTTTGAGGGCTTAGGGTTTGCTATAGCTAGAGTTTCCAAGAGAAAACCCTAAAGCTTCCTTTATACTAGACACATAAAATGCCAAAAAGTCCCTATAATCACTGAATTTGCAGTTAGGTCCTTCACTGTAGGTACAATATGCTAGAAAGCCCCTCCCCATGAAGTCTCAAGCCATTTGATATATAAAATATTAGGCTTTCTATGCAATTACCTTGTAAAACACTATTTTTCACGCCTTTTGAGACTTTCGGGTCGTCGAACATAAAAACAGACATCGTCACATCGTTCGACTCGGCAAGACCGTTCAGGTAGCGATTTTGTTTTGTCGCGTTTGGGTCTCGATAGATTAGGTTAGTCGATACTTCATGAATACTATTCAATTGCACCCTTTTCGATGCAATTGACTTGCCAAATTCAAAATCGGATAATGCCACTTCGTTCAACTCGACGAGATCGTTCAAGTGGCATATTTACTTCGTCGAGTTCGGATCTCGTTAGGTCATTCAAGTCAAGAACTTGCGAAGACGCCAAAAATTCATATTTTTTTATTACAGAATTTCCAAAAAATCAAATTAAATTCAAATTTCAAGATTTAATTCATGAATATTATACCCAGTGAAGTGATACTATGCTAATGTCGATCGAAATACCCATCTCAGTGCAGGCGATCTAGGAATTCGCTGTTCGGCTCACGCGGAGGCTCATGATTGCTCGGGCCTAAACCAAAATCACAGGTCAAACACTGACTCACACAAACCCAACCCACTAACTTTCAATGTATACAATAACTAAAGTACGGACTTATTATTAAGTCCCGAAATTCGTCGAAATTTTTGGTAGTTTGCCGATCGACCAATATTGGTCTGAATAGTTCTTATAAGCTTCCGAATTGAACAAAACTTCATCTGCTACCCTGGAACGCTCCGTTAAAGGCTCCCGGGCAGCAACAACCAACACTGTGCCATCGTGAAGTCCAATTATGCCATAACTACTGTAAACACGTTCGGATACGCCGATTTCAGCTTCGGGAGTCACCAACGCAAATCAAAAGTCACTAGATCAGCCAAGACAGTGTAAGGACCAGCCAAGGGCACTTGGTAATCATTAATGATCCACTCAATTGCTCGGATAGCGAGTTTTGTGCCGAAACTATGATAAATCGGCAATTTTGCTAATTTACAACTCATAAATCGATTTTAATTTAATGAAAGCCACTGAACCTCAAACGAATAGTTCAGAGGTCACGTGCATACTACCTGAGGCAGCCCACATGTCTACAATTACATCTAGACCCCTAATGTATCATAAAATTGCATAATAATGTACAACATAGGTTTTTTTTTTGGCTTGTTATCTTAATCTAAAGACTTTCGGATTGAACTGTAAGTGCTAAGAGATGGGCCTCGGCTTACTAAGTCCCGTGCTCGCTGTCCTAGGGATGTTCGGAGTCCAGGAAAGACCTAGGACCAACCTATATAATAATCAGGAGTCCAAGTATCAAGATTCAGGTAACCAGCCAATAACTCTAGAACTTGAGGTGAGAATTATGCTCAAGAGGTCCAGGAAGTTCAGAGTCTCACCTTATAGTGGTCGCAAAGTCACCGGAAAGCTTGCCATAGCAAGATGGCCAAATACCCCAAGATCTAGGGCTTGGGTTGTCTCATTTCATAGAGCTGGGGCTCAAGATGGAAAGAAAGGCAAGCAGCAGTAGTAGGAGGTTCAAGAGGGTGCCACGAGTCCACCAGAACCCAGCTCCGGCGATAGGAGGCGGCGGATGGCCAGAGGGATCGCTTATGGTTGCGCCTAGGGCAAAGATGGTGAGAGAAGTCTCTAGCAGCTAAGGTGTGGTGACTCGAATCCCCGTGGTTGTTGGCAACATGGTCAGCGGCATATAGACACCCATTTCAGTGTATCAAGTGCGTTTGTGCGCCAAACGGACGCAAAAAACGGACTTAGCGTGAAAAAATCGATCAAAACACATAATTTTTGTGTGTTGGGGGAATTCGGGCGCCCAGATGTTGTTTCGAGTGCTCGAAAGTGAGCGCAAGAAGCCATGGACCGCGAGTCAACAGGGGGGACACGTACCGCGTTGCTGTTGGTGTCGTACGGGCCACGTGTCAGCCCGGGATTGGCTGGAGTTGCGGGCGCAGCAGGCGCGGTGCAATTTCCCGTACCGCCGCTATGTGTCGCGCCACGATTGGCCAGCGCACACTTACCTTGTCAGTGGATGTGTGGCGGGCTCTGGACGGGTGATCGAGGTTTCGGGCGCATGCCGGATGGGCACCATGTGTCCGGGCGCGCAGGCATTATATTCAGGCCCCCGAAAGTTGCCCCCCAAACCGAGTTTTGGGCAGAATCCAGTTTGGCTATAAATTGTTTTCTCTTTCTTCATTTCTGGCTTTTTGGAGGTTTGTTCTTGGAGGCCCCTATTGCAGAGGAGAAGCCCAGCAATCCCTCACCACTCTTGGGCTCCATTGGAGGGATTTGTGGACCTCTTCTTTATCTTCTTCCCCAACCTTGAGAGCTTCACCATTGCTGCAGCTGCAGTCTTCTCCATCGACGTTTTGTCTGCGGCTTCCCCAGAGCAAACCGCTTGGAGTTTTGAGCTGAACATTGGAGGAGACCTTTGCCACAGGTAGATCTCCAACTTTTCTATTGATGACCTCCCTCCATTCTCGCATTTTCTTGGGTGTTTTGCATCAACTCTGGAGCCCTCGTGCATAGGGCAGATTTCTGGACGGAGCTCATTACTCATGGATTTTCTTAGCTTTTTGTTTATAAATTTTGAAGTTTAAGGGCTTGAATTTCATCTAGACTCGCAGAGGAACACTGGAGCACATTTTCTTGGGATTTTGGAGGTGATTTACACATGTTTCTTCCCTGTTCTTGCTGACCCTGTGACAAATTGGCATGCAATTTTTCTATTTTTGGACTTGTTGTGATGGTTGGCCTTTGGGATGTAGATATCATGGAGACCCTGGATTTTTGTGGAGATTGCAGAGTTTGAGCATATTTTTAGGGTCAAGGTGAGTATCTTTTCTTTTGATTTCAGTTGGAGATCACATATGCTTTAGCTTCTACACTTCTTTAATGTTGCTTGTTATTTTTGGGACAATTTTGGACAACACCTAGGAGTTCTCACCTTAGCACAATTTTTGGCACTTGAGGAGAGAATTTTCTGATTTCCTAGATGTTCCTAAGCTGGAGGAGAACTTAGGAACCGAGTTTGGCACCTTTCCGTCGAGGTATGAGCTCGCTTTGGGCCACTGATTGTTATCGGAGTCGCTTGTTGAATTTCTGCGGCTGACCCGGTGTTTTTGCTGTTGTGCTCAATCCGGCAAGAGTTTTTGGGAGATTTTTGATTCGTTGGAATCTTAGGAGCCTGAGGAACGTGCACGCCAAGTTTCAGCCCAATCGAACTTCGGATCGACACGTTCCAGGTGGGTTGGATTTCCTCCAAAATCAGTGGGCTTCTTATTAATTCTATTATTGTAGTTCTCAGCATGTTAGTGTTAGTGCTACTATTGATGTATTATGATAGTTGTAGAGTTGTGGAACTCTGACTAGCACCCCTATCATATGTTGCATGATATCTGACCAGACTTTAGAAAACTCTTAACTTGGGTATACTTTAGTTGTATTCAAACCTCCTACACTTGCATTATTTTACCTCTTGACTTAGAGTGTATCCTCGCTTTGGTATTGGGCTGAGCGGTCGGGGTAGTGTAGGATGCATGTTGCGCTCGTGCCTGGGGGCTGAGTGGAGTCTGATAGCTGAGGCTAGATTTGTTCTAGTGTCGAGAGCTGTTTGGGTAGACGGTGGTCCTGGGTCGTTGAGTGTTTCCGGCCGGTGTTGTTAGTAGTTGAGTTGGTGAGTTTCGATTTGGTTGATCGTGGATTTGGATGTACCGAGCGATCTCCTTGCTGAAGGTTCCTCAGATCCTCCTCCAGTCTCTACCTGACACTCTCTAGGAAGAAGGCTCCAAAGAGAAGACTACGAAACTCCGTCCAAGTAAGCAGTTAGGCCCTTGGTGGGCCAATAGGTCAAACTCGACGACACCAAGTCTCTGCATCATGCTCCAAAAAGTTCGTCGCCAGGTGAACCTGATACTTTTCTTCTATGAAGAGGCTCTCAAATAGTCGCTCCATGGCGGCAATCCAGGACTCCGCCTCCCAGGGCTCCAAACTCCTACCAGAGAATCGGGGTGGGTCAAACTGTCGGAATTTGGTCAACCGATCGACCAAATCCCTCTGCTCCTCCAAGGATAACTGTCCTCCCGGCCTCAGTGCCTCTCCACTAAAGGTCGGCCCAGCCTGGGCCACTGGCACTGTTGGTGCTTCTGGGGGTATCGCTGCAGGGGATGAAGGTGTTAGCGAACTCTCAGGTGGGGCTACAACTAGTTGTGCCCTCTGCTCAAATAGGCGCATCATCCTGCCCATGGCCTCCTCCTGACGTCGGGAAGCCTCCTCCTGACGTCGAACAGTCTCCGACATCTACTCCATTTGGGTCCGTAACTCCTGGACCTCTCTCTGCTGGTCCTGCCCTGACTCCTCCCGTTTAGGCTCATCGGAGGATGAAGGCTGAGAACGCGTCAGTACTCTGCGTTGTGAAGGCATCGCTCTCACCTGCGACAAAAAGGAGAATATCATAACCAAAACAATACTCGACCCAATCTAGCGAAAGTCCAAGGCATGTACCCCTTCCTATAGCACAATGTTGTCTGCAGCCAACATAGCCGCTTACCGAGAGAAGACATGTCAATCACTCGTCCCATCCATTGGGAGAGTTAAGAAACTCAATCAGGACTCTCGCTAACAGTCACGGCTCTCACGTGAGTCATCCTAGGGTCCAACCACAATCCTAGGATTTCTAAGTCCACAATGACCAACATCATAGGCTCTGATACCACTCTAATCTGTCACATCCCGGGGTCGAAACTGCGACCCGAACTAGCCAACAGATCCGCGTCTAACCTGCAAAAGATAATACTATAGCTAAACAGATATCAGAGCGAGGAAAGTAACTATTGAAATAAAAGATACAATTTCAAATAGTACATGTCAAATCCTCACAATACATAAGTCACTCAAAATAAACTCTCAAAAGTGAATATACAATAATCCACTGACAGTACTGAAACCTCTATAAAGGGTACCGCTACTCTCCAAGAAGGGGCAGGAATCTAGCTCGCGACTCTCTTACCTCGGTCAGTAGAAGCAGCAACAGCAGGGGTAGAAACTGAAGCAGATGCCTCTAGAGAAAATCACCACAGAGGGTTTGAGAACTGCATCAAATAGTAGTTCTTAGCATAGTTAGTTAATTAGCGTATTATTCGCGAATTATTCGTGAATTATTGAGAATCCAAATTAAACGGGCCGTTTTCGAATTTTTTCAAAAATTCGGATTAATTCGGAAAAATTTTCTCCAAAAATTATTATTCGCGAATATTTTGCGAATCCCGAATTTTTCCCCAAAAATTCGGATCTGTTTTTTTTTTTTTATTTCAAAAACTAACCCAACCCACTCTAACCAAGAGTCCAAGACTCTCATCAGTGTGGTGCACACTGCACTAACCAAGGGTCCAAGTCCAACACTACTTTAGAGGAATACAGCAGTACAACACTTCACTTTCCATGAAAAAAAAAAAAAAAAATTCTCCTTCACTGTGCAGTGTTCACTGCACAGCTCTCTTTTGAGTCTTTTCCATTTCGCCGGCCGGCGTCACGACTCGCTCTCGGCCCGCGCGCCGCTCACCATCGGAAGTTCGCACTTCGCAACCCCTCCTGTCCCGGCCCGCGCGCTGCTCGCCATCGGAAGTTTGCACTTCGCAACCCCTCCCGTCCCGGCCTGCGCGCCGCTTGCCATCGGAAGTTCGCACTTCGCAACCCTTCCCGTCCTCGCCATCGGAACCCCCCCGGCCCGCGCACTGCTCACCATCGGAACCCTCTGGCGACGTGCCGAAGACGCTCGCCATCGGAACCCTCCGGGGCGCGTGCCTCTCATCTTCTTCCTTGCCGGTCGCCACCACCAATTGCGAGTATGTGATTTTTGAATTTTGATTTTGTAAATTTGTATTTGGTAAATTTACATATTAATTCATAGTTTTGGTGAATGGTGACTTGTGAGTAAAATTAATATTTCCTCCCAATTAATATAATTTTTTTTCTTTCTAATATATATTGTTTTCATAAAAAAAAATTTCTTTTTTTTCTAAGTATTTTTTTTTTATTTTTAAAGTAGGTTGAGTAAATTATCCTCCCTCTACAAAATACTTTGTGGTTTCTCACTAAAAATATTTTTATTACTATAAGATAAAATAAGAATCTATAAAAATATATAAAGCCAACCATCTACTGATAAAGCTAAAATACAAGAAGGATATGTTTTAGATATCTGTGTCTAAGTAAAATGAAGGTAATTGAATGCGTAGTTAGTAGTTACAGAAATTTCAAGAGTTATAGTGTCATTACTTATTTTATTCGTTGCGTCCCCTATTGTTATTTCTTATTTGTTAGTACTTAGTATATGTTAAACTATGATGACCGATGAGAATCAAATGTTGCATCAAATTTGAATGCCTAATTTGGAGTATCTAGCAAGTTAAGTGCATGCATTGTTTTGATTTGATAAATTTATACACTACATTAACAATATTTCGTAATAATTCGTAATAATTTTTCATTACACTCATCGTGGGAAAACAATTGTAATTCTAACTTATCTTGTGCAGAAAAATGGTTCGAAAAAAAAATAAATTTTGGATTCACACGGAAGAATTGAGTGAAAAATTTAAGTGCAAATATTGTTGTAAAGTGTACTCGGGTGGTGTTGCAAGACTCAAATCCCACCTATCTCAAATTTTAGGGCGTGATATTGAAATATGTGATAAAGTACCACCAGATGTGCAAACAGAAGCATTCACATCTATTGGTGGAGATTCTAGCAAAAGAGCTAAGAGTATAGGAAGTACGAATGTCAATGAGTATGGTGAGAGTTTTGGAGTTTTTGGTTCTAAATCATTTGGAGGAATTAATCAAATGACAATGCAGGACGTTTATAAGAAGAAGAACAATGATGAAGTTGATCAGTTTCTTGCTAAGTTTTTTATAATGAATAGCATTTCTTTTAATGTTGTTCAATCAGAGTCATTCATTGATCTTATAAGAGAGGTTGCGAACTATGGTATTGGTTACAAAGGACCATCCTATTCAACACTCCGAACAAAATTGATTCCAAATGAAAAAAAAGTAAGCCGAGATTTATGTTGAAAATGTGAAATCCTCATGGCATTTAAGTGGTTGCACCATTATGTCGGATGGTTGGACTGACTTGAAAGGAAGAGCATTCACTAATGTCATTGCCTGTTCACCTGGATGTGCGATTTTCATAAACTCTTTTGAATCGTCAAGGGAGAGAAAAACTGATATGTATCTTAAAGATATTTTATCATCTGTTATTGAAGATATTGGGCTAGATAATGTTGTCCAACTCATCACCGACAATGGTAGCAAGTTTCTAGCAGCAGGTGACATGGTTGTGGAAAAGTATCCAAGAATGTACAAGACTCGATGTGCAGCACATGGCTTACAATTACTCTTAAAATATATATATATATATAAGGATGTTGAATGGGTGCGAATTGTAATTGACGAGGCGAGGTTGATTGAAAATCATATGTACAAGCACATCGTTCTTTTGGCATTGATGCGAGAAGCTACTCAAAAAGAATTAAAGCATCCTTGTGTTACAAGATTTGCTTCAAATTTTCTTGTGTTGCAATCACTTGTAGATGTTGAGAATGAATTAAGACTTTATGTTGCTTCTGCTGAATGGAGAGGAAGCAATTAAAAAAAGAGTCGGCAAGCAAAGAAAGTTATCGAACTCGTCCAAAGTAATGAATTTTGGAATAGAGCGAAGGAGGTCCTACAAGTTTTAGAGCCTATTGTTTGAGTTCTACGTTTAGTTGATGGTGAGGGATCTACTTCGGTGTACTTATATGAAGCTATGGAAAAAGCCAAAGAAGCAATCAAATGTTGCTTGGGTAATAATCAAAATAAATTCACACGCATATTGGAGTTATTTGATGAAAAAAAAAATGGAAATATTATGCATCCTATACATGCAGCTGCCGCTCTTTTGAATCCGGCTTATATGTTTCATGAAGGGTTTAGAGAAAGTCGGGAGATGAAAGATGGTATAATTTTCATGTTTGAGAATTTAATTTTTTCAGAGGAGAAAGAAGATTTCTTAAAATAAATACAAGTTTATCGTTTTAAAACAACTTCAGTTTTCAATTCTGCGGCTTTAATGATGTTAAAGACTTCACATCCTCGTAAGTTTTGCTTTTTTTAAACTTTAGTGTAATTTTTTTTAAAATATTATTAGCTAATTTTTATTCTTCATTACAGGAGTTTGGTGGGCTTATTGTGGTGATCTCCTTCCAGTGGTAAGAAAATATGCAGTTCGTATTTTAAACCAACTATGTAGTTCTTCATCTTGTGAAAGAAATTGGAGTGCCTATGAAGCTCCACAAACAAAGAAAAGAAATAAATTATCTCCGGAAATGTTACCAACTATGTAGTTCTTCATCTTGTGAAAGAAATTGGAGTGCCTATGAAGCTGCACAAACAAAGAAAAGAAATAAATTATCTCCGGAAATGTTAGAAAAGCTTGTTTATACTAAAATGAATACATTGGCAATGAAAAAGTGGTCAACTTTGGAATCACAAGATTTGGAGCCTATTAATTTAGAAAAACTTCATGAACTTCCAGAATATGTGGATCATGGAAAAAATGGAGATGAAGACAAAAACGAAGAAATTGAAGAAAATTCATTAACTAATCTCGACCTTTTGTGGTTAAATCAGGAGCCAGATTTCGTTGATTATAATTATTAGAACTTTTTGTGCTTGTATGTTTTATGTTTATTTAAATTTTATGTATGCTTGTATATGGTATTGTGAACTTTATGTCTCAGAACTTTTTGTGCTTGTGTGTTTTATGTTTATTTAAACTTTTATGTATAACTTTTTGAGCTTGTGTGTTTTCTGTTTATTTAAACATTTGTGTATGCTTGTATATATGTGGTATTGTGAACCTTATATATCTTTTATTGTTTACTGTTTGAATATGTTAGTAGGCACTAGACACTATATAGAGTGCGGACTTTATCTTATATTTAATTTTCAATTATGTCAGTATATGGGCTTTATATGTTTTATGTTTATGTATGGACAATCTTAATTATTTACTTGATTATATATATAACGTGGTGTGTATTGTGTAATATAGTTTGTTATTATTTTTTTTTTTATTACTGGTATCCATCCTCTTGTTCTGATGAGTCGTCAGAATCAGTTTTGTTTGAATAGCCTATTTACAATAAAAAGTTTGACGTTTTTTCAACCTTCAGACTTCAAACTTGAAATCTTATTAGCCTATCTATTTTATTTTGAATCTATTTATTTTTATATTCTTACAAATTATAATTGATTATGCTTAGTATAAATCTAGAAAAAAAAAATTAATTTAATAGCCGAATTTTTTATCCCGAATTTTTAATTGGTGAACGTATAATTCATGTATAAATCACGTATTCGAATAATTATCGAGACCGTTTTTTTACCGAATTTTTCAACGAATTTAAAAATTATGATATGAATTTTATTCGTATTATATCCGAACCGAATTTTTGCCGAATCCGAATTAACTAACTATGGTTCTCAGTGGGTACCGTCTCCAAGACTACGGTCTGCCCACTAAGTCTACTAGAGGCATAAGATAACAATGCAGTATAGGTGGTGATAAAAAGCTGGAAATAACTCTACGGCTACCATGCATCTATCTATCATGCTCAAAGAATGATACAAATGATAAAATGCATCTACTCGATATGCTCAATCAACCCAATCACACTGACTGCCACATAGGGTCCAGTCAAACCTGCACCAGCCTACTACCGCACATCCCCATAGGAACGGGATTTACGTAGGGCGTCCCACTCGGACTGCGTCGACAAGTCACGATAACAATGTAACAGGCCCAGCTCCGGAGCGGCACTCGAGAGGAGCGACCCCGCCAAGGAAGTATCCGCGCATCTCTATCGAGCTCCATACGGCTCATGCAGACTATGATCCAAATTCACTATCAATCAGATCGGAAACAACAACTCAACACTAACAACATTAGTCAGAAACACTCAACGGCTCGGGACCACCGTCTACCCGAACGACGCCCAACTCTAATACTGGTCTAATCTCAGCTACCGGACTCCACTCGGCCCCCAAGCACGAGCGCAACATGCATCCAACACTATCCCGACCACTCAGCCCACTACCCGGGCGAGAAAAAAAATCCTAAGTCTAGAAAAATATAAATAAACAGTGTAGGAAGTCGAAATGTCAAAAATACCCAAGTTGAAGGTTTTCTAAAGTTTGGCCAAATATCATGCAACATATGACAGGGTGCTAGTCAAAGTCCAACACCTCTGATAATGTCATAAATACATCAATAATAGCACCTATTCTAGCATGCTGAGATCTACAATACTAGAATTAGAAGGAAGTCCGCAGACTTGGAGGAAAATCCAACCCATCTGGATGCGCGCATTGATCCGGAGTCCAAATGGGCTGTAATTTAACATGTGCGATCCTCAGTTTCCCATGGTCCCAATAAACCAAAAATCACCAGAAAACTCCTCCCGGTCACTGAGATACAAGCCAAACACCGCGGTAAGCCTAAATCACCCAAAATAGTAATTTCGCAGCAATTCAGTCCACAAAACAGGAATATACCACCTTCGAAATGCCCTCAAAAAATTCTAAAAAAAATACGACTGTGATTCTCGTGAAGTGTAGATAGAAATCGAGTTCTTAAACACCAAATTCCGGCAACAGTAGGCTAAGAAAAGGCAAGATCACTCATCCACTATCGGAAAATACCACAGAAAAAAAGGGGTCCAAAGACATGCTGTAAAACCTCGTAAGAAGCCAAAACGGAGAGGGATGCAAAATACCAAAGTCGAAGGCCTACCTTTTATGGAAACGTCGCTATAAAAATCGGGGAAAAACTCTAAGAACTCAGCTCGGGGGAGCTCGTGGACGAAAAATCGACGGAAAAGATCGGTGTCGAAGAAGCGTCGAAGCTCGCGAAGTCGGGGAGGAGAAATATGAAACGGCGTCTAAAAATCTTTCGGGATGCCAAATAGCGAAGAAGATTCGAAGAAGAAAACCCCTATCAAAGATGGCCCCAAAAATAGATCCAAAAACCCCTCAAGAGAAGCCCAAGAGGGGCTATTTATAGCTAAAATCCAAAAAATAAAAGCTTTTTCGGATTCGGGCTAAGAAACCGGGCGCCCGAATCACACAATGACGCGCCTGGTACACATGGAGCCCATCCGACGGCTCCCACTCAGCGCTCGAAACCGCCGAATGCCGCCACGTGTCCCACGCTCGCGCTCCGCGCGCCTCGCGCACGCGCGGTGGTTGGCACCCACCAATCGTAGAGCGCCACGTGGCCTGGCGCGGTCCACGCAGCGCGGATTGCGTCGTGTCATGTGCCACGTGTCCCGCTGCATTTTTTCGCTGGTCCCGGTGCACGCTCAAGTGGGTCGTGGACCGGCCTACTTCTAATTGAACCCGTTGAGACCATTTTGCCCGAAAATAGTCGTTTTTCACTGTTTTCACCCCCTTTTGGCATCCGTTTGACGCACAACGCACTCTACACATCAAAAATAGATATTTTCTCACCGTCGACCACATAGTCAAGTCACACAGGGTCTCGGGACACCACATAGGTGGGAAGAAAAAGAGGTTTTTTGGTTTCAAACTAGGTCAGCTAAAGGGATGTTGCGGGGGTAACTAGGTGGTGTGTGGAGATTTCAACTTTACAAGATCACAAGACGAATGCGTAGGCAAGTGGTGATGTAATAGAGCGACCCGCATGTTCAATGAGCTGATTACGAACTAGCTCTAATTGACTTGCCTATGAAGAACCTTTGGTACACCTGGTCGAGTATGCAACACACTCCTTCACTAGCAAGACTCGATCACTTCCTTATCTCAACAGAGTGGGACACGACCTTCCCAATGACTGAGATCGAGGCTCTGCCTAGGATTACGTCAGACCACATCCCCATCTTGTTGAGTACTAGTGGAAAAAGAAAAAGCGCGTGTAAAATCTTCAGATTTGAGGAGGTGTGGCTAAAATATGAGGAATTTTATGCTAATGTCCCTGTCTGGTAGAAGGAGGTGGATTGTCAGGACTCAGGGATTCTAGCCTTGACGACTAAAGTAAGACACTGCCGAAGCAGGATTAAAAGCTGGTGTAATACATATTTTTATAGTATTACGGAGGCGAAGAAGAAGCGAATGTCCGATATTTAAGATTTAGATAATCTAGAGGAACGTCATGAGCTTGCTCCGGATTTGTTTGATAAAAGGGAAGATATGAAGTGTAAGCTTAGTAAGGTGTTGGACGATGAAGAAATTCTCTAGAAATCGCAAGCAAAGCAAAGATGGTTGAAAGAGGGAGATGGTATACCAAATTCTTTCACGCCTATGCAAACGGCAAGAGGCGTGCTAATGAGATAGGCATGATCGAAGACGACTGAAGAACTTACCGGGCGGATGGGGAAAAAAAGGTGTATTTCTTTCGAAAGTTTAAGGAGTTGTTCGTGTCACGCCCCGAGACCGCCAATTTGTACAGTTCGGGCACGCCAATAGACTCGCCTATCGAGTATGACCTTTCACTACCCGAAAGGAACGGTAACATCGAAACAATACATCAAGTGTATGCGGAAGCTCAATATCAGAGTAATAAAAATCACTATTAATTTAAAACTTTCATTCAATAAACAAATAGTTTAAGCGGAAATGAAAGTATACAAGAGTGAACCATAATATGAACTTATTACATTTCCATCTCTCAACTTGCACTTGAATAATATTACAATTCTTTTACATCTTTTCCTCACCATACAAAGTTCACTCAAAAAATATAAAAAGGGCACCTCTGCTAGACCCTCTAGGTCTCTATGCTGCTGGGCCCTTGCCCCTGTCGCATGCCTCGCTGACTGCATCTGAATCTGGAAAAATGGTCACCCAAGGGTGTGAGAACTACTTAAAGTTCCCAGTGGGTTCAACCATCGAGAAAAAGTGTCCTACACCGCTTGGTCCAATGGAAGCAATAATAATAGAGTGCTAGGAAATATAAACCTCAATATTAAAATGCCGATATGCATATAATAGGTTACTACACTATCTGTGTATACTCATCGACCCAACACTACTCTGTCTAGCCATACCAGGTTACTATCCACCAACTCGGCCACTATGCCGCTGTATACAGGGTTAAACTAACCCGACCACCTTGGCCACTCTATTTTCTTTTTATTCTTTATATTCTGGTGCTTTAGTTAAAGTTAACCCTCGGAAATTCTCATCCAACGGGCCCCAACCCGGTAGTCATGCTACCATAAGACAGGAATTTCTAAGGTTGCCAATAACACGGCTAGTGTTATCCCGTCCTACGGGGAGACTTGTCATACGGGTCATTGCCCGGGAGAAGGTCGCTGCCCAACTCTGACAAGAGTACTATGGAACTTGTCATACGGGTCGCTGCCCGGGAGAGGGACACTGTCCTAACTCCGACAATTGTACATTCACCCCCGCAGGTACGCCCATTTTATCTTTTCCTTTCTTTTTCACTTTTACTTTAACACTTAGCCTCTTTGCTCTTAAGCACTTGCTTTCCTTTCTTACTCGAGCTTATAGCTTCCTTTGCCACTGGCAATCTCTTTCTCTTTCCTTTAAGCATTTAGCTCTTTACTTCCACTTTTAGCCTTTCGAGAGTAACTCGTCCGACGGGTCACTGCCCAGGGAGTCCTGCTCTACAATGACGAGTCTCAAATTCGAATGCGCTATTTACATTCTCTTTATGCTCTTTAGCCACTTTTAGCTTGCCTTTTAAATGTTGCATTTTTGCTTTAATTTACCTCTTATCCTAGGTCTCGCCATAAGGATAACTAGAGAGTCTCTTGGACTCTTATCATTTCTCTTTCATTCATTTAATTCAAATTGAAGTTAAAGTGATTGTCCATTTGCCCAGACACCCTATGACCCACTCTAGGGTTGTATTATTTGACTTTTTAACTTTGTGATCACATATACTTGTCCTTAGGGACCGTTTGGTATGGGGATGGAACGGGGAATAAGGGGGATATCCCCCTTATTCTACCAAACGCACCTGGAATCATCCGGTATTGCTTATCCCAGTACAACTAGAATAAGCTGGTACAACAAATTATACATATTATTTTAATATTTTATTTTTTACCATTTTACCCTCCTCCCCCCACTTTATCTCTTCCCAATAACAAAACTCTCTCATCTCTCTCTCTCCTCCCCCCCTTTTCCCACTTCCCGAGAGCAATCAATGCTCCCTGCTCTCTCTCTTTCTTCTCCATTATCTCCCTCTCCCTCTCTTCTCTATTAGAGCTGAAGCAAGAACTCTCTCATCTCTCTCTCCTCCCCCCCTTTCCCACTTCCCGAGAGCAATCAATGCTCCCTGCTCTCTCTCTTTCTTCTCCATTATCTCCCTCTCCCTCTCTTCTCCATTAGAGCTAAAGCAAGCTCTCGCTTTCTTCTTCCCCCGAGCCCGGCCGACCTTGCGGCCCCCGAGCCCGGCCCCCCGAGCACCCCGAGCCCGGCCTTGCGCCCCCCGAGCTTGCGCTCCTCCGCTTTCTTCTTCCTCCGGCCCTCGAGCCCGGCCCCCCGAGCCCTACGAGCCCGGCCGACCCCCGAGCCCGGCCCCCCGAGCCCGGCCTTGCGCCCCCCGAGCTTGCGCTCCTCCGCTTTCTTCTTTCCCCGCCCCCCGACCCCGGCCCCCCGAGCCCCCCAAGCCCGGCCGAGCTTGCGCCCCCCGAGCCCAGCCGACCCCCGAGCCCGGCCCCCCGAGCCCCCCGAGCCTCCCGAGCCCGGCCTTGCGCCCCCCGAGCTTGCACTCCTCCGCTTTCTTCTTCCCCCGCCCCCCGAGCCCGGCCCCCCGAGCCCGGCCGACCTTGCGCTCCTCTCGCGGTTACAGTGGTTCCAACCTTGTTACTTGGCTGCCTTGTTTCTCGCGGCATGCGTCCCGAGGAAACCGCGCGAACGTCCATCCCTCCTCCAACGGGCGCGGCCATTGTTTTTTGGTTGAGCCTCTCTGTTGTGTTGTGCTAAAGCTAATTGTGGTGTGCTCTCTGTTGTGTTACTAGGCTACTGTGCGTTCTTCCTACGGTCAGGGGTGTGATTTCTCGGTCCCTGTCGGCAACTGGGCTCGTGCGTTTGCATCCGCGGACTGACCGTGCTTGTTCCGAACTTTGCCTAGCAGTCGTCCTGCCAATCTGTTGGGTTGATTTCATTATCTGACTTCCAACAGCGGAATTCAATACTCACGCAAAGTAAGTCCGGTCCATTAATCTCACTCCTATATAATTGCTATATATGATTGCTCTTCCATATGTTTGCTGTAAGTGAGTGTTCTTCATATATATGATTGCAAATTATAATTAGAATTGCAAGTTGCCGCGTGAAATGACCCAGAAAGGATGAAATCACCCAACCTTTTGCAATGATGATTGTTTTCATATTCATCAGTTGGATGGCAAGGATTTATAATCCATTGCAAACCCATGTGTAGTTGGAAACCAATTGAGCAAATTTTTTAAAAAAAAACACTATTCCTTGACAAAAACCAAGGTTGAAGATCATCCTCTTTGGGCCAACATTTCCTATTCCATATCAATATTTAATTTAGTTTAGTCCAATAACAACAATGGCAAGTGTTGCATGATCTTTACCAATAACATTTATTTTCATCAGATGCGTCCTTGGAAGAGATTTTCTAAGTCTACGCATAACATCGAACAAACCCAAAACTACCCTCAAAATGAGAATATGCGGACAGATGGTGGAAGTAGTTCGCGCCCACAAACGGGGTCGCGAACACCTAACTGGACAGAATTTATGAATAGCACCCTATTATCTTTGCTAACAGAGGAGCACGCGCTAGGAAACAATATAAATAGTTCTTTCACGAATCTGGCGTGGAACCGAGTCGTTAAAGAGGTCAATTCTAGAAATAATATCGACCTAACGAATGACCAAATAAAGAACCGTCTTAAAGTTCTGAAGAGAACTTTTGCATTATATAACTATTTAGCAAACAAGAGCGGCTGGGGATGGGATCACACGAACAACATTTCTACCGCTGGTGATAATGAAGACTGGCAAGCTGTAATCGCGGTAAAATTTATATTATTTGCGTTAAGATTGTAAGTTAGTAGATATTTAAATTGGTCAAGCTATCCTAATCCTCGTGTCTTTGTCCAGGAGAATCCGGCCTACGCAAAATGTAGGGATAAACCATTCCCTCATTATAAGGACCTTGAGTTCCTTACTCAAAAAAATACGGCAACAGGCAGATACGGGTTCTCCTCTGTTATGCAACCTCCCGAAACTGTTGATAGTTCATCTTCATCTTCTCCTCATGAGGATGATCCAGCTATACCACCCAGCTTTGAAAATATAATGCCGGGTTATACATCACGATCGCCAAGTCCTGCTCCTCTAGGACCAAATTTCGGTGCTAGTGGCAGTGGATTGGGCCATAGCTCTGCGGGGAAAAGGCCTCGATCTCCACGCCGATCAACTACCCAGCGTAGAAATGTTGGGAAGCAAAAGGATCAAGGCACAAGTAACCCCTTCGCAGAAATGGTGGAAATTGGGAAGCAAAAGCTTGATCTAGTTCGCCAAATGTACCAAATTGAAATTAGCAAACGAGGCAATATCGCGACAATCGAGGAGTGTATGGGCCGAGTATACTCTTTACATGGAATTACAGATGATCGGGTATTGGCAGCCGTAGAGGCATTAAAAGATGACAAGAATAGGCAAGTATTCATGACAATGAACGACGAGCATGCCATATTGTGGCTGGATGGCAAGTAGCGAAAGAAAGTCTTTTATTTCGACAGTTCTTTCCTTGAATATAATATTCCAGTAATTTTGTGGTACATCCAATTACGTTGATAACTACTATTCGGGATTGCAATATTTCAGTTAATTTGTGCTGATTGCTATTATGTTAAACTAGTGGCAAGAACTGTAATATTGTAGGAACAATGTGATGATTAATTTCATGTATAAATTAAGTAGCTGGGAATGTAATATTGTAGGAACATTGTGATGCTTTATTACATTTTTAAATTAGGTAGCTAGGAATGTAATATTGTAGGAACATTGTGATGCTTAATTTCATGTTTAAATTAGGTACCTGGTAATGTAATATTGTAGGAACATTGTGATGCTTTATTTCATTTTTAAATTAGGTATATGGGAATGTAATATTGTACTACTTTTTTGTGCTTTATTTGAGGATGATAACTACTATGGTTTATATTCGAGACTTGTTATGTTGTATATTGTATTATTATAGTGTTGTATTATTTTACGATGCAAATAATTAGATGTTGTTAGTTCTACTATTAAATTACTCGTAGTAGTTTGAAATAAGATTTTAAGTATTGTAGACAGATGATGAATGTTAATATATCGTTAATGTCAGTATATGTATGTTTACCAATGTTCGGTGTAGTTAATATTCAAATCGCTTAAACGATACAGTCAATTTAATTTTCATCAATCTGCATTACATACTTGACGTATTTGTTTGTACTGTTTAGACAATGTCTATATACTGCGACATATTGCTTGAATACAATGATATCTTTGCAGAAAAAATGGATGCTTCGTTTAGTCGCACCATATTTTCGTCCGCAATCGTTGCAAATATACTGACGATATTAGATGAGGATGACGATTATTGGGAACAAGTCTGTGCGATGCAATATGGTCAAGGTTATCTGACTGATGTTATTCCAATCCCGAGACAACCATGTCGAACCAGACCATTTACTGGGCATCAATTTATTGGTGATATATTAAATGGTCATCCAGACCGTGGGTACCAGCATTTCAGAATGACGACTACCACATTCATTGCTTTACGAGATGAGCTCGTTGGAAAGGGACTTATACGTGGCTCAAGAAATATCACCGTTGATGAACAGCTTGGAATATTACTTTTTTGTATTGGCCACGGCGTTGCAAATAGGGTGCTCGCCGAAACATTCCAACATTCAGGGGAGACAATTAGTAGATATTTTAATAAGGTACTGCGGGGCATCGTTATGTTAAAAGACGAATATATCACTCAACCGACAAGCAACACTCAAGTTCATCCGCGGATCTTAGATACTATAAATTTCCATCCTTTCAAGGTGATGTATTAAATTTAAATCATTGGTATTTTATACGATTAATATTGAGTATTACCAAGGACGGCTTAAAAAGGGAGATATTGAATGTTCAATGTACATTTGCAGAATGCAATTGGTGCGGTTGACGGGACCCATATTCCGGCAATTGTCAAGTTGAGCGAGCAAGCACGTTTTCGGTGTCGGAAAGGGTTTACATCATAAAATGTGATGGCTGCGGTCAACTTTGATCAAGAATTTCTTTTTGTTTGCACTGGGTGGGAAGGATCCGCCGCTGATATGCGAGTCCTCAGATGGGCGTGTGAAAGTGGGGGTTTCACAGTACCCGAAGGTAGTAAGAAAATCTGACAATTCACTATATTACAGTTATTAATTTTAATACATATAAAATTACAGTATAACTTCTTATTATATTGTGTCGTTACCAGGAAAATTTTACTTGGTTGATTCTGGGTACGCAAACACCGACAAATTTCTGGCGCCGTATAGAGGAGAGCGCTATCATATCAGTCAATTTGATAGTAACGCACGTAGTCGGGTACATCGGAGCCCGCGGGATCTTTATAATCATCGTCATGCCCAATTACGTAATGTGGTGGAGAAAACATTCGGGGTATTGAAAAAACGATTTAAGATTTTAAATATTGCAACCCCGTTTCCGTTTAGGGTGCAATGTCTTATTGCAATGGCTTGCTGCGTCATACATAATTTTATTCTTAGAAATCACGGTAGTGATCGATATTTCAACGATTTAGTTGACCAACATGCTACCGTTGTGGAAGAGGATGACGAAGGTATTCAAATCCCTGGTGCTTCATTGCCCGGTGCATCAGACTCACGGCGGGGCGACGCCATTCGAACGGATATTACAGATCAATTGTGGAATAATAGAAGTTAGTCCGACGATAATTATGTAGATAAAAAAATTATTGTTATAAACAGATGTGTGTTTATGACTGATGTATAAACATGTAAATCTGTTAAATTCGGTACTGAAATTATATATAAATTGTATATATTAGTAGGGAAGTAATATGGAATTTATAGCAAATAAATAGCATATGCTTTTTTTCATTAAACAAAATCTTTTTCGAAAAATATGATGAAATTTTTTTTAAAATTATAAATTTAGATCAAATGACATTTGCAAATAAATATTATTTTCATAAAATTTATTTTAATTTTTATTATGATTTTATCATATTTTTTGTAAGGCTTTAATCCATTAATTAAAACGAAAAAAATGATTTTACCAAATTTTTATCACATAATAAAGCTTGAGGGAAAAAAAATTTATAAATATTTAGCAAATATACGATTTTTGCAAATTTTAAAAAAATTTTATGTTAAAAATTTATTATATAAAATTAATAATATAAAATTTTAAATCTTAAAATTAAAATGTTGAAATTTTATATTTTAAATTTTAATTTTAATTTGAGAAAATAAAATGTTAAATTAAATATTATTTTAAAATAATATAATTTTATTTTTATTTTTTTAAACCATTAATCCATTAATTAAAACGAACTAATTAGATTTTAACAACATGCGAACTGGAGGCGTTCGCCAGCTTAAGGAGCTTCTGGCAGGTGTCACACTGGGGTCTGGAAATGACGAAGCACTTTGACGTGGCACAAAAAAGGTCTCTTTTCTGTTAAGTCTACTTATTTGACACTTAGCGATCGGGGTACTAGGAACTTGTATGCCAGATCGCTATGGAGTCTCCGGATGCCGTTTAAAATACAGATCCTCGCTTGGCTGGTTCTCAAAAGACGCCTTTTAATAGCAGACACTCTAGCTAAGAGGGACTGGGTGGGGAGCACACTTTGTGTGCTTTGCGGATGCGAGGAAGAGACAGCAGACCACCTTTTCGTGAGTTGCGTCTTTACGCGGTTCATATTGGGGATGGGCGATGGGGCCATTTGGCTCGCGGACGTTGGTGGGGACCAACACTGACCCCTTTAGCGTCGTAAGTTGGATCAGAAGAGATATTCTCCTGTGAAAGGGTTCGAAGTAACTTCTTTTTTTTTTTCATTTTTTAAATCCGAGATTCTATTGTCTCACTTATTCTGCTTAGTTTATTTTCGGCATGAATGAAAAGATAACGTGCTATCTTTTTTTCCAAAAAAAAAAAAAAAGTGCTAGAATCACTTATTCGGTCTTGCATTCATAAGTAACCACTTTAACTTGAAAAACATATTATTAACTATTCGAACAAATCCATGTAATGTAATTAATTCATAGTCCACTTCTTATTTCTAATCACCAATCATTAGTATTTTGAAATAAAATTAAGTAAATTCTTTATAAATATTCAAAATAAGCGGCCTAAAATTATTATGTGCCAATGAATATGACAAAGTTTAACGAAAAAAAGATACAATTGGTTGATCACAATAAATAAATTATTTTTGTTAATTAACATTAATATTTAAAATTGAGGCGGCCATATATAAGTCGTTCATATAAGTCTAGTGCTTTTTTTTCCTTAAAATTGCATGAGAATGTTATGTACAACTGTAAATATAGTAAAACTAGAATGTTTTTAGAATATAATAATTTTGGAAATAAATAGGACTATGTACACTTTTGATGATTGAGCATTTGAATTGAAAATCTATATTGTTAAAGTAAATCCAAATTATTTAAACTTATAAGAATCGAATTTTATTTTTTATTTTTTTTTGTTTGACAACATTTGCATTTGCCTAGTATCTAGTAGTCTTAAAATTAATAATTTTTTATAATTAGTATAAAGTAAATTTTGCGTAAATAATAGTATAAAATTTAAAAAATATTATTTACAAGTTAAAATAGTCTAAATTTATTTTAACAATGATAATTGTCAATTTAGATAACCCATTGTTAAAATTAAGATGAAAATAAAGTTATTCGTTTGCTTTTAGAAGCATTGTAGTTTTACTCCTAATAATGAATCTAATTTTTCTCTGAATTAATTGTGCCGTTGGTTTTTTTATCCAGTTTATATTCCTAATCTTTATTATCTATTTCATTTAGGGGTGGGTTGAAACAGTCATTTTTTCTTATGAAAAAAAATAATATCAGCATCAATCAATAATCATTACATCACCATCACATCTATACTAAACCTTGCTAGAATAAATATATTATGGAAAATACTAATGGTACATCGCTTGTGGGGGTATATATTTCACATTTTATTCATACAATGGATGGAGTGTGATGATAGATCATTTCACAATGTAAAGTGACAAGAATATATATTTCACATCTTATTCATCCAATGAATGGGGTGTGATGAGAGATCACTTCACATTAATGAGTGGGGTGTGATAAGAGTTCATTTCACAATGTGAAGTGACAAGGGTATATATTTCACATCTTATTCATCCAATGAATGGGGTGTGATAAGAGATCATTTCACAATGTGAAGTGATCCTCTCAACCTTAGATGAATGAATGTCAGATGTACACCCTTTTTGGGGTGTATATGTAGCATTATCCATATATTATTTAATGATAAAATCCTAATTGAAATAAATTGTAAAGATAAAATACTTGATTGTAAAGAAATTTTAAAAAATAAATTAATGTTTAGTCCTTAAACCATAATATTTTAGTTGTCAAATTTTAATTTATTATAATTTCACACTCAAACTCTATAAATTATTATAATCAAATTCCATCCCACAACCAAATTTAACTCAGTAAATGTTTATGTATCATTGATATGAAAATAATGTGCCATTTTAATTATCGCCGCTTCACCAATTACAGTAGTATTCTATATATTACGGATATTTCTATAAATCTCGCGTGTCCGTGCCAGACTCTTGTCCGATGTTGACATTTTTTGAACGCACATTCAATACATATACAATTATATATATATATATATATATATATATATATGGGGCAATTTTCTACATACCCCTAAAAATTTTCTTGTTTTCAGATTTACCCCTCTTAGAAGGCTAATATTAAAACTACTCTTCTTACGTTCCAACTTCTTTCCAAAATATCCCTGAAGTTAAACTCTGTTAGTATACCGTTTGGAACTGCCGTTATCTGTGTGTAATTACTATTTTGCCCTTTCAAATATACCCTAAATTCTAAAACCCTAAACCTCTAAACCCTAAAACCTAAACCCTAAACCCTAAAACCCTAAACCCTAAACCCTAAAACCCTAAAAAATCCTAAACCCTAAACCCTAAAACCCTAAACCCTAAACCCTAGAACCCTAAAAAATCCTAAACCCTAAACCCTAAAACCCTAAACCCTAAACCCTAAAACCCAAAAAAATCCTAAATCCTAAACCCTAAACTCTAAACCCGGGCAAAATAGGTATATCTGATAGTTTTCAACTCCGATTATTATTTAACTCTAGTTTAACCCTAGTTAACTTAACAAAGCGAAACGGTAGGGGTATTTTTAATAACGGTGGAACGTATGAAGGGTATATTGGAAAGAAAAAAATAAGAGGGGTAAATCAGATATTTCTTCATATTTCAGGGGTACACAGGCAATTATCTATATATATATATATATATATATATATATATAATATAAGATGATACATATTTTAGCTTTTTGATAAGTATATACAAATATTTTTTGAATAATATAAATAAATTATATTTGGTGGAGAATTTTTCTTTCTTAAAATATATAAACTAGCAGTGAAAAATTTTATAAACTTTCATTCGTATGAGAAATATAACAATATTTTACTAAAATTTATATTTTATATATAATAAATATATATTATTATATTAATAATATTATAATTTGTTATATGTGTTCATATCGTATTCGTGTTCTAATTTTTTAAAAGTTGCCGAGTCATCTTGTCCGAGTCGTGTCGTGTCCCGTGTTTCATGTCTCGTGTCAATGTCCATGATGCTCACATAGTGTTACATTACTTTTGATTACAATATCATTATATCACTTTTATATCAGTAACACATGATTATTTAGTAAGCTAAATTGAATTACGAGACTTAATTATAATAATTTAAAAATTTTGAATAAAAAATTAGAATAAATTAAAATTTGGATTAATTTCATATATGTCCCTATAAACATACCGAGTAATATATATATATATATATTCCTACAAAATTCAACTTTTTATATTTATTTTTTAAAAAATTTTATATTTTTCATATATGTTCCTCTAGTTTGTTATCGTTAACATACTATTTATTTTTTAATCGAATATAAATAAATTATTAATTTTGCTCTTACAAATATATCATTTTAAAAGTTTCAAATATTAAAAAATATAAAATATACTATGGTTAAGTATAATATGTGAAACGATAAAAAAGTAAATTTATCTCAATTATTAATTAAGATTAAGTATTTTAACCTATGATTAATTATATATTTCTAACGGATATCGACCATATATATATATATATATATATAGTCTGGAATACTATTAATAGTACCAAGTCATTGGTGCTATTAAGTTTTTAATCCTTGGATTAAAAAATATGTGGTTGAGATGATAATGGCCCCTTGAGTTTAATAGGTGGTTGGAGAAATAGTAAAATCTAACGAATGAAAATGATTAAAAGGATTGATCTAAAGGTAGAAAACTTGATAGTACAAATGATTTTGTACTATTAATAGTATAGTATCCGAACTCATATATATATATATATATATATATATATATATATATATATATATATATATATATATATATATATATATATATAATTTAAAATTTTTGAAAAAATATATATGAAAAACTGAATTTGGTAAGGATATAATATATTTACTGAGATCTGTATAAAATTAATCTGAAAAATATAATTCAGCTAAAAAGATAAAAAAAAAAAAAAAAAAAAATGTTGGAAGCAAGATGGAAAACCCATTTTGGTTGGGGACTGATGTTGTGCAATTAAACCCATTTTGGTCCAATGTTGTTGTGGCATTGGCCTTAGTGCTCGGCCGGGGGCTTCACGCGTTTTTACGGTTTTCGCAAATCCGGGCCCAACCGCGATCGAGCACGAGGAGGGTTTGTACCGAGGCGATTCCGAGCCCTAAAATCTCACAATAATAGCAGTTCCCGAAGCACCACCACCCCCGCCACCACCACTGCTAAGCAGTGCGAGCGAGCGAGAAACCAGAATCTCTCATCGCGAATCGAAACCAGAATCTCTCATCGCAAACCGAAACCCTTCTCTACCTCTCCTCCTCGCCGCAATTCGCACCCCCACGGATCGATCGAAAGGGTACCATTTCCCCCTCCCTCTCTGATCCAATCTTACATGCTTAATTTTGTTGAATTTGCGCGGCGATTTCATTTTTTAATTTCGTGGATTTAGAGCTATGATTCTGGGAGGTTTTTCGAAGAATTTGATTTGATTTTCTGTTGTTTTTTGAAGTTTGGGTTTGATTTATGGTACACATGTTGAAGATATTGGGATTTTTTTTCAAATTTGAAAAAGGATTTTTATTTGATTCGTTGTTAAACTCCATTTTACTTTGAAGTATACTGAGGAATCTCGATCGGAGTTTATGGATTCGTGGTTGTAGTTTAGGTGAAAATGTATGGAGAATTCCTTGATTACAGGGCATTTTGAAATAGGCCCTTGAACTTTATTGTTTCTGATTCACACATTCTTAACTTCGATTTGTTTTGATGTGAGTTATTTCTTTAAATTGATTTTCAGAATTTTTTTTTTTTTAAATGATCGGTAATTCTGTCAAATTTGACAGCTACAACCACTTTCCATTTGAAGGAAGTGTGGATTTAGTTAGTAATTAACGACTAATAGCTAATACTGCAGTTGATTTTGACGAAACTCCAATTCAAATGACTCAAATAACTCGAATAAAAATAAATGAAAATTGAGGAAGCTCTAATCAGAAAATATGAAGTTCAGGGGCATATTTCAAAATGTTCTGCAGTTGAGTGATGTTCTCCATATATTTATACGTTAGTTTTATCTCAAGTAATCAACTGTGGGTTGATACTTTTACCCTTTCTTGGTCTGAACTTGAATAGTCTGAACTGCCATACTGAAGCAGAAGTAGCGAAGTGGAAGTAATTAATACATAACCATCTTGCTCACTTGAATTATCTTAAGATAACGGTGAACATTTTGTCCAGAATCATCCGCAGCTTAATAACCTTTCTTTATGAGATCTAACAATTTTGAAATTTAGCATGTTTGGTTAAACTAAAAAAATTCTAGTGATCAAAATTTATGTGTGATCTAAAACAATATCAAAATGTATTGTCTTTTCGAGCACAGTTTTGATGTTCATTTTTGGAAACAGACTTGTTTATTGTAGCTGGATTTTATGTAAAGTCGAGAAAGAACTAACACTTTTATTGTTAGCAATTTTCTTGAAGATTGAGGAAAAAAAAAGATTAATTATCTTTCTATGAAGAATTCTGTGCTAAGTTTCATGAAAATAGATTTTAGAAGCTCTTTGATGGATCTTAAGTAAATTTCTGAAATTCAGCTTTGACAAAGTATTTAACATACAGCAAGGGTAATTTTTGAGGACACGAAACCACTAAAGTAAACTTCTGTTCTAGTGCACAATTTTAAACGACTGCTGAATGTTATGTTGATATCTATGTTATTCTCCAACGGAAGATGGTGAAATCGTTGATTTAGTTGTGAGAAACTGTTGGAATCATAGTTGAGAGAAAAAGATGATGACCGGTGTGCCTTAGGGTAGTTTAGTGCTGTTTTCTTGCAATAGATAATTTCACTGATGCCAGCGACAATGCATTGAGTTTTATTAGAGTTCACGTGCTATTTTTTATTTGTAATTTAGGTTGGGACTTGGGATGGATATGATTTCACCAGATAGAAGTTCAGAAGAGGCCTACAAGGAGGCTGGGACGTTAAAAGTGGGAGAAGGTGAATTTAACTCGGCTGAAGATGAGGATTCTCAGGAGAAGAGGTCTTTAGAACAGGAATATGAAGAAAATGTTGAAAGAATGCCAATTGACTCACATCTGGAGGTTTCGCCTAAGCATCCTGTAATTGAATCTGATTCGGAAAGTCCAACTTCAACTTCCCAGAAAGCTGCAGAGCCGCATTTACTAGTTGATTCAGATATGCAAAATGATTCAGGAAGGGGAGTTTCAGCTCACATTGCTGAGGAAGAGAAAATACCCTCTCAGGATTATAACATCCAAAGCAGAAAAGATGAGGCTGACTGTGCTCATGAGAAATTAGATATTTGTGAGGAACCTGATGTGAATAATTGTCATGAGAAAATTGATGACAGTGCTCGTGACCATGAATGTACGAATTCAACTTCTTTTTCTGTGACAGATAATAAAAGTTTGAAAAGTACATCTGAAGTTGCTAATTTTGATCAGGTTGAGCTTAACAATGAGGTAATGGATGATGAGAATTTAGGCCATTATACCGAGTCGAAGGAAGATAATGACACCTTAGAGAAGGCACCTTCTCATAATGAAGGGGTGGGAATGGATAGATCTCCTAATGCCCGGAATGGTATTCCGTTGCCGGAGAGAAAATCAGTTCGTTCAAGAAGCCCTTCTACAAGGAAACACTCACGCTCTCCTGAAAAGAATAGTGCGGGTCGCAAAAGGGCTTCTTCACACGAACGCTCATCTCCTCCTGTAAGAAGGAAGTCGTCATCTGAGAAGGCATATAGAGATTCTCGCAATAGAGACGACTCCCCGCGACGTACATCTGCATCACCTCGAAGGCGGGATTCGCCCCGTAGGAGGGACAGATCAACATCACGATCGTCTCCAAGGAAGAGGGACTCTTCGGGGCACAGAAGAGACCACCGTGGTAGATCTCGGTCAAAGTCTCCCCATGCAAGGGATCATTACCGCCGATCACCAAGGTATTGACTTAAATTAGTTGGCGTCAAAGGTTAGCTTCTCTTTGAATTTATTTTGGCTCTTCAGATATTCCCCCTCTCTTAATCATGCTGCTATACTTTAAATTATTGTTTTTCCAACTTCGTATTTTCTTATCATCGCAAATGGGACTAATTTTTTTTGGGATAACTACTGAATTCCGATGCAAAACTTTGCTGGAATAACTTGGCATAAACTTATGGGGTGCATACCTCAATTTCAAATCTTTAATTTAAAAAATCACTTAACAGAAAAAAGAAGAAGAAGAAGAAAGTGCTATTCTTTACTGCAGCTATTAAATTGTTATAGACCGTGTGATCTGCCTACTTGCTTACTGGAAGTTCTGCATTTGATTTTGAGTATTATCTTGAACTTTTGGACCTATTTAAGATAAAGGTACAATTCAGGGTTTGGAACTGAAGCAATTGAGGAATGAGATTAAACATGGTACTTTTCTGGAAAGTTTATTAATGGGCTTATTGAAGAAATAGTATGAAAATCTGAGAGCATGTATTTTCTAACATTTCTAGCATTTGACCGGGTAAAATCTGTTTGACTATTTAGCATTGTCTATCTATTTTCCTATAATTAAGCTACTCTTGTTTATGATGGCAGGAGAAGGCACTCACCCAGGCGAAGATCCCCTCAATCAAGTTACCATTCTCGCCGACGTTCTCCCAGGAGACCTTGGTCACCGCCCCCTAATCGTAATACTGGAATAGGTAAGCCTGGAAGGAATTTGTTTGTTGCAGGTTTTAGCTATGTCACTACTGAGAGAGATTTGGAGAGGAAATTCTCAAGGTTTGGGCGCGTAACAGATGTTCGCATTGTTCGTGATAAAAGGTGACCTTGTTTTCTTTGGACTTTGCTAACTATAAAGTCATTTTTTTCAAGATTTTTCTTCATACCTATAGCTATCTTTATTTATTAATCACATAATAGTGTTAATTTTTCTTGTTTGAAACCATGGCTAGATTCCTATGTTGTAAAAAAAATTTCATGCCATAGAAATATGAAGTAATCTGTTGTATCAAGTAATTTGCTGCATTATCTAGATTGATATGTTACAGATTTTTTTCCTGATGCCTAAAGATGTCTGCGGAAAAAACTATTAAGACAACAAGTTGATGTAACTCTCAAGTTAACTACATTTTCTTTTAGGTAGTTTTTATGCTAAAATGGTTATTATTTGTGGTTGTTGTAGAGATACAAGTGATATCTCTGTGATGGTCATGTATCATCTTTGATACTTACTACATCTGTGAATTTTACTGTTTCCTTCTTTTCAACCAAATATATTTATTAAATTTAAATATTGACTGAGGCCTTGCATCATTCTTTTAGTTTTGAAGTCACCACAAAATTTAATATTTTCTCTTGTAGACTAATTTAGAATCGTCAATTAGCTCTTAAGTCCTTCCAATTGCATTATATTGTACATTGGTTCCCCTCCTATCTCATTATTTATGTGATATCCTTGTTCTACCCAACATTTCCTATTAACCTCCTGAAATGTATACAATATTCTTTATTCATAGTAAATGTAACATATCTTCTTATTTGTACTCTTTAAGAGTAGTTGATCGCATCTTGTGTATAATTTTTTCTGCACTGTTTTCTCAAGCTCCTATTAAACATTGACTAGACCTTTTCTATCTTGGCTGGGAAAATAGTTGCCTCAAGGCTGAATACACTCCATCGAAGTTGTCATTCCCTATTGTTAATCTGTGGAAGAAACTGTCTGAAGAACATCTATAGTTTTGCTTGAGTTCAATATTAGTGTAGGTAGCAAAACTTAAACCATCTTTCTTCTTTTAGTTTTTAGTTTTTAGGCGAGCCCCAAGTTGTGTTCACTTCTTGCTAATGACTCTTGATCAATTTTGTCTTGTTATAGCCTAGTCATATGACTCATACATATTGCAAGATTCATCGTTTTAATATATTATATTTACCTCCACATTTATCTGTTGATGATTCTCCTTTTCTTCGGATTATCTTCTAGATATTCTAACTAGCTTGACTCGGTTTTACTCCATTATGCTCATCTGAATTTCTCATCTTGGTTCCTTTGCCTTATGCTGTCCTCTGTAATTCTTCCATGCCCATCTTCATTATTGAAGTTGCTTTTGCTCTGTTATAACGTTCGTAGAATTTTTTGGTGGCTAGAATTTAAGATTGGTCATCTAGAAGTAGAGATTATGGTCATTGTAGTTCAGATCCGAGTTCAGATCTACTTTGACTAAGAGAAGTAGATGTTGCCAAATCAGCTAAATCATGAAAGGAAATGACATGAGAATCAGTTTTAGTTTCGGCAGCAGAATACTTCGCCATACTTATAGAAGTGCAGAAAATAGAGACGGATAAAGAACTGGAACATGTAAAATTACACCAAATTTGTTCAATATACATGAGCATTCTGCATTGAGAAAGAAATTCTGCATTTGTAACCCACTTACGCCCTAGTCTGTTTTCCGTTGGAAAAAGGTACTCTGGTATAAAGCTGGAGGAAGCTTCATATAGGTTATGTAACTCATGAATCTTGCTATACCAATTTGAATATTCCAAACTTGTTAAACTGGTTCTTCTAAGAAAAGCTGTGTGGCTGTTATCCCATTTTAGTCTTTAATCCATCCTATCATGTTTCGTCAAATTCCTGCATTTTGACTGCTTGCTGCTTGACATAATTTCTTGTCCGCTCTTACAAGTACTCATCATTTTGTTATTCTAGTTTGGTAAGATGGGGTTTAGATCTTCAACAGTATAAGTTCATGAATGATTGAAGAATCCGACATGAATTTAATTGTAAATAGTGAGATTTCTCTTATTTGCTTCAGAATCGAGTAAAAAGAACCAGAAACATCAAGATATAATATATTCAATGTAAGAACTCCCATATAGGTTACAAATTTATTAGGTGTCATAACAAAAATTAAGTTTCGAAGTCTATCATCTTCACCCGGCTGAGTGCATGTATAAATACAATAAATATGAGCTAGACTCCCATTGGTACCTAACTCTATATTTTATGCAGTTTATTTTTAAGTCTACAATATAATGAAATATTAAGAAGTTACTAGTATGAAATAACAATTGATAAACATTATGTTTGAGTCTTATACCTTCACCTGGTTGAGTATAGGTATCAAAATGACAAAATGGTCTAGACTCCCTTGGCTCTTGACTCAATATATTAAAGTTATAAATTCACAATAACAATGAAACGTAAAAGAAAACAGAAAAGAAAAAGAAATAATGCTTGTATTGTTACTAGCGTTGGTAAAATGCTGAGACTGTAGATTGTTGAAAGAAGAATTTAAACATGTAAGATATTTCAATTTTACTGGAAGCCAGCATGCATGAGCAAAGAGGAACCTTGTGTATAACAGTTCATGATGTGGATTGGTTAGTGCATCCTCTGCTTGGAGAATCAAAGATCGGACTGGTCTAGCTGGATCTGAACTAATCAAACTACCATCCGGTTTTCTTTATATATTAGGCTTATTTTACATCTTATACCAGGGCAACTTGCTTCTTATTAAGTTATGTTTTCTTGCTATCCAATTATCTATTAGTGTTTGTGGCCTATAAATATGCAGCCTCTGTTCATTAATTCGCAATTCAGGATATCAGTAGAGTTTAGCTTGGTTAAGAGTAATTTAGGAGTAGGATTAGTGGTAATTTAGAATTAGGGCGTGTTTGGTTCGGGTTATCCTATCAGGATTGCAGGCAATCCTGTCAGGATTATTGCATTTGGTTTATTCAGTTTATAATATGGTCAGTAATATAGCATTACAAATGGTGTAGGATTACTCCAAAAATATTATCTAGCGGGGCGGTATCTCGTATTACTGATGGCGGGTTATCTTGCATGTTATATAAAATTATATGTTCGCCCTCCAACCCTCCCAAACACTTTCAATATGTCATTTTTTAAATATTAATTTTAAATTTTGAATTGTCATATTTTAAATTTTAAATTTAGATTTTTAAATTTTTAAATTTTAATTTAGATTTTAAATTTTAAAATTTAAATTTATACTTATATTTTAATTTTTTAATTTTAAAATTCTAAATTTATATGTTAAATTAAAATATTAAATTTTATATTTTTGTTCAGATTTAAAATTTAAATTTAAAATTTAAATTCAAGTGTCAATTATATTAAGTTATAGTTTAGTAAAAAATAATAGCAAATATGACCACAAGGATAATTTTGGAACAGACTATATTTTATTGTCATGATTGCTAAATTTTATAAAAAGAACCAAACTTAGTAATTTTATATACACTGTAATTAAACATTACATTACTGCCACTATTTGAAAAGGCGCGCCTGAGCGCCTCAGCAGTAGTGAGGCACAGCGCTCTTGCTGAGGCGCGTGCCTAGGTTGAGGTGTGCCACAAAATATTTAAGTTTAGATGGATTTTGGGTTCAACTTATCGGGTTGTCGGGTTTTGAATTTGATTCTCAAGCTTTAACCCGTTAAGATACTGTAAGAAATCCTAAAAGAAACCAAAAAAAAGCCCTAAAAAAAGGGAAAGAGAATTAAAAAAGAAAAAGGAATTGAAAAGTGAAAGAAAATATAAAAGAGAAGGGGAATTAAAAATGGAAAGGATAAGTTATCGTCATCTCGATCGTCTTTATTCATTGATGAAAAGCCAGATTTGGTTGATTTTGAAGATACAGAAGAAGATATTGGGGATGAAAAATCTGATGAAGAAGAAGAAGATATGGCGATGCAAGCGATGAGGATGATACTTGAAGAACGGCCAAATGAGAGTATTGGCACCACAATCACTTTTAAGTTTTAAGTTGAAAGTTGAAATATATATTTTTTTTAATTTGAGAACCTAAATACATGTGTTTTTTTTTTTATGGTTATTTTGTTTTTATTTTGAGTTTTTTTTTTTATGCCGGACATTAAATTAAATTAGGCTTTGTAAATGTTTGCCTCGCTTTCTTGAGGCGTGCGCCTCGCGGTGCGCCTCGCGCCTAGGCTCTAGAGGTGCCTTGCGTCTTTTTGCACCACGCGCCTTTTCAAACACTGATTACTGCATTAAACCAAGCGCGGTAATGTAGCATCAGCAGTAATCGAATTCAGAAATCTCAGATACTTGACTACCTGGTTATGTCTAAATAACCTATAATGCATATTAAGCGGACCAAACGCGCCCTTAGAGTCATCTGGGCCCTCAAAGTGTCAAGATGCATGCTAGAGAGTGATCTGACCCTAACATCTACTGTTACATACTCCCATCTTTGACTTGCAGTGTGATTAAAAGTTTTGCTCTAGTCTAATCTGGCTGCTGGACATAGAAAGTCTAAAATTGCCATTGTGGTCCAAAACTGCCATAGATAATACTAGTGTCGGCAAACTTATTAAGTGCTAATCGGAAGTATTGTTTGATTATCTAAGAACTTGATGTATATTTATCACCAAAGGACTACTAGTAACCATCGATCTTTAGGTGTTCAAGGAGCAGCATAGGCTGCGCTTTCCCAAAGAGAACATTTCCGGTGTATGTAACTCAAAGATTAAAGAATGGCCTTTTTAAAACAAGATTATAGTGTTCTTTACAGATGCCTTCATTGTTTTTGTTTTTTTTTTATTTCATGTTTTTAAGTTGGCAATTGGCATAGTTTTTTCTTTTGCATGAAAAAAGTCTTGAATTGCATTATAGGGGCATCTATGTTCTTTTATCTCTAACAGTTACTGTTTGCGCATATATACTTCATATTTGACTTCGTATTATCATGCTTTCAAGTTTAAAAAGTATACATTGTAACCCCTGGATGCTATCTGTTTGCATAAATATCTCTGCAAATCTGAATTTGCATATATTTTCATCATAAACTTAATTTTGTGCATATGTATACACTCGTCCTTCCTAAAATGCTACTTTTAAAAATACATTTGTGATAAAAAAACCTACTTCCCCCAAGATATTGATCCCCAACTTGAGATGGGGAAACGCCCTTTCGATGGTGTATATGAAAATATTGGATTTTATTGGGAGGTGTGCGTGTGTGTGTGTGTATGTGTGTGTGTGTATATATATATATATATATATATATATATATATATATATATATATATATATATATATAGAGAGAGAGAGAGAGAGAGAGAGAGAGAGAGAGAGAGAGAGAGAGAGAGAGAGAGAGTTGAGCTGGAATGCTGTCAGTAGCAAACCGGCTCGGTTGCCACCTATTTGTTTTCGATGATGGAGCTTCCAAATCGATGATCGGCACCGTTGAACATGATCTAGACCACTGGAAGTATTTAGAAATTAAATTTCAAATCTTTTTGACATCATTGACCTGATCAAAGGGTTGCAAAATTTGTAATTTAAATGGTAGATATGAGTCTTTTGTTAGTTTAACGGTGTAAAGAATTCTAAATTAATTGAATTTTGGTTAGAAAATTCTTTAAACTATTTAAAACAAGATCTATACACTTGATCTCTTGATTACAAGACTCCTATTATTACTTTTTAAAGGATATTCATTTTCAACTGTTAATTTTTGTGTCCACTTGATGAACAAGAAAAGAATATCGAAAAAGCATGAAATTTAATTTCTAGATAGTTTAAATGGTCTAGATCATATTTAATGGTTCCGATCGTCGTTTTGGAAGCTCCATCATTGAAAAAAAACGGGTGGCAACAGAGTCCGTTTACTATCGATAGTATTCCAGCCTAGTTCTCTCTCTCTCTCTCTCTCTCGCTCTCTCTCTCTATATATATATATATATATATATATATATATATATATATATAACGAGGCTACTATACTATCAATAGTATCAAGCACTTGGTACTATTGAGTTTTCTGCCCTTGGATAAAGGAATATGCGGTTAGGATGATAGTGGTCCCCTAGGCTTCGTTTGGTAACGAGAACTAGGGGGGGATAAGGGCTTATCCCTCCTAGTTATACCCAAACGCAATTAAGTAGGGGTGGGAATAGCTGTTCTCGTCTTTCTGGAATAAGCTGGTATAAGACTGGAATTACTATTCCAGCCTTTTCTTGGAACAAGGCTTATTCCAATTTGAGAATAAGCTTAATTAAATTAATATAATTTTAATTATTGTTTTAACTCTTTAATTAATCCAATATTTTAATTAATTTAATTATTTTATTAACTAATTATTTAAGTATTTAGATAATTAACTAATTATTTAAGACAATTAAAATTAAAATTTTTAACATTTATAAATTTTTAAATTTTAAATTTTAAATTTTATAGCTTTTAAAATTTTTAACTTTAATTTTTAATAAATTTATCATATAATTTTAATAAATTATATGATAAATTTTTTTAATTTTTTTTTTATATATAAGTAAAATATAAATTTTAATAATTTTTTTAATAAATATTTTAAATTAAATATTTAAAATCATGTCAGTAAAATTTTAATCATAAATTAAAATTTTAGTCCTCTTTATTCTTCTTATTCCTCTTTAACTTACCAAACACAATTTTCTTTATACCCAGTATAACTCTTAAACCCAACCAAACAGAAATTTACACTAGTTCCTGCTAATACCATAACTTATACCTATCCCCGGTATAACTAAATTTTTCTTATCCCCGAACCAAACGCAGCCTCTAGGGTTTAGTGGGTTGTTGGTGAAATAGTATAAACCCTAGGGGACTACTATAATCCTAGCCGCACATCCCTTCATCCAAGGGTCAAAAAGTCAATAGTACTAAAATCTTGGTACTATTGATAGTATAATAGCCGGACTCTCTCTCTCTCTCTATATATATATAGAACTAGGCTACTATGCTATCAATAGCACCAAATCCTTGGTGCTATTAAGTTTTTTACTCTTGGAAGAGAAGATGTGTGGTTAGGATGATAGTGAGCCCCTTGGGTTTAGAGGGTGGTTGGAGAAATAGTATGATCTAAAGGATGGAAATGATCCAAGGGGTAGATCTAATGGTGGAAAACTTGGTAGCACCAAGTCCTTTGTGCTATTGATAGCATAGTAGCCGGACTCTCTCTCTCTCTCTCTCTCTCTCTCTCTCTCTCTCTCTATATATATATATATATATATATATATATGATGAGGTGAATGTGTGAAGGTCCCTTTGACATTTTTTCCGCTGGTACATGTTCTTTATTCCTACTGTACTTTTTTCCTTTTGCTGCAATAACATTTTCTGCTTGTAGGTCTGGGGATTCTCGAGGCTTTGGATTTTTATCATTGGAAAGGGATGAAGATGCAGATGCGGCAATACGTGCTCTAGATCAGACTGAGTGGAACGGTCGGATCGTCCTTGTGGAGAAATCAAAGACGCCCGTACGCTGAAGAAGTTCCATCGTCAAACATTCACAGAGAGAAAAAGAGAGGACCATTACAATTTTCCCAGCTTTTCATACCGAATCTTCCCTTCAACCATATTACATAAGTTGTGAATCTATATGGCAAGTATTACTTTAACCTTAAAACTGGACTATTGATGTTGTACTAGCACCTATTTGTCTGCTTTAAAAATTTTAGTAGTGAATTTGATAATTATTATGAACTTAAAAGATATGCTTGTGTGTCACGCTTAGATGTTTAGTAGAATGAGGGGAATCTATTCCTTCAAATAATGCCTCTTGTGAACTCTTTCAGGTTACAGGAGCAGATAGTACATGAAAGTTATCTGTACCTTTTTAGCTCTGCGAACCTCTACATGAGTACCATGATTCACGAACACGTACCCTATAGGAGCCCGCCATCTCATAACTGATCAATTTCGGAGTTGTCATACCTGCTATGGATATATTTGATGGGTGAAAAAGATGTCTATTTATGAAACACGGATCATCTGGGTTAATTACAAATTAAGCCTGATTTCAAATACATCCTTTAGAGTTTAAAATTTATCACTTTAGTCCCTGAAGTTTATTCGATGTAACAACTAAATCCTTCCGTCCAGGTACTGTTTAAAAGTTTGTTAAATCACTATCATCTGAGAAAGACTGTAGGCTAACAAAAATACTTAGTTGTTACATAGGACCAATTTCAGGGACATTTGTTAATGTGGAAACTCTTGAGGATGTAGTTGGTGTCGTACTTCAAAAGCTAAAATTGTAACTAACCCCTTCTTTTTTTTATTTTCTGCCTACTATTGGCAATTTTCCTACTTTGTGTTCTAGACATTTCTCTTGTGGTGCAGGGTTTGTCTAGTACTTTAGATACCTCAAAATCAAGCTTGATGTTCGGTCTTATCCCTACTCCCAACTCTGTTTTGGCACTATAGAATCCTTGAATGTCGAATATCGAACAACCTGCGGTGGATTTACCATATTTATTGTTTGGTTTACTTTTCTACATTTTGTGCTCTGATGAATGCCTGCACAACATTATCTGTTGTTAACCGCTCGAACATCCTAATTGCAGTGTTATTAATTTTTCTATGTTTTCACTGTTTTATTTATGTGCAAGTATGTTAAGGGGGGGTTCTTTTGCTTCAGCTGTTGTCACTTGAATATTATAGAGGCTATTAATGTGGCTAGAACTTATATTTTCAGCACTATTGGCATGTTTGAGATAATAGTTCTCATCAATTTGCAATCGATCATCTTGGTATTTTGTAGATAAAGTTTCGCTTCTTCTATTGATGGTACATGAGTTGCTGGACTGAGCAGGAAAAGATGTATCTTAGTACAGGTCTCTTAATTGTCATGTGACTTAATCTGTTTTGATTTATGGCAACTATACATAATTAACAGTTTAATACAAGAGGATAATCAGTCTTCCATTTACACTTAGAGCTTATTTATAGGTGATGGATGGTATGTAGGCTTTAGCATGGCTTTTACAAGCTTTATGAAACAGTTATAGCAAATTCATTCCAAAAGCTTTCTTTGAATCATTTTTAGAGTAGGTGACAATGGAATCATAGGAAATGCTATATTTTTCCTCTGGATTAGTTGAATATGGTTTTCATTGTATGTATGTTGGGCTTGCACATCATCACGTCAATTAATTCTATAATTTTGCTTTTACTAACCATTCGAGTAAAGGTGCTTCGTAATGTGTTTATGGCTTGGGATCAAGTAAATGTTTTTTCTTAGTTGTTGCTTGGATGAGTATGAATTGATTTGATTTTGATTAATATTAGTTATACATCATTTGGAATTTAGTTCAGTTACGCCCCACTTATGTTTTAAGATTGTGAAATGATTTTTCCTTGATTAAGCCATAATTATATTAGTGATGGTTTAAGAAGGTTGGACTTTAATACTGTGGGGTTTTCATAATTTCTCCAGTTATGTGTCTTATTGCATATGATGATTCCACCCGAACTATATGACTAAAATAGTCTCAAGAGTTTGAAATTGTTTTGATTTATCCTCTAGTTAAAATTCTTTGGGGTTTATATTCCGTAGTCTGAGGGCATAGAAGAAATGGGTTCAAAGAGTTTTTTTTTTTTTTTTTAATCTTTGTATTTGGTTTGTGTTATCATCCTCTCGAATAACTACTTGTTGCAAGGTGAAGATCATGTTATGCTGGTAATTAGGGTTTACGGACAAATGGCAATGCTGAAAATTTCTTGTATCAATTGCATAATTTATATAGAATGTTTGTTGAATGTGCATAATTAGTACATTACCTGTGACAAAACGGAGTTATGTAAGACTCGTATTATTTATTTGCTGTTGTGATAATGCTGTTTTTATGGAGGGCAAGGATTAATAGGGTGTTTGTAGTCACAAAGGATCTGTGAGGGGATTATTTGTTTCGTTGAGGGATTGGAAATGTTGATGGAATGAGAACAGCAAGTTGCTGAAACAGAATAAGAGAGCATTAATCTGTCGGCTTATTTATTCCCTGTTATAGCTGGTTAGCTTTTGGTTTGTCCCAAAACTTTGAAGTTGAGTTTAAGTAGGTTTTGAGTGAAACAAATTTCTATAGGGAGCAGCTTCCTTTAGTAGCAGCTATTATAGTAAGTTTGATGCTCTTCATCCTGTTAGTACTTTCAACTTCATTTGTTGCAGTAAGGTTTACTTTGTTCTTTTTTTCTTTTCTTTTTATTTGTTGAGATTAAAGTAGCAAGCTACTTGTTTCGTTCAATATTTTTTACAAATAAACTTGGTTAGAAATGTAGAGCAATTAGACTTCAAACTTGAAATCTCGGGTACTAACTAGCAAGCTTTACTTCGTCGGATGAGGAAAATGGGGATGTTGAATGGGTGTTTTGTATGGTAATAAGATTAGTCCGAGGAAAAGAGATCTCGCTATGCGAAGATGAATTGTGTTTGGTTGGGTTTATTGTTCAGCTGCTTTCGGCTGCAGCTGTCTTTAAATAAATATTTAGCAATAAGGGATTGAAGAAAATAAAAATGTGCTATTGAGGCCAAAAAACAAAAAACATAACTTTTTTGTGCTTTTGATTCTACAGCTGTAGGAAGAAACTTGTATATTGTTTTTCTTAATAGCACTTTTCAGACAAGCTCTCCATTATCTGGCGCTTTATTGTCTGTTCTTCTCTAATGCTCTCTTCTCTGATGCTCTTCTGTAGTGAACGTTTCCTTACATACATCTCTGTTTTCTCTTCTTGTTCTTTTGATTTTCATGGTGCTACCTAATTAGGAGGAGCTGAACATGGCTTTGAGAGAAATTAGAGAAATTGATTGTGTCACACATTCCTAAGTGGTGATTTCCTGGATATTAATGGACAATGAACACTCACTATTCCAATTGCTTGCTAATCTGGGTTTAAATAGAATATATACCCTACAGGAATTAAAAGTTAATTGCTGTGATTTTGTTTCCATCCTCTTTTGGTCTAGTGTGAAAATTTTTCGGTAAAACAAATATATGAAAGTGAATTCAAAAGCTATTAACTTTTCATCAAACAAACATGATGAATAATTTTAACCCCAACTTTAGTTTAAAGTCATTTTCAATAGCCAATATTATACATATCTAACAAGTTCTAGTGCCAGAAAATTTATTTCAGAAGCCACACCAAATGAGTACAAAATTGAGTAAGAGAATAAATAGTGAAGTTTAACAACATCGGGATCAGACCAGTTGACCATCATCTATCTACAAGGTTATATGGGAAGCAGCAAATGTTGTTTATTCTTGAATCCTTTATTAAGGATTTTTTTTGCATGTTAGTCTTCAAAATCTTTTTATATTACTAAACAGTCATCTAAAGCTTAGATGGAGTGATTCAAAGCATCCCTCCAGCTAATTAGCAGAGGCGATTATACACCATTGCTCTTCAATGTACTAAAGTTGGGACAACCTGAGATTCATCAATAGCTAACGAAATTCCGGACCAATGTCACTGTTTGTTCCAGAATACTTGTTTTCATTCCAGTAGGACAATTCATAGTATGAGAAAAGGTAAAGAAATAACAAACAGTACATAACGATACAGGACTCGCCTTCATTTTAATTAACTAGCAATCAACACACTTGGGTTACTATTTTCAGTGCTCCGTTTCTTGCACTTTAGAGCTATTTGAGTTTCTTGTCTAACTTTAGTGTCAAAGTTCTGCCAGAGCCCAACAATTTGCAGGCTTCATCTTTAAATCAGCCGCCAGTAAAAGCAAATATAAAGGAAAAGAAAAGAAAAAAGATTATTACTTGCAGCCTATTTGGTTCCTGTGTTCTATCCTTGGCCCTGTTGACGGCATTTCGGATGTATCTCATAACCACAACCAAGACATTGGTATGCCCAACCCAATCCTTGCTCATTACACTCACAACAAATATAAGGGCCGCCGCCCGATTTCTCCGACACCAAATTAAGCACATGATGGTGGCCAACGTGGTCGAAAGAGCTCGGATAAGCCTTGGCCTCTTCGTTTAGCTTTTCCTGGAGCAATCGCAGCTGCGATTCAGTAAAAGGAAAAGCCATTTCTGAGTGCAAGTTTATTAGACTTCTCCCTTCTTTTGTAACCGTCTTTCCATCCGGACCGATTATGACGAGAGAAGGTATTTCTTGTACATCAAAATATCGGGCTAAAGCCCACGGGAACTCATCGTCGTATGGCAATGCGAGCCACGGCATGTCATCAAAACATTGCAAGTAGCCATCAATGTTTTTATCCATGGAAACAAGCACAACCTCAAAATTTTCATTCTTTTCTCTCAAATTGGTATATATGGATGCCAGTTTTGCAGTAAATTTCACACACGGAGGACACCATTGAGCAGAGAAGTATAATCCTACTGTTTTTCCCGCCAAATTTGACAGTTCAACATTTTTCTCATGATTATTCACATAATCACTACCATTTATTGAGAGGAGCATCTCTAAAGTTTGAGACGACTGTTTCAGTCTCTCCTCCGCCGCCAACTCAGCTATCCTTTCTGATGTGAACGGGAAAGCGCGCGCCCCGTAACGGTGCACGAGCTCGACACCGGCCGCGCTTACTAGTTCTCCATTTGGTTTGAGTACGACGAGAGAAGGAATCCCTTCGATTTGAAACTTTTGGGTCAGATATCTCCTAGAACGGAGATCCGAAAACGGTACGGCGAGCCATGGCATTGAGCGGTGGAACCGATCAAATGAGGCCTGATCCTCGTCAGAAGACACGAACACAACCTCGAATTCGGAGCCTTCTTCTTTGAGTTGATGGTACACCCTGCGCAGGACTGGGGTGAAGGTCTCGCATTTCGCATACCAGTTCGCAGCAAAGTACAGTCCTACGGACTTTCCTTGTACTTCTTTAAGACCAACCTGCAATCTTTCCATTTTGTGAATACTTTTTGCACATTAGGAAAGTTAAAAGAGAAGAGGATGATTCACATTGCATTTAAGCAGTCATTTCGATAGTTTGCAACTTGAGCTAATAAGAGAGTTTCTTGAGCCTGAAGAATATAGCATGAATTAGATAGGTATCACACAAATTCTCAAATCACACAATTCTTTAACGACTACAGTGATGTTTGCAGCAAGATATTCCTTTTAAATCCAAAATTCTGACACAAAAATCAAGATTTTAATTTAATTTAGCGAAGATGAAACAGTGAAAACTCCATCTAATAAGATAGAAGAAAAGTTATCGCGACATCTAATTAATATATATATATATATATATATATATATATATATATATATATATATATATATATATATAGCGTAGAGCTACTATACTCTTATGAGTATAGACCCCTTTGTACTCATAACTTTTCCGTTCTTGGATGAAGGGATGTGCGGTTAGGATGATAGTGGTCCTCCTAGGGTTTAGTGGGTTGTTGGTGAAATAGTATAAATCCTAGGAACTACTATAATCCTAACGGCACATTTCTTCATACAAAGACCGAAAACTTATGAGTATGAAGAGATTTTACTCATAAGAGTATAGTAGTCGGACTATATATATATAGGAAAATGCTAGATGTACACCCCAAATGGGGTGTACATCTTACACCCACCCCATCCTAGGGGTGGGTGAATTTCACTCGTCACATGATGTGACGAGTGGATGAATACCCACCCCAAGATGGGGTGGGTGTAGGATGTACACCCCACTTGGGGTGTACACCTAGCACTTCTCATATATATATATATATATATATATATATATATATATATATATATATATATATATATATAGTAGGGCTACTATACTCTTATAAGTATAGAGCCTTTCGTACTCATAAGTTGGTTTTAATGATGGAACTTTCGGATCGGCGATTCATACAGTTAAATATGATCTATAGCATTTGAAGTTTTTACAATATAAATTTTATAATTTTTTGAAATTATACTAAAATCTATTAAGTGAGCATAAAATAAACGGTTAAAATCGAATGGCCTCCTTAAATGAGAGGATTGGATTCTTCAATTTAATATCAGAGTTATTGATTTTTATCTAGATAATAAATAATTTTTTTTATCAAAAATTCAATCAATTCCAATTCTTTTATATAGTTAAACCTTAGTTAATTCGCAAATTATTCACGAATGATTGGAAATCCTAATTAAACGGTTCGTATGCGAATTTTTCTAAAAAATTTAGAATAAAACGTGAATTTTTTGGGTAATTTCAATAATTTGCGAATAATTCGGCGGACGGAAATTATTCGGTCAAAAATTTGGGCAATTTTTTTGGGATAATTCACAAATAATTCGGCCAAAAATTCAGGCAAAATGTTTTAATAAAATTTTTGTGTTTCCAACTCTCCGTTTGCTCGCCCTAAAAAAATAAAAAAAAAATAAAAAAATCCCTCGCTCAAAAGAAAAAAATCTCAGTCACCATCTACTTTATTTTGTAACTCTCTAGTTTTATATTCATAAGAATTATAACTATTTATACCAGTAGCAAAAATTTAGAGAAAAAAAGTTTAATTTAATAGCCGATTTTTTTATCCCGAATTTTTAATTAGTGAACTTATAATTTTCGTATAATTGTGTATACGAATAATTGACGAATCCGTTTTTTAAGCTGTTTTTTGCTACGAATTTAAAAATTAGAATATGAATTTTATTCGTATTATATTCGTACCGAATTTTTGTAGAATCCGAATTAACTAACTATGCATTAAACTAGCAAGAATTATATATCGGTCATTAAAAATTATAAATTTTGAGATCTTTCCGACTTATGAGTGCGAAATGATCGTACTCATAACAGCACAGTAGTCGGACTATATATATATATATATATATATATATATATATATATATATATATATATATATATATATATATATATATATATAGTCCGGCTATTATACTATTAATAGTACTAAGTTATTGGTGCTATCAAGTTTTCTATCTTTAGATCAACCCCTTAGATTATTTTCAGCTGTTAGATTTTACTATTTTCCAACCACCTATTAAACCCAAGGGGCCCACTATCATCTCAACCACATATCTTTTAATCCAAGGATTAAAAACTTAATAGCACTAATAACTTGGTACTATTAATAGTATTCGAGCCTAGCTATATATATATATATATATATATATATATAGAGAGAGAGAGAGAGAGAGAGAGAGAGAGAGTTGTGCTAGAATACATCGGTAGTAAACGGGTTCCGTTGCTACCTATTTGTTTTCGATGATGGAGCTTTCAAATCAACGGTCGGCACCGTTGAATATAATCTATACAATTTGAAGTATTTAGAAACTAAATTTTAAATCTTTTCGACATCATTAATCTAATGATAAAAGAATTGTAAAATTTGTAATTTTAATGGTCGATATGAGACATTTTCTCGTTTAACGGTGTAAAGAAATCTAAATCAATTGAATTTTAATTAGAAAATTCTTTATACAATTTACCATTTAAAACAAGATTTATACTTTTTTATCTTGATTACAAATTTCTATCATCACATTTTGAAGAATATTCATTTTCAGCTGTTCATTTTTGTGTCCGCTTAATGAACAAGAGAACAATATTGGAAAAGTATGAAATTTAATTTCTAAATAGTTTAAATAATTTAGATAATATTTAACGGTATCGATCATCGATTTTGAAGTTCCGTCGTCGAAAGAGCAATGCTAGGTGTACACCCCGAATGGGGTGTACATCCCAAATGGGGTGTACATCCTACACTCCATCCTGAAGTGAGTATTTCTCTACTTGTCATATCAATATGACGAGTGAAATTCATTCCACCCCATGATGAATTGGGTGTAAGATGTACACCCCATTTGGGGTATACATCTAGCATTTTCCATATATATATATATATATATATATATATATATATATATATATATGATTTATCAAGAAGGAAATATTTCTACATACATACACCTTATGGGAGCTTTGTAAACATAGTTTGACAGAAACTCCATAGGATTTGCACATAGAATGTTTTGAGTTGTTTACTATTTCATCTTTTATCTCATTTCATTGTCCGTAGAAATAAATATTTTATCCTATAAATAAATCAAAAAAAGAAACAAACCCACAACACAACTAAAATTTGACTCCTTGCAGTGCCCTCTTTTTTCTTTTTTTTTTCTTTTTCTTTTTTTTTTTTGTGGGCTTCACTTGCAAAACAAGGATAGGAGGGTTAAAGAAAAGTATTTATTTTTTGGAAAAGAATCCATAACATCTAACTGCTGACAAAAACCCAGAAAAAAAATTTCCCCTTTTTCCTGCAACCAACTTAATGAATTCAAGAAAAAAATAGTATAAATGTATTTCTGAGACAGAAAAAGATTAAGAATATATATATATATATATATACACAACAAAATAGGTAAAGAGAACGAACACCTTATCTCCTGATGGGGAGGTGAGGAAACCAGAGGACAAGAAAGAAAATATGCCTCCATTTCCATTTGCATTTCCATTACCCTCTGCAGCAGGGGGTGAAGAAGCTGCATCCATTTCCTCTCCTGCTGCTGCTTCTTCTTCTTCTTCTTCTTCTTCGTCTCTCTCCCTCTCTCTCTCTTGTGGGCACTGTGCTTTTTGAGGGTTAGCTTTTGTGGGTTAAATGAAAGGAATATGGGGGTGGTGGTGTGGTCACCTCCGGTAAGGGGAGAATTCAGAATTAAATTTTAGGGTAGATTACAACACTACGTACCCGTTGTCAAACTATTGACATTTTGGTACACAATATTCTTTGATTTAATATAATTTTTAATTTAAAATATTTGAATGATTAGAATCAAATTCAATTTAGTTAATTAAATTTTAACAAATTATTGATATAGAATTGATTTATCATTTTATTTATTATTGCATATACAATCCCAATTGAATTAATTGTAGGAGTTGACTGTAATAATTAAAAAAAAAATAAGCTAAAAATTATAATTCGTGAATAAAACTTAGTTAGTTAATTCGTGAATTATTCAAGAATTATTATAAATCTAAATTAAACAGTCTATATGCGATTTTTTCTCAAAAATTCAGAATAAAACGTGAATTTTTAGAGTAGTTTTAATAATTCGTGAATAATTTTGTGGATACAAATTATTCGGCCAAAAATTTGGACATTTGTTTGGAAATAATTTTAATAATTTGTGAATAATTCGGCGGACACGAATAATTTGTGAATAATTCAGCCAAAAATTCGGGCCAAAAAATTTGATAAATTTTTTGTGTCTCCAACTCTCTATTTGCTCGCCCTAAAAAAAAAAAAAAAAAATCCCTTTGCTCAAAAAAGTTCTCACTCCCCGTTTACTTTATTTTATAACTCTTTATTTTTATATTATTAAGAATTATAATTATTTATATTAGTAACATAAATCTAGAGAAAACAATAATAATTTAATAGCATAATTTTTTATTCTGAATTTTTAATTGGTGAACGTATAATTTTCGTATAAATTACGTATACGAATAATTGACAAATCCGTTTATTTTACCTAATTTTTTAACAAATTTAAAAATTAGAATATAAATTTTATTCATATTATATTCGTGCCGAATTTAATTCGAATTAAACCATATGTAATCTACCCTAAATTATATGATTACAAATACTATTTTATATAAAATTATTATATTATTTTAGAAGAAAATGTAGGTAGACTCGTGAACTTTATTTTTTTTTGCAAATAAACATCTAAAATTTAAATTCCAGTATTTAGGCACTCTAATTTTTATTAAATATTATAATAGGCTCATCTTCTCAATCGAAATTATTAATTTTATAGTCATTTTGATTTTGTATCGTGCACATAATTTTGTAAAACTTAAAACTATATCGAAGCCTCTTTTATTTTTCTAAATTTGATAATTAATTAAGTATGAGAATTGAAGAATAAAATAAATTTATCTTATATATTGTTACTTTTTTTTTTTATATTAAGAGTAGAATAAATAAATTTTTATGTATTTTGAAGTTTTGTAATAGTACATTTAAGATATATGATCAAAAATTAATGATAGAGCTCTATTGAGCTATTTGATTTGATAAAATTTAAGATGTCTAATTATCAAAATTAAAAGTTTGATCCTCTACTTATATATACCCATTAAATTATGTATATCAACTAAGTAAAAAAATTTATATCATTAATACCAACACACACTACAAAAAAAAAAAAAAAAAAAAAAAAAAAAAAATTTAACGACATTCTGTTATTGCCGCATAAAGTCTAAAAATTATTTTTAAAATCATTAATGGCATTATGTTGTTAATGCCGTTTATACTCGTGTTGGTGAATTTTCTACCGGTATTTAAATAGATCGCCATTAATGTTAAGTAATTAGTAACATTAAACAAATGCCGCTATAGAAATAGTTATTATCGATATTTTTTTAATACTTGTATTTTTAAATCATCTCCCACAATAGTAAATATCGGTAATTATTAATTAATTTGTAATATTATATAAATGATGGTATTCTGTTGATTTCAATAATTATAAATGCCGGTAATTTTAAAATATTTTGTAAATATATAATGCTGTTGTATGTTAAATTTCTTATACCGACGTCAACAACGTAAAAATATAATATTATGAAGATCTAAAGTAATATAATATTTTTTATAATATAATCATGATATACCAGCAATGCGATAATAAATAAATATAATACTTTTAATTATATCTATAAACTGATTTTAAAATTACATTATCAAAAAAATATATAGAAAACATTGGAAGGTGAGGATGTGAGCAACATTTCCGTTGATTTTTCTGCGGAAACTACTTTACCATCCACAAATGGCAAAATACATGTACACATTTGCTACAACAGAACACGCCTGTGGGATGTTCCTTGTACTAAGATTCCAGCTGTGCTACTGGAAGGTTTCTGGAGATATTGATGGCGCTCTTTTGCTTTTTCAGTTTCGCATTTGCCATTTAAAAATCACAAATTTACTTATTAGCCACTACATTCTAGAAGAAACTAAATTAGGTACAATGTTTAATCATAGAGCATTGCTATCTCCTCAGCTTGTACATCTTTAGACTATATATAAAGGGTTTTTTTAAAAAATTACCCTCTAAAATTTTATATTTTTAAAAATAATTCTATAAAATTTATAATTACAAAAATAATTCTATGGGTGCCAACTGAACGCCACGTGTACGCGCCACGTCAGCGGGAGAAGATAACTCGGATTGAATTGAGCACGCAATTTAAACATGCGTGTCAAAACACGCATGTTGAGAGTACGTGTTTAAACACGCACTCTCAACATGCATATTTAGACACGCACTTTAAACATGCGTGTTTAGACACGGCGGATGGAGAGGCCGAGGCACGCATCCCACTTCGCATCGAGGTCGTAGCGCGCGGGGATCGTCGTCGTCGCCGGCGACGTATTCTTCTCTTCTTCCGTCATTAAAGAACGCACGAGAGGTCGAGGAGGAGGAGGGAAAGGCAGAGACTCCTCGTCTTTTCAGCGGAGTTAGAATTTTTTGATTTTTTTTTTTTTTTGGACCTTTCGGAAGGTGCGCTGTGTTCTTTGTATATCAGTTCCTAAGGTTTTGAAATTTACGCATACGTCCCTTAGTTTTGAAAACAAAGAAAAAATAAAATAAACTAAACTTATCTTTTAAAATCTTAATCTTATTATCAATTTTTTTAATTTTTATGATTTAAGTCAGTTAAATACACTTTATATATTCTTCTGAAAACTATAATAAATTTATTAAAATAAATAATTACTTTAAATTTTAAAGTTAAAAGATTGTCCACCGACTCAAACCCTTTGTCGAACTCCGCGAGTTCCGAACAAACAACCCCGCCACCGAGGCTGGCCTTCAAGCCGAGTATATTCCGCCTAGCCGGACAAACTCTCCTCAAGAGTGCTGCATAACCGAATGCCCCTTTGCCTCCGAAGCAAGCATCCAGGACAATACAAGTTCTCACAACTTAGTCCATTTGAATGGGCCCGAGCGAGTTGCCCTTGCGCGTTCCGCTCGTCTGCTTAACCGAGCGACCCGTCCCACGCATCTCGCCCGTCTGCCAGCCCATTGCCTTGCCAAGGCGCCGCGCGCCCCGCAATTCCCACGACAGGATCCATAGTCAGGTCGGGCATGTCCCGTTCCGCCGGCCACCTAGTTCCGTCATCGCTCCCGACTCGGTCCAAGGTCCGCTTCCCGAATACCCCACACTACTTGTCCCCGCGTGTGTTCCCTTCGCAAGGGTTTGCCAACCTAGCGACATTCTCCCCGCGTCGCCAACCCCCTGGCACCTCCATTGCACGACCATGCTTGGCCGCCAACACACTCGGCCCAGCATCCAAGGTTGCTTGACGGATGTCGCTCACAATCGAATCAGCCTCGCTCCGCTTCGCTAGCCATTCGGCACCTCCATTGCACGGCCATGCCTGGCCGCCAACACCCTCGGTCCACTCCATGGCTCACTTCACGAAAACCAGCATCGATTGTCTCCTCCTACTTCGCGGGCCTCGCGCCGCACGAATCCCCGCTCGGCATCGCTGCCTTTGCGAGCCTTGTCCATTACGGCGGACCGACCGTTCCTTCGCCTAGCAAACTTCGTAGGCCTCGCGCCTCACGAATCCCAGCTCGGCACATACGTGCCTTCGCAAGCCTTGTCCCTCGAGACGGACCAACCTTCGCAAGACTGTCCCTCATCCGCTCGTTCGCTCCACTACAGAGATCCGAAACGGCATAAGGTAGTGCAAGCGAACCGAGAGGCAAAACCTCTGGGCCAACCCCGCTCCGTAATGCCGTCGACCTCGTGTCTTTGGCATTACCCTAAGCCCGTGTGCTCAACGACCATCAAATCCCGCTCACACGAACTTAGGCTTGGCGACTCCGCTCGCCAAGGGATGGCCTATGTCCTATAGGCCAACGGGGGAGTCGGGGCCACTTCGCAAGTGTCCAACCCCTCCTCTATATAACCCACGAGGCATCCACCCCTTTGGCACCCCGGGGGTACAAAGGTGCTCACCGAGGGGTACGTTTTGAAACCCCGCATGCGGCACCATTTCCATGGTCATGGCATGGGCCATTACTAGGGAATTGCCCCGTTGGTTCGCCCACGGCTCAACCCTGACGGATTGTCCCAACTTCGCAAACCCGTAACTCTGTCAACCCAAATGCCTACCAAATGTCATCCAAAAGTGGTCCCCAAGGATGTCACGGTCGAACCAACACGATCGACACGTGACAGACTCCCCCACCCAAGTTATCGACGTCCTCGTCGATGTCCATCCATTCTCCAGCTTTGTTGATAGCTGCCAACTACTACTCCAGATCAGAGCCGCCCTCGGCCTTGGCATCACATGCCACACTGACCCGCCATTGAGTATGTCCGCTACCCAACGCGTTGCTGAAGCTCCCTGGTCCTTCCCGACCAATTCTAGATCAGAGCCGCCCACGGCCTTGGCATCGCATGCCACGCTGACCCAATACTCTGTACAAACCATTCTGTCCCCTTGAGTTGAAGCTCCCCAGCTCCGGATGCCTCCCCCGCACCACAAAACTCCACGGAACTAGAATGTTTACCTTGTCGTCTGCTCACGACAACCCAAATGGCACTGGCACTCCTCTGCAACTCGGTCCTCGAGGCGCTACTCGGCCCTTCTGTCCCTTTCGCCCCTACTTAACCCAAGTTTCCTGCAGCTAGTAGCCAACCTTGTGTCTCCCTCTCAGGGAAAATCCCTTTCCAGCTAGCGATCTCTTCCCAGAACGCTACCGGACCAACCAATGCACTCGGTATACTCTGCAAATACACCTATTCCAAACGTGCACGAGTTCCTCTGAGAATCAGTAGAGTGGCCCTCCCTCGCTCCCTCCGAGGTCAAACTCCAAACGTCCCAACGTCTTGGAGCGTCCCACGCGAATCAGCTCGCAGCTCGGCTTCGCTTCTCCACCTCGAAATATCACAATAGTAACCTAGACACAAACTGTGGTCGGGCCAGATCACATCCAACCCCTTCCAATATCCATGAGTACTTCTGCCTTTCTCGTGCCACTCCGCACACAACTTTTGCCTCACAAATGCCACTGCAATCACATAACGTCAAGCCATCACCATGGTCTCCACGAGTTTTCGAGTCTTTCGTCGAGACAAGCTTGTCCTCGACTACTTTGCACATCTACTTGCTCCGCCATGAACTCTTGTTATGCCTCCTGACTGCTTTGCACTTTCGCTACTCGTTGCTGCTTAGCACCTTAGGCTTCTGTACTCTCGGTCGCTCAAGCCCACTCCCTCTAGGCTCTCGCTAAACCCGACTTCGGTCCTCCACCAAAGTCCTCGGCCAAGTTCGAGACTAACGACACCTCATTTCCATGCGGCGCTCAAGTGTTTACACGCATGTTGAGAATGTGTGTTTAGATACGCATGTTGAGACTGCGTGTTCAACTAATTCCACCTCACAAACCCTGCTGACGTGGCGCGCACACGTGGCGCCCAGTTGGCAGGTATAGAGCCATTTTTGCAAATACAAATTTTGTAGGATTATTTTTTAAAATACAAATTTTTGAAGAGTCATTTTCAAAAAAAAACCCATATATAAAATATACATTTCACTCATCCAAATTTATTTATTTATTCTCTTTGGTTTTATCAAAAAAAAAAAATTTTATTTAATTTGGTGTAAGATTTATACATATATAATATCTCTTTAATTGTACAATAAATTTAAAATATATACAAAATATATCTAAAAGGTAAAGCATAGTTAAAATCGTAATCATATAATTAATTTGGACTATAGAGCTTTAGTAGAAAAAATCAAATAAATCTCGCTGGTCTAAACCATAGAGTATGATTTATAACTTTAAAATAAATTAATTTAAATTGATTGTAGAATTTTTTTTTCTTAAAATTAAATAATTTGGTGCACAGCTATGGGGAGAACATAATTTTATTATAATCTATCATAAAAATTACGACAAAAAAAATCAATATTAACAGATTTATTTTATTAAGTTGAAACATATTATTATTTGTGCACTATTTTAATGCATATTAGTTACTTCCATTGATAAATATATTTGACAAAAGTAATATTAAAATATTAGCTTTTATATATTTTTTAATTGAGGAGTGCTTCTATACTATTTATGTTTTGATGCTGGTTATGATTTTTTTTTTTTTTTCTTTTTAGTTGTAACCTTCAATAGCATTTGGAGAGGGTTATCGCGTACCACCAAAAAAAAATATTATAATTTTTTTATATAGAGGTAATTAAGTTATTTTACTCCACATTCAAATTTGTATGGATGGAGTATAAATTTTTTCTGTATCCATCCCAATCTCAATCCAAATCCTAATTGATTTTATATTATATAATATATATAATGTTTGATGTTATATTTGAATTTGTAATTTAAATTTTAGATTTAATATAATATATTTTGAAATATGGTAAAAAAAATAGTTGTTTTGGATTCAAATTTTTGGATTTGACTTCGGATTTCAAAATTTTGATCAGTTTCTAGTTTGGATATGAATTTTTAAAATCTGTCGAGTTCGTATTTAGGTTCCAAGAGTAGTAGTTGGATTTGAATTTTTAAAAACCCGTTTCAAAATTAATCTAGTGATATCGCCAATCATTACAATTTTTATTATTATTTTTTTTTTTACCACTAATCTTAACCATTTTATTTTTTTTTTCAATTTAGTCGTTATGTTTGAAATTTTGGTTTATTCGGTTGGAAGCTAGGGTTGAACCGAGAGATAGATTGGGTTACAGTATGATTGGTCAAATCTGTTGGTTTGACCTAATTTTTAAATCATTGATACTGATTAAAAGTTGAAAAATTTTAAAGATAAAAAATCAAATCTGATTTGATAAATCAAATCAATTAGAGTGATCAAACTGATAAAAGATATTAATATAAATTTGTTTGATATAGATTTATTTATCAATGGTTCTAATTTTGCTTACTTTATTAAAACTCTATAGTGGAGATTTATTATAAACTTAAAATTTAAATTGTACGATTTAGATTTATTCAGTCATGAGTTTAAATTGCACTTTAAATTTGTAGGAGGTTTTAATATACTATTTAGCTTCTTCACTTCAAATTTATTTTGCCACTTAAATTTTAAATTATAATAATCTTATTATTTTAAGAGATCAAATTTTAAAATTAAAATTTGAATTAATTTAATCTATATAATTTTATTTTAAGAATAAATTTGAACTTTATCCTATATTCCTATTGAATAGACAAAGAAAAATCATAAAAACTATCTCAAGCTCTAAAATAAATTTATTTTATATTTTCCCAATAAATTTTTAAACCAAACAGAGAGTCCAAACCACTCTTAATTAGAAGGAAAAAAAATCCAAACCATTTTAAATGGCTATATACAAGACGAAATTATTTACTAGTAAACCAAAATGGTATACTAATAAAAAGTTCAATTTCCTAGTAAAATAAAAGTAAATTCATATCATATTAATTTTGTGTTTACTCACATATAAAATATTTACATATTAAATATGTTGAATTTGAATATTTATCTATATTCAAATTTTTTTAAATAGTGATACAAAATTAATATCTAAATTAGTGGAATTGTAAAATTTCTTAAATATATTAAATATATTAAATTTAAATATTTACTCGCATTCAAATTTTCTTAAATAGTAATACAAAATTAATATCTAAATTAGTGTAATTCTAAAATTTCTTAAGTAATAATGCAAAATTATTGCATAAATTTCTAAAAGGAATATTAATCCAAAATTTTCTTAAATTCTGTAATATTTAATTATGCAAATATTCTTGAGATGAGGTTATTTTTTAATTATGGCCAATTTGCATAAAAAATTCACTGATTTTATGATTTTGCAAAAATAGGTCATTATTTTGAATTTTGCAAATTCGGCTCGAATTTCAAAAATAGGTCATCATTTTGAATTTTACAGATTCGACTCGAATTTTTAATAAACTGACCAAAATATTCTTATTCTTCTTTCCCTCTCTCTATTCTCTCTTTGGTTTTTCTCTTTCCGCTCCCGATTCGTCTCCTTCCTCCTCACCTTTTCTTCCTTTCATTTTTCTTCTCGTTTTCTCTTCATTCTACTTCTTCTTCATTGTCCCCATATTGATGTTGCGCTCCACTCTCTTATCTCACCCACATCTCCACCGACGCGTAGATCGATAAGGTGGGATTGTGGCGGAATGCATGGTCACGGACGGTGACGGCAGCCACGATATTGCATGATTTGAGGATGATAGGAAGGGAAAGCCATCGTATGAGGGCGGTAGCTGCGACAAAGGGCGAGGGAGAGGGCGTTGACAGCAAAAAAAGATATAGAGGGCGGAAGAAAAAGAATAAAAAAATAAAGGGAAAACTATTTTTTTTTCCATAAGATGACCATTTTGTGTCATGATTGCTATAGAAAAAAAATCAAAAAGCAAAGAAAAAAAAAAACCAGGCTACACTGCTTGAGACGATAGTTATATTTTTTAAGAAGAAAGTTGTACTGTTTAAAACGAAAGTTGCACTGTTTGAGACGAAAGGTGTACTGTTTAAGCAAAAATTATATTTTTTGAGATGAAAGTTAAACTCTTTGAGCAAATGTTGCACAATTTGAGGCGAAAGTTGTATTGTTTGAGTGAAAGTTATATTATTTAAGACGAAGATTACACTTTTAGAGACGGCGGTGGCGACAGCGAAGATGGTGTTGGGGGATCGGAGCCTATAGGAGTTCGTGGGGCCGATGAGGGTGCGACACGTGCTACAGAAGGTAGGCCCCGACGGGGGCGGGGGTTTTGCGGTACCGCAGCGCAGATGATGTAGAGTTGGGGGAGCGTGTGGTGGCGGTGAGCCCCGACGAGGGGCTGCGGCCAAAGCAGCTCTACTTAATTCCTTCTCCCCTCTAGGATGCTGCTCCGGAGGCTCCGCACCAAGGACATTGCCGAGCTCGCGCTCCGGGTTAGTGCTTCCCTCATCAGCCACATCGCCCCCTCGTCTTCTCGGCCTATGTCGATATGGGGCCAAAAAAACACGACATGATCATCGCCACCTAGGGGATGACGACAAAGACCAGAAGAGGCGCTGGTGCCAAGGACCACGATTTTGCTTCCTAGCTGACTTTTATCAAGGAGTAACTAATTAATTTTTTTTTTTTTTTTGAGAACAAGGTAGTATGCTACCGCTTCATTTAATTGGTGGATGAACTTAGCAACAAGATGAGACAACTAGATCTCGACCCTCCGTAGAGGCAAAAAAAAAAAAAAAAAAAAAAAAAACAACAAAAAGAGAAACTCAAGTAGAGCAAAAAGAGTTCCAGATATCCCTCAGGGACCTAATCTTCGACACCAGTTGCCACGCCGTCTGATTTTTGGCTTCAAAGATTCTCCTATTTCTTTCCAGCCACAAGACCCACCAGCTGATCGCCAAGGTTGCAAGTTCCTTCCTCCCGAGCGAGCCCCTCTTATCGTTGTAATTTTCCCACAGCCTTTCCGGTGCCGAACAAGAACGAATCAACATTTTGTTAATTAGTTAGTAATCCAGACAGGATGTCCAACGAAAAAAGACAGTTCAAGAAGAGGTGCTCCCCGGTCTCAAGTAACTAATTAATTAGAGCCGAGAAATTAAGAGAAGAGCCTTATAAATCATCCAAATCGAATTTAACTAGCAAAAAAGAAAAAGAAACAAAATAGTGATTAAAAGAGTACAACTTTTATCTTAAATAGTATAATTTTTATCTTAAAAAGTACAACCAAGTCGGAAAAGAAACTGCACTCCCATCGATTAATTTTTTTTTTTAATAATATATAAAACTAAGTAGTGAATATTTTTTAAAAAATTTATTTCTTTTTCATGTAGGAGATTGACCCAGCACCAAAGGTGATGATGTGGGAGGATACAAACTCTCCATCAATCGATCTTAAGGAACTTAGAATGATTGATCAATCTTTGTCTCCCAGATTTCCATTTAGGGAATGAGATGGCCCAATAATTCTATGCAACGTCGACATGCACACAACACACACACACAACAAACAAAACACGCACACAATTCACCTCTAAACGCAACTCCTGCTTTGTAATTTTCCCCTTTCATTTTCCGTGCAATAAAGGGGTAACAAACACGCACACAGCTCATCTCTTTTTTTCTTTTTTTCTTTTTTTTTTTTGTTATTATTATTATTATTATTATTTTGGATAAGAATGTATGGCCCTTAAACACTGAATTTTTTTTATTGAGATTCTCTTAACTATCAATCTCTTAAAATTAAATAGTTTTTGTCAAAAAGTTAGTCAGAATTTTTATCAGATTAATTAATTGATGATTTTATTAAATTTAACAATTTTAATTATTTTTTAACAGATAAAACTAAAATAATTAATAATTAATAAAATAAAACTATAAATTTTAATAAAATTTTCAAGTAAAGCGAATTGAATAATATAATATTAAAAAATAAAAAATAAAGTGAGTTTTCGTATAATTTTTTAAAAAAATTGCACTATAGAGAATATACCTCAAACTGATTTTATTATACCATGTAGAATGGCAGAAACTCTAATGAAGGACAAATTAGTAATTTCTTAACAAAATTCTTTTATTGTATTTATGTGTAATATGGGAATTTTTGATTGAATATTATTAATTTCATATGAAATAACTTCGAGGGAAAAGATTTTCCCCTCAAGTGGATGTTATACATTCTTTTTTGGGCAAACTTCAATTTGCCGTTTAGCACATTTCAATTCGCCATCATATGATTCAAAAAGTTATACTTAAATATGCTGTTTTTTTTTTTTTTTTTTAATGTTACTGCAATAAATTATCGTTTACCAAAATAAAAACTTAATATTTTTGCAAACCACAAATAAGTTTAATATAATATTTTATAGTCCAATTATATATATTTTTCTGCTCTATGATTTTTGAAAAAATATTATTTTATTATCATATTTAATGATGAATTTTTAAAATAAAATAAAACTATAAAATGATCCATGTAGCGCAAATTGGAGTCTACTCTTTTTATTATTCAAAATTTTTCTCTTCACATTTTATCTCAAAGGGCAACCCATCTTTAATTATAGTTTTATGTTTTCTTTTTTATTTTTTTTTGGATATAAAACTCTTCTTAATTTGAAAAACATTTCAGTGTGAAGCTCCCCAACAACATTCCATTGAGGAGTCTCGATTCATTGTCATATGTCAATTTTATTTCTATTCAAGAATTATAATTATTCTTGCTTGGTTCGGGTATAGAAAGAAGAATAAGTTCTTATACCCCTTCTTATACCCCTTCTTATACCCAAATGCTATTTTTGGAGTAGGAAAATTATAGTTCCTCCTTATTAGGAATAATGAAAAATAAGAGTGAATAACTGTTTCACTTTCCCTCTTGAATATGCTTGTTTCTAAGTGGAACAAGCTTAATTAAAGTTTTAAATCTAATTTTGATTATTATATTTTTTTATTAATTAATATATTTAAGTCATTATCTTTTCAAGAAATAAATAAATAAATATGGTTAATCAGATTATTAAAAATTAATTATTTAGTGTGTTTATCTAATAACTTGTCACGATCCGGAAACGCCGATTGATCGGTTTGGGAGCACGCACAGACTTCCCGCCGAATGGGCAAGCCTCGCTCTACCCGAGCGGAATGATCAGTTCCAATCGCGCTTAATTAAAAGAAAGTGAAAGGATATACAATATCAGAATATAAGGGATAAAATTATGAAAATATAACTTTATTATATTACAGCAAGAACAACACAACCGAGCCCTCGGCTCAACAAAACAACAACCGAATGACACAGCACAAAGATGGCTAGCTAGAGTCTTTACTCTACTATTCGACCACGTTCTTGCCGCGATAGTGTCTCACCAACCGATCCAACACCTAAAATGAGTAAACCATAGGAAATGAAAACCAATTAAAGTTTTCAATAGATTCAACCACGAGAAGAAATATTCTATACTTACTTAGTCTACAGAAGGCATCTACAAAAGCCAAACAGAAGATAAGGCAAACAGTAAAGATTCAGAACACCCCAGATGCCTCACCAATACCCAACCAAACCAAGCCCTTTGGCTAAGATCCGCTGAGCTCACTCACCTGCGTAACAGCCGAAAGGATCCCACCTTCCTCGATTAGTTGACTTGTACGAGCCCCAAGTGGAGGTCGAATTCTCGAACTGCACTCCCATCGATGACTCGTACATTCATCTGACAGAGTCGGTGAACTGTACTCTCTCCAGATTGGTCCTGGTTGCCAAGTGGGGCACTGAAGAATTTCACACTCGCACCACCTAGTTAAACAAACTTACCGCCAGGAGAGCCGGGTTACACCCACGTAGGGATGTCAATGGGTACGGATACCCGAAATTTTATCAGAAACCGAATCCGAATCCGAATAGAATGGATTAACCTGATGTTAAACAGATATGAATTCGGATATGGATATAAAAAAACGAAAACCCGACGGATTTGGATTCAGATATGAATTTTGACTGTACCCGACCCGAATCCAAACCCGAACCCGAACCCGAACCCGACTCGAATCCGAATTGATTTTACGTTATATAATATATGTGTATATAAATATTTGTTATTATATTTAAATTTATATTTTAAAAATTTAGATTTAATGTAATATGTTTTGAAATATTGTAAAGAGGAAAAGAGAAATAGTTATTTCGGATTTGGATTTTCGGGTTCGGGTTTTGAATTTTTGGTCGGATTCTGATTTAGATATGGATTTTTAAAATCTATCGGATTTGGGTTCGGATTCGGGTTTTGGGTATGTAGTCGGGTTCGGGTTCGGGTTCGGGTTCGAGTTCGGGTTCGGGTTTGAATTTTTGAAAATTCGTCCCAAATTCGACCCATTGACATCCCTACACCCACATCACCCTCTGTGGATATTCCACCACATACTGCACTGCACCTAGAGAACTAGGTTACACCTACGTCATCCTTCGGTGGATCTTTTACCACTGTTGAGACCAGAATTTTCTGCCACGGGAGGGAGCGACACGTGACATCAACCATCGGTTGAAAGACATTGGACGACAGGGGTTTGAGTCAATAAGGAATGACTTGCGTCTCGATTAAGACCAGCCCCGAATACGGAGGCATACCGCATATGGTACGCTATCGGTTGAAAGCATTAGCCGATAGAAAAAGCAGTCGACAAAGAGGACCAATGCCTCGTCTAGGATTAGCTTCGACTGCCATAAGGCATTCGACTGCCCCGAACAGTCGACGACGCAGGTAGAGTCGAAATCAACCTTCGATCGATCAAGCCGAAGAAGAATAGAGTTGCACCTAGTTTCAGGCTAGTCTTACGTGTGTAGTGATATAGTACAAGGCACACGCCTCGACCGAAGAAGGGCCCGAATCCTGGTCCAAACCAATTTCAGCTACATAAGGACACAAGGCATGACAAAGGCTATGGGCCAAAGGCGCTAGCCGATAAGAGAATCGGCCGACAAGAGAAGCAGACAACGAAAAGACTATTCGTCTCATTCAGATTCGTCTATCGACCAAAGAAAGACGCCAGACCGCCTCAATCAAGCGACGGGAGAGGTGAAGTCAAGGTCAGCCCTCAGCTGCTCAGAACGGCGAAAGGAAAGATTTTGGAAAGAATGAAGGCGAGAATCAGGCGTGAATCTCGCAATAGACCCCGAAGCGGCAAGCGGCGTCCAGCGAAGGGAAGCGCCGAAGATCACGCTTCGATACAACAATAAAGGGGTTAACCCAGAAGGACAAGCAACGCCCAGCGCCGGAAAGCACCGAGAATTACGCCCCAGTGCAATGATCAGAGGATGAACATAGACGGGAAGTTGCGACCATCCCACTGAGGCTAATCGACTCAAAGGGAAATGGTTGAGAATCTTCCGATAACTTCCCCCAGATTACGCCGATCATTCGAAATTCAAAATTGGTGCCTAATAATATGGTTCAGAATGTGTATAAATATTCGAACCATCGAAGAGATCAGGATCCGACAATCTCGTAAGCCCGGTACCACCCCAGCTCTTCATTTATCTAGAAGTAGGAGTAACTTAACTTATTTTTTCTTCTTTTTACTGCTTTCCTAGGAGTATGCTTAATTAATCATTCTATCCATTTTTCCTACTTGTATCCCCTTCTTCTTTATCAATATAAAGTGTAAATCGGCCTTTCGGTCGTGTCTTTATTTATCCTTGTATTTAGAGTGTAAACTGGCTCAGCCGTGTCTTTATTTGCCTTTTCCCTTTAGAGTGTAAGCCGGCTAATCAGTCGTGTCTCTATTGGTGTTTTTTGTACTTTCAACGTTGCAATCGACTAATCAGCCGTACATTTTTCTCAACCCGGTTCGACTCATTTAAGTCGAAACCAGCGATCCCTCTGTACCTCCGTAAACTCGCTTTGGCTGTCCTCAGTCGAATGGTCGTGAGAAGTTACCAGAGGAAAACCCGGCCAAGCGGATCCTTCCTCGGTCTGATCGCTTGATTGTTGGCACACGGCGCATTTCGACACCTTCTAGAGGGTCACCCAGCAAGGGCCGATCGCACGCAAGCCACATTTTGGCCCCAACAACCACAAACAAAATAACTGAAGGGGAGGTCGAATTATACCCATGTTGCCGCACCCATCGTTAGCTCTGTACACCTGTTTTCAGAGTAGTCGAAAGTATCGACCTACTCCTTAGTCAAGCGCTCTCACGCCACACAACAGTCCGAAGGCCAACAGCCCAGCTCACAACATGCCTCTAGTCCTTTTTAAGCTACTCCTAAGATAGAGTCTATGAACTCTCACACTCAACTGAATCCTTGGTTCCACAACCCCATGATTATATTCCGAGGTCTACAAGCAAAACACCCAAATACAGGACCACTAACCACTATGGTTCCAAAACCTCAAGGTTCAGGGAGATCTACACAACACTCCATCCACAAAACATGCTGCAACCAGAGGTAAGAACTAACACCAAGATAAAATACAAGATAGTAGATAAGGTAAAAGATCATTCCTGCTTGGCGATATCCCCCACCTCAGGCTGAAGAACTACTGAAGGCTGCAGTCGATTGCTGGAATCGCTGAAGAACGCTCTTTCGGGCACTAGCCAATTCGAGAAAGAGGTCCTCGAACTTACAGTCTGCTGAAGATTCCTGGTTCTTGTCTCTAGCTAGCCTCTCACAACAGCAACAGGGTATCCTCTCGGTAGACTTACTCTCAATACCATTTATAGGGAAAACCAGCTATGTACAAAGAGAACAGAAGTGACCGGGCAGGGTTGACTACGCGGCGCATGCGGCGTTGACAGAGTTTGTGTACATGGCACGTCACTCCTTCTATCCTCATGATAATAAGCCCAAATGTCAGCGTAGTTTTCGTCGGCTGTCCCATAACCAACAGTATCTGTTGATTTATACATAAGTCGATTGCGCTGGCATGAATCAAAATGTTGTCCCTGCATCGTCTCAAGACATTCGGCTCCTCACAATTTGATTCGTTTCAACACAACAGATTCGGCTCACCACATAACTAATATTTAAATTAGTCAAATAATTAATATATTGACTAATTAAATTAATTCCTTAACTAATCATCTAACTAGTTAAATAATTTACTAATGTGTTTGTTGAGACCAGAATTTTCTGCCCAGGAGGGAGTGACACATGGCGTCAACCATCGGTTGAAAGGCATCAGCCGATAGGGGTTTGAATCGACAAAGATGGACTCGCGTCTCGATTGAGACTAGCCCCGAGTATGGAGGCGTGCAGCACGCGATATACTCTTGGGTGGAGGCATCAGCCGAGGGAGAAACGAGTCAACAAAGGGGGACTCATGTCTCGATTTAAAGACCGGTCTCAGTCGCACAGGAAAGCAGCTTGCGATGCATGCCATCGGCTGAAGGTATCATCCGACAAGAGAAGCAGCCGACGAGAAGAGTCGCGCCTCATCCAAGATCAACTTTGGCAAAAGAAGGACATCAAATCGCCTAGTCAAGCGACAAAGAAAGCGGAGTCAAAGTCGGTTTTCGGCTGAGTAAAGCCGGAAAAGGGAAGATTTCAAAAGAAAGGAGTGCGAGATTTAAACGCGAATCCTGCAACTAACCCAAAATGGCATGCAACGCCCAGCATTGGAAAGCGCCGAGAATAACGCTCCGGCGCGACAATCAGGGGATGAATCTAGACAGAAAACGACTACTATCTTTATTGAGGGTGATCGACTCAAAAGGGAGTGGGTGAGGAATTCATGATAATTCTCCTTCGATTACGCCGATTTTCAAAATCGGCGGTTATACACCTTGGTTCGAAACTGTATAAATAAGCGAACCAACGAAGGAAAAGGGGTTCGGCAATCTCGTAAGTCCGGAACCACCCCAGCTTCTTCATATCTAGGAGTATGTTAACTTAACTTTTACCGTTTTCCTCTACCGCTTTCCTACGAGTAGGCTTAATTGTAATCTCTATTCCTATCTTCTTCCTTGTATCATATTTTCAAGTAATTTAAAGTTTTAATCGGCTCATTAGCCGTGTCATTATTTGTGTTTTTTTATATAAAGTTATAATCGGCTCCTCAGCTGTGTCATTATCTTTATCTTTGTACTCGGTTCGACTACTCTAAGTCGAACTCAACAATCCCTCTCTACCTCCATAATCCTGATTCGGCTACTTTAAGCCGAACGGTCGCGAGAGTTACAAGAGAAGAATCCGGCCGAGAAGATCCCTCCTCGATTCGATCGCTTGATCTGTTGGCACGCGACACATTCGATATCTTTGAGGGTCACTTTCAGGAACCGATCGAGCGCGGCCACTTTTTAGCCCCAACAGTGTTATATTTTGTAATTAATTAATTAATTAATATATAATTTTCTATTAGCTTATATAATATTCATAGCGAATAAATTTATTAATTTATTAGATTATTTTTAATTAATATTTTTATATTAATTAATTAGATAAAATATTTTAAATTTAAAATTATATTTTTTTTATCCTTGCGATCCAATCTAACCATCCAAACACTATTTATTTTATTACAAGAATTTAAATATCCATTGGCACGGTCCGTATCCACTGCCGTATCGTGCCAACAATATACTGGCACAATACAGCTCCCGTGCCAATGATATAGCCAAAAATATTCTTTTTTTTTTAATTATTAAATAGTTTTCTTAATAAAATTTAAAGGATTTAATAAAAATACATAATAAATAATTAAAAAAAAATTATTGTTAAAGAAAATAAATATTTCATACTATTATGTGCCGGTATATATGTATTTTTTGTGACCGACACTCTTCGGTACCGCTCGGCATGCACTGTGCCGGTAAATTTTCAGCGCAACCCATGCCACGACACTTAGCAAAAAACAACTCAATTTTTATCATAACGAAAAATTAATCTGATACCTATTTATTCTCAAAATTGTATCTATCAGAAGAATAAGTAATCAATCCCCTGATTATTCTTGAACCAAACTATGCATATAAAATTTAAATAATTTTCTAAAATTTAATATTAAAAAATATTTAATAAATTTTGAAATAGAAATAAAATTAACATATAATTGTGAATCAAAGAGATCATTAAACTGAAAAGGACAAAATAGCTTATTAAAATATTAAAATATTATTCTATTAAAATATTATCCTAGAAGAAAAGGGCGCCAAAAAAAAGAAAAAAAAATTGAAAAGGGTAAAGGAAAAAGTGAGCCTTTATTACCCTTTTTGTACTTTTGCTTTTGGGTGCAAAACTCTTATTTATTGATTGATTAAGTCATTCACAGAGAAAAGGGTAAAGCGAAGCCACGCGGATGAAAAAAGGACCGATCGCAAATAGTTGGCGGGGCCAGTCATATCCTGTCGAGGCACACGTGGTAGAGAGTGGTTGAGTGGGGACAGCGGAGGAGCCCGGTCTTATTTAGGTGCTGCTGCTGGGGGACACGTAACCCTACGCGTGGTAGGTTCATGTCGCCCTCAACCCTAGCTTAGCACCAAGTCATATTAGCTTTCCCCCGCAGAGTCTTTTTCGGCGCAGTTATAACACCCAATGGGTGTACATCCTATACTTTACTTTAGTTTAGAATGGATATTCATCTTATCATATTGAATGACGAATAAAATTTATTCATCTTAAAATAAAATGAGGTATAAAATGTACATCTTTTATGGGATATACACTTATATATTTATTTATAAATATTTAAACAAATATTCTTATATATTAGATATAGTTTTATTCGCCATAAAATCTTATATATTAGATATAGTTTTATTCGCCAATTATTTTATGGATGGTGAAAAAATTGAATTACACATTCTTCGTTTGTTCGTCCTTAAAATAAATAAATAAATAAATAAATAAATAAATTAATAAATTCGATAATGAAATTTTTTTTCTCTTATTATCTATTTTATTTTATAATATTTTATTTTTATATTTTTAAAAATTATAATTATTTATATTAGTATCATACATTTAAAAAAAAATTAATTTAATAACAGAATTTTTTATTCCAAATTTTTAATTGGTGAATGCATAATTTTCGTATAAATCGTGTATCCGAAAAATAGACAAATCTATTTTTCAAACCATATTTTTTAATAAGTTTAAAAATTAAAATATAAATTTTATTCATATTATATCTGTACCGAATTTTTTCCGAATCCAAATTAACTAATTATGATCCATAACATAAAGATATAAGTAAATAAATTTTGTACATCATATATATATATATATATATAATTAGGCCGGAATACTATAGATGGCACCAAATTATTGGTGCTATTAAGCTTTTAGCCTTTGGATTAAAGGATGTGTGGTTAAGATGATAGTGGTCCCCTAGGGTTTACTAGGTGGTTGGTTAAATAGTAAAAATCTTAGGGGACCACTATAATTCCAACCGCATATTTTTTCATCCAACAGTTGAAAACTTGATAGCACCAATTGTTTGGTGCTATCGATAGTATTCTAGCCGGACTCTCTCTCTTTCTATATATATAGTAGAGCTTATATGCTTTCAAAATTATAAACCAAATTATACTTGTGAATTTTTTACAATTGGATTTGTATTGAGATCCGTTTTCTCTTTCTCTCTCTTTAGATGACTTTATAATAATACAAATCTCAATACAAATCTAATAGGTGGTTGGCTGGTTTCCTTGGTGGTTGGTTGAATAATAAAAATCTTAAGGGACCACTATAATCCCAGGCTGGTTTCCTTGGTGGTTGGTTGAATAATAAAAATCTTAAGGGACCACTATAATCCCAACTGCATATTTTTTTATCCAACAGTTGAAAACTTGATAGCACCGATTGCTTGGTGCTATCGATAGTATTCTAGCCGGACTATATATATATATATATATAGTAGAGCTTATATGCTTTCAAAAGTATAAACCAAATTATACTTGTGAATTTTTTATCATTGGATTTGTATTGAGATCCATTTTATTGTACTTTCTTTTTCTCTTTTTTTAGTTGACTTTATAATAATACAAATCTCAATATAAATCTAATAGTAAAAAATTCACAAATATAATTCGGCTTATGCTTTTAAAAGTATATAAGCTCTACTCTCTCTCTATATATATTGTTGAGATTTAATAACGAAAACGTCAAATCAAATTTTGACGATAAGTTCTAGCCCACCACCACTACCGCAGCTTTATATATATATTATATAGTTTACATAAAAACTATCCAAATCATAGTTTAAGTAAATTTATATTTTAATTAATATTTAAATTTTAATAAATTTATCTCTCACATATTTAAATATTAATTTTAATCCAACTAGTATTCAACTATAAATTTAACCAAATCCTAATATATATATATATATATATATATATATATATATATATATATATATATATATATATATATATATATATATATATATATATATATATATAATAGTGCTTATAAACTATCAAAATCACAAGTCTAATTATGCTTATGAATTTTTTATCATTGACATTTGTGTTGTTGTAAAGTCAACTAAAAAGAGAGAAAAAAAAAATATAATAATACAAATCTCAATGCAAATCAAATAGTAAAAAATTCACAAACATATCTGGACTTCTATTTTTAAAAGTATATAATATAAGCTCTACTCTCTCTCTCTCTCTTCCTCTATATATATATATATATATATATATATATATATATATATATATATATATATATATATATATATATATATATATATATATATATATATAATTAGGATCGAATATTATCGATATCACCAAGTCATTGGTGCTATTAATTTTTTAACCCTTGGATTAAGGAATGTGCGGTTAGGATGATAGTGATCCCCTAGGGTTTTGTAGGTGGTTGGTTGAATAATAAAAATTTTAGGGAACCACTATAATCCAACCGCACATTCTTTCATCAAATAGCTAGAAATTTAATATTGGTACTATCCATAGTATTTTAGCCGGACTATATATATATATATATATATATATATATATATATATATATATATATATATATATATATATATATATGAATTAGGCTGGAATACTATCGATAGCGCCAAGTCATTGGTGCTATCAAGTTTTTAGCCATTGGATTAAAAAAATGTGCGGTTAGGATAATAGTGAGTAAAAATCTTATGGCCCGCTATAATCCCAACCGCACATATTTTAATCCAAGGGCTAAAAATTTAATAGCACTAATTGTTTGGTGCTATCGATAGTATTCTAGCCGGACTCTATATATATATATATATATATATATATATATATATATATATATATATATATATATATATATATATATATATATATATATATATATATATATTTATTATGTTATTTTTGGTTGGACTCTTAGCTTTTTTTTCTCATCTAAGAAGAAGCTCTCTTCTCCCAAAGAATCTTTTCCCTCGGAGTTATAATTATAAATACTTAATCTAATATTTTTATATTATGCCGAGCATAAGGATATAAGTAAATAAATTTTGTAAAGCACTCCGTGTATAATTTGTCATGTTATTTTTTGGTGGACTCTTTTGCTTTTGCCTTATCCTAGAAGAAGCCCTCTCTCTCTCTCTCTCTCTCTCTCTCTCTCTCTCTCTCTCTCTCTCTCTCTCTCTTTTGAAAAGGTTTAATCAAATATTTACACGTTATACAGAAGTGCAAGAGAAGAAATTGTCACAATTATAAAGCATCATTTCAATTTGTAGTATTCTTGATTGGATCCTTCTGTACACACTCATCACAATATGGTTAGTTTGAGACATATATCCTACATGTTTCAAGTGCTACAAAGAAATTAAACTGTTTTCTCTCATTCTCTCTCTCTCTCCCTCCCTCTCTCTCTTCTTGAAAAAATATATATTTTTTATAATAGTTAGAACATACAGAATATGTTCTTAACTAATTATATTGTGGCAAGTGAGATGAAGAAGAGTTCAATCAGAAATAATTATGATAATTACAAATTAAAATGTTTTTTTTAAAATATTTTTTTTTATACTTTTACTCCCCCTCTCTCTCTCTCTCTCTCTCTCTAAATATGCTCAAATAAAGTGATCTAGTAATAAACTATTTCATAAATACTTTATTGTTTTCTTTTAAAAAAATTTTAAGAAGTTTTTATACAAAGATTAAGATCAATCCCACTACTTCAGTAAAGAGAATGCTCAAAATAAATCCTCCTATTATCCCTAGAACTCAGAATCAAAGGATAGATAAGAGAAAGCTAATCGAATCGGATCAAAATTGGGTTTAACACTCTAATCCCTATTCACTTTCCAACCAATGACTAGTTTACACTATCTAAAGTTATTGATATAACATGATATCATCAAAATGATTACAAAAAAATTAGACCTTCCACAAAATATGTCTTTTTTTTTTTTTTTTTTTTTTTTTTTTTTTTTTTTTTTCTCATGTTAACTTTCCTTTTATCAAGCCAATTTTGTATTTCATTTTGAATAATATTCTAAACAATCAAATCATAATTTTAAGACATAATATAAAAGCAGTATGTGAATGAAAAAGTGAAATACATGATAAAAATCGAGTCTTTATGAAATAATTTAATAGTGTATCTTACGTGACAATAATTGAAATATCATATTTTTACCACACCATCATATTGGTATGTTGTGACAATAATTAAAATATTATATCGCTATCATATCAGTAGTATTACGTTGTTTTTTAATCAACTTAAGTGAATTGAAAGATTTGATTGCAATAATTTAAAAAATTTAAGTTGGAAGTTGAAAAAAATAAAAGTTTAAAAATTAATATATCAACTGTTACTGCAATTTAGCAGTAGAAATGCATAAATTTCAATAATGTGGATGATAAGCTTAACTATATCTTTACACACACTATGCAACCAACGCCACCCACTAAGAAGGTTCTAATGATTAATCCATGGTAATTGGAGGAAACCTACTTATTCCGATTCAATGTGATGGGAACATGTAGCATGCCTTCTTTTGTGTGCAGCAAGGAAGGCAATAACTTATTCCTGCATTATTTGTGGCTAATTAGGCATCTTTAGTTTTTATAGCAGGATATGACCAAAGATAAATGCTAAGTGTACATCTTATTTGGGGTGTGTATATCTTACATCCCATCCATCCAAGAGTATGATAAATTTTATCCATCATTTCAAAATAATGGATGAAAAAATTTCTACCCTTAAATAGATGAGATGTAGGATATACATCCACTTTTGAGTGTACATGTAGCATTATTCATGACGAAAACCCTATCCAATTTGTTAGGGAGTTTATGGGCCTAGCCCATGCCCAAACCAGCCCAAAAATGTAGAACCCATTTAATGTAAAAGGTAAAAGCTTAAGTTTACTAGATTTGAGTCAATTAGTACATATCTACTGTTTACTCTCTTATAATTATGCCACGTGGGACTAGTATATAATTCTTTCGTTTTAATATGTGAACCAATCAACTTTCCCTGAAACTCAATTTTTATTTTTCGTTGCACTGAGTCGCCTTTTCCAGCTTTTCTTCAAGATTTGCCCTTCAATTTTTTTTTTTTTAATTAGTCACCATGAACTCACTCATCGATCCGGTCCATGCACGTTTAATCCCTCAAAAATTCATCCGAGCCTATGCGTTTGACTTTTACTTCTCGAACCTGACTGCTTTTTGAATGCACCTACCATTTTAGCTCATATGCCTAACTTGCACCTCCGGAGCTCAATTCTTTCAAGTGCATCAAACCATCATATCGAGATCACAACTCCACTCCCTGAACCCATCATGTTAGTAGCTCCTTGAACCTATCATGTTAGTAGAAGTTACAACTTCTTAGAAAGTTTCTAGGTCTAACTTATACCCATATGAGCCCAAGAGTGTGTCCTCTATTCTATACAAATATATTAATTTTCAATACAAATTGCATGACATAATTTTGTTTAACCGCTTTGATTCTAATTTTTTCACTACAAAATATCATGTGGCACGATTTCTTCTCATATTAATAATGACTATTAATATATTTTAGTCTATTAAATTATGCATCAAGCTATTTAATAGAAATGTTACGAAACTTATGTATTAAGCTATTCACTAAATACTATGCTTTAATTTTTTTTTTTCAGTTTTTTAATTTTAATTTTTTTTGAATTATAATTAAACCTATTGCAATTACTATTATATATTCCAATCATAGTTCTTGATCTTCTCTCATGTGGTAAGCAATTTAAAAGCGTAAATAATAAGTATAGCAATAATCATTAATAATAGAAAATAGTTAATAATTTGAAAAATATCCTTAAACAATAAATACATCCCAATTGCTTAAGTGTTATGAAAGAGGAAAAAGGTAAAAACTTTTTTCAAAACTATAGAAGATGAAAAATTATGAATTATTAATTTTGTAGATTTATAACCATTAAATTTATAATTGTTCTATTACCATTAATTTTATTCTCATTACTTTTTTTGTCCATTATTAAACTAATTAATAATATCTTTAGAATTAGAAGTCTTTCATTCATTAAATATATTTAAAATAATTGCGGAAGATGAAATAAATTATTTTTATTATATTGTTTGACTGTTACTGAACCAATTAATGCTATCATTATATTATAATTCACTATAAGAAAATAGATATATTGTGGCGAAACTAACGGCCACAAATATATATAAATTCGCTACAAAATATTTTTAATTTGTGGCCAAAATAGCTTCGCCACAATGTCACCACAATAGGATCACTACAAAAAATATTATGGCCAAAAAAAAATTTCGTCACAAAATGTTCTATGAATTTATGGCGAAAGGATTCGTCACAAAACTTCTAACAATCGCCCCAATAAGTTACCATATGGCTACAAATAGTGATTAAAATACTAATAAAAAATCTAACGTTTTGTGTGAAAAATTATTTTTGGCCACAAAAGACATTATATAATTTATGACAACATTTAATAATAGTCACAAATAATATTCAACTTACTGTGACAAAATTTATTTGATGACCACACATAATGCCACACATTTTATGGCCAAATAAAATATTGGCCACTAAATGTATGGCCAAATATAGTGGCAAATTTAAATAGCCGGCCACAAATAATGTTGGAATTATTATGACAAATGTATTTGATGGCCACACATAATGCCACACATTTTAGGGCCAAATATAATATTGGCCACAAAATATGGTGTAAATATAATTATATATATTGTGGCTATTTGTTATTTGGCCACAGAAAGCTTATAGTACTAATTTAGATCCAAAAAATATATATTTACATATTATTACTGTACTATAAAAATTGAATACTACTCAATCAGGATTTAAACATAATATCAATTGCAATAATCAAGATATATTTAACAAAATATAGAAAGCGAATAGGAGTTCAACTGACATAATCAAAATAAGTTAATAGTTAATTATTTACAGAATCCATCATTTGTACTCAACCATATAAGTTTTCAATTTTATCCAAATCACATATGATGTTAATAACTCTTTAGAATAATTAAAGATAATAGAAATTCTAGGTTAAAAGTGAAATGAAGTTTTTGAGAAGATCCAAGTCGAAAATTTTGAGCTTCCAAGGTTTAGTCTTATAGAATAAAAAAAAATAATGATAAGAATTGTGCATATTGTCTATTTATTTTATTAAAAAAGTAAAATATATTGCTAATTTATAGCTATCTGAGACATACTTAAATTAAATATACTTTAAGCTAAAATATTTAATCTGGATTCATTCCACTCATTTTAATTCAAATTATATTAAGTAACTTACGTTTCCTGTCGATGTTGGTTGAATAGGCACAGACAATCCCATTTGTAAAAGTTGTTCCATCATACTATGCATCTGAGAATTCATCTCGGCACACATCTGTGCTTGTATTTCAGCAATTCGTGCCTCATCTTCTCTCTCCCTTTGGCTCATCCGCTCCTCCACCTCAACTTGAATTCGTGTTGCCATTTCATGTTCTATCTCTGCTCGTACTTGCGCACGAATCCTTTGTCCTATAGAACTGTCCATTTCTATAGGAATAGGACCTCGGCCCATACCACGAATGTATCGATGACCAAGTGCTAATGTATATGCTTGTTCCGTGGATAAAGTATTTTTTCCGTACTGTTTTAATTGATCATCATAAAGTTCTTTCATCCGATTATATGTATCTTCAGCATCATTATCAACCTAACTGCCATCTCTCTTCCTCCTCACCTTTTTCCACAGCCTCATATATTCATGCTTTTCCTCTTGCTCTATCATTTGCTCTGATGTTAAGTTCTTTATAGGATTTCTCTGTTAACGCACATAAATAATATTTTAGATAATAATTACACTTTAAAAATAAGAATAAAAAATTATCTACAATGTAAAATTAATAGGGTATTAGATAGAAAGAAGAAATTACGATATAATATATATTTCTAGCAATCGACATTGTACCCACACGCGGAACCATAGTTGCTTGCTTCTGTTTGCTTGATTTGCCGCACTAATACACTATTAATTTGAGAAAATAGTTAGTAAATCATATATATATAATAAAAAAAAAATTAAAAAAATTGAATCATAAAATTCTTTGTTACCTTAAACTTTCGATCGTTCCAATAGTTAATAAGTCAATTCCAATCCTTTTGATCAATGTCCTCTGGGCAATGCGCTCGCCTTTGTTCATCAGTCTTATACTTTTTGTAATGAAATTTGTACAAACGATAACGCCATGCATTAAAATGATCACGAAGTTGTTGCACAATAACACCAAGAACATGAACCTCATCCGGAAGGGCAAATTTTTTCTTTAAAATAGTAATATAAATACGAAAAGAATAAAAACAAATAAACAAATAATTAGAAAAATAGTAACTATAAAATATTTTACTTAAAACAGAGTAAAAATATAAAATTCTAATAAATACTTACATTAACAAGTTGAACCATCTTATCAATTGTATAAGTAGGGATTTTATTCAACTTTTCAACATTCAATGGAGCATGTTGTTTGACTATTTGAGATGTCTACGTGATGAATTGTTGAGCATTGTCACCAACTACTCGTCGTACTGATGGTTTGGTCGTCTCAGATGATTTTCTCATTTTGGCCCACTTTATACCCATAGTCTTTCCACATGTTCTCTTTCTATTAGAACATGAAGCTAACATAAAACAATAAAATTCGTTATTTTACAAAATAACAAATATGAACATTATATATTTTTTTAAAAAATAAATAATTTGAATGAAATTGAGAAGAATGTAAATCAGGTTTAGAAATAAACTATGCCGTAAGTAATTAGTAATACCAACACTACTCCTATTGAGTGCATTGTGTGAATCTGTTGATAGATGATCCGCTCGAGGTTGTGGAATATTAGATTCCATTCGTGGATGATGCTTTCCAGACTCTTCAATTGATGGTGTTGGATTGGCCTGTTGAGTTACAACTCTACTCCTACTATTTCCATGTCTTGATCTGCTCGTCATTGTATCTGTAAAAAAATTATTAAAAAAAATATCAATTGTATCATAAGAGAACTAAAAATATAAGTGAATTTTGTAGAGATAGAATTTTATTTTCATAGAACAAACTATAAAAAGGAGAACATTAAATAATCTTAGTATTCAAGACAACTTACATTAAACAATATCATACAAATTATTTGTGCAATCCTACTCATCTTCGTCAACTTCCATTTGTTCTTCACCTTCATCATCTCCCTCTACGTTTTCGTTAACTTCCATTTGTTCTTTATTGATAATAATGCTATCAACATTATTTCTCCTCAAAGAAGCAATGACATCATCACTACTAGCAATATATTCTGGTAATGAATTAGAAGTTATATTCCTTTCCATATCAACCTATTCGAAATCAAGTTCTTCATCATCAATCGACTCTTCATCGGTGATAGAAAAATTATGGAAGTTCCGAGGTGTTGTTTTGATAACCAACCGCCAATCAGAATTTTTATTATCTGCTACGTAATAAACTTGTTCCACTTGACATGCTAATACATAAGGCTCATTGACGGCCAAGTGTCGAGTAAAATTAATAAGGGTGATTCCATTGGCTTCCTTCTTAAAATCTCTACCCTCATTATAAGTGTCCCACCAATCATACTTAAAAATTATTATTTTATTTCTTCCGTCAAAATCCAATTCAATAATATCTTTTAAAACTTCATAATATTCTCTATTCTCCGATTGCTCATCACCTTTGATGACAACACCGCTACTTTGAGTTTGGCGTCTATTCTCACGCTTATGACACTACAACAAAAACGGTATATAGCGACAATTTTAAGTGACGGTACATGCCAAAAAAAGTGTTGTTGGCTAACTTACCAACACTTTTAAAAAATGTTGCTATATGTGGGGTCGCTAGGTAGATAGCGACAGTTTTTAAAAGTGTCGGTATAATCTAAAATGAGTGCTGCTAAATTACCGACACTTGTTTAAGCTTTTAGCAGCACATAAAAATGCTACAAAATTATAATCCAGCAACACTTTTTTTTTTTTATTTCAGTGACACTTAATAAATGTCCCATTTTTAAAAAATTATTCTATTTTTTCTTGATACGTAATACTATTTAAAATGTAATACTGTAGTACCCAAGAAATTCAAATTTAAATTTGAAGAATTCAAATGTAAATGCGAATGAGGAAATGCAAAAGTTAACCTAAGTGGTCATATACCGGTGTGCAAATTACACAATTTTCGGAGCACTATTTTCATCTTTCAGATCCGAGTTTGATCTCGAAAATCTAAAATCGCCAGTGTGATCGTCTCGTCGAATCGATTGAAAATGGTATAAACTGATTTTCGATCCGATGGTCGAATTGTCTAGAAATCAGCGAAGAAGCTGGTGGGGCCCACGACTTAAGTGAATAGTACCAATGAATAGTAACCTCTGATTTAATTCCCTCGCTGGCCAACGTCGGCCGATCGACTGTCTGGTGTCCGCACCTGACGATCCAGGTACTCGATTTAAATGGCGTCGTCGTTCTGAGCGCAGTGGCGCTGACAAAATTTATATTTGACGAGCCTAAAGTATCGTAAAGCGTGTCGAACTGTATAATCTACTGTATAAGATGGATTTTAGAAGTATCGAGGCTCGATTTCAGCGAAGCAAAATCGCTACCTAATAGGTTTCGTCGAGCCAGACGTCGTGGTGGTGTCCGTTTTTCAGTTTGACAATCCAATTGTCTTGAAAAGTGTGAAATATGAAAAAATTCGCAGTATTTTGCAAGAAGTCCTAATATTTTATGTACCAAATAACTAGAGAATTTATGGAGAGGGTCTTCTATACATATTTCTTGTACAGTGAAGGACTCATAATTAAATAGCAAGTGTAGAGGGTCTAGTTGGCATTTTGTGCAATATATGTATATAGCAACCTAGGGTTGCTTAAGAAACCCTAGCCGCACTCGTATGTGTAACTGCTGCACTCCCACGACCCCCACGACCCCCACGACCCCTCTGCTACCCCTCCTGTGCATCTGCGCTGCCGGCCGCCTCCCCTGGTCGTCGGAAAAACAAAAGGAAGCAAGGAGCATTCTTGATTTCGGTTTGTGGGAGAAGTGAAGCACCCAAGCCCCTAGACCTGTGCCCAGACCTCTCTGTGGTCATCTTCTATATCTAGAAGACAAGCCGAGGTGATCTTGTGCACTGCCGTGGCCGCGCGCCGCCAGAGCCACCACCTTCTTCTTCTTCAGATCCGGCCAGGTGAGATCTCCCACTGCGTGATTTTTATTACAACCTAGACTACGGCAGTGGCTTAGTTAAGCCCTGGGGATGCGATCATACCAGCACTAAAGCATCGGATCCCACCAGAACTCCGCAGTTAAGTGTGCTTGTGCGAAAGTAGTACTATGATGGGTGACCCCCTGGGTGACTGTTTTTCAGGCCAGTCGGGTGCTGGAAGATTGAGACGATCCAGTGAGCTGTCGCGATAGAGTTCCCCCTGCTTTTGGTCATAGTGGCCAGCATTCAGCATTTTCTGTTTTTAGTTGTCGATTGATTATTAGAGATTGTGATTTAATGGATTATGTGATGGAGTTGTGCATGTATTTAGTTGTAGAGATTTGTGTTTTGATTTAGCTGTCGATATTGTCGCTCTCTGATTGTATCACTGTATCTACCTAGCCGGCCATGTATAGGGAAGACTCTGTCCGTGTGGACAGAGGATTTTCTATACATATGGCGGTCTGCTCACATCCTGAGTTTAAAGTTTGAACTCTAATATGCTCCGCCCAAGCCGTACGCCGCACCCGATGGCTCAACCTCCGAAAAAAAAATGATGGGAATGTTCTGTAGAATCCCTAGATCATCTCCGCCAAGTTTGGTTGTGTTTGGTTCAGCCGATAAGTCGCAGTTCAAAACCCTAGTTTTGGGTTATCCCGGTTTCGCCCGAGCTTGTGCCGCCTCCGCCGCCGGCCACCGCACCAGAAAGTGTCCTGGCATCGAGGGCAAGCCGTCTGTGGTCTTGCATGGCACTAGATGTAGTCGCATGGCAAACCGTCATTAGAGCACCGAGCTTAGTGACTTGAGGTCGGGCTCCGGCCACCCGCCGCTTCACGGTGCCGGAGCTGGTGCTGGTTGCACCTAGGGCACTCCATTCAAGCTCCCTATGCTGTTGCTTGCCTTAGCTCTGCCCATAACACAAGTTCTGTTAATTTGTACAAACAGAGCTCTAGGTGTTTGTAAAAATGTCCAAGTGACCCCAACTTCTGTTCTGGCAGCTTGTCGATCACCCAATGGTGAGCCCTCGACTCCTGCAAGCCTCCTGAGCTTGATGCTCACTCTACTTCAGCAAATGACTGAGTAGTTGGAAAGATCTAGCAAACCGAGCTCTATAAGCTTAGGTTTTGAGCCATGTTGCTCCGGCGATGTTTCCGATTTCCCCGCGGCACCTATTTGGTGAGCCTCTGAGTCCTTTCGACCTACTGAGCATGATGCTCACCCTAAATTTGGGTTTGGTCAAGTGTAAGTATAAAAAGTAGCAATTTGAGCTTATTTGCATAGTGTTTGTTGACCCGAAGTTGTCCTCGGTTTTCGTGCTGCTCCCAAATGGTGAGCACGGCGTTCAGTGCGTCGAGTCCCACCTACTGGTGGCTTTGGTTCAGTTTAAATGCATTCAGAAATGAAATGCAAGTGAAAAATATGTTAAAAAGCATGTAATTATGCAATTTTGTTAAACCCTAGGGGTCTAAATGCAATTGTGACTTGCTTGGCTGTTTTGGGCTGTGTGCCCATGATATCTAAACCCTTTGTTGGAGATCCAACGGCTTTCGTTGAGCGGGAATTGGATTCCGAACCGTAAATCGGCAAAATCGTCGATTTATCGACGATTCGGCGTTAATCGCGCAATTCGAGAAATTGCGGTGATTAGTTTGTGATTCCGGATGTCCCTAGCTATTTCCGGCGCTGTTTCGGAGAGCCCAGTGATTTTAGTTTCTCGTTTGCAGCTTCCGAAGCCAAAATGGGCTTCCCGGAAGTGTTTCAGTGGTTATGGCACTGCCGGTGCACAGGATTACCCAGAGTCTGGTGTTAGGGCCTAAATGTCTTAAGTTAGACAATCTTGGGTAGCACGTGAAGTTTCACAAGTTTTGGTTACTGTATAGCATAGATTGGGTCATTGTGGATCTATCGGCAGATTTTCAAAAATTCCGGAAGATCCCGGGGCTTCAGCGAAGTTCCCTGTTTAGCTTGTCTGCACTCAGTTAGTCAGTGGGTTGGGTATGTGTGAGAGTCTTTTTTTTTGACCTGTGCGAATGATTCAGGTCCCAGCAGTCAGCCGCCAGCTTGTGAGCCATCCAGCGGTCACTGCAACCGTCTACCTTGAGGTGGGTTTATCTTCGGTCCGGACTTTATCAGGTCAGTCCTATGGGGTGCCATGGTAGGTCGGACCCCTGTTTTTGGTGTAGCCCTGAACCTATGCTTGAGCCTTTCTATTTGCTTTCATTCCAGCATTCTTTATGTATAGCTATGTAACATCGATCTTGCAGTTCAGTTCCCGATATGATTTCAGGTTCAGCATTTAGTATATATATATATACAGCTTGACATATGCCATGTTTGTTTGGTCATTAGCCTAGTTATATTAGCATTTCCTGTTCTATGTTGCATGATAGAATAGGAGTTCAGTTCTGTTCAGTGATACAGTTTCAGCATACAGATTCAGTTATACAGCACCAGTGAGATTACAGCTTCAGCATCCCGACAGGGATTTTTCCGACTTGTAGCCGACAGTTCGGTCTTTTGACTGCGAGCTTGAGCATCAGCATTATGATCGCCAGAGCACTAGCTGTCATTTCACGATCGTAGTGGGCCTGATACCCCACAGTGCGTTCTTTACCGGTAGAGTGGTCGATAGTGGCGACCCGTGAGCCCAGGTTGCACATGGTGGACGAGAGTGGTGACACATGTGGGCCTGAGTGCACCGATGGTGCCAAGTTATATGTCAGCCGAACGTGCTAGCTATGGCATTAGCTTGAGGTCCTTGTGACCGACAGTGGCATGAGATTGGGTATTTATAGTTATTATTATTCAGCACTTTCAGTTTACAGCATTGTTATATACCAGCTTTGGTTATAGCATGATCGGTTCAGTATATCAGATTTGCCAATTTCAACATGACCACTTACAGTCATGAGTACCCTGCTTCCTTTCCACGATTATCAGCATTCCCTGTTTACAGCATTGATATTATTGATTATCATACTAGCTCTGCTCTATAGCATGATTAGCTCATGTTTGTCTGATTTTCTAGTTACAGCATGATTAGCGTGATATATGAGTACCCCTGCTTCTATTTCAGCATGCTTATTGTTCAGCATTCAGTTATTCAGCTTTCAGTTATATCCTGCTTTTGTTATCCGCTTATCATTGTCTCCGGTAGGTACAACTTGCTATTTCTCGGCCCGTCGTGTCCACTGGGATACATGTAGAGTGTATCTCACACCCCCTGGGTGACTGTTTTTCATGTCAGTCGGGTGCTGGGAGATTGGGACGATCCAGTGAGCTGTCGCGATAGAGTTGTCCCTACTTTTGGTCATAGTGGCCAGCATTTAGCATTTTCAGTTTTTAGTTGTCGATTGATTATTAGAGATTGTGATTTAATGGATTATGTGATGGAGTTGTGGATGTATTTAATTATAGAGATTTGTGTTTTGATTTAGCTGTTGATATTGTCGCTCTCTAATTGTATCACTGTATCTACCTAGCTGAGCATGTATAGGGGAGACTCTGTCCGTGTGGACAGAGAATTTCCTATACATGTGGCGGTCTGCTCATCTCCTGAGTTTAAAGTTTGAACTCTGATTTAAAAAAAATAAAAATTCTACCGCTGTTTTGAAATTCGGAGCGTGACAGATTATCCCCGTCCAGTTTCGGCTTATTTGGACTTGGGATCGACGCGCGCATTCAGGTGGGTTGCTTTCGTCTCCAAAACCGATGAACAGTTCTCTAATTCTATATGTGTTAGTGAGCATGCACAATGTGAGCTGTGATAGGAAGCATGTTTGTGTGAGATAATCTTTTCTGGTGTTGTTATTATATCATGTTGATTGACGTTTTCTATTTGTGTTAAATTAAATGCTATTATTGGAACTTGACCTAGCACCCTGTCATATGTTGCATGTTCAACCAGACTAGTAGAAAACTCCAACTTGGGCTAGTTTATTTATGCTTTAGACACTCTCACATATTTATTCTTTTCACCTGGACTTAGAGTGTTCCTCGGCCGGGTAGTGGGCCGAGTGGTCGGGTTGTCGTGGGATGCATGTTACACTCGTGTCTAGGGGCCGAGTGGAGTTTGGTAGCTGTGTTTAGATCAGTACTAGTCTTGGGAGCCGTCTGAGTCAACGGTGCGTCCCGACTGTCGAGGATTTCCAGCCAGTGATTGAGAGATGTGATGTTGGTTACTGTCGATCTTGTTGATCGTGGATTTGGATTATAGTTTGCATGAGCCATTTTGAGCTCGATAGATATGCGCGGATACTTTTCTCGGTGGGGTCGCGCCCCTCGAGTGCCGCTCCTGAGCTAGGCCTGTTACTTTGCTATCACGACTTGTCGACGCAGTCCTTCTGGCTAGGCCCATTTTGGGCAGTCACGGACGCCCTACGTAAGTCCAGTCCTCCGTGGATGTAATGGCAGTAGGTAGGCGCAGGTTTCACTGGACCCTATGTGGTAGTCGGTGTAGATTGGGTGATTGTTTTATTGAGAGTTAGTAGATGCATCATGTTCCATCTGTATCACCCCCTCTTGAGTATTTAGATAGAGGCATAGTAGCTGTAGAGTTATTTCCAGCCTTTTCTTTTCAGCACTGCTTTTGTTATTTTTTTATGCCTCTAGTAGACTTAGCGGGCAGACCGTCGGGCTTGGTGGCGGTACCCACTGAGAACTACATGTCGATGTAGTTCTCACACCCATGGTTGGTGACTTTTTCCAGGGACCTCTCCTCCAGTTCCTGCCGCTCCTGTTGCTGATCCATCTGACCGAGGTAAGGGAATCGCGAGTTAGATCCCTACCCATCTCCAGTGTAGAGAGTAGACGTACCCCTTTTTGGTGATGTACTAGTATTGTCAGGGGTTTGGAGATTTCCTGTACTTTTTATTTTGAGAGTTTTATTTTTGGAGAGACTTATGTATTGTGAGGTTCTAGCATGTATTATTTGGAGTTGTATGTATTTATTTCAGTAGTTTACTTTTTCGCTCTGATATATGTATAGTGGTTAGTATAATCTTTTGCAGGTTAGTCGTTTCGTCTATACGGGGCTTCCCGTATGGGTGGCGGATCTGTTGGCGGGCCTGGATCGCAGTTTCGACGCCGGGGCGTGACAAATTAGAGTGGTATCCCTCAAAATCTGCTCTCTGATCTCGGTGTCCACTAGCACACACGCTCGGTCCCTGTACCTCAGTACTCCCGAAGCATCCACTATAAAATCTCCTGTCTGATCACTAGAATCTGATCTCTGATCCTCATCAACTGGGGGTCCTCACTCTGGCTCTCCCTGATCCTGTCCAACAGAGTAGGCTGCACGACTATAGAGGATAGTCTAGCGGAGACCCCTGAGGACACGATCTCAAGCTTGAGTCGCCTCATCTCCTCAAGTAATGGCACTTGGTCTGTGATCATCATGGACAAGCTCTGCACTGCTCTCCGGCTCAATGTATGTGATGACCTGGATCTTCGCAGAGCTGTTGTAGAGTGATGGGTGACTTCTGGGGGCCTGTACTGTGTGTTGGAGGTGTTAGTGCACCAATTGGACACAAGTGGCGGACTTCGGGATTAAATGGATCACGTGGGTGATCGATTGACTCCGTCGGATTTTTAGAAGTGGTTTCGCGCGAAACGGATATTAAAATTGAGCTCAGCGCGACGTTTGGACCAAAGAACACCTTTCCGGATGCCTTCGACAATTTTTGGAGTAGGAATTTGGCAAATCGGACACCGGATTTGGACTCAGCGCGCGAAAACGGTGAAAATGGACTACTTACATATATTTTTCGGAGCCCGGATGCCAAAACACGGATTTCGAGGCATTTGGGCACTGTTCCGGCCGGCGGGCAGCGCCGGCGGCGGCGCGGCCGCGGGCAGCGCGGCGGGCAGAGGCGCGAGCCGCCCGGTGCACGGGCCGAGCGTGCACAGGGGCGGGGGGGGGGGGGGGGGGGGGGGGGCACGTGGAGCCTTCCGGTTGGACGGCGCAGAGGGCGCGGTCCACGGGGGGGGCTCGGCCGGGTGCGTGGACCGGGGTGCGCCACATGGCGGCCCCGAGTTGGACGGCGCAGGTGCGCGTGGTGCACCCACGGGCGCGCGGCTGCGGCCGTACGCTCACGCGGGCGCAGACGCGCGAGCGGGACGCTGACCGCGCCGGCGGGGGTGTCGGGTGGGGCGGCGCCGCGCCACGTGGCACCGCGCAGTGGCTGGCGCCACCCACCACGCTGACCTAGCGGGGGGACGCGTGGCGCTTCCCCGCGGGGCTTGCACGGCTGCCGCCTGTTCGGTGGACACGTGGCAGGCCCCGAGGCGGGTCGGACGGCGGCGAGGCGGGTCGGACGGATCCCGTGCGCGGGCGGGCTGGGCCGGGCCGCACTGTGCCCGCCCGAATCGGGCCGAACCGGGCCGGGCGCCCGAATCTGGGGACAAACCCGGAATTTCCGGATTTGTTCCCCTCAGCCTATAAAAGGGACCCGAGCCTGTGTTTTTGAGACTTTTCTCCCTCTTCCAGGCCTCCCCACCCCGAGCTCCCTTCTACACTTTTTTTTTCTACTTCGAGTGCTGCATCTACTGGAGGAGTTCTAGGATTTTTGGTGGCACGCATCCCGAGGTTTCGGATTTTACGGCGCGGCGCGACGTTTCATCTCCGGTGATCTTCTTCGTCGCAGTGCTGTGTGAGGACTCCCCTGGCCCACCCCAACCTCCGATTTCGACGATTCTTGCGCAGGAATACTCCCGAGAGGTAGGGCTTCATCTTTCGTGCTGATCGCGCACCCCCGTTTTGGGTTTTTGGCATGGTTCCCGAGGCGCCTTTGTGACCCCTTTTTCTGTGTGATTTTTGGGACAGCACTTGAGTATTTTGTGGATATCTTTGCGTACAAGCATCGGATTGAGGCATGCTAAGAGGCGTTTTTCATCTACACATCGCAAGGAACGTCCCTGTATTTTTCTTGGATTTTTCTGAATTTCCTGAAAGTGAGAAATCCCTTTTTTCCAGAGTTAAGTGCTATAATTTTTTTTGGGGGATTCTTTGAAATGGTTACCTTGTCGAATTTATATCTTGACGTACAGAACTCGGATTTGAACGTGCAGGTACTCGTTTCGACGGGCTCGTCGCGAAGATCGCGACGGTATTTTTTTGGGAATTTTCTGTGCAAAGCTCGCAGGTGAAAATGGCACAACTTTGGACTGTTAATATTGGGACAGCGTGTTCTTGAGTTTAATTGTATGTTTTGGGGTAATTGTTGTGCAGTGCTTGTGGCGGTTGGCTTGTTTGGGTGAGAGTACTATTTGGACTTGGAATTAGCGATCGAGGTGGGTGGTTGTTGCATACCTCTACTTTTGACTTGCTCACTAAGTTTATTAGAGAAGCCCTCTATTGGACATATTGATCGATTACCATGCATGCTTAAATGATATCAATGTGAGCCTATCATTTGAGATTAATTCTGTGGACATAGCATGTTGGGAATATTATCGGGATAATAGTGTTGTTGGAACATGATTATTGAAATATTTTGTTAGTGATAATTAACATGCCATGTTAGCACATAGATTTGATGAAAGTTGGTTAAATGGATTAATTATTGGGATATGATGACATATCTATGTGCGGGTACCACTTTGGTGATTTATGACGGATCAGGGATTATATACATGTGTAGTTAGCTGATGTTTTTAGCATGATGGTTATATCTATGCGGATTGATTATTCGATACACATGTGGAACTGTTATTTGATTCACTTTCTTTCATCTTGTCTGAGGATATTTGCATGCTTGTATGGACATGTAGATAGGCCACTATTTATTGCTACACTATCATATTGGAATTTGACTTAGGAGAAACCATGATTGTTTTCTTTCTCCTTCTCATTTAGACTGTTGAGTCTTGTTGCTCGGGTTTGAGCAGGGGTACGGGATAGTGTAGCCGGGACCTTGGGGTCGGGGACAGTTGGTATTTTGATTATGGGTTGTGGGTTATTGCGGCAACCGCGGACAGTAGGCGGTTGACCGAATATTGATTATTTTACCCGATTGTGGATTGTGGGTTATTGTGGTAACCGCGAATATTGGGCGGTTGACCGGGTGTCGGTTGTTGGGCTTGATTGTTGATTGTGGGGTGTCGCGGCGACCCCAGACATTGGGCGGTTGACCGGATGTTTACTTATGCATCAGATTGGGCATCAGATTTCTCTAGTGGAGGGTGTTTCCCACTTATTGAGTACTCTTGCATCTGATTGAGGACCGGGGTTTTCTTTTAGTGGATGGTTTTTCCACTTATATCAGTGTCATGATCCAGTCCTGCTGACTTATTCTACTGTGATACTTATTACTCAGGCATTTTACTCGTGTGGGTCGCTCCCCTCGAGTGCCACTCCGGAGTGTGCGATATACAGGCTTCGAGTCCTCGAGACTCCCATCCCCTATCGGTGTTATGCATAGGCTGGCATACCCGATTTGGCAGGCATAGCAGGCAGTACCAGTACTTACTGGTGTATAGATTGGGTCTAGACAGGCAGGCATTTATATTCTGATGCATACATTTAGCTATTCTTTTAGCTTGGCTTATTAGAGGCATAGTAGTGGTAGTTTCCTTTCTTCAGCAGTCATCATTGCTTACCACACTTATTTTCTTTTTGCCTCTGGTAGACCTAGTGGGTGTGTCAGAGTTTGAGGTTTTACCCACTAGGGGAGGCTACTGGTTCACTAGTAGTTCTCATCCCCATTCTTCTTTTTCTTTTCTTCTCCTTTATTTTGCAGAGCCATCTGCGGGTGCTACCGGACATACCGCGGCGGGTCGAGGAGAGAGGACGGCAGAGTAGCTAGACAGTGGGCCTGACAGTGAGTAGCTAGACTTGTACCTCTTATGTATCTTATCTCAGAAGGTAGTACTTTTACTTTTGGGGTCTGGCTTTAGCCAGCTGGTTGTATATTCGGGGTGAGCTGGGAGTGAGACTTGTACTTTATTTTACAGTCATTTTGTATTTTTACTTCCTATTCAGGCTGAGATGTAGTATTTACAGTTTAGCTTTGTTTTATTGCTCTATTATTGTATCTGATTTATTTGAGCAGGTTACCGGCGCTTCGTGTATGCGGAAAATTCTGTGTGCACGGCGAATCTGTAGACAAGCCCGAGTTCTGGTTTACACTCGGGGCGTGACAATGTATCTGCTACCACATTAGCCTTGCCAGGGTGGTAAAGAATGTCCACATCATAATCCTGTAATAGCTCCAACCATCTGCGCTACCTCAGATTCAGCTCTTTCTGCATAAACAGGTACTTTAGGCTCTTGTGGTCAGTATAAATATCACAGTGCTCCCCATACAAGTAGTGACGCCAAAACTTCAGTGCAAATACCACTGTAACAAGCTCTAAATCATGAGTAGGGTAATTCTTCTCATAATCCTTAAGCTGTTGGGACGCATAAGCAATTATCCTACCCTCCTGCATCAACACACATCCAAGTCCACAGTGCGATGCATCACTGTAAATCACATATCCTTTCCCCATAATAGGAAGGGAAAGGATAGGAGCTGACATCAATACACTTTTCAGTTCCTCGAAGCTCCTCTGGCAATCCTCACTCCAGACGAACATAATTCCTTTACGAGTCAATCAAGTGAGGGGTGTAGAGAGTTTCACAAAGCCCTCCACAAACCGACGATAATATCCAGCTAAGTCCATAAAGCTGTGCACCTCAGTCACTTTCACGTCCCATGGTCGAAACTGTGACCCAGGCTCGCCAACAGATCCGCCACCCATACGGGATTCCCCGCATAGGCGAAGCGTCCAACCTGCAAAAGGTATCATCTAACAACTAAACAGATATCAGAGCTGAAAAAAATTGCTGTAATAAAAATCTAAACCACTGTACAACTGAAAAATAAGATACAATATCCATCTCCCATAATAATAATACAAATAATCTGGTACACTGAACAAAATACAAGTAAAATCCTCCTATACAACATCTATGAATCCAAAAAGGGAGATAAACTAAAATCATAAAATACAACAGTGTACAGTAAAACCCACAATCCGGGTGTTAAGGATTTTATTTTGGCGTATTTCGTGAAGTGGTTAAGTCTTGAAGATTGAAGTTGAAGAATCGTGGATCACATACATCAATCTCAAGTGGAAAGAATTCAAAAGGATCAGGTATGCTTAACTAAATAATTTTGGTGATCCGAATACTTTCTTATAGTGTAGAAACACTTGGATGAATTTTTAATTGCATAAAAATTAAAAACTGGTCATGTAATATGTTCAGGATCCGGATCAGGGCATTCCAGTTCGGACCTCGAACATAGTTTAGTTCATGCGGAATTTCAGTCCGGACCTCCCCTGTTGCAGTCCGGACCCCGAACATGGATTCTGCAGAAATCGCATGAACAGTCCGGACTGCCCACATTTCAATCCGGACCCCGAACATGTTTTTCCAGAAAAGTTCTGTTTAATGACGATAGTCCGGACCCAACTTATTCCAGTCCGGACCGTCGACCCGAAAAATTCCAGATAAGGTAGTTTTTTATTCTTATCTTCTTCCAAAGGTTTCTAGCCTATAAATAAACCATAATTTCATCTTTTAGGGTGATGATTTTAGAATCGAAAAATTAACGGAGATAACCGAAAAAAACTTAGAAAAATCCACATATAGAGAAGAAAGGAAATAACTAGATCTATTTTATGTTTCTTCATCTATATTAATTAATTTGATTCTAGGGTTTCAAAACTCAGATTTCTTGTAGAATCAAATTAATAAATACTTAGATGGTATTTCCGATTTATCTTTGATCTAAGTATTCGGAGGATTTTCACCACCAACAAACAACGATTTTGCTAAAAATCGGCGCGTGGATTCGCGTGGCCTTGTGGACTCAAGGTGCTACCGTTTCGTGGATTTGAAGCGAGGTGCGTTCGTGGATTCGAGACGTACTACTTGGTGGAGACCGTGGATTCGGTTGGACGCCGTGGATTCGGCGTTGGATGCAAATCATGGATTCGAGGCGCGTTGCGGAGCGAGTGCAGAAGATCAACTAGGAGCGTATGGTAAAAAGTTGAGTCGTGTGAGTATGTTATATCACCTTTGTACGTGTTTAATCTTAGTGGATTTCACCGTGTGATCGGTCCCGTGGTTTTTTACTCCTGGATTGGAGTTTTTCACGTAAAATCTCTGCGTGTTATTTATTTTTCCGCATTGGATTCTTGTTATGAAAAGATTTTAGTGTGTTTATTGTTTACACCTATTCACCCCCCCTCTAGGTGGTTTTTTCCCTATTCAGATCCATATTTAACATAACCCACACCAGGTTGGTACATCTATCTCATTGTAAAAAACAACACTGGTAGGGATCTATCTCGCGACCTTCTCACCTCGATCCGTCGATCCAACTAAAGCCGGGACGGAAGGGAAGCCTCTGCAAAACTGTCACCGACAGAGGGTGTGAAAACTACATCCTATAGTAGTTCTCAGTGGGTACCGTTCCTAAGACCAACGGTCTGCCCACTAAGTCTACTAGAGGCATAAGATAACAGAAAAAATGTAAATAAGAATAAAATAGCTGAAAAGGAAACTACAGCTATCATGGCTCTATCTACAATACTCATTGGGTGAAAGAGACGATGATATGCAACCACTGTAATCCGAGGTGCCCAAAACGACCCAATCGTAAAGACTACCAAAAGGGGCCAGTCAAGCCTGTGCTCACCTACAACCATCGTCACTCATTGGGCAGGAATTACGTAGGGTGTCCCAATAGACTTTCGTGTGCTCACCTACCACCATTGTCCTATCTGGACTGGTCTCGTAGGGTGCTCAAATGAACCGTAACAACCATCGTGCGAAAACCGCCTCAACAGGCCAAACCATCGCATCCGGAGCGGCAACTCAAGGGGAGCGACCCCACTGAGGAAAAACAGCATGGAACCAAGTATCACAACTGTAGCACATGCAGGCTATGATCCGAATCCACGATCGAACAGATCGTAAAACTCACGAACCTAGAACAACTAACCCCACCGGCCAAAACACTCATCGGCCCAACATCAAAACCCAATCGACTAACAACAACGGCCGGAACACTCATCGACCCAACACCGAACCCAAACAACTAACAACACCGGCCGGAAATACCCCACGGCCCAACACCGAACCCAACCGACTAACAACGCCGGGACCGAGAATTTCGGAGGACTGACGCCTACAACCCCAATCAAATAAGAACAGGTTCGAGGCACATCCCCCCCGTAGCTCTCGACCCGAAAGAAGGCAGCCCTTTAAAACCCAAATCATCCCGACCCTCGTCGGGGTGGGGAGGTTTGTATAAAAAAGATGACATTTATATCTGAAAGTCATTTTCTCTCAACAACTCTCTAGGTGATGACAAAAGTAACTTCCTTTTTAGAAAACAACTTTGGTTGAAGGAAACCCAATTTTAGTAAAGTTTAGTTCCTAAGAAAAACAGTTGAAAACAATATTATTTTTCCAACTCTCGAAGGACTAGTGCCTTTGCCCTAATCAAATGAGAACGGGCTCCGGCACCCCTCGAAACTTGAGAAGAAACATTAGTTTACTAAAATCATATGTGTCTAAAATTATATCTAGGTTCAAGGTCCTGCTATCAGAAGATCAACACTGCCACAACTCAATGGCCACGACTAATCAGAGGAAAACCCAACAACCCAGGATCACCGTCATCCTAAACGGCTCCCGACACTCGCACCCAACTAACCTCAACCACCAGACTCCGCTCGGCCGCCCGGCACGAGTGCAATATGCATCATGTACTGTCCCGACCACTCGGCGCACTACCCGGGCGAGGAGAAAACTCTGAGTCCAAGGAAAAAATAAACATATAGTGTGTAGGAAGACTAAAGCATAAAAGAACCTAGCCCAAGTGAGGATTTTCTACTAGTCTGGTTAAACATGCAGCATATGACGGGGTGCTAGGTCAAGTTCCACAGTTTAAAAGTCATCATGATCGATGCATAAGTCTCTAACCACAACAAGCATATCTCACAACCAACATAAGTCATTGGTTAAACATGGATATTCTCAATCAAGATACGGTATACAATCTTATCATACTTGCTTCCAATCAACAAGGAGTATAACTCTAATCATACATGCCCTCAAATAACCGGAAGTATAACTCTAGCATGTATATAACTCAATCACATAATATGAATCGTCTCGACATGTAGCTCTCAAGCACATAGTATGGATCATTTCTACATGTAACTCTCAATCATATAGCATGGATCACTTCAACATATAAGCTCTCATTTACATGGCATGGTTCATCGCACATATAGTGTTCATTCACATAGTATGGTTTATCTCTACCCTTAGTTTCCATTCACATAACATAGTACATCTCACATACAAGGTTCATTCACATTAGATGAACATTAACACATGCAAGTTCTTAAATTCATTAAACATGTACAACACTCAAGTAAGCATCAATCAACATAACTTAGAACATTCCTTGTGGTGTCCCGATTTTTCCGTACGACCTGTCTAGGTGGTCGGCGGTGAGAAAACACCTATTATTGGTGTATTGAGCCCGTTGTGCGTCAAACGGATGCCAAAAACGGACTCAGTGCGCGAAAACGTTGAAGATCGGCTATTTTCGGGCTAAACGGGACAAATGGGCCGATTTCTCGGGTGGGCTGGTCCACGGCCCACTTGGCGTGCACCGGGAGCAGCCAATGAAGGGTGCTGCCACGTGGCGCGCGCCGATTGGCGGGTCAACGCATGCGCAACAGCGCGGGAACCGCACCGGGCGCGGCGCACGGTGGACCGCGCCCGGCCACGTGGCGCCCACTCATTGGCGGGCGCAGTGACCCGGGCGGCCCGCCGTGAACCACGACCCACCGTCCCCGCAGTTTACCGCGCGGCCACGCGGCGCGACGCGATTAGCGGGCGCGCGTACGCCAGGGGCACGTGGCGGCCCGTGGGTGTTTCGGGCGCCTTTTTGTGGGCCAGGCCGGGGTGGTTTCGGGCACTGTAGCAGCCCGAAACCCTCGGGCGCCCGGAAAATTGGGCCCAAAAGCCTATTTCTTGATTTTTTGAGGCTTTTTGTGAGAGGGCCTATAAATAGGCCTCTTCCTCTTCAGTTTTGGGCTTTTTCCCGAGCTCAAAACCTCTTGAGCCCTCAAGCAACCTTGTTGATCATCTTGTTCTGCATCTTGTTAAGGAGGTGTTGCTATGATGATCAGGGTTGTTTTATTGCTCCCCAAATATGTTAAATTAATGTTATCATTGGAACTTGACCTAGCACCCCGTCATATGTTGCATGTCAACCAGATTTGTAGAAAACTCCAACTTATGTTAGTTTATTTATGCTTTAGACACTCCCACACTTATATTCATTCTTTCACCTGGACTTAGAGTTTCCTCGCCCGGGAAGTGGGCCGAGTAGTCGGGTTGTTGTGGGATGCATGTTACACTCGCGCCTGGGGGCCGAGTGGAGTCTGGTAGCTGTGTTTAGATCAGTATTTTATTCTGGGAGCCGACTGAGTTGACGGTGGTCCCGGTTGTGTGGTTTTCCAGCCTGTGAGTGAGAGTTGGTATTGTTGGTTACTGTCGATCTTGTTGATCGTGGATTTGAACTATAGCCTGCATGAGCCGCATTTGAGCTCGACAGAGATGCGCGGATACTTTCCTCGGTGGGGTCGCACCCCTCTAGTGCCACTCCGGAGTTGGGCCTGTTACTTGCTATCGACACTTGTCGACGCAGTCACTTTGGCTGGGCAAGTTTTGGCAGTCACGGACGCCTTACGTAAGTCCGGTCCTCCTTGGATGTAACGGCAGTAGGTAGGCGCAGGTTTGACCGGACCCAATGTGGCAGTCAGTGTAGATTGGGTGATTGTATTTGAGAGATAGTAGATGCATCATGTTTCCATATGTTCAACTCCTTGAGCATTTAGATAGAGACATAGTAGCTGTAGAGTTATTTTCCGGCCTTTACTTTCAGTACTGCATTTGTTACTTTATGCCTCTAGTAGACTTAGTGGGCAGACCGTCGGGCTTGTTGGCGGTACCCACTGAGAACTACTGTGGGATGTAGTTCTCACACCCGCCGTGGTGATTTTTCCCCAGGGACCTCTACTCCAGCTCCTGCTGCTCTAGTTGCTGATCCTGCGGATCGAGGTAAGGGAGTCGCGAGCTAGATCCCTACCAGTCTTCTTCTAGTGAGAATAGATATACCATTTTTGGTGATGTTCTAGTACTGTCAGTGTTTTTTGGATGTATCTTGTACATTTTACATTTTGAGAGTTTTAGTTTGGAGTGACTTATGTATTGTGAGGACCTGGCATGTACTATTTGAGGAGTTGTATATATTTATTTCAGTAGTTTACTTTTCAGCTCTGATATCTGTATTGTGTAGTTTATCTTTTGCAGGTTAGTCGCTTCGTCTATACGGAGCTTCCCGCATGGTCGGCGGATATGTTGGCGAGCCCGGGTCGTAGTTTCAACGCCGGGGCGTGATAGATTAGAGTGGTATCAGAGCCTAGGATGTAGGTCATTGTGGACTTAGAAATCCGAGACTTGTGGTTGGACCCTAGGATGACTCACGTGAGAGCCGTGATTTTTAGCGAGAGTCCTGATTGAGTTTCTTAACTCTCCCAAGGATGGGATGAGTGATTGACATGTCTTCTCTCGTTAAGCGGCTATGTTGGTTGCAGACAACATAGTGCTAGAGGAAGGGGGACATGCCTTTGACTTTCGCTAGATTGGGTCGAGTGTTGTTTTGGTTTTGATTGCTTTCTTTTGTCTCAGGAGAGCGATGCCTCCGCGGTGCAGGATGCTGACGCGTTCGCAGCCTTCTTCCTCTAAGCCCGAGCAGGAGGAGTCGGGACAGGGACAGCAAAGTGAGGTATAGGAGCTTAGGGCTCAGATGGCCATGATGTCGGAGGCTGTTCGACGTCAGGAGGAGGCTTCCCGGCGCCAGGAGGAGGCCATGGACCGGATGATGCATATGTTTGAGCAGAGGGCGCAGCCTGTTGTAGCACCCCCTGAGACTTCCCCTGCACCTTCTTCGCCGATTGTGGCACCCACTGTTGTACCGACGGCACCGACAGTCCCTATTGAGCTGGTTACTAGCAAGCAGCCGTTTGGGTCGGTGAGATAGTTGATCCCTGCAGAGCAGCGAGAGGTGGTAGATTGTTTGATGAGATTCCGCCAGTTTGACCCGCCTCGTTTCTTGGGGCAGAGTTTGGAGCCGTGGGAGACGGAGTCATGGATCACGGAGATGGAGCGACATTTTGAGAGTTTGTTTATCGAGGAGCGGTTTCAGGTTCTGCTGGCGACGAACTTCTTGGAGCACAACGTCGAGGCCTGGTGGTGGCGTGTTCGACCTGATGGTCCGCCTGGGACTCAGTTTCTTACCTGGGCGGAGTTCCGCAATTTACTTCTTGGAGCCTTCTTCCCGGAGAGTGTTAGGCAGAGGTTGGAGGAGGAGTTGAAGAATCTCCGACAGGGAGATCGTCCCGTGCAGGCGTACATCGCAGACTTCAATCAATTGTTGGCCAGTGTACCACACGCGGCCTGGGACGAGGCGCATCGGATCTACATGTTCGAGCGAGGTTTGTGTCGAGATATTTATCGGTTCATCCGTTCGCGCAGACTGCAGACATTGGATGCCTCGATGGAGCAGGCACTTTACGTAGAGCGCGGGGAGGCGGTGATGGACGAGGTAGCTACAGCTCCCGCAGTGATTCCGAGGGCGAAGCGCCCAGCACCGGTTGATGAGGGACAGACGAGTCCACAGGGACCTCCGAGACCTCCACGATTCCCTCCTCAGGGTCGTGGGTTTCAGGGGCGGCAGAGGTCAGGTGCACCCCGTCACTCTCAGCAGTAGTCTCAGCAGCAGCAGCGCCGACCGCCTCGGCCGCAGCAGTCTCAGCAGCAGTAGCAGTCCCAGCGGCAGCCGCGCCAGGACAAATGTGTTATTTGTGGAGGACCGCACCCATCGATCCAGTGTACTCAGAGGCAGGGTCGTTGTTTCCGTTGCGGACAGACGGGTCACTTTCAGGCGGCGTGCCCCAGAGCAGGCTTCCCAGCACCCTCGACAGCATTAGCACCCTCCATTCCTCTACAGACGGCTGGAACTTCTGCGACCTATGGTAGGCCTGATCGTGCTTCTTCTTTGCGACAGCCAGAGCGACGACCACCAACGCCAAGCGGGCGAGTTTACGCCGCACAGGTTGAGGATGCTTCAGCGGCCGACCACGTCGTCGTAGGTATTATTTTGATTTCTGCAGTTCGTGCTCGAGCTCTCTTTGATACCGGTGCTTCACATTTATTTATCAGTAGAGCATTTCCATCCCTACATGGTATAGAGATAGATTCATTGTCGCATGCATATTTTGCATGTCGAGGAGTGTTGTAGGGCTTGCCCCGTACAGTTGGGATCTTGGATCTTGTCGGCAGACTTGCTTGTCTTGCGGCAGCTCCAGGATTTTGATGTTGTACTTGGTATGGATTGGTTGTCGCAGTATTTTGCCACCATCGACTGTAGAGAGAGGACGGTGACCCTCCACGAGCCTGGGCAGGAGGAGTTCGTCTACAGAGGCTGCCAGAGCACACTGTTCGCAGTGACTATTTCTTCGGCGAGGTCTATGCGGATGATGAGCAGAGATTGTACCACTTTCTTGGCGATTATTGTCGAGGTGCCTACGGCGGCACTGGGACTCGAGGATATCCCCATTGTCCGCGAGTTTCCAGATGTGTTTCCCCCTGAGTTGACGACTATGCCGCCGGAGAGGAAGATAGAGTTTGTGATTGACGTGGTTCCAGGAACCGCGCCAATCTCGAAGGCACCTTACAGGATGGCACCTGCTGAGTTGAGGGAACTGAAGGCACTGTTACAGGATCTGATGGACAGGGGTTTTATTAGACCCAGTGTATCTCCGTGGGGAGCGCCGGTGTTGTTTGTGAAGAAGAATGATGGGTCACTTAGATTGTGTGTGGATTATAGAGAGCTGAACAAAGTGACCATCCGAAATAAGTACCCCTTACCACAGATTGATGATTTGTTTGATCAGCTACAGGGAGCGTCGGTGTTCTCGAAGATTGATCTCCAGTCCGGTTACCACCAGTTGAGGGTGAGGGCCGAGGACATCCCCAAGACGACTTTTCGATCCCGGTACGGGCATTATGAGTTCACAGTGATGCCATTTGGTTTGACTAATGTCCCTGCCGCATTTATGGACTTAATGAACCGGGTATTCCAGCCGTACTTGGACTTGTTTGTTGTGGTATTCATTGACGACATTCTGATATACTCCCGAAGTGATATGGAGCATGAGGAGCACTTGAGGATAGTGCTACAACTTCTGAGAGAAAAGAAACTATATGCCAAGTTTAAGAAGTGCGAGTTCTGGCTTCGGGAGGTTGCATTTTTAGGCCATATAGTGTCAGCCGCAGGAATGGCAGTGGACCCGACGAAGATTGATGCTGTTCGGGATTGACCTAGACCGACGACGGTTACTGAGGTCCCGAGTTTCTTGGGCTTAGCAGGTTATTACTGTTGGTTCATAGAGGGCTTTGCGAAGCTCTCTACCCCCCTGACCAGTTTGACTAGGAAGGGGACAAAGTTCATTTGGACTGAACAATGCCAGCAGAACTTTGAGGAGCTGAAGAGGAGATTGATATCATCGCCGATTTTAGCATTGCCAGTGATGGGTGATGGATTTGTGATCTACAACGACACCTCTCACAGCGGATTGGGTTGCGTATTGATGCAGCATGGTAAGGTAATTGCTTATGCCTCACGACAGCTAAAGGATTATGAGAAGAATTACCCTACGCATGATTTGGAGCTTGCAGCCGTTGTGTTTGCTTTGAAGTTGTGGCGGCATTACCTCTATGGAGAGCACTGTGAGATCTACACTGATCACAAAAGCTTGAAGTATTTGTTTACTCAGAAGGAGCTGAACTTGAGGCAACGCCGGTGGTTAGAGTTATTGAAGGATTATGATGTGAGCATTTTGTATCATCCCGGCAAGGCTAATGTAGTGGCAGATGCTTTGAGCAGGAGGACAGTGCAGAGCTTGAGTATGATGATCACACAGCAGGTGTCACGCCCCGGGTGTAAACCAGAACCCGGGCTTGTCCACAGATCCGCCGTGCACACGGTATTTCCCGTGTACACGAAGCGCTGGTAACCTGCTCAGATATAAAAGCAATAATAAAGGAGCATAAAAGCAGAGCTAAACTAAAACTAGTACATCTCAGACAAATGCTGGAAATAAAAGTACAATAAACTCTCAAAATATACAGGTGTCTCTCCCAGCTCACGAAATAAATACAACCAGCTGGCCGCAGCCAGACCCAAAATAAAAGAAAATACAACCGTCTGAGTGTACAGGAGATACATTGTGGTGACCCGGATCTTTGCAGGGCTTCTACAGTGTGACCAGCAGCTTCTGGAAGCCTACGTGGCATGTCGGCGGCGTTCGTGCGCCAATTTGGACACAAGTGATGGACTCGGGGCATAAAATGGATCACGTGGGTAATCGAGGGACCCCGTCGGATGTTTAGAGGTGTTTCCGCGCAAAATGGATATCAAATTTAGGCTCAGCGCGAAATTCGGACTTAAAATACCTTTTCGGGAGCCTCCGGCAATTTATAGGATTGGAACAGTAACTCCGGCGATCGCCGGCGGCAGCCGGCGGCGGCGGGCAGCGGCGGGCAGCGGCGGAAGGCGGCGGCGCGGCCTCGGGCAGGCGGCACAGCGCGGCGGGCAGGCGCGCGCGGCGCGGGCAGGGCGCGCGCAGGTGCGCGGTCCACGCGCCGGCGTGCACCAGTGCGAGGGACACGTGGCGGCCGATGGTTGGATGGTTCAGGCGGCGCGGTCCACGGAATTCTTCGGGTGCACGGTGGACCAACAGGGAGGACACATGGCAGATTTCCATTGGATGGCTCACAGGACGCGGTCTACGGATCGGCGCCGGTGCATGGTGCACCGGGCTTGGACACGTGGCAGATATTTATTGGTCCGGTGCATTTAGGTTCGTGCACCGGGTGCAGCAGACAGTGGCAGGGACACGTGGCGCTTCTCTATTGGTTGGTCTACTGTACGGGGCAGGTAGGCAGGTGGCGCGACGTGCGCGGGGCAGGTACGGTCAGCGCCACGTGGCGAAACCGCATTGGCCAGTTTTGCTGTGCGGTGTTCGGCGGCGACGTGGCGTGCGATGATTGGTGGATTTTGGTGTTTCCTGTTCGGCGGGACACGATGGGTATTTTTCGAAAAGATTTTTCTGGTTTTCCTTTAAGTTGCAACCCGAGGGCTGTTGGGAGGAGATTGTCGACCCCTTCGAGCCCTCTGCTCGAAGGGGGTTGAGAAGAAGAATTCTTCTCCTTGAAGTGAGGATTTTGCCCGCCAAGTTTCAGATTTTTCGGCGGCACGGATTTCGAGATATCCATTTTCCCGGCGCGGCACGACGTTTCCTTTCCGGTGTCCTCCTTTGTCGCAGCGGCAGTGTGATGACTCCCCTGGCCTACCCTGAGCTCCTTTTTCTGTGATTTTTGCGCCGTCGGCTTCACGACAGGTAGGGCTTCATCTTTCATTTTGATCGCGCATTCCGATTTTGACTCCTTGGCTCGGATCCCGAGGTAACAATGGTTACCCTTTTTCTGTGAGAGATTTTGGGACAGCAGCGGATTGTGGAGGCCATATCTTCGCGCACGAGCATCAGACGGGAACGTTCTTGTACAACTTTTTCATCTACAGATCGCGAGGAACACACTTGTATTTTTCTTGGATTTTTCAGAGATTTATTTCGAGGTGAAAATCCCTGTTTTCCCTGTGTTCAGTGCTACAGTATTTTTGATACATATTGCGTTGAGTGTACTACCTTGTCGAATTAATATCTTGACTTACCGCACTCAGATTTGGGTGTGCAAGCAGCCGTTTCGAAGGTATCGACGCGAGGATCGCTGTGATATTTTTCTGGGAATTTCTAGGCATTCTCAGCAGGTGAATTTGGACATCTTTGGGACTGAATTTTGTGTGAGTTTGTATGTGCGGATTTGGAACTTGTGTGTAATTTTTGGACACCCCTGTGTATAATTTTGCAGTTATCGCGACAGGTGATCTTTTATTGGGCGAGGACACTTTTGAGACTTGGATTGCGCTTTTCCAGGTGGGTGGTTGCTATATCCCTCGTTCTGATACCCCACTAAGAATATTAGAGAGATCATCTCTTTTGGACATGTTGAATGATCATCTACTGCACATGCATTCTTAATAGAAATCATTGTGAGCCTATCATATGGATAATATCATAGTGGAAACGTGATAGTGGTTGGATCTTATACATGCTTATGGGAATATTATTGGCATTTAACTTAGCATGGGAGATTTACTTTTATGATGGGATATTATGAAATGTCTTGCGGGAGGGTACCACTTGAGGATATTTTGGACAGGCATAGGGGGATGGTTTATATGAGGGTGATTAGCAGATTATGGACAGGTGTGGTCGGATTATGATTTTACCATGATGATTATACCCAGGTGAAGCTATTAATTGATACACTGGTCGAACCACTATTTGTCACATTTTCTCCTATCTCTCATGAGGACATAGGCTGGCTTATTTGGACATTTTATAGGGCCATTTCTTACCACTACACTTTATGTTGGAATTTGATTTAGAAGAAACCTATTTGCTTCTTCTCCCCCTATTCTGTAGTCAGGTGACTATTTGTTGCTCGGGTTTGAGCAGGAGATTGGCATAGTGTAGCCGGGGCCTGGATTTTAGCTTCTGGGGTATTATGGCTACCGCGGATAGTAGGCGGTGGACCAGATGTCATATGTGGGACATGTTTGTGATCATGGGTGTTGTTGTGAACCCCTATTTTTGATTACCCACTAGGCATTGGAGTAGCTTCTATGATTAGAAGGCTGATTAATAAATTGTGGGCTTGGGCATGAGGTATAGACAGGCACAGGTTATCTCCTATTTACTGTCCTTATGCATTTATCAGCATGCTTTAGCAAGGTAAGATCATATCGATATCTGCTTTATTTTATATATACCATCTTGGGACATTTGCATGCTTGTATGGTCACCTAGATAGGCCACCTTTTTCTGCTACACTATCATGCTAGAATTGACATAGGAGAAACCCCTTTTGTTATTCTTTTCTCCTTTCATTTGAGGCTCAGGGTATTTGCAGCTCGTGCGCGAGCAGGTGGATGGGATAGTGTAGTCAGGTTCTTGGGTTTTGGGACAGGCAGGGTATTGCGGCAACCGCGGACATTGGGCGGTTGACCGGAGATTTCTTATGCATCAGATTGGGTATCAGGTCTCTTGTGGATGGAGTTCCCACGGTTTGTCTATCTTGCACCGGGTTGGGATCGGGCTATTTTGTGGAGGGTTTTTCCCACTCGATCATGGTCACGATCCAGTCCTGCTATACAGTGATACTTGAGATACTTGTGATATGGTTACTTTACTCGTGTGGGTCGCTCCCCTCGAGTGCCACTCCGGAGTAGGCGATTGACATAGCGGCCAGTGAGTACCGGACCCCGAGTTCCGGTCAGTGAGTGCCGATCTATTAGCAGATACTTGAGACAGCAGAGCAGGCAGTACCAGTTTTACTGGTGGATTCGATTGGGTTTATTTGGTCAGATATTGTTTCCTGATGCATTCATACGGACTTTCATTTCGGTATCATATTTAGAGGCATTCTAGTGGTAGCTTTTCATCAGGAGTCTTATTCTTTTTAGCATACCACCTTTGTTCCCTTTTGCCTCTGGTAGACCTAGTGGGCGTGTCAGAGTTTGAGGTTTTACCCATTAGGGGAGGCTACTGGTTTACTAGTAGTTCTCACCCCCATTCTTCTTTCCTCTTTTTCTTTCCCCTTGTTTTGCAGTGTCTTCTGCGGGGGCTACTGGGCTTTCAGTGGCGGGTCGAGGAGAGAGGACGGCTGAGTAGATAGATCTCGAGGCAGGATGAGCGTGTTAGCTGGACTGTTGGTGTACCCATGTTTTCCTCAGACGGTTGTACTTTCTCTTTTGGGACTGGCTTTTGCCAGCAGGTTGTATTTATTATTTGTGAGCTGGGAGAGACTGATGTACCATTTATACAGATGTATTGTATTTCATTTCCAGCTTCAGCCTGAGATGTATTAGTTTTAGTTCAGCTCTATTTTTATTGCTCTTTTATTATATCTTGTATATCTGAGCAGGTTATTGGCGCTTCGTGTACACGGGAAATACCGTGTGCACGGCGGATCTGTAGACGGGCCCGGGTTCTGGTTTACACCCGGGGCGTGACAGATTAAGTTGGTATCAGAGCTTAGGGATAGGTCAGTTGGGACTTAGGAAACCCTAGGCTTTTGGCGGACCCTAGGATGTTAGTGCGTGAGAGACGCGACATTTTGCGAAAGTCGGTGATTTATTTGTTTGACTCTTCCTGTGAGTGAAGATGGATCGACATATTCTATTTCTGTGGGACAGTTATGTTGGCTGCAGACAACATAAGGTTACAGAAATAGAGGGATGTCTTTGACTTTCGCTAGATTGGGTCGAGTGTTTGGGGTGTGCTGATTTGTGGTTTGTCGTGGAGAGCGGTGTCTCCCCGACTTTGGGCCCTGACCCGGGTGCACTTTGGTGCAGCAGTTGGGTCTGAGCTAGTTGTTTCGGGCCGGATACCAGATTGGAGTCAGAGAGCTCCGGACCCAGATGATAGGATTGTCAGAGGCTTATCAGCGGCAGAGTAAGCGAGCATCTGGTTTTGTGACACCGTTGTCGGAGCAGCGGGCAGCTCGACAGTGTTTCCTTCTGAGACCACCCGGTTGGATTTCTGTGGTACCGATGGAGTGAGTAGCCCCCTCTATGCCAATGTTTAGTGCCGAGGCGCCGAGGCATGATGGATAATTGACAGCTGATGAGCTATGGGACACCAATAATCAGTTGAGCCAGTTTCGGCAGATAAACCACCCCGATTCATAGGATTAAGTTTGGAGCCTCTTGGGGTAGAATCGTGGTTGGTGGTGATGGAAAGACTACTTGAGAGCCTCATGGTGTCAAAAGGTTTACGCAGTTATCGAACTGCGCGCTCTATGATTTGGGGGACATGACGCATAGGATATGCGTGACTGTGAGTGGACTGCGTCAGGATACCTTCCAGGTTATTTGATTTCCCCCGTTTTGGATTTTGGATGCCTCGATGGAGTAGGCATTGTGTATGGAGCGTAGTGTTGCAGTTCCTTTGGATAGGGATCTGCCGCCAGAGGCGAGTCTTGGATAGAGGCGCTTGGCGCTAGGTGTTGGAGGACAGATCGGCCGGCAGAGACATTTTCGTTTTCCCTTCCAGGATGTGGATATCCTTGTGGATGGATTATGTAAAGCTTACCCAAGGGGGATGTTACCCTGTGTGATTGATAACTGGCATTTTTGGGGTGCAATATTTGTGATTGAGGGGTGAGATTAGACACCCAACCATCGATCCCCAACTGTCCCAAACTATGAATATCTGACTACACTATCCCCTAAGACCAGACAACAGGAGAAAGAATAAAAATATGGTCTCTCCTAAGTCAATTCCAGCATGTTTGTGTAGCAGAAAAAGGTGGCCTAGCTAGATGACCATTCAAGCATGCAAAGTCCTTTACTTGATAAAACCATTTTAAGTACTCTAACCTTTACCAACTTACGAACATAAAACCTCCAATGTACATGTTGCATAATACGTGATACACGATACAATCTTGATACACGATCTATTAACAAGTAATCTTTTTAACAATATGAATTCTAACCACATGCCCAAACCTTCCCTTAAACATACAACAAGATATGGGTTTAACATGATTTCCAAGTAATTACACTATATATCTAAAGCATGGAAACACAACCTACTAACGTGTAGTTTTCTAACAATGCAAATATTAACAAAGAAACCATGATCTCATACAAACATGCTAGGTCCATTTCGCAGTTCTACTAACAACATGATCAAGAGCATTCTAATAGGCCTAGTGACAAATCACAAGTAGGAGGTTTACAACAACACCCACCTCGAGCGCTAATCCCTGACCCAAAAGCAAATCCCACGCTCAGTCCAAAATAGTCATCACAACTCTGTACAAAATACCCCAAAGGAACATACGTAAATTAAACATTCACAGTTTACAAAAATCTGTCCACTAATACTACAGTCCCAAGTTTCTCCATTTTCACCTACGAAAATTGCCCGAAAAAATCCAAGAAAAGTACTGTCGCGATCCTCGCGACGAACCCGTCGAAACGAGTACCTGCACGTTCAAATCCGATTTTTCTACGCTGAGTTACAAATTCTGCAAGGGAAACACCCCGAATCCAAATGTCCAGAAAATCTGTGTCAAAGCACTACAGTGGCAGGAGATTTTCACCTTCGGAAAATATTCCAAAAATTCAGGGAAAAATCCAGGATATTCCTTGCGAAGTGTAGATGAAAATTTTCTTTTGAATCGCCTCGATCCGACGTCTGAGCGAAAAGATATGGCTAGAACACCGCGGTGCTGTCCAAAAATCCGCGAAGAAAAATGGGTCAAATGGGTGCTAAGAAAACTCCAAGGTCAGCACGGAAAATGAGGAACCTCAAAACACAGGAGTTGAAGTCCTACCGAGTCCAACGGCGCGAAAATCGGCGAAATCGGAAGTCGGGGTGAGTCGAGGGAGCCCAAACACTGAGAAGGGGCGAAGCGGGTCGCCGGAGAACAAGCGTCGCGCCGCGCCGTAAAATCGTGAACCTCGGGATGCATGCCTCCAAAAATCCTAGGGCTCTGCCAGAGAATAGAGAACAGGGTGAAGAAGAAATCTCCTAAAGGTTTCTCTGTGAAAAGAAGCCCAGCAAAAGAGTAAAAGGCCTCCAAAGCCCTCTATTTATAGGCCCAGCCCAAAACCATGCCCATCCGGATTTCGGGCGCAAGGATTCGGGCGCAGTGCATCCGAAATCCGGTCGGATGGTTTCCGTCCGACGCACCCGGAAGTTCCTGCGCATGCCACGTACCCCACAAACAGCGGACAGCGAAAAGGGCGACTGGGAACGCGCCGCGTGGCCACCACTTGGTCAAAGCGGTAGGTACGGTCCGCCACTCGCGGGCCGACGCGTGGCGGTACTCGAGCGCGGCCGACAGCGCGCCTGGCGCCTCTGCGCGCACGCGCCCCGAGGCGCCACCGGCACACTGCGTGGACCGTGCCCCCGTGATCCAGCCAGTCGCATGCCTACAAGTAGCATACACCCGGTCCACCGAAGCCGCGGAAAAATCCCTGGACCGTGCCGCTTGCGCCCGCCATTCCGGGCGTGCCACGTGGCCCGCCAAAGGTCCATACACCCGCCGCGCAACCCCGTGGACCGAGCTGCGTGGGCCGGCCAATAACAGGCCGCCACGTGGCTCCAGGCCGGTCCACGGTCCCCCCCATGCACCGAAAACCCCCAGAAACTTCCGGAAGCCCGTTTTTGGTCATCCGGACTCCAAATTTAACAAGCAAATAGCCGTTTTCAAGCGTTTTTCCACGCTGAATCCAAATCCAACCTCTGTTTGGCCCAAATCATTTTCTAAACTTCGACAAATACAGCCGAAGGCCAAATCAGCTACCAATGTCTCACCAGGTCCATCTGTGGCACCCCTTTGATGCACCATGGGCCAGACACACCAACACTAGGTGTTCTACACCGTGGATTCATCGAAAAGTTGCATGGGAAAAGCCAGAACACTACATCCTCCCCTACAAGAAAAAGTTTCGTCCTCGAAACAAAAGTCATACCTCAAGCAGGGGCCTCGAACAAGTGGGGGTAAGCATCCATCATCGCTGACTCCAGCTCCCAGGTAGCCTCGCGCTCATCATGACTGTTCCAGAGGATCTTCACATAAGGGATGGCTCGACTGCGCAACTCCCTAACCTCACGGTCCAAGATCCTCAACGGCCGCTCAACATAGCTCAGGTCCTCAGCAACCTCCAGTGGGGTGAAATCGATGATGTGAGACGGGTCATGAACATACGTCCTCAGAGTCGATACATGAAAAACATCGTGAACACCTGAAAGCCTGGGAGGAAGTGCAAGCCTGTAGGCAACTGGCCCTAAGCGCTCCAACACCTCGAAAGGTCCAATATAACGAGGGCTCAGCTTCCCACGAATACCAAATCTCCGAATCCCCTTCGAAGGCGAGACTTTCAGAAAAACATGGTCACCCACCTGAAACTCTAAGTCTCGCCGTCGTGTATCAGCATAACTCCTCTGTCGACTCTGGGCGGTCTCGAGATGTCGTCGTACCAATCTGACCTTTTCCTCTGCCTCTAATAGAAGATCAGGACCCAAAGTCTTCTTCTCACCCACGTCACTCCAATATAGGGGTGACCGACACGTGCGTCCATACAACGCTTCAAACGGAGCCATCTGAATGCTCGCTTGATAGCTGCTGTTGTATGCAAACTCAACTAATCCCAAGTGTCAGTACCACCCTCCTCCAAAGTCCAGAATGCATGCTCTCAACATATCCTCGAGGGTCTGAATGGTGCGCTTTGGCTGCCCATCGGTCTGTGGGTGGAATGCTGTACTAAATCGGAGCTGCGTCCCCAAGGCTGTCTGTAAACTCCTCCAGAAATGCGAGACAAACCTCGGGTCTCTATCTGATACGATGGAAACGGGTACCCCGTGCAATCTAACCACCTCAGCCAAGTACACCTGCGCCAGTCGCTCCATTGGCCAAGTTATCTAAACCGGTAGAAAGTGAGCGGACTTGGTAAGCCTGTCCACGACTACCCAGATCGCATCCTGTAATGAACCGGAATTTTGGCATATAAATAAATGTAAATAAAATGGTATGAAATGCTATTTTATTGAATTTATTGAGGTAAGGGATGACCTGGAAATGAATTGGGCCCAAATCGGGATTAGAATGTGAGATCTTGAATCTTACATGGGAAAGTGGGCTCAGATTGTAAGTGGAAAATTCACAGTCTCGGAAAATTCTGAGAAAATTACGGGAGCTCCGTAACTGTATTTTAAGGCCACAGTAAAAGTTTCGCGTTGATCGGACACCCGGATAAAGAGAACGGGCTCCGCCAGCGAAATTAAATACAGTGAGACTTTTGACAACCCAAAGAGGGTCCAAACTGAAAAGTTTAAGTACCAAGAGGTAAATTAAGTTAAACTGTGGCTGCCCGTCAAATTTGAGCGAAAACGGGTGAGAAACAGGCAAGAACGGACGAAAACGGGCGAAACTGGGCTTGGGCCCAAGTTTCGGGCAAAGTACTGTAGCAAGTCGGTTTTCGGGCTGCAGCGAACCAGGTTTTTCCACTGTAGCAAACCGGTTACTGTAGCAGCCCGGTCCGGACTTCGATGCGCCCGAAAGTTACTGTAGCGCGCCCGGAAGTTACTGTTGGCACGGATCCCGAGCAGTGGCACGGATCCCGAGGCGGTTGCACGGATCCCGAGGCATGGGCGCGAATCCCGAGGCAAGCCTGTCCCGCACGAGGCGCGGGGGCGCGCAGCCCGAGGCGCGCGTGGTAGGTGGGGAGCCCCACGTGTCGCTTCGTCATTGGTCGCTCTGACCGAGGGCGGCAGGCGTGCGCGGGGAAGGCGCGGCGGCACTGTAGCGGTGTCAGCGGGCAGGGCCACGTGTCGGCCTCCTATTGGACGGTCAGCGCGATGTGACGCGCTGACGGGTCAGGACGCAACCACTGCGGAGCTAGTGCGGTCCACGTGGCGGCCAACGATTGGTCGCCTCTGTTCGGTGGTCGCGGTGCACGGGTCCAGGGACACGTGTCATCCCTTGATTGGCTGAACGAGGGTGACGTGGCGCCCAGCTGGCGCTGCGTGGATGCGTGGACCGCGGCGGGCCGGTTACTGTAGCCGCCCGAAAGTTTTCGGGCGCCCGAAAAGTGCGCCCGAAAGTCCAGAAATGGCCTATTTAGGCCCGAATTGCCCCATTTTCCTCCTTTTCTCCGTTTTGGCTTCACCCGAGCGTACCAGGAGGCGAACCGGGCGATTTCGCCCGGGGTTTTCGAGGGCGCACGAGCGCACCGTGGACTCCGTGGAGCGCGCAGGATGTTCCAAAGAGCCTAGTGGACACGTTGGGCGACACGACGATGTTGAGGTAGGTCCCGTATGCCATTGTGCGGTATTTTTGTCACAGTTTTTACATTTCCTTTTGGATTATGGATTTGACCTCCATACCTATGTGCGTGTTAGGGACCAAGTTTTACTGTGCCGTTTTACTGCGCGAGTTTCGCGGGCATTTTGGGTGCACCTCGTTTTGCGTGCCGCTCGTGGAGATACGCACCATTTTGCGTGCGGATTCGACAAAGATGCGCAGTTTTGGACGCAGGCTCGGAAAATATGCACCGTTTTGCGTGCAAAGTTGAAAAAGGAATGTGCACCGTTTTGTGTGCCAATGCGAGGTATGCTCTGTTTTGCGTGCAAGTTGGACTAACGGGCACCATTTTGCGCGCAGACTCTAACGTTGCATCTTATTTTTCGTACAGGGCTGGAAAAATGTGCATCGTTTTGCGTACAACTCTATCGTAGAATGTGCACCATTTTGCGTGCCAATACGAGGTACGTGCTCCGTTTTGCGTGCGGGTTGGACCAATGCGCACTATTTTACGTGTAGATTCTAATGTTGTGCATCATTTTTCGTGCAGGGCTAAGAAAAATATGCACCGTTTTGCGTGCAACCCTACAGTCAGACATGCACCGCTTTGCGTGCAGTTTTAGGGTATGTGCACCGTTTCGCGTGCAGATCGTGTTGCCGCGCATCGTTTTGCGTTCCGGCTGAAGTGGCGCGCACCATTTTTACGTATGGATTTTAATGACATGCATCGTTTTGCGTGCAGGATTGTAGAACGTGCACCATTTTGCGTACGGACTCGAGGGATGTGCACCGTTTTGCGTGCAAGCTCGAGGAGACAAGTGGAATCGCGCAGGGACCAATTGCAAGTGTCTACAAGCAATTGGGGACACCACAAGATTGGGAATTCTGTCGAAATTGGGTGACCTCTCCCCTTGCTCCCTTGCTTTTCGATTCGAAGCATGATAGTAGCCTGTTAGAGGCGTTAGGTAATTATAATATTGATTGCCTGTATAGATGGATTCAGATGAAAAAGAGCAACTGTTGGTTGCCAGAGATAGGAGAATAGTTGTGTATGTGCAAAGAGACACAGAAAAAAAGTGCAACTGTTGGTTGCCAAACATATATGATGAATATGCATGCGTAGAGATAATTATTATTTTATGAATGAGATGAAAATAATTGCATGCATTGAAATGATTAGCTATTCATGATTATGAGTATGTTAGGGTATAACCCTAGGAATCACGTGACATAAGGGAACAACAGTTGTTGGTAGTAAGACTAGGAGAAAACCTAGTATAGGGGTTTGACGAGTGACATCAACTTAGGAGTTATCCTAGGGAGGACGAGTGGCATGGTCTTAGGTGACAACCTAAGGACACTGGATATAGTGGTCAGCATAGAGTCAAGGAACTCTAGGACAAGTATGACATGGAACTTAGGTAAAGAGAACCTAAGGTGAACTAGTGGTCAGCATAGAGTCAAGGAACTCTAGGACAAGTATGACATGGAACTTAGGTAAAGGGAACCTAAGTTGGGCTAGAAGAGTTTAAACTCACGGACAGAAAAATAGAGTCAAGTTGACTCTAGGATTCAGTAAGGAATCAAGAGAATAGAAAAATGGATCAAATGTGGAGACATGAAAGGGAAAACATGAAATTAGAGTCAGTGTAACTCTAAGTTAATAGTGGAACAGGAAAATAGAGTTAAGTTAACTCTAGAATTCAATGAGGAATCAGGAAAGTGGGATAAGATCCCAAGGTTAAAGAATTAAATAAATATAACCCTAGAAAGTCATAGGGTGGTTGGGCAAATGAACGATAACTTTAACTTCAATTTGAGTTAAGTAAAGAAAAGTGAAATATTTAAGAGTCCAGGAGACTCTCTAGTTACCCGTGTGGCAAGACCTAGGGTAAAAGAGGAATTAGTGAAAAGAAATAGAGCTTAAGAGAGAGCAAAAGTGATTAATAAGCAAGACAAGCAAATTGCTTAAGATTAAGAGAACAGAAAGAGAAATGATATGAGTCCAAGTGACTCCTAGTTATCCTTATGGCGAGACCTAGGATAAGAGATAATTTGTTGTAAAAAGGCAAAATTAAAGGCAAGCTAAAAGTGGCTAAAAAGCATAAAGAGAATGTAAATGGCGCCTTCGAATTTGAGACTCGTCAAGTGGAGCAGGACTCCCTGGGCAGTGACCCGTCGGACGAGATACTTTCGAAAGGCTTAAAGTGAAAGTAAAGAGCTAGATGCTCAAAGGAAAGAGAAAGAGATTTGCCAGTGGCAAAAAGGGAGCTATAAGCTCGAATAAGAAAGAAAAGCAAGTGTTCTAAGGCAAAGAGGCTAAGAACTAAAGTAAAAGAGAAAGAAAAAGAAAAGAAAAGAAAGAAAATATAAAGATAAAACGGGCGTACTTGCGGAGAGGAAACGTGACCCTTGTTGGAGGAGCGGCAGGATCCCTCTCCCGGGCAGTGACCCGTCTGGCACGTTTCTCCCGTAGGGCGGGGTAACACTTGCGAGTGTTATCGGCAACCTTAGAAATCTTATCTTATGGTAGCAGGACTACCGGGCTGGGGCCTGTTGGATAAGAATTTCTGAGGGTTAACTTGAACTAAAGCACCAGAATTTAAAAAAATAAAGAGAAATTAGAATGGCCAAGGTGGCCGGGTTAGTTTGACCCTGTATACAGCGGCATAGTGGCCGAGTTGGTGCTTAGTAGCCTGATATGACTAGACAGAGTAGTGCTGGGTTGATGGGTATATAGAGATAGTGATATATTATTGTGCATAGCTGCATGTTGATTTTGAGGATTTTAATTTCCTAGCACTATTATTATTGCTTCCATTGGACCAAGTGGTGTAGGACACTTTATCTCGGTGGTTGAACCCACTGGGAACTATGTCGTAGTTCTCACACCCCTTGGGTGACTCCCCCCCACAGGTTCGGGTATGGATGCAGCGGTTGCGACGGTTCAGATGCAGACGGCGAGGCATGCGACAGGGGCAAGGGCCCAGCAGCATAGAGACCTAAAGGGTCTAGCAGAGGTATCCCATTTTTATATTTCTTGAGTGAACCTTGTATGGTGAGGAAATGATGTAAAAGAATTGTAATAATTTTATTGGCAAGTTCAAAGATGTAGAGTGTAATAAAGTAATTCATGGTTCACTCTTGTATTGTCACGCCCCGAGTTTAAAAATCAGGTCTGAAATTTTTTTTTTTTTTTTTTTTTTGGATAAATCAGAGTTTGCAAAACAGGCGTAACAGACCGCCACACATATAGGAAACTCTCTATTCCGCGAACAGAGACGCCCCTATATATGCACGGCTAGGCTAGTAATCAGCGACAGATATCTCAGTACAACTACTAATCTATTCAGCAGGAATAATCAGAATTAAGTTATTACATCATCAGTTTTAAATGTCCAAATCAAGATGAGCTGGAATGAAATGCGGAAACTAAATGTCTGCAAAAGTCATCGCTATATAATGCTCATGGGGACAGCTCTATCGTAATCAGCTCACTGGATCGTCCCGACATCTCACCACCCGACAGACCTGCAACAGTCACCCGAGGGTGTGAGATACACCGGAGTGCATCCCAGTGGGCACGACGAGCCGAGGGTCAGCTAATCATACCTACTGGGTACTAAAATCTGCGGATAGTAAAAATCTGTAGGAAAAGCTGGAAACATAGATGTCTACTAATAATCAGAAATAAAACTGCAGGTAAGTATGCTGAACAATCAGGGTATCTCAGAGATAACTATCATGAAAACTGTAAAGCATGCAGGCCGGAAATCAAAGTCAACTACAAGGATCATGTATAAAGAACTACGAATGATACAAGCATGTCTACAGATAATAGTGCTGGAAACAACTGAGCAACAGTACGAGTAAAAGTAATGCGTCAAAGGTAGAAAACCCAATATCCAATCATGTGCCAATATTGGTCTCAGAGAACCTCAGGCAATGCCACTGTTCGGCACCTTTTTCGGCTGACATAACCTTGTCGAGGGCTCACGGGTCTATCATCAGACCACTTTACCGGTAAAGAACAATCTCCACGGGGAGCTACCCCGGCCATGTTCGTGAAGTACAGCAGTGCATGGCAAGTCATAATGATCAATCTCACGGTCTAGTGACCGGGTAGTCGGCAACATGCCGAGATCCCAACAGGGAATCATCTATCGTGTCGATCAGAATCTATCATGCATATCGGAACATCAAGTAGTATCTATCAATCATGCATATCGGAATATCGAATAGTATCCAACAATCAGGATCAATCAATCATGCATATCGGAATATCAACAATAAATCGGCTGACAGGAATCAACAAGTGCCATCAAATCATGCAGATCTATATACTGAAAAAGCTGATGAACAGATATGTATATGGTATGTCTCATGAAGATCAAGGTCTATCAGAAATATAAAAACTGATAAACAGGTACGTAAGATATGTCTCACGTAGATCAAGATCTATCAGGACTAATCATAGGGCATGTCAATACAATCATCAAGGCTAATCTAGATAAAATCAGCAGGTATATATGATGAGTCTAAAAGAATCAATGTCTATCAGGGGATCATGTGATATATATGCAGTCATCATAGGTCGTATCGGTATAATTCGCAGGCTGGTCAAAAAAAGGGTGTCCGACTGGACTAAAGCAACCAGAGGGCCGAATAGATCAAGCCCGGACCGAAGCTAACCCACCTGGATGTAGGTAGATCCACGAACTCCCGCACAGCTACCGGGAGGCTGGTGCCGAAACAACTGGGCCCTGAATAAGAAGCTATGATCAGTAAAGGACTCACACATACCCATCCCGACGTCACGACAGTGACCAAAAAGATCCTAGGTGGCCATGCCAAGAAAACCACGAAAATAATGATCCCCAACGGCGAAAACGGCGCTCAAAACGGTGGAAAAACGGGCAAAAACGGAGCTACCGAACTTTGGGCTGTCGGATGGTGCACAGGAGCAAGCGTGGACCGGGTTTATGGCATCGGGCGGCGGCGGCATGCGCCGGGTGCACGCAGGAAGCGTGCACCGCGCTTCTCGGGCCGGGCCGGTGCACGACCCGAGCGTGCACCGGGTCCTTGCCCTTCGGCCGCAAGCGCGTGCGCCGGGTGCACGCATGAGGCGTGCACCGCGCGCCTTGGGCCGGGCCGGTGCACGAAACCGTGCACCGGGTCTGGTGCTTCCGACGCTGCGGGCATGCACCGGGTGCACGCCTGGACCCGTGGACCGTGCTGTACGGACAAGCACAGTAACCCTAATTTCGCGGTTTTCTTCGCCGTTTTCGCTCCCGTTTCGCGATTTCTTCTCCGTTTTCGCTCCCGTGCGACTCCGGCGAAGACCCCGCGACCATGGTAACGACGGCGGCGGCCTCCCGTTTAACAACGGTGGCGGCGGCCTCCCGTTAACCTACTACGTTCTAACGAAACATCCCCAAAAAATCTCCGAATAAATCCGCGGTAAATCTAACGGCCAAAACGTTGATTCACGAACAATCAACACGTCGATCGGAGGTCCGATAAAAAGAAACCGATTAAAACCACCAATTAAATCCGATAAAAATCATCGATCACACCCGATCAAGAACGAGAATAAAGGGTTGATCAAAACCCTGACAAAAATCCGTGATCGATGTACCGATTAAAACAACCTTATAAGAACACGGAAAACCCCCGATTAATTCTACAAAAGGATTAACGACCACTAACCTCAATCTATCGGAATTAAAGAACCGATCTTGTTTCCTTTCGGCGTTGGAGACCCGGATCCGCTCCCCGTAGACGATGGCGTCTCGTTCTTCCGGTCTCCGGACGTCAATCGGGGCGATCGGGTTCCTCCACTTTCTCCCTCTTTCCTTATTTTCTCCTCCGGTTAGGGTTCCGTCTTTTCTTTTCTTTTTTTCTCTTCTCACCGATTAGGGTTTTTTTTTTTTATTTCTTTTCTTTTCTTTTCTTTAATCGGTATCCCTTATATAGCTCGTATTAAATCTTTAATTAATTCCTTTTAATTAATTCACCTTTTAATTTGTACGTAAGAGAATTATTATTTTCCGTCTGGGATAATTAATTAACTAATTAATGATCCCCTACGAGATAACCCACCTTATCTCTAACGGGTGCAAGATATTTTGCACGGATTTCGATGCACGACTAATCACCGTATCACTTTGAATTCCGTTCCGGAAGATCCCGATATCGGATTTCAGATCCGATCGCGCCGTCGGCTTTCTTTTTCCGCGCTCTATCGCAGAAAAATACTAGCACCTCACAATGGCCAACTTTGGCGCGAAGGGGACTCGAAAATAGGGTTTACTGTTCACTTGTACCCGCGACTTAAGTCGCGGGTCCCGCCGGCTTCAACGCCGATTTCTGGGAGATCCGACCGTCAGATCTGAACAAGTTCAATATGGTTTTCACTCAGTTCGACGAGACGGTCGCACTCGTGGTCTCGGATCTTCGAGATCAGGTTCGGATTGAAAGGTGATATTTCTGGCCCATTAACTGTGCAAATTACACTGCAGAAAAGGGGCACTGTCGCTATCTGAGCCATTTATGATCCAAATTCAACTTGACTTCTATCGATTTCATTTATTTAATTATTTACAAAAATTCGAATTCTTACATCTCTCCCACCAAAAAGGAAGTTTCGTCCCTGAAACTTAATTAAACCAGGTTGCAATAGTGACAATCAGTCACAAACATATTGACAACTCTCAGACTACTCATTTAGACCCAATCTAGATATTCCCCATTACAGGGCAAAGTATTTCTCAGTTCTTTCGGAAGTACGTTGTCGGCCGCCCAACGTGCTTACCAAAAGAAAGGCGAAATACCATAGATCTGTCGCCAACAACTAGTTGGGGACACCACTCACATCTGAAGGTACATCACATACCTCCCTACACAGTTCTAGCGACGCCAGTCTCAACTCAAACATCGACAGGGGAGATTGCGACCCCAAATCAGTTTACACACAATGTGCGAATCACTACAAATCGAATCAAATCCTCAAGTTATCATCCTTACTCCGCATGTTGGACCCTTCAGTCTTATCTCACCATCATAACAACACAACGACTACAATTGTTGTATACCCATAGACAAATACCCCGCGCTCTCACGTCACAAGTCATCGTAGGGTTCATCCTAACCAGTTCCTAATCATCTTTTCCTAGGTACCGTATACCTATTTCTCTGATACCATCTAATCTGTCACGCCCCGAGTTTAAAAATCAGGTCTGAAATTTTTTTTTTTTTTTTTTTTTTTGGATAAATCAGAGTTTGCAAAACAGGCGTAACAGACCGCCACACATATAGGAAACTCTCTATTCCGCGAACAGAGGCGCCCCTATATATGCACGGCTAGGCTAGTAATCAGCGACAGATATCTCAGTACAACTACTAATCTATTCAGCAGGAATAATCAGAATTAAGTTATTACATCATCAGTTTTAAATGTCCAAATCAAGATGAGCTGGAATGAAATGCGGAAACTAAATGTCTGCAAAAGTCATCGCTATATAATGCTCATGGGGACAGCTCTATCGTAATCAGCTCACTGGATCGTCCCGACATCTCACCACCCGACAGACCTGCAACAGTCACCCGAGGGTGTGAGATACACCGGAGTGCATCCCAGTGGGCACGACGAGCCGAGGGTCAGCTAATCGTACCTACTGGGTACTAAAATCTGCGGATAGTAAAAATCTGTAGGAAAAGCTGGAAACATAGATGTCTACTAATAATCAGAAATAAAACTGCAGGTAAGTATGCTGAACAATCAGGGTATCTCAGAGATAACTATCATGAAAACTGTAAAGCATGCAGGCCGGAAATCAAAGTCAACTACAAGGATCATGTATAAAGAACTACGAATGATACAAGCATGTCTACAGATAATAGTGCTGGAAACAACTGAGCAACAGTACGAGTAAAAGTAATGCGTCAAAGGTAGAAAACCCAATATCCAATCATGTGCCAATATTGGTCTCAGAGAACCTCAGGCAATGCCACTGTTCGGCACCTTTTTCGGCTGACATAACCTTGTCGAGGGCTCACGGGTCTATCATCAGACCACTTTACCGGTAAAGAACAATCTCCACGGGGAGCTACCCCGGCCATGTTCGTGAAGTACAGCAGTGCATGGCAAGTCATAATGATCAATCTCACGGTCTAGTGACCGGGTAGTCGGCAACATGCCGAGATCCCAACAGGGAATCATCTATCGTGTCGATCAAAATCTATCATGCATATCGGAACATCAAGTAGTATCTATCAATCATGCATATCGGAATATCGAATAGTATCCAACAATCAGGATCAATCAATCATGCATATCGGAATATCAACAATAAATCGGCTGACAGGAATCAACAAGTGCCATCAAATCATGCAGATCTATATACTGAAAAAGCTGATGAACATATATGTATATGGTATGTCTCATGAAGATCAAGGTCTATCAGAAATATAAAAACTGATAAACAGGTACGTAAGATATGTCTCACGTAGATCAAGATCTATCAGGACTAATCATAGGGCATGTCAATACAATCATCAAGGCTAATCTAGATAAAATCAGCAGGTATATATGATGAGTCTAAAAGAATCAATGTCTATCAGGGGATCATGTGATATATATGCAGTCATCATAGGTCGTATCGGTATAATTCGCAGGCTGGTCAAAAAAAGGGTGTCCGACTGGACTAAAGCAACCAGAGGGCCGAATAGATCAAGCCCGGACCGAAGCTAACCCACCTGGATGTAGGTAGATCCACGAACTCCCGCACAGCTACCGGGAGGCTGGTGCCGAAACAACTGGGCCCTGAATAAGAAGCTATGATCAGTAAAGGACTCACACATACCCATCCCGACGTCACGACAGTGACCAAAAAGATCCTAGGTGGCCATGCCAAGAAAACCACGAAAATAATGATCCCAACGGCGAAAACGGCGCTCAAAACGGTGGAAAAACGGGCAAAAACGGAGCTACCGAACTTTGGGCTGTCGGATGGTGCACAGGAGCAAGCGTGGACCGGGTTTATGGCATCGGGCGGCGGCGGCATGCGCCGGGTGCACGCAGGAAGCGTGCACCGCGCTTCTCGGGCCGGGCCGGTGCACGACCCGAGCGTGCACCGGGTCCTTGCCCTTCGGCCGCAAGCGCGTGCGCCGGGTGCACGCATGAGGCGTGCACCGCGCGCCTTGGGCCGGGCCGGTGCACGAAACCGTGCACCGGGTCTGGTGCTTCCGACGCTGCGGGCATGCACCGGGTGCACGCCTGGACCCGTGGACCGTGCTGTACGGACAAGCACAGTAACCCTAATTTCGCGGTTTTCTTCGCCGTTTTCGCTCCCGTTTCGCGATTTCTTCTCCGTTTTCGCTCCCGTGCGACTCCGGCGAAGACCCCGCGACCATGGTAACGACGGCGGCGGCCTCCCGTTTAACAACGGCGGCGGCGGCCTCCCGTTAACCTACTACGTTCCAACGAAACATCCCCAAAAAATTTCCGAATAAATCCGCGGTAAATCTAACGGCCAAAACGTTGATCCACGAACAATCAACACGTCGATCGGAGGTCCGATAAAAAGAAACCGATTAAAACCACCAATTAAATCCGATAAAAATCATCGATCACACCCGATCAAGAACGAGAATAAAGGGTTGATCAAAACCCCGACAAAAATCCGTGATCGATGTACCGATTAAAACAACCTTATAAGAACACGGAAAACCCCCGATTAATTCTACAAAAGGATTAACGACCACTAACCTCAATCTATCGGAATTAAAGAACCGATCTTGTTTCCTTTCGGCGTTGGAGACCCGGATCCGCTCCCCGTAGACGATGGCGTCTCGTTCTTCCGGTCTCCGGACGTCAATCGGGGCGATCGGGTTCCTCCGCTTTCTCCCTCTTTCCTTATTTTCTCCTCCGGTTAGGGTTCCGTCTTTTCTTTTCTTTTTTTCTCTTCTCACCGATTAGGGTTTTTTTTTTTTTATTTCTTTTCTTTTCTTTTCTTTAATCGGTATCCCTTATATAGCTCGTATTAAATCTTTAATTAATTCCTTTTAATTAATTCACCTTTTAATTTGTACGTAAGAGAATTATTATTTTCCGTCTGGGATAATTAATTAACTAATTAATGATCCCCTACGAGATAACCCACCTTATCTCTAACGGGTGCAAGATATTTTGCACGGATTTCGATGCACGACTAATCACCGTATCACTTTGAATTCCGTTCCGGAAGATCCCGATATCGGATTTCAGATCCGATCGCGCCGTCGACTTTCTTTTTCCGCGCTCTATCGCAGAAAAATACTAGCACCTCACAATGGCCAACTTTGGCGCGAAGGGGACTCGAAAATAGGGTTTACTGTTCACTTGTACCCGCGACTTAAGTCGCGGGTCCCGCCGGCTTCAACGCCGATTTCTGGGAGATCCGACCGTCAGATCTGAACAAGTTCAATATGGTTTTCACTCAGTTCGACGAGACGGTCGCACTCGTGGTCTCGGATCTTCGAGATCAGGTTCGGATTGAAAGGTGATATTTCTGGCCCATTAACTGTGCAAATTACACTGCAGAAAAGGGGCACTGTCGCTATCTGAGCCATTTATGATCCAAATTCAACTTGACTTCTATCGATTTCATTTATTTAATTATTTACAAAAATTCGAATTCTTACATGTATGCTTTCATTTCCGCATTAACTGTTGTTATTGAATGAAAGTTTTAATTTGTAGTGATTTTTAGTACTCTGATATTGAGCTTCCGCATACACTTGTTGTGTTATTATGGATGTTACCGTTCCTTTCGGGTAGGAAAAGGTCTTACCCGATTGGCGGGTCTGTTGGCGTGCCCGAACCGTACAAATTGGCGGACTCGGGGCGTGACACATCCACTCCCGTCTGTGCTCTCGGCAAACCAGTGACAAAATCCATCGTAACATGTTCCCATTTCCATTCAGGGATTGGGAGACTCTGCAACTTGCCAGCAGGTACACGATGCTCAGCCTTTACTTGCTGGCAAGTTAGACAGTGTGCTACAAATCTCCCAATGTCTCTTTTCATCCCATTCCACCAAAACTGTGCCTTAAGGTCCCTATACATCTTAGTCCCACCAGGATGGATGGTATAAGGTGCATAATGGGCCTCCCTCAAGATCTGCTCTCGGATCTCTGCATCCATAGGCACACAAGCTCGGTCCCTGTACCGCAGTATTCCCGAAGCATCAACTGAAAAATCCCCCGTCAAACTGGTCTGGATCTGCTCTCGAATCCTCATCAGGTGGGGGTCCTCACTCCGTCTCTCCCGAATCCTGTCCAACAGAGTGGGCTGCACGACTAGAGACATAAGTCTAGCAGAGACCCCAGGGGACACAACCTCGAGCTCTAACCGCCTCATCTGCTCAAGTAATGGCGCCTGTTCGGTGATCATCAAAGATAGACTCTGTACTGCTCTCCTGCTCAGGGCATCAGCAACCACATTGGCCTTGCCAGGATGGTATAATATGTCTACATCATAGTCTTTCAGCAATTCCAACCATCTGCGCTGCCTCAAGTTGAGCTCCTTCTGTGTGAACAGGTATTTCAAGCTCTTGTGGTCGGTGTAAATCTCGCAGTGCTCCCCATACAGGTAGTGGCGCCACAACTTTAGTGCAAAAATCACTGCAGCTAGCTCCAAATCATGGGTAGGGTAATTCTTTTCATAATCCTTCAGTTGCCGAGAGGCATAAGCGATTACCCTTCCCTCCTGCATCAGCACGCAACCAAGTCCACTGTGCGATGCATCACTATAAATCACATATCCTTTCCCCATAATAGGGAGGGAAAGGATAGGAGCCGTCATCAATCTGATCTTTAATTCCTCAAAGCTCCTCTGGCAATCCTCACTCCAAATAAACTTGATCCCTTTTCGCGTCAAACGAGTGAGGGGCGTGGAAAGTTTTGCAAAACCTTCCACGAACCGACGGTAATATCCAGCTAAGCCCATGAAACTGCGGACCTCTGATACCGTCGTCGGTCGGGGCCAATCCCGGACTGCCTCGATCTTCGCCGGGTCTACTGCCACTCTAGCGGCTGAAATCACGTGGCCCAAAAAGACAACCTCCCGAAGCCAGAAATCACACTTAGATAACTTGACATACAACTTCCTCTCTCTCAGAAGTTACAGCACAATCCTCAAGTGTTCCTCGTGCTCCACATCGCTCCGGGAATAAACTAGGATGTCATTGATAAAAACAACGATGAACCGATCCAGGTATGGTCGAAAAATCATGTTCATTAAATCCATAAAAGCAGCAAAGGCATTTGTCAATCCGAAAGGCATGACGGTAAACTCATAATGCCCGTACCGCGTCCTGAATGCTGTCTTTGGGATGTCCTCGGCCTTCACCTTCAATTGGTGGTAACCAGACTGTAAGTCAATCTTGGAGAAGACACAAGACCCTTGCAGCTGATCAAATAAGTCATCAATGCGCGGCAAAGGGTACTTGTTCTTGATGGTCACTTTATTCAGCTCACGATAATCAACACACAATCGAAGTGATCCATCCTTCTTCTTCACAAATAGCACCGGCGCTCCCCAAGGCGATACACTTGGCCTCACAAAGCCCTTATCCATTAAATCCTGGAGTTGCGCCTTTAACTCTCGCAGCTCAGCCGGTGCCATTCAGTAAGGAGCCTTAGAGATTGCCGCAGTTCCTGGAACTACGTCAATCAAAAACTCAACCTCCCTATCCGGCGGCATATGAATCAGTTCTAGAGGAAACACATCCGGGAACTCGTGGACAATAGGGATATCTGCGAGTCCCGGTGCCGCCATAGGCTCCTTAACCACAGATGCCAAAAAGGCCACGCATCCACTGCGCATCATCTGCCTCGCTCGAGAAGTCGAAACCACTGAGGCAAAGAAAGCACTCCGGCACCCCCTGTAAATGAACACCTCCTGGCCTGGCTCACTAAAAGTAACAGTCCTCGCGGCGCAATCAATCGTCGCGAAATAGCGAGCCAGCCAATCCATCCCTAGTACAATGTCAAAATCTCGCAGCTGACTAAGGACCATCAGGTCCGCTGGCAAAATCCAAGACTCAAGCTGTACAGGGCAAGACCAACAATACTCCTCTACATGCAATATATGATCGGGAATATGTACCTCTAATGCATGTGGCAACCGACCTAACTCTAGTCCATGAGATGATGCAAATACTCTACTGATAAAAGAATGTGATGCACCGGTATCAAATAAAGTGCGAGCTCTAGTACCGAAAAGTAAAATGATACCTGCCACCACGTGGTCGGCTGCCGCGGAGTCCTCCACCTGGGCGGCATAGACCCGCCCGCTCTGAGCTAGTGGTCGGTAATCTGCAGGGTGGGAGGAAGGGGCCCTGCTCGCTGGAGCATAAGGCCGCTGCTGAGGCACCGAAGGGGCTGATGCTGAGGAAGGAGCTGTCGACGCCGCAAAAGGGCAAGTGGCTCGCATATGACCAGACTGTCCACAGATATAACATCGTCCCCACCGCTGATCGCAAGTGCTGGGAAAGTGCTGCCCTCCACAGAAGACACATCTATCAGACGACTGGGGCTGTCGGGACTGCTGCTGTGGCCTCCGAGACTGCTGCTGCTGCTGTCGCTGTGGCTGCCGCTGTGACCCCTGCTGTCGCGACTGCGACCTCTGCTGCTGCGAATGTTGCTGCTGTTGCTGGGGCTACTGCTGCTGCTGCTGGTACTGTGGGGGTCTCTGGGATCCACCAGGCCCTCGCCGCTCCGAACGCCCACGACCCGTAAACTGAGGCGGTGGGGGTCGGGGCGGCCTCCCTGAACTGGCCTGTCCCCCATCGTCTGGCGCTGGTCGCTTCCTCTCAGAACTCTGAGCGGCCAAGCCTCCACGTCTAGCGACGACGTGATCTCCCCTCTCAACCCACTGTGCATGGTCCACTGCCTCTGACAAAGTCTGGAGCCTCTGGGCATGCACCAAGGTATAGATCTCTGGGCGCAGGCCCGTCTCAAAAAGCTCCACCTGGTGCAGCCCATCCCTGGCAACATAGGGTACGCAGTTGAGCAACTGCGTAAACTCCTGAAAATAGTCCCACACTGGCCGATCCCCCTGCTGAAGGTTTTTCAAGTCATCTTCTAGCTTTTTCTTCACGCTTGTGGAGAAATAAGTATCAAGGATCATCCTCCTGAACTCCGACCAGGGTAGCTGTCGGGTGATCTGGAACTCCAACGGCTCAACCCGACGCCACCAGGCATCTGCATCCCCCTCTAGACAATGTACAGCCATGTGCACTCTGAATCTGTGGTCAATGAAGAAGTCCCTGAACAACTTCTCCATTGATGCTAGCCATGATCCTATCTCCCATGGGTGAGTGCTCCGCCCAGAGAACCGAGGTGGTCTTCGCTGACAAAACTGGGTGAGTTTGTCAGCAAACTCCTGCTCCTCCGCTGGGGTCAAAGGTCTGATCACTCCCTGAGCCCCACTGCTCGACGACGGTGCAACCGGTACAACCGGTGGAATAGCCGGCGGTACAACCGGTGGTACAGGGGCCTCTACAGTAGTAGGGGGAGGTGCCCCAACCTGAGCAAGCAGCTGCTCGAACCTCTGCTCCTGTCGGCGGTGACTCTCCGCCAACTGGGCCACCATGGCCCTCAGCTCACTGATCTCAGAGGGCCCGGACTGCTCCGGCTCCTCCGGGGGTGTAGGAGTACCCCGAGTAGGGATCTGCCGCCTAGGAGGTATCCTGTCACACAAGAAACCACGGGTCAGTAAACAGAACCACTCTCGACCCAATCCAGCGAAAGTCATGGCCATCCTCCTATTTCTGTAACCTTATGTTGTCTGCAGCCAACATAATGGTCCCCCAGAAATAGGATATGCCAATCCCTCTTCACTCTCAGGGAGAGTTTAATAATAATAAATTGCCGACTTTCGCAAAATATCACGTCACTCACGCCCTGCCATCCTAGGGTCTGTCCCAAGCCTAGGGTTTCCTAAGTCCCAACTGACCTATCCCTAAGCTCTGATACCAACTTAATCTGTCACGCCCCGGGTGTAAACCAGAACCCGGGCTTGTCCACAGATCCGCCGTGCACACGGTATTTCCCGTGTACACGAAGCGCTGGTAACCTGCTCAGATATAAAAGCAATAATAAAGGAGCATAAAAGCAGAGCTAAACTAAAACTAGTACATCTCAGACAAATGCTGGAAATAAAAGTACAATAAACTCTCAAAATATACAGGTGTCTCTCCCAGCTCACGAAATAAATACAACCAGCTGGCCGCAGCTAGACCCAAAATAAAAGAAAATACAACAGTCTGAGTGTACAGGGGATACATCAAAACTACTAAACTCGAGCTCGGGGTAGTAGCTATCTAATCGGCGATCCTCTTACCTCGATCCTGGGCAAAGGGTCCCACAGCTCCAACAGAAGACTCTGCAAAACAAAGGGGAAAGGAAAAGAGAAAACAGTGGGGGTGAGAACTACTATAAAAACAGTAGCCTCCCCTAGTGGGTAGACCTCAAACTCAGACATGCCCACTAGGACTGTCACGCCCCGAGTCCGTCAATTTGTACGGTTTGGGCACGCCAACAGACCCGCCAATCGAGTAAGACCTGTTTCTACCCGAAAGGAACGGTAACATCCATAATAACACAACCAGTGTATGCGGAAGCTGTATATCAGAGCACTAAAAATCACTATAAATTTAAAACTTTCATTCAATAACGAATAGTTAATGCGGAAATGAAAGCATACAGGAGTGAACCATAAATTAAACTTACTACACTTTACATTTCTGAACTTGCAAATAAAATTATTACATTTCCTTTACATAAATTCCTCACTATACAAGGTTCACTCAAGAAATACATAAATGGGATACCTCTGCTAGTCCCTCTAGGTCTCTATGCTGCTGGGCCCTTGCCCCTGTCGCATACCTCGCCGTCTGCCTCTGAACCGTCTCGTCCGCTGCATCCATACCCGCACCTGTTGGGGGGGGGGGGTCACCCAAGGGGTGTGAGAACTCCTGACAGAGTTCCCAGTGGGTTCAACCACCGAGAAAAAGTGTCCTACACCACTTGGTCCAATGGAAGCAATAATAATAGTGCTAGGAAACTAAATCCTCAATATCAAAATGCAGCTATGCAATATAACATATAACTACACTATCTGTGTATAACCATCTACCCAGCACTACTCTGTCTAGCCACACTAGGCTGCTAAGTACCAACTCGGCCACTATGCCGCTGAATACAGGGTCCAACTAACCCGGCCACCTTGGCCACTCTATTTTTCTTTATTCTTTAGATTCTGGTGCTTTAGTTCAAGTTAACCCTCGGAAATTCTTATCCAACGGGCCCGAGCCCGGTAGTCTTGCTACCATAAGATAAGGTTACTAAGGTTGCCGATAACACCCGCAAGTGTTACCCCGCCCAACGGGGAACTTGTCATACGGGTCACTGCCCGGGAGAGGGACACTGCCCATGGCTCCGACAAGATCTACGTTTCACCCCCGAAGGTACGCCCATTTTATCTTTTTATATTTTCTTTCTTTTCTTTCTACTTTATTCTTAGCCTCTTTGCCTTTGAACACTTGCTTTCCTTTCTTATTCAGACTTATAGCTCCCTTTTTGCCACTGGCAAATCACTTTCTCTTTTCTTTGAACATTTAGCTCCTTACTTTCACTTTTAGCCATTCGAAAGTACCTCGTCCGACGGGTCAGTGCCCAGGGAGTCCTGCTCCACTTGACGAGTCTCAAATTCGAAGGCGCCAATTACATTTTCCATATGCTTTTAGCCACTTTTAGCTTGCTTTTAATCTTTGCCTTTTAGCAACAATTTTTTTTTTCCTCTTATCCTAGGTCTTGCCATAAGGATAACTAGAGAGTCTCCTGGACTCTTAAACATTTCTCTTTTATTTCTTTAACTCAAATTGAAGTTAAAGTTATTATCCATTTGCCCAGACACCCTATGACCTTCTAGGGTTATATTTGATCAACTCTTTAAACTGGGGATCTCATCCCACATTTCTGATTCCTCACTGAATCCTAGAGTTAACTAAACTCTGTTTTCCTGCTCCACCATTAACTTAGAGTTACACTGACTCTAATTCCATGTTCCACTGTTATCTTAGAATTACATTGACTCTACTTTTCTGTTTTCCCTTTCATATCTCCACACTTGATCCACCTTTTCCATCCTCCTGATTCCTTACTGAATCCTAGAGTCAACTTGACTCTATTTTTCCTGTCTGTGAGTTTAAACTCTTCTAGCTCAACTTAGGTTCCCTTTACCTAAGTCCCATGTCATACTTGTCCTAGAGTTCCATTACTCTATGCTGACCTCTAGTTCACCTTAGGTTTCCTTTACCTAAGTTCCATGTCATACTCATCCTAGAGTTCCTTGACTCTATGTTGAACACTAGTTCTCCTTAGGTTCTCTTTACCTAAGTTCCATGTCATATACACCTAGAGTTTTCTGACTCTATGTTGATCACTCTATCCAGTGTCCTTAGGTTATCACCTAAGACCATGCCACTCATCCTTCCTAGAATAACTCCTAAGTTGATGTCACTCGTCAAACCCCTAAACTAGGTTTTCTCCTAGTCTTACTACCAACAAGTTCTGTTCCCTTATATCACATGATTCCTAGGGTTGTACCATAACATGATCACAGTCATCAAGTAATTACTCATTTCTACACATGCAATTATTTTCATATCCATCATAAAAATAATACTTATCCTCTAAGTCCTTTTTGCACATGAAAATGAATTATCTTCTTTTGGCAACCGACAGTTGCATTTATCATCTGTGTCCATCTACACATACAAATTTATCCCCTATTGTGGATAAATCATAAATATCACTTTTCCTCTAAATTTCTCTACACATGCACATATATCATCTGTTATTGGCAACCAACAGTTGCTCTTTTCATCTGTGTTCCTCTAAACATGCAATCTTATTCATAATTACCTAACGCCTCTAACAGGCTACTATCATGCTTCGAATCGAAAAGCAAAGGAGCAAGGGGAGAGGTCACCCAATTTCGGCAGAATTCCCCACCTTGTAGTGTACCCAATTGCTTGTAGACACTTGCAATTGGTCTCCGCGCGATTCCACTTGTTCCCTCGAGCTTGCACGCAAAACGGTGCACCTCCCTCGAGTCTGCACGCAAAACGGTGCACGTCCACCAAACCTGCACGCAAAACGGTGCGCGTCAGAAAAACTCACACGCAAAACGATGCGCGCCACTTCAGTCGGCACGCAAAACGATGCGCGTCAACTCAACCTGCACGCAAAACGGTGCGCGTACCTCAAATCTGCACGCAAAACGGTGCACGTTCGACTGTAGGGTTGCACGCAAAACGATGCACGCTTTTCTAGTCCTGCACACAAATCGATGCAAAATATTAGGGTCGGCACGCAAAACGGTGCACGATAATACGATCGGCACGCAAAACGGAGAACGTACCTCAAATCTGCACGCAAAACGGTGCACGTTCGACTGTAGGGTTGCACGCAAAACGATGCACTCTTTTCTAGTCCTGCACGCAAATCGATGCAAAATATTAGGGTCGGCACGCAAAACGGTGCACGATAATACGATCGGCACGCAAAACGGAGAACGTACCTCAAATCTGCACGCAAAACGGTGCATGTTCGACTGTAGGGTTGCACGCAAAATGATGCACTCTTTTCTAGTCCTGCACGCAAATCGATGCAAAATATTAGGGTCAGCACGCAAAACGGTGCACGATAATACGATCGGCACGCAAAACGGAGAACGTAACTCAAATCTACACGCAAAACGGTGCACGTTCGACTGTAGGGTTGCACGCAAAACGATGCACACTTTTCTAGTCCTGCACGCAAATCGATACAAAATATTAGGGTCGGCACGCAAAACGGTGCACGATAATACGATCGGCACGCAAAACGGAGCACGTACCTCGGGTTGGCACGCAAAACGATGCACGTTGCTTTTTCCACGTTGCACGCAAATCGGTGCACGTTTTCTATCTCTGCACGAAAAACGATGTATATTATTAAAGACTGCACGCAAAACGGTGCGCGATAACACAACCGGCACACTAAACGGAGCACGTACCTCGGGTTGGCACGCAAAACGGTGCACTTTTCTCTTTCAATGTTGCACGCAAAACGGTGCACGTATCTTAAATTTGCACGCAAAACGAGGCGCGCCAAAACGTCCCCGACAGTCCGCGTAGCAAAACGGCACAGTATAACTCGGTTCCTAACACGTAAAACGACGCGGGGTCAAATCCTACTCTAAAAATGAAACTTAACTGTGCCAACAATACCGCAAAATAACAAGCGGGGCTTACCTCGCACAGTCGCGTCGCCCACGAGGTCCACGGCGCGCCGCACCATCTCCCACGAAATCTCCCATTTTTTTCTCTCTTTCTCTCTCTCTCCCTCTCTCTCTCTCTTTCTCTCGTAGCTCTGTTGGAGAAGAAGAACAGAAGGGAGAAGAGGGTCTGCGGGGGAGAAGGAAGAAGAAGAAAAGAAAAAAAGAAAAAGAAGGAGAAAGAAAGGGAGGGAGGGAGGAGGTGGACCGGGTGCACGGCCCCCCCCCCCCCAATGGGGGCCCGCCACCTGGCGGCCCTTCCTCACAGGGGCGCGTGCGCCTGCACAGGCGCGCGCCCCCCTGCGCCGCGCGGGCGCTTCCCGCGCCCGTGCGGGCGCCAATGGGGGCCCGCCACCTGGCGGCCCCCGTTGACCCGCGAACGGGTGCGCGCCAGCTGTGCGCATTGCACAGCTGGCCGCACGCCTCGAATCGCGCGCCGACGCCGCCACGGAATCCGTTTTCGCCTCGGTTTTTGTCCGTTTCTCGCCCGTTTCTGTCCAAATTTGACAGGCAGGTTTGTTTCAGCCTAATTAACCACAGAAAAATTTAAATTTCCAGTTTGGGCCATTTCTGGGCCACCAAAAGCCTCGCTGTATCCAGAATCGCTGGCGGACCCCGTTCTCGCAATCCGGATATCCTATCAACCCGAAATTTTTACTGTGGCCTTAAAACATAATTACGAAGTTCCCTAAATTTTCTCAGAATTTTTCGACACTGTTGGCGGAGCCCGTTCTCACTATCAGGCATCCGATCAACGTGAAACTTTTTCTGTGATCTTAAAACATATTTACGGGGCTCCCGTAATTTTCTCGGAATTTTCCGACACTGTGAATTTTCCACTAAAAATCTGGGCCCCCTTTCTCCAATAAATTTTTAGATCTCTCCATTTTAACCCGAATTGGGCCCAACTCGTGTCCAAATGTTCCTTACTTCCCCAACTTTCATAACACTAGTATTTCATACCACCTTTATTTATATTTATTTATGTGCCGAAAATTCGGTACATTACATTCTACCCCCCTTAAAATAAGTTTCGTCCTCGAAACTTGAATCACATCTCGACTCCTACTTGATCGAGAGGGAGGAAATCTTGCCCTCACTACTGGGCTCACTGTATATCGTGACCAGCATCAAACTTTCTGCTCGCCAGGACTACACGAGCAACTCATTCATGAATCCCTATCGCAATTTAGGGACAAACACAGACCTGGTGTCTGGCCACTTTCACTAAGTAGGTGAAAGACACAGTTGAGCACTTGCTCTTTCAATTGCCACGAATGACCCAGTTTTTACTTGCGAAATTTTCACTTTAATTCCGCCATCATTCTTTTCACAACGAGGTTGCATCTGCAGCTAATTTCATTTACCGCATTTTCTTTCCGATCGCTCAGCTGCCTAATGTGGCGGGCAAAGGCCAATCCACGAGTTCTCTACTATCTCACACGCTACTAGCGCTCGGAGTCCACGAATTACTAGCTAACCCGTCTATTTCGGACTACTAATAAGTCCACAGAACACGGTCCAATAGGGGCCTATAGCCCAAATACTAGCCTAACACTGTGCAACGGCTCTCTCTCTAGCCCACAGATCCATACGTCATACGGGTAGATCCTCACTTAGGACTACTACACCAACACTCCCACTAGGAGCTACAGTACCTCAATCACCACTAGCTCTACGGCCTGGTCATATCACACTCTCAGTGTACTAATCTCAGTGTACTAATAGCCTCAATGCTCACACGTGGCATTCCACGTCTTCGGGTCATCGCTCGGACTACCGTCCCGACCAAATCTCTATCATGCCCCGCCATCAGGTCTCGGGCCGCTGTCTCTCACAGCTGACTGCGCCTGCCCACTGGGCTACAGGCCCACAGTCCACAAACATGGTCCAGGCACGGATCGTCCCCAAGCGAACCCGCTAATCGTCGCCACGCGACCACTATGCTCACTGAGCAAAACCAACTAACCAGTTGTCAATCCACGACCCAAAACTCTCTATCAACTCTGGCCACACTGGGCAAAGGCTACTATGCCACCTAATCAGCTCTCTCTGGCTAAACAATACTTGTGCTCCATGAGCACCCAAACAATTGGGCGTCCTACGCCCCCATGCTAACTCGCAGAAAATCCATCGTTAAGCGATTCGCTTATGTACCCCTACGTCTCTTATGCACTCTCCCAACTGGGTCGAGGCATCACAATAACAGTTCACCACCCTGGTGATTAACACTCAAATCCTGCGGTGGCAATCCTTGCCATTACGCCCATTCATCAAAACGGCGCCAGTAAAACTCTCGCTCTATCGAGAGACCCACGTATCCTGAAGCCTACTCTAGGCCTGCAACCCTTCTTGCCCTAACCCTTAGGACATTAACTTGGTTCTCGCACATAGCGATCACCAGCGTTCTATAAGTCGGTCTCTCACTGGACCTTTCCAACCACACTTTGCCAGCAAATTAGCTGACACAAGCTTATAACACTCTTTGCTGAAGGTGCGGGGTGCGCCGACAAAAGCTCGGCGGCCTCTGCCACCCGCTCTACTGTCGCCCCATCATGCGGCGACGCCGTTTGCCCATGCGTCATTTATGCAGCCTCAGCTTGCTGCGTTATCAGCCCCCGGAGCCTATCGATCTGCTCCGACTGTCACATTGACGCCACCCATAGGCGTCAGAGTCTGCCTCCCTGCCGGCGGAAAGTTTCCGCCTATCGGCAAGAAGATTCCTTATGTTACTGGACCGCACCAATAAGTGCGGTCACCAGCTATCGCAGCTCCTGTACCTTGTTTGACCCCGAGCCCTCTCGTGACTCGAGTCGAAACAGGTGTGTTTCCCTATGTGGTGTCATCGCCAATATGCACACCACTACGAAACAACTAGCCCAAATTTAGCCATTTGAGCAACGCGCAGTCTATATACCGACAAAAAGGCTCGTCGACTCAATCATGCGAAAGTATAGGAGGGTACTTCTTTTCATCTCCAACATTACGTTGTCGGCCGCCAACGTAATATCCGAAGAATGAAAGCTCGTTGCCCTCGATCAGTCCCAACATCCTTTTTGGGAACAACAAAACCCAATCAAGTACTTTCGCCACCGCCCACGCACTCTCTCGTGCTAATCCCTAGGGTCTCCCTAAGGTTGCTAACCACCTAGGACTATTCCTAGGCTCTGATACCACTCTAATCTGTCACGCCCCGAGTCCGCCAATTTGTACGGTTTGGGCACGCCAACATACCCGCCAATCGAGTAAGACCTGTTTCTACCCGAAAGGAACGGTAACATCCATAATAACACAACCAGTGTATGCGGAAGCTGTATATCAGAGCACTAAAAATCACTATAAATTTAAAACTTTCATTCAATAACGAATAGTTAATGCGGAAATGAAAGCATACAGGAGTGAACCATAAATTAAACTTACTACACTTTACATTTCTGAACTTGCAAATAAAATTATTACATTTCCTTTACATAAATTCCTCACTATACAAGGTTCACTCAAGAAATACATAAATGGGATACCTCTGCTAGACCCTCTAGGTCTCTATGCTGCTGGGCCCTTGCCCCTGTCGCATACCTCGCCGTCTGCCTCTGAACCGTCTCGTCCGCTGCATCCATACCCGCACGTGTGGGGGGGGGGGTCACCCAAGGGGTGTGAGAACTCCTGACAGAGTTCCCAGTGGGTTCAACCACCGAGAAAAAGTGTCCTACACCACTTGGTCCAATGGAAGCAAAAATAATAGTGCTAGGAAACTAAATCCTCAATATCAAAATGCAGCTATGCAATATAACATATCACTACACTATCTGTGTATAACCATCTACCCAGCACTACTCTGTCTAGCCACACTAGGCTGCTAAGTACCAACTCGGCCACTATGCCGCTGAATACAGGGTCCAACTAACCCGGCCACCTTGGCCACTCTATTTTTCTTTATTCTTTAGATTCTGGTGCTTTAGTTCAAGTTAACCCTTGGAAATTCTTATCCAACGGGCCCGAGCCCGGTAGTCTTGCTACCATAAGATAAGATTTCTAAGGTTGCCGATAACACCCGCAAGTGTTACCCCGCCCAACGGGGAACTTGTCATACGGGTCACTGCCCGGGAGAGGGACACTGCCCATGGCTCCGACAAGATCTACGTTTCACCCCCGAAGGTACGCCCATTTTATCTTTTTATATTTTCTTTCTTTTCTTTCTACTTTAGTTCTTAGCCTCTTTGCCTTTGAACACTTGCTTTCCTTTCTTATTCAGACTTATAGCTCCCTTTTTGCCACTGGCAAATCACTTTCTCTTTTCTTTGAACATTTAGCTCCTTGCTTTCACTTTTAGCCATTCGAAAGTACCTCGTCCGACGGGTCACTGCCCAGGGAGTCCTGCTCCACTTGACGAGTCTCAAATTCGAAGGCGCCAATTACATTTTCCATATGCTTTTAGCCACTTTTAGCTTGCTTTTAATCTTTGCCTTTTAGCAACAATTTTTTTTTTCCTCTTATCCTAGGTCTTGCCATAAGGATAACTAGAGAGTCTCCTGGACTCTTAAACATTTCTCTTTTATTTCTTTAACTCAAATTGAAGTTAAAGTTATTATCCATTTGCCCAGACACCCTATGACCTTCTAGGGTTATATTTGATCAACTCTTTAAACTGGGGATCTCATCCCACATTTCTGATTCCTCACTGAATCCTAGAGTTAACTAAACTCTGTTTTCCTGCTCCACCATTAACTTAGAGTTACACTGACTCTAATTCCATGTTCCACTGTTATCTTAGAATTACATTGACTCTACTTTTCTGTTTTCCCTTTCATATCTCCACACTTGATCCACCTTTTCCATCCTCCTGATTCCTTACTGAATCCTAGAGTCAACTTGACTCTATTTTTCCTGTCTGTGAGTTTAAACTCTTCTAGCTCAACTTAGGTTCCCTTTACCTAAGTCCCATGTCATACTTGTCCTAGAGTTCCATTACTCTATGCTGACCTCTAGTTCACCTTAGGTTTCCTTTACCTAAGTTCCATGTCATACTCATCCTAGAGTTCCTTGACTCTATGTTGAACACTAGTTCTCCTTAGGTTCTCTTTACCTAAGTTCCATGTCATATACACCTAGAGTTTTCTGACTCTATGTTGATCACTCTATCCAGTGTCCTTAGGTTATCACCTAAGACCATGCCACTCATCCTTCCTAGAATAACTCCTAAGTTGATGTCACTCGTCAAACCCCTAAACTAGGTTTTCTCCTAGTCTTACTACCAACAAGTTCTGTTCCCTTATATCACATGATTCCTAGGGTTGTACCATAACATGATCACAGTCATCAAGTAATTACTCATTTCTACACATGCAATTATTTTCATATCCATCATAAAAATAATACTTATCCTCTAAGTCCTTTTTGCACATGAAAATGAATTATCTTCTTTTGGCAACCGACAGTTGCATTTATCATCTGTGTCCATCTACACATACAAATTTATCCCCTATTGTGGATAAATCATAAATATCACTTTTCCTCTAAATTTCTCTACACATGCACATATATCATCTGTTATTGGCAACCAACAGTTGCTCTTTTCATCTGTGTTCCTCTAAACATGCAATCTTATTCATAATTACCTAACGCCTCTAACAGGCTACTATCATGCTTCGAATCGAAAAGCAAAGGAGCAAGGGGAGAGGTCACCCAATTTCGGCAGAATTCCCCACCTTGTAGTGTACCCAATTGCTTGTAGACACTTGCAATTGGTCTCCGCGCGATTCCACTTGTTCCCTCGAGCTTGCACGCAAAACGGTGCACCTCCCTCGAGTCTGCACGCAAAACGATGCATGTCCACCAAACCTGCACGCAAAACGGTGCGCGTCAGAAAAACTCACACGCAAAACGATGCGCGCCACTTCAGTCGGCACGCAAAACGATGCGCGTCAACTCAACCTGCACGCAAAACGGAGAACGTAACTCAAATCTACACGCAAAACGGTGCACGTTCGACTGTAGGGTTGCACGCAAAACGATGCACACTTTTCTAGTCATGCACGCAAATCGATGCAAAATATTAGGGTCGGCACGCAAAACGGTGCACGATAATACGATCGGCACGCAAAACGGAGCACGTACCTCGGGTTGGCACGCAAAATGATGCACGTTGCTTTTTCCACGTTGCACGCAAATCGGTGCACGTTTTCTATCTCTGCACGAAAAACGATGTATATTATTAAAGACTGCACGCAAAACGGTGCGCGATAACACAACCGGCACACTAAACGGAGCACGTACCTCGGGTTGGCACGCAAAACGGTGCACTTTTCTCTTTCAATGTTGCACGCAAAACGGTGCACGTATCTTAAATTTGCACGCAAAACGAGGCGCGCCAAAACGTCCCCGACAGTCCGCGTAGCAAAACGGCACAGTATAACTCGGTTCCTAACACGTAAAACGACGCGGGGTCAAATCCTACTCTAAAAATGAAACTTAACTGTGCCAACAATACCGCAAAATAACAAGCGGGGCTTACCTCGCACAGTCGCGTCGCCCACGAGGTCCACGGCGCGCCGCACCATCTCCCACGAAATCTCCCATTTTTTTCTCTCTTTCTCTCTCTCTCTCTCTCTCTCTCTCTCTCTCGTAGCTCTGTTGGAGAAGAAGAACAGAAGGGAGAAGAGGGTCTGCGGGGGAGAAGGAAGAAGAAGAAAAGAAAAAAAGAAAAAGAAGGAGAAAGAAAGGGAGGGAGGGAGGAGGTGGACCGGGTGCACGGCCCCCCCCCCCCCCCCCCCCCCAATGGGGGCCCGCCACCTGGCGGCCCTTCCTCACAGGGGCGCGTGCGCCTGCACAGGGGCGCGTGCGCCTGCACAGGCGCGCGCCCCCCTGCGCCGCGCGGGCGCTTCCCGCGCCCGTGCGGGCGCCAATGGGGGCCCGCCACCTGGCGGCCCCCGTTGACCCGCGAACGGGTGCGCGCCAGCTGTGCGCATTGCACAGCTGGCCGCACGCCTCGAAGCGCGCGCCGACGCCGCCACGGAATCCGTTTTCGCCCCGGTTTTTGTCCGTTTCTCGCCCGTTTCTGTCCAAATTTGACAGGCAGGTTTGTTTCAGCCTAATTAACCATAGAAAAATTTAAATTTCCAGTTTGGGCCATTTCTGGGCCACCAAAAGCCTCACTGTATCCAGAATCGCTGGCGGACCCCGTTCTCGCAATTCGGATATCCTATCAACCCGAAATTTTTACTGTGGCCTTAAAACATAATTACGAAGCTCCCCAAATTTTTTCAGTATTTTTCGACACTGTTGGCGGAGCCCGTTCTCACTATCAGGCATCCGATCAACGTGAAACTTTTTCTGTGATCTTAAAACATATTTACGGGGCTCCCGTAATTTTCTCGGAATTTTCCGACACTGTGAATTTTTCACTAAAAATCTGGGCCCCCTTTCTCCAATAAATTTTTAGATCTCTCCATTTTAACCCGAATTGGGCCCAACTCGCGTCCAAATGTTCCTTACTTTCCCAACTTTCATAACACTAGTATTTCATACCACCTTTATTTACATTTATTTATGTGCCGAAAACTCGGTACATTACAAGGACTACTAGAGGCGAAAATAAAATAAAGGTGGTAAGCAAAAGTAAATCTACTGATGATAAAGCTACCACTAATATGCCTCTAAAATGCCCAGCTAAAAGAATAGCTAAATGTATGCATCAGAATGTCAAAGCCTGACTGACCAAACCCAATCAATACACCAGTCAACACTGGTACTGCCTGCTCTGCTGTCAACTCAAGAACCCAGTATCTGATCGGCACACGGCACGATCCTCAAAGATCCAATCGACCGGCACACGGCTCGGCCCTAAGCCTACTCCGGAGTGGCACTCGAGGGGAGCGACCCACACGAGTAAAGTATGTAACCATAACTATCTGATGTAGCAGGACTGGATCAAGACTCTAAGTAAGTGGGTAAGACCATCCACTAAAGAAGCCCGATCCCTCACCTCCAATCTGATGCAATAATAATAATAATAATAATCCGGTCAACCGCCCACAGTCCGCGGTTGCCGCGACACCCAACCATCGATCCCCAACTGTCCCAAACTATGAATATCTAACTACACTATCCCCTAAGACCATACAACAGGAGAAAGAATAAAAATATGGTCTCTCCTAAGTCAATTCCAGCATGTTTGTGTAGCAGAAAAAGGTGGCCTAGCTAGATGACCATTCAAGCATGCAAAGTCTTTTACTTGATAAAATCATTTTAAGTACTCTAACCTTTACCAACTTACGAACATAAAACCTCCAATGTACATGTTGCATAATACGTGATACACGATACAATCTTGATACACGATCTATTAACAAGTAATCTTTTTAACAATATGAATTCTAACCACATGCCCAAACCTTCCCTTAAACATACAACAAGATATGGGTTTAACATGATTTCCAAGTAATTACACTACATATCTAAAGCATGGAAACACAACCTCCTAACGTGTAGTTTTCTAACAATGCAAATATTAACAAAGAAACCATGATCTCATACAAGCATGCTAGGTCCATTTCACAGTTCTACTAACAACATGATCAAGAGCATTCTAATAGGCCTAGTGACAAATCACAAGTAGAAGGTTTACAACAACACCCACCTCGAGCGCTAATCCCTGACCCAAAAGCGAATCCCACGCTCAGTCCAAATTAGTCATCACAACTCTGTACAAAATACCCCAAAGGAACATACATAAATTAAACATTCACAGTTTACAAAAATCTGTCCACTAATACTACAGTCCCAAGTTTCTCCATTTTCACCTGCGAAAAATGCCCGAAAAATTCCAAGAAAAATACTGTCACGATCCTCGCGACGAACCCATCGAAACGAGTACCTGCACGTTCAAATCCGATTTTTCTACGCTGAGTTACAAATTCTGCAAGGGAAACACCCCGAATCCAAATGTCCAGAAAATCTGTGTCAAAGCACTACAGTGGCAGGAGACTTTCACCTTCTAAAAATATTCCAAAAATTCAGGGAAAAATCCAGGAGATTCCTTACGAAGTGTAGATGAAAATTGCCTTTTGAATCGCCTCGATCCGACGTCTGAGCGAAAAGATATGGCTAGAACACCGCGGTGCTGTCCAAAAATCTGCGAAGAAAATGGGTCAAATGGGTGCTAAGAAAACTCCAAGGTCAGCACGGAAAACGAGGAACCTAAAAACATAGGAGTTGAAGTCCTACCTGTCGTGAGTCCAACGGCGCGAAAATCGGCGAAATCGGAAGTCGGGGTGAGTCGGGGGAGCCCAAACACTGAGAAGGGGCGAAGCGGGTCGCCGGAGAACAAGCGTCGCGCCGCGCCGTAAAATCATGAACCTCGGGATGCGTGCCTCCAAAAATCCTAGGTCTCCGCCAGAGAATAGAGAACAGGGTGAAGAAGAAATCTCCTAAAGGTTTCTCTATGAAAAGAAGCCCAGCAAAAGAGTAAAAGGCCTCCAAAGCCCCATATTTATAGGCCCAGCCCAAAACCATGCCCATCCGGATTTCGGGCGCAAGGATTCGAGCGCAGTGCATCCGAAATCCGGTCGGATGGTTTCCGTCCGACGCGCCCGGAAGTTCCTGCGCATGCCACGTACCCCACAAACAGCGGACAGCGAAAAGGGCGAGTGGGAACGCGCCTTGTGGCCACCACTTGGTCAAAGCGGTAGGTACGGTCCGCCACTCGCGGGCCGACGCGTGGCGGTACTCGAGCGCGGCCGACAGCGCGCCTGGCGCCTCTGTGCGCACGCGCCCCGAGGCGCCGCCGGCGCACTGCGTGGACCGTGCCCCCGTGAGCCAGCCAGTCGCACACCGAAGCGGCGGAAAAATCCCTGGACCGCGCCGCTTGCGCCCGCCATTCCGGGCGCGCCACGTGGCCCGCCAAAGGTCCATACACCCGCCGCGCAATCCCGTGGACCGAGCTGCGTGGGCCGGCCAATAACAGGCCGCCACGTGGCTCCAGGCCGGTCCACGGTCCCCTCCATGCACCGGAAACCCCCAGAAACTTTCGGAAGCCCGTTTTTGGTCATCCGGACTCCAAATTTAACAAGCAAATAGCCGTTTTCAAGCGTTTTTCCGCGCTGAATCCAAATCCAACCTCTGTTTGGCCCAAATCATTTTATAAACTTCGACAAATACAGCCGAAGGCAAAATTAGCTACCAATGTCTCACCAGGTCCATCTGTGGCACCCCTTTGATGCACCATGGGCCAGACACACCAACACTAGGTGTTCTACATAGTGGATTCATCAGAAAGTTGCATGGAAAAAACCAGAACACTACAGCAGGCACCGCTAGTCGAGCAGATGAGGCGCTTACAGATCGAGGTTGTATCCCCTGGGGTCTCTGCTAGACTTATGTCTATGGTCGTGCAGCCCACTCTGTTGGACAGGATTAGAGAGGCACAGAGTGAGGACCCCCACTTAACGAGGATAAGAGGGCAGATTCAGACAGAGCAGATAGGGGATTTTTCAGTAGATGCCTCGGAGTACTTCGGTACAGGGACCGAGTGTGTGTGCCTATGGATTCTGAAATCAGAGAGCAGATTTTGAGAGAGGCCCATTATACACCTTATACCATTCATCCTGGTGGGACTAAGATGTATAAGGACCTCAAGGCACACTTTTGGTGGACTGGAATGAAGCGGGACATTGGGAGATTCGTGGCTCACTGTTTAACTTGTCAGCAAGTAAAGGCAGAGCACCGAGTTCCTGCTGGCAAGTTGCAGAGTCTTCCATTTCTCGAGTGGAAGTGGGATCACATCACTATGGATTTCGTCATGGGACTACCGAGGGCGCAGAGTGGAGCTGACGCGATCTGGGCTATCGTGGATAGACTCACCAAGTCCGCTCACTTTTTACCCGTACATGTGACTTGGCCATTGGAGTGACTTGCGCATTTGTATTTGTATGAGGTGGTGAGGCTTCATGGTGTACCCGCCTCGATTGTATCTGATAGGGACCCAAGATTTGTATCACATTTCTGGGGGAGTCTACAGACAGCCTTGGGGACATAGCATTCCACTCACAGACCGATGGACAGTCTGAGCGTACCATACAGACCCTCGAGGACATGTTGAGAGCGCGCGTTCTGGATTTTGGAGGAGGGTGGTACCAGCACTTAGCATTGGTTGAGTTTGCGTACAACAACAGCTATCAAGCGAGCATTCAGATGGCTCCGTTTGAAGCGTTGTATGGACGCAAGTGTCGGTCGCCCGTTGCGAATTCAGGCTCGTGAGGTGAGAGAATTGTGCAACTGGGCTATACTGTATGTGAAGATTCTCCAGAGCAATCATGAGGAGCGTGAGACCACATGGGAGCTAGAGACGGTGATGAGAGATATCTATCCTTTCCTGTTCGAGGCTTTTGACTGAGGTACGTCTATTTGTTTTCTTAGTTTCGGGGACGAAACTTTCTTTTAGTGGGGAAGGATGCGGTGTTCCGGTTTTTTCGTACGACATGTCTGGGTGGTCGGCGGTGAGAAAACACCTATTATTAGTGTATCGAGCCCGTTGTGCGTCGAACGGATGCCAAAAACGAACTCAGCGTGCGAAAACATTGAAAATCAGTAATTTTCGGGCTAAATGGGCTAAACGGGCCAATTTCTCGGGTGGGCCGGTCCACGACCCACTTGGCGTGCACCGAGAGCAGCCAACGGAGGGCACTGCCACGTGGCGCGCACCGATTGGCGGGTCAACGCACGCGCGAAAGCGCGCGAACCGCGCTGGGCACGGCGCACGGTGGACCGCGCCAGACCATATGGCGCTTGCTAATTGGCGGGCGCAGTGACCCGGGCGGCCCGCCGTAAACCGCGGCCCACGGTCCCCGCCGTGGACCGTGCGGCCACGCGGCGTGCCGCGATTGGCGGGCGCGCGTGCGCCGGGCGAGCGGGGCGCGGAGGGGAAACGTGGCGGCCCGTGGGTGTTTCGAGCGCCGTTTTGTGGGCCGGGCCGGGGTGGTTTCAGGCACTATAGCAGCCCGAAACCCCCGGGTGCCCGAAAAATTGGGCCCAAAAGCCCATTTCTTGGCTTTTTTGGGGCTTTTTGTGAGAGGGCCTATAAATAGGCCTCTTCCTCTTCGGTTTTGGGCCTTTTTCCGAGCTCAAAACCTCTTGAGCCCTTAAGCAACCTTGTTGATCATCTTGTTCTACATCTTGTGAAGGAGCTCACATTTTTTGGAGGCCGCGGCATCGACGTCTTCGGCGAGTTAGCGCAGTGCGACGTTCTTTTGTCGGTGGCCCATTTCCGTTGCATTTTGGTCCACGAGGTCCACAGAGCTACTCCGAAAGAATTTTTAGACGATTTTTGCTCCATCGGATTCACGAGAGGTAAATCTACGATTTTCGTACTTTCCACTTCTCCCAAATTTGAGCTTTTATTGGGGTTCCTGGTACATCTTTAGACCCCTATTTTGGTGGTGGTTTTCCTGGACAGCAGCGCATTGTTGGATTTTTATCTCTGCACTCAAGTATCGGATTTTGACGTATAAGGACTCGATCGACATCTACACTTCGCGAGGATCGCCGTCATATTTTTATTGGAATTTTTGGAGTTTATCTCACAGGTGGTATTTTTGTATCTTCAGGACTAATTTTTTCAGCAGTTGTAAACTTGGAAATTTTGTGTTGATTGTAATGTTTGGACCATATCTTTGTACCCAGTAGGTGTTTTTGGGTGATTTTGGGCCCATTGGAATCGTGAGAATTTGAGGATTGTCCCCATGCAGTTTCAGCCACTTTGGACTTTGGATCAATTTGCACTTCCAGGTGGGTTGCTTCGTCTTAAAAACCAATTGACAGTTCATTAACTCTATTGAGTAGGATGCTGACGCGTTTGCAGCCTTCTTCCTCTAAGCCCGAGCAGGAGGAGTCGGGACAGGGACAGTAAAGTGAGGTACAGGAGCTTAGGGCTCAGATGGCCATGATGTCGGAGGTTGTTCGACGTCAGGAGGAGGCTTCCCGGCGCCAGGAGGAGGCCATGGACCGGATGATGCATTGTCACGCCCCGAGTTTTGAAAAGCAGGCTACATTTTTTTTTTTTTTTTTTTTTTTTTTTTTTTTTTTTTTTTTTTTTTTTTATAAATCAGAGTTCACAAACCGGGCGTAACAGACCGCCACATGTATAGTAAATTCCCTGCCCAACTGGACAGAGCCTTTCCTATACATGCACGGCTAACCATAATCAGTCAATACCAGAGTAGTCTAAACTACGCATGCAAATTAGTCATTTTTATAATAATTTAAACTATAATGCGGAAAATGAAATATACTGACTACGTAGGGGTCGATACTATCGCAACAGCCTCACCAACGTGTCCCGACATCCCAGCACCCAACCGACCTGAAAAATGGTCACCCAGGGGGTGTGAGATACACTGTACATGTATCCCAGTGGGCACGACGAGCCGAGAAATAGCTAATCGTACCTACTGGATACAATAATCTGCGGATAGTAATAGATCAATAGGAAAAGCTGAATAATCAATAAGTCACGATATAACTGAGCAGATATGGGTACAGAAATATCAGAATCAATCATGGTGATAATCAAATATAACTGAGCAGATATGGGCACAGAAATAAATAGTAAAACATGCTGGAATATGGAAATATAAACTATGCATCGACAATAGAACAGCAAGTACCAACCGATGCCACTATTGGTCACGAGGACCTCAGGCGAAGATATCTATGCCAAGCCAACCACAATCATACTGGATTCCACCTAGCAGAGCTGAACAGCAACCCCGTACGATTGATATAGCCGAGAGGATCCTCGTACCTAAAGGTACAGCCGAGAGTTTCCTCATATCGGTACAGCCAAGGGGCTCCCCGTACCCAGTGATACAGCAAAGAGGGGCGAGCTCACGGGTCAATTAGACCCTTTACCGGTAAAGAACGCAATATGGGGGATCAATCCCACGGCGTACGCGAACAAACAACAGGTGCACAACGATCATAATGCTAATGCTAAATCTCACGGTCCGCAGACCGGGTAATCGGCAACATGCCGGAAATCCCCACAGGGATGCAGATGTCTATATATCAATCATATATCATGCATTCTGGAATACAAGAAATATGTATATCTGATCCAAAATCCCGATAGGGATGCATATGTCTGTATATCAATCATAGGTCTATCATGCATATCTGAAAAATGGAAGCAAGTATAACAAGTGACAGGAATCAACAAGCATGATCATATCATGAAAATCTATGTACTAAGATATCACAGCTGACGAGCAGGTATACATGATATGTTGTCTGCGATCTCGAATTACTCATCTTGCGCGGTTCCTCTGGGGATTCCCGTTGGATGGTATTCATGATTTAGATGGATATTTATATATGTGGGGATGGGTGTATGTGGGTATCAGGTATTGCGGATTCATGACTTCCAATAGACGCAAGCATCTATTGTTAATTACCCCCATGTGATTGGGGCACCTTCGATTAAGAGACCTTTGCGGGAGGGATAGAATAAATCGTATCCTAATGATTGACCAAATCCTAAGTATATGTGTTAGGATTTAGCTGGATCTGAAATTGACTTGATCCCGATTATATGAGTTGAGGACTAGTCGATATTAAACTCTAAGTATATGTGTTAGAGTTTAATTGGGTTCGATTGGCTCTAAGTATATGTATTAGAGTCCAATTATATTTGATTCCATATTTGGCGTATGTTCCAAAGTGGAGAGACCAAACCCCAAGGATATGTATTGAGATAGGTCGGGTTTGATGCTACTCGAAAGTAGGAGGTGGCTAACTCCTATATGTATTAGGATTGGCCGAGTTTGATATGTTTTTCACTCTAGTTATATGTGCTAGAATGAGAGATTGACTAACCCTAAGTATATGTATTAGGATTAGTTGAGTTGATTTGGTTTCTACCCAAGATATATGTGCTAGAGTAAAAGGTTGACTAGACCCTAAATATACGTATTAGGGTTAGTTGGGTTGGTTTGGATGAATTGGATGAACTCTAAGTATATGTGTTAGAGCTCGATCAAATTTGATTTGACTAAATTCTAAGTATATGATTTTAGAATCTAGTCGGTTTGGATATAGTTTTGCCTTAATTATATGTGTTAAGGCGATGAGATTGAATGGGTTTTGGCTTTTATTTATGGATTGGATTGGGCTTTGGGTTTTATTTGTGGATCGAATGGGTTTTGGGTTTTATTTGTGGACCGAATAGGTTTTGGGTTTTATTTGTGGACTGAGCTTTGGGACCCGTATATGGTTGGGATCATTAGTCCTTTTTCAATCGAACTTAGACTCCAAGTTGATTAGGACTCGATTCAAAGGAATTTCCATTTATTTCAATATCCCCTTTTATTCTATTCTATTTTGCGTCCGAAGAAAATTTTCTAATTTTATCTTGGTGTTCGCAGAAAATCCCTTATTTTATTTTGATGTGAGATCCGAGTAAATTCCCTTTTCTTTTTTTTCTTTTTTTTTTGAAATTATTTGGGATCCAAAGAAGTCCTCTTTTTACTTTATTTTTATTTGACTTGGGATATGAAGGAAATCCACTTTCATTTATCTTTGGGATCCGAATCCACTTTGACTTATCTTGGGGTTCAATCCCTTTTGTCTTGTAATTGATTTGGGCTATTAGGGCTCCGAAGGGAATCCACTTTGACTTAACGTAAGTTCGGATGTCCGAAGAAATCATCCGAACCGGTTTTGGGCCTAAAGTTAGGGCGTCCGGAGAGGTCCTAACCGGCTTTGTTGACTTTCTTTTTTTTTTTTCTTTTTTTTTTCTTCTTTATTTTTTTAAGCCTAGAGTTAGGGCGTCCGGAGAAGTCCCAAACCGGCTTTAAAGAAAATTTATTTATTTATTTTTTTTCTTTTTTTCCTCTTTTCTTTTTTTTTCTTTCTTTTCAACCTGAAGTAAGGGGCGTCCGGAGAGGTCCCAAACCGGCTCTGAAGAAAATTTATTTATTTTTTTTTTCCTTTTTTCTTTTTTTTTTTTTTCTTTTCAACTGAAGTAAGGGGCGTCCGGAGAGGTCCCAAACCGGCTTTAAAGAAAATTTATTTATTTTTTTTCCTTTTTTCTTTTTTTTTTTTCCTTTCTTTTCAACCTGAAGTAAGGGGCGTCCGGAGAGGTCCCAAACCGGCTTTAAAGAAAATTTATTTATTTATTTTTTCCTTTTTTCCTCTTTTTTTTTCCTTTCTTTTCAACCTGAAGTAAGGGGCGTCCAGAGAGGTCCCAAACCGGCTTTAAAGAAAATTTATTTATTTATTTATTTTTTTCCTTTCTTTTACCTGAGAAATACTTCTAAAAAGAAAGTCGAGGAAGTCGATTGGGGGTGCCGAGGAAGTTGACCGGAGTTGCCGAGGAAGTCAACCGGAGGAGTTGAGGAAGTTGACCGGAGGTGCTGAAGTCGATCCGAGCTGAGGATGAGGTGGAATATCGGAGGTTATATTTTTTTGTGGTGGAATATAGGTTGGTTTTTTGCGGTGGAATATGGGAGGTTGGTTTTCAGACCAGGCCAAAGAAAAATATCCCTCTATTTATAGTGGGGAGTGGTAGAGAAATATCGCGTGGGGTTTGTTAGGATTTGTTAAAGGGTTGGCGAGAATGTGCCGGTTTGTTGAGTAACGTAGGTGGGAATGTGGTTTCGTTGAGAAAAATTCGACGTCCAAATTTGAATACGTTGAGGAAATTATTATATTCAAATTTCAAATTTTAAATTTCGAATTTTAAATTTTAAATTTTAAATTTCAAAATTAAATTTTAAAATTGAAAGAATATGTTCAAATTTTAAAATTTAAATTGAATATCTTTAAATTTCAAAATTGAACGGTTATGTTCAAATTTCAATATGTTGAGGGGGTATGGTTGTATTTAAATTTTAAATTTCAAATTTTGTTTAAATTTGAGGAAGTATGTTTGTATTTGAATTTTGAATTTTAAATTTCAAAATTGAATATGTTATATTTAAATTTGAGGAAGTATGTTTGTATTTAAATTTTGAATTTTAAATTTATGTTTAAATTTGAGGAAGTATGGTTGTATTTGAATTTCAAAATTAAACGGTTAACGAACGAGGGAATTTGCTCGGATTCAAAAATTCAAAACAAGATATAGGTAAGTTTGGGTAAGTTGGTTGAGAGATATTTGAAAATATGGTTGAAGATTTGGATAAGTGCGTTTGAGATAATTGACGCATGAGGAATTTCGATTGGATTCAAAATTTAAATTTGAGTATATGTGGCATTTGAGAGATATTTTAAAATTTGGTTGGAAATTTAAAATTCAAAATTCAAAACTTAATTTGAACATAATTTTTGAAATTGAATCTTTAAACAAAAAGTTGACTATAATGTAAGGCCCGCTGGGCACAAAAAAATAGGATCCGACTTAAAAAATCGACGGAGCTTTGATGAGACCCATAAGCTTTTGTTCACAAATGGCCTATTAAAGAATTAAATTTGTTGGACCCAAATTATTAATATTTTAAAAATTTTGGGCTTTTACGGGGCTCATATAGACAAATCAATATTACGGACCAACCATAATCTTTTCCCGTATTTTTTTTTATTATAATTTTTTTTTTTATGCCAACAAATGCCCCCCATCTTTTCGTTGTACGAGGCACGAGTACGGTGAAAAGATGCACGTTCAATTGTTTTTCTCTGTTCATTTTTTTTCAAATATATTTTTTTTTCATTTTTTTTTCGTACGCATTCAATTTGATGACATGGCGGTCAATTGAATATGGCTCGCTCAGTTTAGTGACACGGCAGTCGATATGAATATGGGTCACTCAGTTTAGTGACATGGCGGTCGATATGAGTATGGGTCGCTCAGTTTAGTGACATGGCGGTCGATATGAATATAGGTTGCTCAGTTTAGTGACATGGCGGTCGATATAAATATGAGTTGCTCAGTTTAGTGACATGGCGGTCGATTTGAATACGGGTTGCTCAGTTTAGTGACATGGCGGTCGGTATGGATATGGGTTGCTCAGTTTATTGACATGGCGGTCGATATGGGTATGGGTTGCTCAGTTTAGTGACATGGCGGTCGATATGGGTATGCGTTGCTCAGTTTATTGACATGGCGGTCGATTTGATTATGTGTTGCCCAGTTTAGTGATATGGCGGTCGATATGAATATAGGTCGCTCAGTTTAGTGACATGGCGGTCGATATGAGTATGGGGATTGATAGCTCAGTTTAGTGACATGACGGTTGGTATGGGTATGGGCTGCTCAGGTTATTGACATGGCAGTCGATATGGGTATAGGTTGCTCAGTTTAGTGACATGGCGGCCGATATGAATATAGGTTGCTCAGTTTAGTGACATGGCGGTCGTTTGAAATTGGGTTTAGTTTAACGACTTTTCGGTCGTTTGGATTTGGGTTTAGTTTAATGACTTTTCGGTCGTTTGGATTTGGGTTTAGTTTAATGACCTTTCGGTCGTTTGGATTTGGGTTTAGTTTAATGACTTTTTGGTCGTTTGGAATTGGGTTTAGTTTAATGACTTTTCGGTCGTTTGGAATTGGGTTTAGTTTAATGACTTTTCGGTCGTTTGGATTTAGGTTTAGTTTAATGACTTTTCGGTCGTTTGGATTTGGGTTTAGTTTAATAACTTTTCGGTCGTTTGAAATTGGGTTTAGTTTAATGACTTTTCGGTCGTTTGAAATTGGGTTTAGTTTAATGACTTTTCGGTCGTTTGAATTTGGGTTTAGTTTAATGACTTTTCGGTCGTTTGAAATTGGGTTTCGTTTAATGACTTTTCGGTCTTTTGAATTTGGGTTTAGTTTAATGACTTTTCGGTCGTTTGAAATTGAGTTTAGTTTAATGACTTTTCGGTCGTTTGAAATTGAGTTTAGTTTAATGACTTTTCGGTCGTTTGGAATTAGGTTTAGTTTAATGACTTTTCGGTCGTTTGAAATTGGGTTTAGTTTAATGACTTTTCGGTCTTTTGGATTTGGGTTTAGTTTAATAACTTTTCGGTCTTTTGGATTTGGGTTTAGTTTAATGACCTCTCGGTCGTTTGAAATTGGGTTTAGTTTAATGACTTTTCGGTCTTTTGGATTTGGGTTTAGTTTAATGACTTTTCGGTCTTTTGGATTTGGGTTTAGTTTAATGACTTTTCGGTCGTTTGAAATTGGGTTTAGTTTAATGACTTTTCGGTCGTTTGAATTTGGGTTTAGTTTAATGACTTTTCGGTCGTTTGAATTTGGGTTTAGTTTAATGACTTTTCGGTCTTTTAGATTTGGGTTTAGTTTAATGACTTTTCGGTCGTTTGAAATTGGGTTTAGTTTAATGAATTTTCGGTCGTTTGGATTGGGTTTAGTTTAATGACTTTTCGGTCGTTTGAAATTGGGTTTAGTTTAATGACTTTTCGGTCTTTTGGATTTGGGTTTAGTTTAATGACTTTTCGGTCGTTTGGAGCTGGATTTAGTTTAATGACTTTTCAGTCGTTTGAAATTGGGTTTAGTTTAATGACTTTTTGGTCGTTTGAACTTGGGTTTAGTTTAATGACTTTTCGGTCATTTGAAATTGGGTTTAGTTTAATGACTTTTCGGTCGTTTGGATTTGGGTTTAGTTTAATGACTTTTCGGTCGTTTGGATTTGGATTTATGAGTCGATTAAGTTGACTCAGCAGATTTATTTGGAGTTAGCTCGGTTTAAACTCTTGATTTGTTTCAGTTCGGGTGGAGCTGGTTTGCTTGATTTGGATAATCCCTGAAGTTCGATTTGAGCCTTTGTTCAGGTTGGGTTCAAATTGAATTGGTTTGAACCTTTTGTATTTGATTTGGGCTGAGCCGGTTTAGGCTTTCACTTGATTTGTCCCTTTTGAATTTGATTTGAGTCGAACCGTTATACTTTGGTTCAGAACCCTTTGAGACATGGTTTAGATCGAACCCTTATGACTTAGTTCGAGACCTTTTGAATTCAATTTCGGTCGGGCCCTTATAATTCGGCTCAACTTGGATCATAATCTTATGGTTTGGTTCGAGACCCGTTCGAGTTTGATTCAGGTTGAGCCACCTTGGGGTTCGGCTCAACTTAGAATCCCTTTGCATTTGGTTTGAATCAAACTCTTGTGATTTGGTTCGAAATCCGCTTGAGTTTGATTCAGGTTGAGCACCCTTGGGGTTCGGTTCAACTTAGAATCCCTTTGCATTTGGTTTGGATTGAACTCTTGTGATTTGATTCGAAATCCGTTTGAGTTTGATTTGAATCGCCATCTTTGCGGCTTGGTTTAGAACTCTTTGATTTTGATTTGGGGTCAAGCTGGTTCATGGCCTGGTTCAAGTTGCATATAGTTCCGTCCAGACTCGATTTAGCTTGAATCGACTTATGATTTGATCTGGCTTGGCTTGATCCTCCTACGGTTCAGTTCAGGTTGAACCAATTTGTAGTTCAAGTTGAATTCTTTATGGTTCGGTTTAAGTCGAACCGGCTTGTGGTTTGGTTTGGCTCGAACCTCATGCAGTTCAGTTTAAGTTGAATCAGCCTAGGTTCAAGGTGTATCCTTCATGGCTCGGTTTAAGTCGAGCTAGCTTGTAATTCGGTTCGACTTGGCTCGGTCCTCCTGTGATTCCGTTCAAGTTGAGCCGACTTGTAATTTCTTTCGGCTTAGCTTGGGCCTCATGTGGTTCTGTTTGGGTTGAACCGATAAGTTGAATTCTTTATGGTTTGGTTTAAGTCGAACCGGCCTGCGGTTTGATTTGGTTCGAATCACCCTCTTTGCTGTTTGGCCCAAAACCTTTTGACTTTGATTTGGGGTTGAGCTGGTGCATGGTCCAGTTCATATGATTCCACCTAAATTCGATTTGGTTGAACCGGCTTATAATTTGGGGGCATTTTATTTATTTTTTTTTTCTTTTTTTTTTTTTGTATTGAAATATATGAGTTTATTTTATCTCGGGAAGCAATTGAAATTGTTGCGTATAACTTACCCTAAGGTGAGTTAGAATTCCTTCGTAGACAAAAATGGGTTTATTTTGGTTTATTTTGAAAAATATGGGTTTATTGAAAAATATGGGTTTGTTTTGAAAGAAAAATATGTCTTTGGTGGCAATCGGGCGCCCATATGGGTTTTCACCCGATGCCTTCCCCTAACTTTTGCCTGTGAGTTCGAATTGTGTATTCTCACAGCGGGGATCCTATTTTTGCCTGCGGGGTTATACCACAGCTAGGATTTTTTTTCTTTTTTTTTTTTCTCTTTTTTTTTTGATTTTTTTTTTTTGAGATTTTTTTTTTCCTTTTTTTTTTCTTTTTTTTATTATTTTTTTTTCTTTCTATTTTTATTTATTATTTTTTTGATATATTTTTTTTTCCTTTTTCTTTTTTTGAGATTTTTTTTTTCATTTTTTTTTTGGTATATTTTTTTTTGAGATTTTTTTTTAGTATTGAAAAATACGAGTGTATTTTGTCTCGATGAGCAAACAAAATTGCTGTACATAACCCACCCTAAGATCAGTTAGCATTCCGTCGTGGACAAAAATATGTTTGAAAGAAAAATATTTTTAAATTTGTTTAAAAATACGGGTTTATTTTGGTTTATTTTTGAAAATATGGGTTTATTGAAAAATATGGGTTTATTTTGAAAGGAAAATATGTTTTTGGTGGCAATCGGGCGCCCACATGGGTTTTCACCCGATACCTTCCCCTAATTTTTGCCTGTGAGTTCGAATTGTGTATTCTCACAGCGGGGATCCCATTTTTGCCTGTGGGGTTATACCACAGCCGGGAATGGTTTTTTTTTTTTTTTTTTTTCCATTTTTTTTTGTTGAGAATTTTTTTTCTTTTTTTTTTTTTTTTTTTCTTTTGAGCTTTTTTTTTGTATTGAAAAATACGAGTGTATTTTGTCTCGATGAGCAAACAAACTTGCTGTACATAACCGATCCTAAGATCAGTTAGCATTCCGTCGTGGACAAAAATATGTTTGAAAGAAAAATATTTTTTAGTTTTTAAAAAAATATAGGTTTATTTTTGTTTATTTTTGAAAATATGGGTTTATTGAAAAATCTGGGTTTGTTTTGAAAGAAAAATAAGTTTTTGGGGCAATCGGGCGCCCACATGGGTTTTCACCTGATACGTTTCCCTAATTTTTGCCTGTGAGTTTGAATTGTGTTTTCTCACAGCAGGAATACCATTTTTGCCTGTGGGGTTATACCACAGCCGGGAATGTTTTTTTTTTTTTTTTTTTTTTTTTGTTTTTTTTTTTTTCCGAAAATATGAGTTTCCTTTGAACACCACCCCTTTTGGATGTAGGTGAGTAGGTAAGCTGTTTATCTACGGGTTGGTGAAGAGGATTGGGTATTCCCCCATTAGATTATTTTTTCGATGTTGCAGCCGAGAAATTGACTATATTTTGTGCATTATTGGGAAAGGATAGTAAAGGTAATCATGCCCCCAGTAAAAGCAGCTATGTTCATATATGTTGGTGCTATTTTCTCGATGTAATCGTTAAGATTCACCTTTACCGCTTTTTTTTTCTTTTTTTTTTTTTTTTTTTTTTTTTTTTTTTTTTTTTTTTTTTTTTTGGTTTTTTTTTTTTGATTTTTTTTTGATTTTTTTTTTTATATATATATTAAAGGTCTCAAAGATGGAAGGAGAAGTCAGGTCCCACCGGGCGTGCCATTTTGTCTGCGATCTCGAATTACTCATCTCGCGCGGTTCCTCTGGGGATTCCCGTTGGATGGTATTCATGATTTAGATGGATATTTATATATGTGGGGATGGGTGTATGTGGGTATCAGGTATTGCGGATTCATGACTTCCAATAGACGCAAGCATCTATTGTTAATTACCCCCATGTGATTGGGGCACCTTCGATTAAGAGACCTTTGCGGGAGGGATAGAATAAATCGTATCCTAATGATTGACCAAATCCTAAGTATATGTGTTAGGATTTAGCTGGATCTGAAATTGACTTGATCCCGATTATATGAGTTGAGGACTAGTCGATATTAAACTCTAAGTATATGTGTTAGAGTTTAATTGGGTTCGATTGGCTCTAAGTATATGTATTAGAGTCCAATTATATTTGATTCCATATTTGGCGTATGTTCCAAAGTGGAGAGACCAAACCCCAAGGATATGTATTGAGGTAGGTCGGGTTTGATGCTACTCGAAAGTAGGAGGTGGCTAACTCCTATATGTATTAGGATTGGCCGAGTTTGATATGTTTTTCACTCTAGTTATATGTGCTAGAATGAGAGATTGACTAACCCTAAGTATATGTATTAGGATTAGTTGAGTTGATTTGGTTTCTACCCTAGATATATGTGCTAGAGTAAAAGGTTGACTAGACCCTAAATATACGTATTAGGGTTAGTTGGGTTGGTTTGGATGAATTGGATGAACTCTAAGTATATGTGTTAGAGCTCGATCAAATTTGATTTGACTAAATTCTAAGTATATGATTTTAGAATCTAGTCGGTTTGGATATAGTTTTTCCTTAATTATATGTGTTAAGGCGATGAGATTGAATGGGTTTTGGCTTTTATTTGTGGATTGGATTGGGCTTTGGGTTTTATTTGTGGATTGAATGGGTTTTGGGTTTTATTTGTGGACCGAATAGGTTTTGGATTTTATTTGTGGACTGAGCTTTGGGACCCGTATATGGTTGGGATCATTAGTCCTTTTTCAATCGAACTTAGACTCCAAGTTGATTAGGACTCGATTCAAAGGAATTTCCATTTATTTCAATATCCCCTTTTATTCTATTCTATTTTGCGTCCGAAGAAAATTTCCAAATTTTATCTTGGTGTTCGCAGAAAATCCCATATTTTATTTTGATGTGGGATCCGAGTAAATTCCCTTTTCTTTTTTTTATTTTTTTTTTGAAATTATTTGGGATCCGAAGAATCCTCTTTTTACTTTATTTTTATTTGACTTGGGATATGAAGGAAATCCACTTTCATTTATCTTTGGGATCCGAATCCTCTTTGACTTATCTTGGGGTTCAATCCCTTTTGTTTTGTAATTGATTTGGGCTATTAGGGCTCCGAAGGGAATCCACTTTGACTTAACGTAAGTTCGGATGTCCGAAAAAATCATCCGAACCGGTTTTGGGCCTAAAGTTAGGGCGTCCGGAGAGGTCCTAACCGGCTTTGTTGACTTTCTTTTTTTTTTTCTTTTTTTTTTCTTCTTTATTTTTTTAAGCCTAAAGTTAGGGCGTCCGGAGAAGTCCCAAACCGGCTTTAAAGAAAATTTATTTATTTTTTTTTTTTTTTTTCCTCTTTTCTTTTTTTTTCTTTCTTTTCAACCTGAAGTAAGGGGCGTCCGGAGAGGTCCCAAACCGGCTTTGAAGGAAATTTATTTATTTTTTTTCCTTTTTTCTTTTTTTTTTTCTTTCTTTTCAACCTGAAGTAAGGGGCGTCCGGAGAGGTCCCAAACCGGCTTTAAAGAAAATTTATTTATTTTTTTTTCCTTTTTTTTTTTTTTTTCTTTCTTTTCAACCTGAAGTAAGAGGCGTCCGGAGAGGTCCCAAACCGGCTTTAAAGAAAATTTATTTATTTATTTTTTCCTTTTTTTCTCTTTTTTTTTCCTTTCTTTTCAACCTAAAGTAAGGGGCGTCCGGAGAGGTCCCAAACCGGCTTTAAAGAAAATTTATTTATTTATTTATTTATTTTCTTTCTTTTACCTGAGAAATACTTCTAAAAAGAAAGTCGAGGAAGTCGATTGGGGGTGCCGAGGAAGTTGACCGGAGTTGCCGAGGAAGTCAACCGGAGGAGTTGAGGAAGTTGACCGGAGGTGCTGAAGTCGATCCGAGCTGAGGATGAGGTGGAATATCGGAGGTTATATTTTTTTGTGGTGGAATATAGGTTGGTTTTTTGCGGTGGAATATGGGAGGTTGGTTTTCAGACCAGGCCAAAGAAAAATATCCCTCTATTTATAGTGGGGAGTGGTAGAGAAATATCGCGTGGGGTTTGTTAGGATTTGTTAAAGGGTTGGCGAGAATGTGCCGGTTTGTTGAGTAACGTACGTGGGAATGTGGTTTCGTTGAGAAAAATTCGACGTCCAAATTTGAATACGTTGAGAAAATTATTATATTCAAATTTTAAATTTTAAATTTCAAATTTTAAATTTTAAATTTCAAAATTAAATTTTAAAATTGAAAGGATATGTTCAAATTTTAAAATTTAAATTGAATATCTTTAAATTTCAAAATTGAACGGTTATGTTCAAATTTCAATATGTTGAGGGGGTATGGTTGTATTTAAATTTTAAATTTCAAATTTTGTTTAAATTTGAGGAAGTATGTTTGTATTTGAATTTTGAATTTTAAATTTCAAAATTGAATATGTTATATTTAAATTTGAGGAAGTATGTTTGTATTTAAATTTTGAATTTTAAATTTATGTTTAAATTTGAGGAAGTATGGTTGTATTTGAATTTTAAAATTAAACGGTTAACGAACGAGGGAATTTGCTCGGATTCAAAAATTCAAAACAAGATATAGGTAAGTTTGGGTAAGTTGGTTGAGAGATATTTGAAAATATGGTTGAAGATTTGGATAAGTGCGTTTGAGATAATTGACGCATGAGGAATTTCGATTGGATTCAAAATTTAAATTTGAGTATATGTGGCATTTGAGAGATATTTTAAAATTTGGTTGGAAATTTAAAATTCAAAATTCAAAACTTAATTTGAACATAATTTTTGAAATTGATTCTTTAAACAAGAAGTTGACTATAATGTAAGGCCCGCTGGGCACAAAAAAATAGGATCTGACTTAAAAAATCGACGGAGCTTTGATGAGACCCATAAGCTTGTGTTCACAAATGGCCTATTAAAGAATTGAATTTGTTTGACCCAAATTATTAATATGTTAAAAATTTTGGGCTTTTACGGGGCTCATATAGACAAATCAATATTACGGACCAACCATAATCTTTTCCCGTATTTTTTTTTATTATAATTTTTTTTTTTATGCCAACAAATGCCCCCCATCTTTTCGTTGTACGAGGCACGAGTACGGTGAAAAGATGCACGTTCAATTGTTTTTCTCTGTTCATTTTTTTTCAAATATATTTTTTTTTTCATTTTTTTTTCGTACGCATTCAATTTGATGACATGGCGGTCAATTGAATATGGCTCGCTCAGTTTAGTGACACGGCAGTCGATATGAATATGGGTCACTCAGTTTAGTGACATGGCGGTCGATATGAGTATGGGTCGCTCAGTTTAGTGACATGGCGGTCGATATGAATATAGGTTGCTCAGTTTAGTGACATGGCGGTCGATATAAATATGAGTTGCTCAGTTTAGTGACATGGCGGTCGATTTGAATACGGGTTGCTCAGTTTAGTGACATGGCGGTCGGTATGGATATGGGTTGCTCAGTTTATTGACATGGCGGTCGATATGGGTATGGGTTGCTCAGTTTAGTGACATGGCGGTCGATATGGGTATGCGTTGCTCAGTTTATTGACATGGCGGTCGATTTGATTATGTGTTGCCCAGTTTAGTGATATGGCGGTCGATATGAATATAGGTCGCTCAGTTTAGTGACATGGCGGTCGATATGAGTATGGGGATTGATAGCTCAGTTTAGTGACATGACGGTTGGTATGGGTATGGGCTGCTCAGGTTATTGACATGGCAGTCGATATGGGTATAGGTTGCTCAGTTTAGTGACATGGCGGCCGATATGAATATAGGTTGCTCAGTTTAGTGACATGGCGGTCGTTTGAAATTGGGTGTAGTTTAAACGACTTTTCGGTCGTTTGGATTTGGGTTTAGTTAATGACTTTTCGGTCGTTTGGATTTGGGTTAGTTTTAATGACTTTCGGTCGTTTGGATTTGGGTTTACGTTTATGGACTTTTTGGTCGTTTGGAATTGGGTTTAGTTTAATGACTTTTTCGGTCGTTTGGGAATGGAGTTTTAGTTTATGACTTTTCGGTCAGTGTTGGATTTAGGTTTAGTTTAATGACTTTCGGTCGTTTGGATTGGGTTTAGTTTATAACTTTTTCGGTCGTTTGAAATTGGGTTTAGTTTAAGACTTTTTTCGGTCCGGTTGAAATTGGGTTTCGTTTAATGTCTTTTCGGGTCGTTTGATTTGGGTTTTAGTTTTAATGACTTTTCGTGGCTTCGTTTGAAATTGGGTTTAGTTTAATGGACGGTTTTCGGTCTTTAGAATTTGGGTTTAGTTTACGGTACTTTTCGGAGTTTGCAAATTGAGTTAGTGTTAATAACTTTCTTCGGTCGTTTGAAATTGAAGGGTTTAGTTTAATGAACTTTTCGGGCGTTTAGGATTAGGATTTAGTTTTAATGACTTGTCGGGCGTTGAAATTGGTCGTCTAGTTTAGACTTTAGGGTTGGGTCTGGTTAGTTTAATTAACTTTTTCGGTCTTTCGGATTTGGGTTTAGTATTAATGACTTTTCGGTTCTTTGGATTTGGTTTTAGTTTAATGACTTTGTCGGTCGTTTGAAATTGGGTTAGTTTAATGACTTTTCGGTCGTTTGAATTTGGGTTAGTTTAATGACTTTTTCGGTCGTTTGAATTTGGGTTTAGTTTAATGACTTTTCGGTCTTTTAGATTTGTGGTTTAGTTTAAGACTTTTCGGGTCGTTTGAAATTGGGTTTTGTTAATGAATTTTCGGTCGTTTGGATTGGGTTAGTTTTAATGACTTTTCGGTCGTTTGAAATTGGGTTTAGTTTAATGACTTTTCGGTCTTTTGGATTTGGGTTTAGTTTAATGACTTTTCGGTCGTTTGGAGCGGATTTAGTTTAATGACTTTTCAGTCGTTGAAATTGGGTTAGTTTAATGACTTTTTGGTCGTTTGAACTGGGTTTAGTTTAATGACTTTTCGGTCGTTGAAATTGGGTTTAGTTTAATGACTTTTCGGTCGTTTGGATTTGGGTTTAGTTTAATGACTTTTCGGTCGTTTGGATTTGGATTTATGAGTCGATTAAGTTGACTCAGCAGATTTATTTGGAGTTAGCTCGGTTTGAACTCTTGATTTGTTTCAGTTCGGGTGGAGCTGGTTTGCTTGATTTGGATCATCCCTGAAGTTCGATTTGAGCCTTTGTTCAGGTTGGGTTCAAATTGAATTGGTTTGAACCTTTTGTATTTGATTTGGGCTGAGCCGGTTTAGGCTTTCACTTGATTTGTCCCTTTTGAATTTGATTTGAGTCGAACCGTTATACTTTGGTTCAGAACCCTTTGAGACATGGTTTAGATCGAACCCTTATGACTTAGTTCGAGACCTTTTGAATTCAATTTCGGTCGGGCCCTTATAATTCGGCTCAACTTGGATCATAATCTTATGGTTTGGTTCGAGACCCGTTCGAGTTTGATTCAGGTTGAGCCACCTTGGGGTTCGGCTCAACTTAGAATCCCTTTGCATTTGGTTTGAATCAAACTCTTGTGATTTGGTTCGAAATCCGCTTGAGTTTGATTCAGGTTGAGCACCCTTGGGGTTCGGTTCAACTTAGAATCCCTTTGCATTTGGTTTGGATTGAACTCTTGTGATTTGATTCGAAATCCGTTTGAGTTTGATTTTAATCGCCATCTTTGCGGCTTGGTTTAGAACTCTTTGATTTTGATTTGGGGTCAAGCTGGTTCATGGCCTGGTTCAAGTTGCATATAGTTCCGTCCATACTCGATTTAGCTTGAATCGACTTATGATTTGATCTGGCTTGGCTTGATCCTCCTACGGTTCAGTTCAGGTTGAACCAATTTGTAGTTCAAGTTGAATTCTTTATGGTTCGGTTTAAGTCGAACCGGCTTGTGGTTTGGTTTGGCTCGAACCTCATGCAGTTCAGTTTAAGTTGAATCAGCCTAGGTTCAAGGTGTATCCTTCATGGCTCGGTTTAAGTCGAGCTAGCTTGTAATTCGGTTCGACTTGGCTCGGTCCTCCTGTGATTCCGTTCAAGTTGAGCCGACTTGTAATTTCTTTCGGCTTAGCTTGGGCCTCATGTGGTTCTGTTTGGGTTGAACCGATAAGTTGAATTCTTTATGGTTTGGTTTAAGTCGAACCGGCCTGTGGTTTGATTTGGTTCGAATCACCCTCTTTGCTGTTTGGCCCAAAACCTTTTGACTTTGATTTGGGGTTGAGCTGGTGCATGGTCCAGTTCATATGATTCCACCTAAATTCGATTTGGTTGAACCGGCTTATAATTTGGGGGCATTTTATTTATTTTTTTTTTCTTTTTTTTTTTTGTATTGAAATATATGAGTTTATTTTATCTCGTGAAGCAATTGAAATTATTGCGTATAACTTACCCTAAGGTGAGTTAGAATTCCTTCGTAGACAAAAATGGGTTTATTTTGGTTTATTTTGAAAAATATGGGTTTATTGAAAAATATGGGTTTGTTTTGAAAGAAAAATATGTCTTTGGTGGCAATCGGGCGCCCATATGGGTTTTCACCCGATGCCTTCTCCTAACTTTTGCCTGTGAGTTCGAATTGTGTATTCTCACAGCGGGGATCCTATTTTTGCCTGCGGGGTTATACCATAACTAGGATTTTTTTTTCTTTTTTTTTTTTTCTCTTTTTTTTTGATTTTTTTTTTTGAGATTTTTTTTTTCCTTTTTTTCTTTTTTTTATTATTTTTTTTTCTTTCTATTTTTTTTATTATTTTTTTGATATATTTTTTTTTCCTTTTTCTTTTTTTGAGATTTTTTTTTTCATTTTTTTTTTCATTTTTTTTTTTTGGTATATTTTTTTTTGAGATTTTTTTTTTAGTATTGAAAAATACGAGTGTATTTTGTCTCGATGAGCAAAGAAAATTGCTGTACATAACCCACCCTAAGATCAGTTAGCATTCCGTCGTGGACAAAAATATGTTTGAAAGAAAAATATTTTTAAATTTTTTAAAAAATACGGGTTTATTTTGGTTTATTTTTGAAAATATGGGTTTATTGAAAAAGTTGGGTTTATTTTGAAAGGAAAATATGTTTTTGGTGGCAATCGGGCGCCCATATGGGTTTTCACCCGATACCTTCCCCTAACTTTTGCATGTGAGTTCGAATTGTGTATTCTCACAGCGGGGATCCCATTTTTTCCTGTGGGGTTATACCACAGCCGGGAATGGTTTTTTTTTTTTTTTCCATTTTTTTTTGTTGAGAATTTTTTTTCTTTTTTTTTTTTCTTTTTTCTTTTGAGCTTTTTTTTTGTATTGAAAAATACGAGTGTATTTTGTCTCGATGAGCAAACAAACTTGCTGTACATAACCGATTCTAAGATCAGTTAGCATTCCGTCGTGGACAAAAATATGTTTGAAAGAAAAATATTTTTTAGTTTTTTAAAAAATATGGGTTTATTTTTGTTTATTTTTGAAAATATGGGTTTATTGAAAAATCTGGGTTTGTTTTGAAAGAAAAATAAGTTTTTGTGGCAATCGGGCGCCCACATGGGTTTTCACCCGATACGTTTCCCTAATTTTTGCCTGTGAGTTTGAATTGTGTTTTCTCACTGCGGGAATACCATTTTTGCCTGTGGGGTTATACCACAGCCGGGAATGTTTTTTTTTTTTTTTTTTTTTTTTTTTTCCGAAAATATGAGTTTCCTTTGAACACCACCCCTTTTGGATGTAGGTGAGTAGGTAAGCTGTTTATCTACGGGTTGGTGAAGAGGATTGGGTATGCCCCCATTAGATTATTTTTTCGATGTTGCAGCCGAGAAATTGACTATATTTTGTGCATTATTGGGAAAGGATAGTAAAGGTAATCATGCCCCCAGTAAAAGCAGCTTTGTTCATATATGTTGGTGCTATTTTCTCGATGTAATCGTTAAGATTCACCTTTACCGCTTTTTTTTTCTTTTTTTTTTTTTTTTTTTTTTTTTTTTTTTTTTTTTTTGGTTTTTTTTCTTTTTTGATTTTTTTTTTGATTTTTTTTTTATATATATATTAAAGGTCTCAAAGATGGAAGGAGAAGTCAGGTCCCACCGGGCGTGCCATTTTGTCTGCGATCTCGAATTACTCATCTCGCGCGGTTCCTCTGGGGATTCCCGTTGGATGGTATTCATGATTTAGATGGATATTTATATATGTGGGGATGGGTGTATGTGGGTATCAGGTATTGCGGATTCATGACTTCCAATAGACGCAAGCATCTATTGTTAATTACCCCCATGTGATTGGGGCACCTTCGATTAAGAGACCTTTGCGGGAGGGATAGAATAAATCGTATCCTAATGATTGACCAAATCCTAAGTATATGTGTTAGGATTTAGCTGGATCTGAAATTGACTTGATCCCGATTATATGAGTTGAGGACTAGTCGATATTAAACTCTAAGTATATGTGTTAGAGTTTAATTGGGTTCGATTGGCTCTAAGTATATGTATTAGAGTCCAATTATATTTGATTCCATATTTGGCGTATGTTCCAAAGTGGAGAGACCAAACCCCAAGGATATGTATTGAGGTAGGTCGGGTTTGATGCTACTCGAAAGTAGGAGGTGGCTAACTCCTATATGTATTAGGATTGGCCGAGTTTGATATGTTTTTCACTCTAGTTATATGTGCTAGAATGAGAGATTGACTAACCCTAAATATATGTATTAGGATTAGTTGAGTTGATTTGGTTTCTACCCTAGATATATGTGCTAGAGTAAAAGGTTGACTAGACCCTAAATATACGTATTAGGGTTAGTTGGGTTGGTTTGGATGAATTGGATGAACTCTAAGTATATGTGTTAGAGCTCGATCAAATTTGATTTGACTAAATTCTAAGTATATGATTTTAGAATCTAGTCGGTTTGGATATAGTTTTGCCTTAATTATATGTGTTAAGGCGATGAGATTGAATGGGTTTTGGCTTTTATTTATGGATTGGATTGGGCTTTGGGTTTTATTTGTGGATCGAATGGGTTTTGGATTTTATTTGTGGACCGAATAGGTTTTGGGTTTTATTTGTGGACTGAGCTTTGGGACCCGTATGTGGTTGGGATCATTAGTCCTTTTTGAATCGAACTTAGACTCCAAGTTGATTAGGACTCGATTTAAAGGAATTTCCATTTATTTCAATATCCCCTTTTATTTTATTCTATTTTGCGTCCGAAGAAAATTTCCTAATTTTATCTTGGTGTTCGCAGAAAATCCCTTATTTTATTTTGATGTGGGATCCGAGTAAATTCCCTTTTCTTTTTTTTCTTTTTTTTTTGAAATTATTTGGGATCCGAAGAAGTCCGCTTTTTACTTTATTTTTATTTAACTTGGGATGTGAAGGAAATCCACTTTTATTTATCTTTGGGATCCGAATCCACTTTGACTTATCTTGGGGTTCAATCCCTTTTGTCTTGTAATTGATTTGGGCTATTAGGGCTCCGAAGGGAATCCACTTTGACTTAACGTAAGTTCGGATGTCCGAAGAAATCATCCGAACCGGTTTTGGGCGTAAAGTTAGGGCGTCCGGAGAGGTCCTAACCGGCTTTGTTGACTTTCTTTTTTTTTTCTTTTTTTTTCTTCTTTATTTTTTTAAGCCTAAAGTTAGGGCGTCCGGAGAAGTCCCAAACCGGCTTTAAAGAAAATTTATTTATTATTTTTTTTTCTTTTTTTCCTCTTTTCTTTTTTTTTCCTTTCTTTTCAACCTGAAGTAACGGGCAAGGGGCGTCCGGAGAGGTCCCAAACCGGCTTTGAAGAAAATTTATTTATTTTTTTTCCTTTTTTCTTTTTTTTCTTTCTTTTCAACCTGAAGTAAGGGGCGTCCGGAGAGGTCCCAAACCGGCTTTAAAGAAAATTTATTTATTTTTTTTTCTTTTTTCTTTTTTTTTTTCCTTTCTTTTCAACCTGAAGTAAGGGGCGTCCGGAGAGGTCCCAAACCGGCTTTAAAGAAAATTTATTTATTTATTTTTTCCTTTTTTCCTTTTTTTTTTCCTTTCTTTTCAAGCTGAAGTAAGGGGCGTCCGGAGAGGTCCCAAACCGGCTTTAAAGAAAATTTATTTATTTATTTATTTATTTCCTTTCTTTTACCTGAGAAATACTTCTAAAAAGAAAGCCGAGGAAGTCGAGGAAGTCGATTGGGGGTGCCGAGAAAGTTGAAGTCGATTGGGGGTGCCGAGAAAGTTGACCGAAGTTGCCGAGGAAGTCAACCGGAGGAGTTGAGGAAGTTGACCGGAGGTGCTGAAGTCGATCGGAGCTGAGGATGAGGTGGAATATCGGAGGTTATATTTTTTTGTGGTGGAATATAGGTTGGTTTTTTGCGGTGGAATATGGGAGGTTGGTTTTCAGACGAGGCCAAAGAAAAATATCCCTCTATTTATAGTGGGGAGTGGTAGAGAAATATCCCTCTATTTATAGTGGGGAGTGGTAGAGAAATATCGCGTGAGGTTTGTTAGGATTTGTTAAAGGGTTGGCGAGAATGTGCGGGTTTGTTGAGTAACGTACGTGGGAATGTGGTTTCGTTGAGAAAAATTCGACGTCCAAATTTGAATACGTTGAGGAAATTATTATATTCAAATTTCAAATTTTAAATTTCAAATTTTAAATTTTAAATTTCAAAATTAAATTTTAAAATTGAAAGGATATGTTCAAATTTTAAAATTTAAATTGAATATCTTTAAATTTCAAAATTGAACGGTTATGTTCAAATTTCAATATGTTGAGGGGGTATGGTTGTATTTAAATTTTAAATTTCAAATTTTGTTTAAATTTGATGAAGTATATTTGTATTTGAATTTTAAATTTCAAAATTGAATATGTTATATTTAAATTTGAGGAAGTATGTTTGTATTTAAATTTCGAATTTTAAATTTATGTTTAAATTTGAGGAAGTATGGTTGTATTTGAATTTCAAAATTAAACGGTTAACGAACGAGGGAATTTGCTCGGATTCAAAAATTCAAAACAAGATATAGGTAAGTTTGGGTAAGTTAGTTGAGAGATATTTGAAAATATGGCTGAAGATTTGGATAAGTGCGTTTGAGATAATTGACGCATGAGGAATTTTGATTGGATTCAAAATTTAAATTTGAGTATATGTGGCATTTGAGAGATATTTTAAAATTTGGTTGGAAATTTAAAATTCAAAATTCAAAACTTAATTTGAACATAATTTTTAAAATTGAATCTTTAAACAATAAGTTGACTATAATGTAAGGCCCGCTGGGCACAAAAAAAATAGGATCCGACTTAAAAAATCGACGGAGCTTTGATGAGACCCATAAGCTTGTGTTCACAAATGGCCTATTAAAGAATTGAATTTGTTGGACCCAAATTATTAATATGTTAAAAATTTTGGGCTTTTACGGGGCTCATATAGACAAATCAATATTACGGACCAACCATAATCTTTTCCCGTATTTTTTTTTATTATAATTTTTTTTTTTTATGCCAACATATGTCTAAGGAGATCAAGGTCTATCAGGCAAGATCATGTGTCATATAGATAAAATCATCAGGACTAATCAAAAACAGGTGTCCGACTGGACTAAAGCAAACAGAGGGCCGAAAAGATAAAGCCCGGACCGAAGATAACCCACCTGTGTGTAGGCGGTCCAACGACTCCAACAGAAGGCACGTGGGCCGGAGTCAGACTGCAAGGTCCTGAAACTGAAATACTGATCAGGGACGGACTCACATATTCCCAAACCACAAACTAATTAAGCCACTTCACTAAAACCGATGTTCGATCGGAACAGCAATCACTTTACACTTTGGTCCTCGACACATTTTAAAATTGCATAAAAACATTTACTTGCTACACTGTTTCGACCCGTTAGAAATATCCGAGGGGTTTGCGTGCCGCTTTATGGAGAGGGATCTAAGTGCGAGACAAGATTGCTGTGAGGGACTGGGCACAAAATAGCGAAGTTTGAGGGACCAAAGTGCATTTTGCAACATACACTATATATATGTATACAAGCTCGGTTAGGTTTTCCAAAAACCCTACTCCTCTTAACCCTTGCCCCAGCTGCCAGTTCCAACAGAACCCTCTCCATCTGCCGCACTCCACGGAGGTAGCGCACCGACCGCCGCTTCGTCGCCGGAGAAGAAGAAGACAAGGAAATTCTCCTCTCGGGTTATTGGTGTGGGATGCATCAAGAGGGAGAATTGAGGATCCAAATATCAACTGAGTGTTCCTGATATTGAGTGGACCTTCCCTGTGTAGCCCGAGCCGTCGCCGTGCCTCCGGTAGCCGGCGGGAGAACCTTGTTGCCGGAAAACCTCGTTTTGACCGATCCTGGGCACGGGCATCATCCAACCGTTGGATTTAAGATCAAAGCCGTTCTTTCTCTTCCTCTTGGTGACTGCAAGGTCCTCCCGAAGTTTGAAGAAGATTGGTTGAGGGACCGCGCCGCACGACAAAGCCCTAGAACCGGACTTTTTGGATTCTCGCCGGAATTCCTCCAACCGGCGCCGCCGCTCGACCCCGTCGCCGGCCACCACTGCAGGAAGGACCCTGGCATCCAGCAGAACACTTGGGTCCAACTTGCACCGTCCCGGACTTCGCCGGCCGGAATCCGCCATTAATGGTGGCCGGAAATTGTTGGTTTTTTGGATCCCCAAAGATCTAAATAGGTACTATCAAACAACTAGAGGGGGGGGGGGGGGGGGGTGAATAGGTGTAATACTTATAAAACCAATCTCAGTGCAAAATAAAAACCAATGCGGAAAATAAAAATAGCACAACGAGATTTACGTGGAAACTCCAATCCAGGAGAAAAACCACGAGACCAACACGCAATAACAATCCACTAAGAAAAGAAGAATAACAAGGTGATTACCGACTCCACGGACTCAAACCCCTCCTTTAACTTCTTCGGACCTTGCGCTCACCGATTGCACGTCCACTGCACACGTTCGAATCCATGAACGCCACTCGAATCCACGAGCACACGTTTCGAATCCACGAAATGCCTTTAGCACACCGAATCCACGATGCCACGTCGAATCCACGACGCAAACTCAGCCGGTAAGAATATTGGCTTCGATGGTGATCCTTTGCTTAGATTCTCATTGAGGAACCGTAGAAGAAATCTCTAAGCAAAGATTAGATCAATTCGACAAAAGATATGTTCTTGAAAGAACCGTCGTATTGACCTAAAAGAGGCTATAAAGAAGAACGATAAAAACCTAGCCTCTAGGGTTGCTCTCAAGTGTTTAATTAATTAATCGGTAGTTTTTTAGAAACCCTAAATGTCTATTTATAGTTTAGAAACCTTTGGAAAGAGATAAGCATCAAAAACTGACTTAACAGAAATTTTCCCGTACGACGATCCGGATCGGATTTACGGCGATCCTGATCGTCGTCTTTTTTCAGCAATTCCTGAAAAAACAAGGTTCAGGATCCGGATCGGAATTCTGATCCGGATCGGTTCAGGATCAGAAATTCTGAAACATCCAATTTGTCCAGTTTTTTATTTTTAAGCAATAAAAACTTATCCAAGTGTTTCTAAACCACTCAAATGTATTCGGATCACCAAAATTATTTAGTTAAACGTACCTGATCAATCCGAATCCATTTTCCTTAAGATTGATGTAATTGATCCACAATTCTTCTACTTCAATCTTCAAGACTCAAAACACTGAGTGTCAACTTGAGATCTTGTTGAATCTTCTCTAAGTCTTCGATTGCTGATTGACAATTTGATCACTTCAAGACTCCGACTCAACTCAACAACTCAACTACTCAACTCACGAAATATGCCAACACAAAAAGCCGTAACAATCTCCCCCTTTGGCAATTTCGTGACAAAACCCAAACATACATAAAACGCTCAAGACACTCATCTTAAACCAAAAAATTGAAACTCAATGTCATCACCAAAACATTGACTTTCTTTGCGTGAAAGATCCAATAAACAAAAATACATTTGAACCAGTCTTAGAACAAACTCTATGACTTAGGACTTGGAGTCTTAAAGTGATGTAGATCCTGCAAAACAAAACTCCAAACAAAATCAAAAGTCAGTCGTTAGAAATTAAATGTAAATCCTACATTTGATTCGTCCTTTTGGTTCTTTTTGTTTTTCGGCTCCTTTTTCATCATCTCTTTTCTTTATCTCGATGATCTCATCTCTGTCTCCCCCTTTCTTGAGCATCTCTGTTCTCCCCCTATCTCTGTTCTCCCCCTATTTCTGTTCTCCCCCTTTTTGTCACAAATTGTCAAACAGTGAATATATGCAAAAAGAAATCACTAACAACATTAGTTCATAGAGAAAGAGAGATAAAAGCTCAGTTTCGGTATATAACAAAAACACAGATTGCGTACCGGTACTCGAAAGCAAAAATCAAATAATTTCTTGAAACAAATCCAGATTTTGAAATATTTGAATTACCGATTTGTATTCCATCAAGAAAACAATTTAAGTGCTTGAAATTAATATGAGATCACATAGATGTCATTCAATCCAATTAATTTTACAAAAATTAAAAAGATTTACTCCGAAATCATGAAAAACAAAGATAAAACATTATAAACGTTTTTCATGTTATATTCGTCAAACACAAGTCATCAAAAATAATCTTGAGATCCAAAGTCTATCAAGATGTAACGGATTTACAAAGATGACTTACAGAGATTTCCAAATGACATCAATTTTGAATTTTACCCTTTCAAATTTGAGATAAGCACTAAAATACCTAAGGGTGGCTCTTTGAGCATCTTTCAACTATCCCACCTTATACCAACCAGGAGATTGCTCAAAATAAGAACATTGAATATAAATCTCCGAATGCTTCAACTAAACAAAATTTCATAAATATTTTTCAAGCATCCATAACATGTGGTAGCTTCACACACAGACCGGACGACCGGGGTGGCAGCTCTTTCCAACATGTGGTGGTAGTTTTCACACTCCTTTCGGATGTAATTCTTTCCACATCTTTTACAATTCATTTATTTACCCTTGTAAGAACGCAATCTCTTACGTGAAAGAATTAAATCCCAAATTTTAGTCAATCGGTTGTCTCATGTTTATCACAAAGAACTCACACAACCGAGATAGAATAATCATCTAAAGATCACACATGATTACTAAAATTTGATGAATATAATTATCAAAAACTCTTATAATGAAGTATCTTCAAGAATTATGATTATAGAGTAAAGTTGATAATTCATATAAAATTAAATTGGAGTGATTGACAGTGAAATCCTTTTTATTCAATGCACTTGTTCGTTAAAACCCTTTTGTTTAAAAACAAAACATAAAAACGAAGAGCATTGAAAACATGTAATGCAGAGATTCAGAAAAATATGAAAGGAAAACCAATCAAAGCATTACATACAGTCATAAGCTATTTAGAACTTAAGACAAGGAAAGATATCACCTTTCCGAATCCAAAATCGTCGGATTTTGGGTTGTCTTGGTTCGTTGTGGCCGGGAGATGATAGTTTTGACTGTTGGTCCACCTTAGGTCTTTGCCTCGCAATGATCCACTTGTATGATTGATGTTGTGGCTCGGACCTTTGGTGGGTTGAGTGAACTCCTTTAACTTGATGTGTCTTTTGATTCCGTTGAGTTCGCTCCATAGATGAAGTTGCCGAAAAATTCTTCTTTCTCTTTTTCGGGCACGTCTTCATCAAATGTCCTTCAAGTCCACAAAGGTGACACGTTCTTCCTTTCAATTTGATTGTGGAACTTGAAGCATGCACAGTTTGATCCTTTTTAGAACCCAAACCAACCTTGCTTGTTTGACCTAATCCGCACATACAATCTAGTTTCTTGGAAACGGTTGAAAGCTTTTGTATGTCGGATTTGAGTTCATGAACTTGCTTGGTCAATGCTTGGTTGGTGACATGAATTTCCTCAAACTGCTTTTTTAGAAAACCAATCTTGTCCATATATGATTTAGCGTTTGTTTCTGATTGGTTTATCTTTTCTTGGAGGATTTTATTATTATCCAATAAAAGCTCTCGTTCCTCCTCGAGATCATCAAGTTTGATCTTTAAAGCATGATTCTCGTCTTGAATCTCAAGTCGTTGCTTCCTCAACTTCTTAATATGTTTGGCCATCTTCTTTGATTCCGTAAGAAGTTGTTGATATGCCTCAACGAGTTCTTCTTCGTCCGACTCCCCCTCACTTGATGACTCTCCGTCGGATGTTGATGTTTCATGCAAAATCAAAGGAATGGAGTCAGTGATTAAAGATGATAAGCAAACATTAGAAGAGGGAATATGAGAGGCATGTAAGGCAACGACTTTTTCCTCTTTACTTGAGGTCGATTCATTAGAAGTAGAATCATCCCAAGTTTTCGTTTGCAAAGCCTTCTTTTTATATGATTTCGGAGAAGGACAATCCGTTGAAATATGGCCGTAGCCTTTGCATCTATAACATTGGATTTCCCCTTCGAAATCATCTTTTTCCTTTTCTTTAGAGGGTTTTGCAAAGCTTTTGAGATTAGAGGATTTAGAACCCGATGATCCTTTAGATGGTTTCGTGGATGAAGATCCATCAGTTCGATTCTTCCAAAACTTCCGACGAAATTTCTTTACGATCCGCGCCAATTGTTCTTCAAAATCGGCAAAACTGATTTCATCGTCGGAACTTGATTCGCTATCTTCTTCCTTTGTTGATTTGAATGCAATACCTGTAAGCTTAGAAGAAGACTTGGAAGAAACTTGATTAGTAGGAAAAGTCATTTCATAAGTTTGCAAAGCACCTACTAATTCCTCTACACTCATCTCATCCGGATGACTAACGGTTTCAATGGCGGTAACCTTTGCCCTAAACCGTTCCGGAAGAGTCCGAAGTATCTTTCTTACAATTCTCGACTCCGGGATCTTTTCTCCTAAATTAGCACATGTATTAATTACATCTTGAAGTCTAGTGTAATAATCTGTAAACAATTCATGCTCTTCCATATGAATAGAGTCAAATTGACTTGTAAGCATCTGGAGCTTTTGAATTTTTACAAGATTAGTACCCTCATGTGTAATTTTGAGAATATCCCAAATTTCCTTCGCGGTTTCACACGCGGAAATTCGTGTAAATTCAGTCGAGGAAAGAGAATGATATAAAGCGTTCATACCTTTCCCATTGTAAGAAGATCTTTTAATTTCCTCTTTGGACCATCTAGAGCGAGGTTTTGGGGTAGTAGAATTTCCTACTTCCTCAACAGGATGCACCCAACCGTATTCCACGGTTTGCCATACCCGCTCATCAATTGAGATGAGAAACGCTCTCATCCGCACTTTCCAATAAGCATAATTGGTCCCATCAAAAAGAGGAGGTCTAAAAATATTACCACTTTCACCCGACATGATAGATAAACCTAAAACCCGCTCCGATACCAATTGTTGGTTTTTTGGATCCCCAAAGATCTAAATAGGTACTATCAAACAACTAGAGGGGGGGTGAATAGGTGTAATACTTATAAAACCAATCTCAGTGCAAAATAAAAACCAATGCGGAAAATAAAAATAGCACAACGAGATTTACGTGGAAACTCCAATCCAGGAGAAAAACCACGGGACCAACACGCAATAACAATCCACTAAGAAAAGAAGAATAACAAGGTGATTACCGACTCCACGGACTCAAACCCCTCCTTCAACTTCTTTGGACCTTGCGCTCACCGATTGCACGTCCACTGCACACGTTCGAATCCACGAACGCCACTCGAATCCACGAGCACACGTTTCGAATCCACGAAACGCCTTTAGCACACCGAATCCACGATGCCACGTCGAATCCACGACGCAAACTCAGCCGGTAAGAATATTGGCTTCGATGGTGATCCTTTGCTTAGATTCTCATTGAGGAACCGTAGAAGAAATCTCTAAGCAAAGATTAGATCAATTCGACAAAAGATATGTTCTTGAAAGAACCGTCGAATTGACTTAAAAGAGGCTATAAAGAAGAACGATAAAAACCTAGCCTCTAGGGTTGCTCTCAAGTGTTTAATTAATTAATCGGTAGTTTTTGAGAAACCCTAAATGTCTATTTATAGTTTAGAAACCTTTGGAAAGAGATAAGCATCAAAAACTGACTTAACAGAAATTTTCCCGTACGACGATCCGGATCGGATTTACGGCGATCCTGATCGTCGTCTTTTTTCAACAATTCCTGAAAAAACAAGGTTCGGGATCCGAATCGGAATTCTGATCCGGATCGGTTCAGGATCAGAAATTCTGAAACATCCAATTTGTCCAGTTTTTGATTTTTAAGCAATGAAAACTTATCCAAGTGTTTCTAAACCACTCAAATGTATTCGGATCACCAAAATTATTTAGTTAAACGTACCTGATCAATCCGAATCCATTTTCCTTAAGATTGATGTAATTGATCCACAATTCTTCTACTTCAATCTTCAAGACTCAAAACACTGAGTGTCAACTTGAGATCTTGTTGAATCTTCTCTAAGTCTTCGATTGCTGATTGACAATTTAATCACTTCAAGACTCCGACTCTACTCAACAACTCTACTACTCAACTCACGAAATATGCCAACACAAAAAGCCGTAACAGAAATCACTAAGCTTTGGAAATTTGATCTCCGGCGATTGCCGGAGCTCCGTCAAGTGGGTGAACAGCCCAGGTATGATCCCTAGACCTCTGTGAAGCCTCCCATACACTTGCATGTGAAACCTAACGCGAGTTTTCTCTTCTCTGGGATTGCACCCTTGTTGTGGCCGAGGTTGCCCCGCCGCCGCTGGCGTCGCCTCTCGCCGCCGACCAATGACCCAGGTGAACTTGTAGTGACTGTTAGTGCTTAACCGTGCATGTATAGGAAAGGCTCTGTCCCATTTGGACAGGGAATTTACTATACATGTGGCAATCTGTTCACGCCTGAAATGATTTAAACTCTGATTTCAAAAAAAAAAAAAAAAAAAAAAAAAAAAAAAAAAAAATTAGCCTGCTTTTCAAAACTCGGGGCGTGACAGATACATTTGGTATCAGAGCCAATAACCAGCCGGAAGTGTGTGGCGAGTCTCGGCTGAGTCTGGGTCTAGATGACAGGGCTAGCGAGACGAGTCTCACATCGCCTGGTGATCTTGGGCAGCTGTGTGTGTGTTTGGGCTGACGAGGACGTCAAGCCTAAACGGCGGGAGTCTGTGACGCCCCCAATAGTCCCACATCGGGTGTGGATGGAATTGTGATTGGATTTATATGAGACTTGGACACTAGTAATAATAACTGGGCTTAAGCATTTTGGGTTGTGGTTTGGGCCCAACGAGTTATTATTGATAGTGGGCCGGGTTGTTACATGCATATGTTTGAGCAGAGGGCGCAGCCTGTTGTAGCACCCCCTGAGACTTCCCCTACACCTTCTTCGCCGATTGTGGCACCCCCTGTTGTACCGACGGCACCGACAGTCCCTATTGCGCCGGTTACTAGCAAGCAGCCGTCTGGGTCGGTGAGACAGTTGATCCCTGCAGAGCAGCGAGAGGTGGTAGATTGTTTGATGAGATTCCGCCAGTTTGACCCGCCTTGTTTCTCGGGGCAGAGTTTGGAGCCGTGGGAGACGGAGTCATGGATCACGGCGATGGAGCGACATTTTGAGAGTTTGTTTATCGAGGAGGGGTTTCAGGTTCTGCTGGCGACGAACTTCTTGGAGCACAACGCCGAGGCCTGGTGGCGGCGTGTTCGACCTGATGGTCCGCCTGGGACTCAGTTTCTTACCTGGGCGGAGTTTCGCAATTTACTTCTTGGAGCCTTCTTCCCGGATAGTGTTAGGCAGAGGTTGGAGGAGGAGTTGAAGAATCTCCGACAGGGAGATCATCCCGTGCAGGCGTACATCGCAGACTTCAATCAGTTGTTGGCCAGTGTGTGAGGACCCGAATCCCCACTTAAAGGTTTATTGATGGATTAGTGGCTTCGGGGAGTGTTTGTGCGTGTGTCGGGACCAAGAAAAGGATTCCTGGTGATTTGGGAGTAAGATTTCGTACTAGGAGGCCCCTAATGGGTGATTGAGGTTTTTGCGCGCGTATTGGAACCAAGGAATTGACCCGGCATGAAAATTGGATCAAGTTTACTTTTTCGGAAATTTTCGAAAAATTTTAGAAGTGTTATTGGGCCAAACGGACATCGAATTTGGAATCAGCGCACGAAAACGATCGAAACGGGCTATTTACTTGGATTTTTCGGAGCCCGGATGACCCGGCACGAATTTCGAGGCGGCTGGTACTGTTCCGGCGGCGGCGGGCAGCGGCGGAGCGCGACGGCGCGGGCTCGGGCAGGCGGCGGAGCGGCCGCGGGCAGGCGCACGGGGCGCGGGCAGGCACGCGGGCGCGCGGTCCACGCGGCCGGCGTGCACCGTGGGACAGGACATGTGGCATCTTGTGAGTGGTCGGTTCTGTAGGCGCGGTCCACGGACTTTGCGCGGGTGCACGGTGGACCAGGGGTGGACACGTGGCGGCTTTTGGTTGGCGGGTCCTGGTGCGCTCGGTCCACGCGACGGGCGGCTGCTACCTCGAGATGCGTGCCCGACACTGCGCTGCCGGCTGCGCACGTGGGCACGGCGTGGGCACTGCCGGGCGACGTGGGGGCGCCACGTGGCGCCCCGTGGTTGGCCGGGCGCAGCCGCGCATGCCCGCGTGTCGGGACACGCGGCGTTGCGCGGTTGGCTGGCGCACATGCGCCGGGCGCGGGGGAAGCCTCTGGGACACGTGTCGGCTCCGGAGCAATCCGGGCGTCCACAGTGTTGGGCCGGGCCCAACACTGTAGCAGCCCGGAATCCCCCGGGCGCCCGAAATTGGCCCAAAAGTCCAAATGCTTGGTTTTTCTCGGGCTTGGCCTATAAATAGGCATTTTGCTTGGGCTTTTTGCCCCTTTTCCCGAGCTCCGCTGCCCTTTGACCCTTCAGCAAGGTTGGAGATCTTCGTGTTATGCATCTTCTGGCTGAGGCCCGGATTGTTTTGGAAGCCGCGGCGTCGACGACTTCGGCATCGGAGCACAGAGTGACGATCTTTCATCGGAGGCCCGTTATCATCGCAGTTCGATCTGAGAGGTCCACAGAGCTACTCCTTTAGTATTTTTGGACGATTTTCATGGCGTTGGATTCATGAGAGGTACGCCTTCGTTTTCCGTATTGATCGCCTTAGTTGATTCTGAGTTCGTGGCACGGTTTTCGAGACATTTCTAAGACACTATTTGCTGGTGGAGTTTTTGGACAGCAGCCCCTTGCCGGAATTTTATCTCCGCGCTCGAGAGTCGGATCGAGACGAGCCTATACAATTTTTGCATCTACTTGTCGCGAGGATTATCGTCATATTTTTCTAGGATTTTTCTGAGGCTTTCCCGAAGGTATACTGATTCCCCTTTTACTGTGCTGATTATTACCATTGTGAGATTGTGAAGTTTTGCGCACCCTGTGCTGTGGAATTTGTAACTCGGCCTACGGGGCTCGGATTTGGACGTGCAGGTACCCGTTTCGAAGGTCTCGACGCGACGATCGCCGTAGTGTTTTTATTGGAATTTTCAGGGTACTTTCAGCAGGTGAAATAATGACATCTTTGGGACTGATTTTCAGATTGTAACTTATTTGGGTAAATTATGGAATTAAGTGTAACTGTTAGCCTTGTGTTGTACCCAGAAGAGTTTGCGGGTATTGCTGGACCCGTTGGATTGGACATATCGATTTCCGAGTATTTTTCAGCTGTGGAACCTTGGACAGTTAGCATTCTCAGGTGGGTGGCCCTGTCTCCAAGATTGATGGAATGTGCATTAAATCTGCTATAGTATGACCATGCATGATAGTGTTATTCTTGTGTAGCATGCTAGAATGTGATAGCTGATAATTCTAGAGTTATTTGATGATCATGCGAGCTCTTGTTTCCTACTATCTGTAAAATTATTGTTATCTGGGAACTTGACCTAGCATCCCCGTCATATGCTGCATGTGTAACCAGACCAGTAGAAAAACTTCAACTTAGGCTAGGTTTATTTCTGCTTTAGACATCCACACTTCTATTTCTTTCCTGGACATAGTGTTTTACTCGCCCGGGTAGTGGGCCGAGTGGTCGGGATTTCTTTTTAATGTGGGATGCATTTTACACTCGTACTTGGGAGCAGAGTGGAGTCTGGTAGATGTAGTTGATCGATCATCTGTGGCGGGAGCCGTTTGGGTAGACGGCGGTCCCGGGATGTTGTTGTTTTCTTGTTTTATTGTCGCCACTGTGTCAGTGGCAGCTGTATACCAGTGTTAGCAGGACCTTGAACCCAGAATTGTTTTTGGACACACATATGATTTTAGTCAACCAATATTTTCTTCCAAGCATCGTAGGGTCGCCCGAGTCTGTTCTTGTTTGATTGGACAAGGCAATAGCTCTACGAGGCTTGGATATAAAACTTGTTTTCCAGTGTTTTCCCTAAAAAAAGAACTAAAAATCATTAAAGATGGATTCTTTCAGATCAAATGGTTTTCAGTAAGAAATGTCACATTTTTCTATAAATTAACCACACGAGATAGTTCGAGTAGTCTGGGTTCTAAGGTCTGCCTTTTCCTTTGGGACGAGAACAACGAGAGGCTATGCCTAGAGCCTGTTCTTGTTTGATAGGGTTGTAGATTCTAGTCTTTCAGGGTTTCCGGATCCTTTATTGTTGTCTGTTGTGGGGTTTATCCTGTCAGTGAGTCTGCAGGTTGGGTTGATGTTCTGTTGTTGGGAACCGTCGGGGTTAACGGTGGCCCCGGGTCGTTGAGTGTTGTCCGACCAGTTTAGTTAGCCCTGAGTGGTGGGTTGATCCTGGCTGTGGAGTGTCTCCAGCCAGTGTGTTTTGTGCTGTGAGTTATTGATGAGGCTAGTGTCTCGTGTTCGTGAGAGCTGATCAGCTGAGTCGTCGAGAGTGCTCCGACCGTTGTGCGAGATGTTTGAGGATCCTGAGTTTTTCCGTTCAGAGCGTGAGCGTGGATTTTGACTATAGCCTGCAGTGCCACCTGAGCGACAGAGTGCGCAGATACCTTTTCCTCGGTGGGGTCACGCCCCTCGAGAGCCACGCCCGGGGTGGATCTGTTACTTTGTATCACGACTTGGTCAACGCCGTCCCTCTGACTGAGCCAGTTTTGGTAGTTACGGATGCAGTCCCTCTGACTGAGCCAGTTTTGGCAGTTACGGACGCAGTCCCTCTGGCTGAGCCAGTTTTGGCAGCTACGAACGCCCTACGTAAGTCTGATCCTCCGGGATGTAACGGCAGTAGGTAGGCGCAGGCTTGACTGGACACGAGGAGGCAGTCAGTTCAGATTGGGTGACTATACTGATTGTTAGTAGATGCACCATGTTATCATCTGTTCCACTTTTTGAGCATCTAGATAGGGGCATAGTAGCTGTAGAGTTATTCATTTCCAGCTCTTTTCTTCAGTATTTCATTTGTTACAGCATGCCTCTAGTAGACTTAGTGGGCAGACCGTTGGGCTTGTTGATGGCACCCACTGAGAACTACTGTGGGATGTAGTTCTCACACCCGTTGTGGTGTATTTTTTCCCCAGGGACGTCTGCTCCTATTCCTGCTGCTCTAGTTGCTGCTTCTTCAGATCGAGGTAAGGGAGTCGCGAGCTAGATCCCTACCAGTCGTCGTCCAGAGAGTAGATGTACCCCTTTTATATTTTGAGAGTTACTTGTTGAGGGACCTTGTAGTGAGGTATAGAGTTGTACTTTTCTTTCAGAGTTGAGAGATTCATGTACTTTTGGTGAGGACTTGGATTGTATTATTTCTATTTCTAGCAGTTTACTTTCAGATATGATATCTGTTTAGTATAGCATCTTTCTTTTGCAGGTTTGACGCTTCGTCTATACGGGGTTCACCGTATGGGCGGCGGATCTGTTAGCGAGCGCAGGGTCGCAGTTTCGACCCCGGGGCGTGACACAGTGTACCACACGCGGCCTGGGACGAGGCGCATCGGATCTACATGTTCGAGCGAGGTTTGCGCCGAGACATTTATCAGTTCATCCGTTCGCGCAGACTGCAGACATTGGATGCCTCGATGAAGCAGGCACTTTACGTAGAGCGCGGGGAGGCGGTGATGGACGAGGTAGCTACAGCGCCCGCAGTGATTCCGAGGTCGAAGCGCCCAGCACCGGTTTGATGAGGGACAGACGAGTCGGCAGGGACCTCCGAGACCTCCACGATTCCCTCCTCAGGGTCGTGGGTTTCAGGGGCGCCAGAGGTCATGTGCACCCCGTCACTCTCAGCAGTAGTCTCAGCAGCAGTAGCGCCGACCGCCTCGGCCGCAGCAGTCTCAGCAGCAGTAGCAGTCCCAGCGGCAGCCGCGCCAGGACAAATGTGTTTATTTGTGGAGGACCGCACCCACCGATCCAGCGTACTCAGAGGCAGGGTCGTTGTTTCCGTTGCGGAAAGACGGGTCACTTTCAGGCGGCGTGCCCCAGAGCAGGCTTCCCAGCACCCTCGGCAGCATTAGCACCCTCCATTCCTCTACAGACGGCTGGAACTTCTGCGACCTATGGTAGGCCTGATCGTGCTTCTTCTTTGCGGCAGCCAGAGCGACGACCACCAACGCCGAGCGGGCGAGTTTACGCCGCACAGGTTGAGGATGCTTCAGCGGCCGACCACGTCGTCGTAGGTATTATTTTGATTTCTGCAGTTCATGCTCGAGCTCTTTTTGATACCGGTGCTTCACACTTATTTATCAGTAGAGCATTTGCATCCCTACATGGTATAGAGATAGATTCATTATCGCATGCATATTTTGCATGTCGAGGAGTGTTGTAGGGCTTGCCCCGTACAGTTGGGATCTTGGATCTTGTCGGCAGACTTGCTTGTCTTATGTATTGTGAGGACCTAGCATTACTATTTGAGGAGTTGTATATATTTATTTCAGTAGTTTACTTTTCTGCTCTAATCTCTGTATAGTGTAGTTTATCTTTTGTAGGTTAGTCGCTTCATCTATACGGGGCTTCCCGTATGGGCGGCGGATCTGTTGGCGAGCCCGGTTCCGCAGTTTCGACCGCTGGGGAGTGACATTCCTCATGCCTACATTCCAATCATACAAATGTACATTTAACATGCATGCTTACTAACAAATAGCGTTAGAGAACCGTCCACCGATTTCGGAGACCAAATTCAACCCACCTGGAACTTGACGATCCGATGCCGATCAAGCTAATTTTGGCGTGAAGAATCCTCGACTCCTCAGGAAAACAATACCGTAAAAATCGCCCAAATCCGACTCCCGAATTGGGCGCAATCGGCAAAACAACGCTCGCTGCGCAATCAATTCCAAGATTTCAACATGAACTTAGGGATTAAGGGGATAAAATTTCTGCATTATACAAGTCGAAAGGAAGCTCCAAACAGTAGTATTTATGTGCCCATAATCAATTAAACCTTTTCCAAGCATCATAAACTCATCCTAAACCCCTTTTAATTAAACAAAACCATAACTATGTTCTTGTTGTCCAAAAACAGAGAATCAATTTTAGCATGAAGTTCACAAAATTATAGGGGTCAATCCACAGGAATTTCTCACAGGTTTCAAAAGGAAATTTGCTCATCTACATCTTAAAAAGACATCCATACTTTGAAATCCCGAAAAAGACCAAATATTTCCATAGTTATCCTCAAACAAAGGCTCAATGATCAAAGAAGCAACCAAAATCTGCATTGCTGTAACCTTAAAACAGAGCTGAGAATATCAATAATGTTACCTGGTTAAATGTGATCCAAATCCAGCAAGAGAGGTGCCATTGGATTTCTTGTCGAGAGTAGATATAAATCGAGCTAAAGAACTCCAAAATCCATGCACGAATGAAGAAGAAAACCTATAAATACTATGAACTATCCAACAAGTTCAATCTATGCACGAATGCAGCAAAGTGTTCCAAAGATGGTAAATAAACCCCAATAAAAGCTCAGATCTAGGGGAAATGATACCAATGTTGTAGATCTTCAAGTCCTGAAAATTAAACCTTTTCCAAGCATCATAAACTCATCCTAAACCCCTTTTAATTAAACAAAACTCAATTAAACCTTTTCCAAGCATCATAAACTCATCCTAAACCCCTTTTAATTAAACAAAACCATAACTATGTTCTTGTTGTCCAAAAACAGAGAATCAATTTTAGCATGAAGTTCACAAAATTATAGGGGTCAATCAACAGGAAATTTCTCACATGTTTCAAAGGAAATTTGCTCATCTACATCTTAAAAAGACATCCATACTTTGAAATCCCGAAAAAGACCAAATATTCCCATAGTTATCCTCAAACAAAGGCTCAATGATCAAAGAAGCAACCAAAATTTGCATTGATGTAACCCTTAAAACAGAGCTGAGAAGATCAATAATGTTACCTAGTTAAATGTGATCCAAATCCAGCAAGAGAGGTGCCATTGGATTCCTTGTCGAGAGTAGATATAAATCGAGCTAAAGAACTCCAAAATCCATGCACAAATGAAGAAAAAAACCCATAAATATTATGAACTATCCAACAAGTTCAATCTATGCACGAATGCAGCAAAGTGTTCCAGAGATGGTAAATAAACCCCAATAAAAGCTTAGATCTAGGGAAATGATACCAATGTTGTAGATCTTCAAGTCCTGAAAATTTTTCCAAAAAAATCATTCCAAAACTCCCATCCTACTGTCCAGAAAAGTTAAAACACTGAGGACTGTCCATAATTCCAGGTTGAAACAAAGGGTCCCAAAGATGGCTTACAAACTCTAAAAAATCTCATGATCCAAGGGAAGATTTGAGTACCAAAGTTGTAGGCCTACCTCTTATAAAGACGCAGAACCAAAAAATCAGTCAAAACTCCCTCTAGTTAGCTCTGTAGGATTTTTGCACCGGAAACGCGACTGATGGGCTGTGAATGCAGCAATGGTGATGTCCTCAAAAGTTGATGAAGAAGATGATCAAAGAGCCTTCAAAATTCCCAAAAAATCAAGTACTGCAGAGGAGATGTAGGTGGATCTTTGGTAAAAAATCTCCTAAAAAATCTAAGTCCCCAAGAGCTCAAATGGTGGAGAAAGAACCCTTAAATAGATTAAGAGGAAGAAGAAAAAGAAGAAGCTTCCTGTTGCTACAGTGATGGCCGGCCCCACCCCCCCCACCCACGCCCCCGCCTGCCACGCCGCCCATCCAACGGCCGACCTGTTATGGCATTTTGGTGTTGGCATATTTCGTGAGTCAAGTCAGTGAGTTGAGTCGGAGTCTTAAAGGGATCAAATTGTCAATCAGCAATCAAAGACTTAGAGAAGATTCAACAATAGCTCAAGTTGACACTCAGTGTCTTGAGTCTTGAAGATTGAAGTTGAAGAATTGTGGATCAGTTACATCAATCTCAAGAAGAAAGTATTCAAAGGATCAGGTATGGTTAACTAAATAATTTTGGTGATCCGAATACTTTCTTATAGTGTAGAAACACTTGGAAGAATTTTATTGCATAAAAATCAAAACTGGACTTTGGGCATGTTCAGGATCCGGATCAGATGATCCAATCCGGATCCCGAAGGGTATTAGTTTCTGTGCAAATCCAATCCGGATCCAAGCCTATTCTGATCCGGATCCCGAACATGGATGTTGCTGAAATTTCATGAACGATCCGGATCGGAAGTTCAATCCGGATCCCGAACCCTTGGTTTTCTGGAATTGTCAATCTCACTCTACGACGATCCGGATCGCAGTAAATCCGATCCGGATCGCCGTCCGTAAAATTTCCAGATAAGGTAAGTTTTTGATTCTTATCTCTTTCCAAAGGTTTCTAAACTATAAATAGACATTTAGGGTTTCTCAAAAACGTGGGACTACGGGATCAGCCGCTCAATTATAAAACTCTTGAGAGCAACCCTAGAGGCTAGGTTTTTATCGATCTTCTTTATAGCCTCTTTTAGGTCAATTCGATGGTTTCTTTCAAGAACATATCTTTTGTCGAATTGATCTAATCTTTGCTTAGAGATTTCTTCTACGGTTCCTCAATGAGAATCTAAGCAAAGGATCACCATCGAAGTCAATATTCTTATCGACTGAGTTTGG
>CM055061.1:6838273-7036876 GCA_029204045.2 Tillandsia leiboldiana
CTCATCTTGTTCTCCCCCTTTGTGAGCATCTTTGTTCTCCCCCTTTCTTGTTCTTTCCCCCTATTTCATTCTCTCCCCCTTTTTGTCACAAATTGTCAAACAGTGAACATACTGACAAAAAGGAAATCACTAACAACATTAGTTCATGAGAAAGAGAGATTAAAAGCTCAGTTCGGTATATAACAAAAAACAGATTGCGTACCGGTACCGAAAGCAAAAATCAAAAATTTCTTGAAACAAATCCAGATTTTAGAATCTTTTCAAATACCGATTGTATTCCATCAAGAAAAACAATTTAAGTGCTTGAAATAATATGAATCACATAGATGTCATTCAATCCAATTAATTTCAAAAATTAAAAAGATTTACTCCAAATCATGAAAAACAAAGATAAAACATTATAAACGTTTTTCATGTTATATTCATCAAACACAAGTCATCAAAATAATCTTGAGATCCAAAGTCTATCAAGATGTAACGGATTTACAAAGATGACTTACAGAGATTTCCAAATGACATCAATTTGAATTCTACCCTTTCAAATTGAGATAAGCACTAAAATACCTAAGGGTGGCTCTTTGAGCATCTTTCAACTATCCCACCTTATACCAACCAGGAGATTGTTCAAAATAAGAACTTGATATAAATCTCCAAATGCTTCAACTAAAAAATTTCATAAAATTTTTCAAGCATCCATAACATGTGGTAGCTTCACACAACGGACGACCCCGGTGGCAGCTTTCCAACATGTGGTGGTAGTTTTCACACTCCTTTCGGATGTAACTCTTTCCACATCTTTTACAATTCATTTATTACCCTTGTAAGAATGCAATCTCTTACGTGAAAGAATTAAATCCCAAATTTTAGTCTATCGGTTGTCTCACGTTTATCACAATGAATTCACACAACCGAGATAGATTAAGCATCTAAAGATCACACATGATTTCTAAAATTTGATGGCTATAAATATCAAAAACTCCTATAATGAAGTATCTTCAAGATTATGATTATAGGAGTAAAGTTGATAATTCATATAAAATTAAATTGGAGTGATTGAAAGTGAAACCTTTTATTCAATGCACTGTTCGTTAAAACCCTTTTGTTTAAAAACAAACATAAAAACGAAGAGCATTGAAAACATGTAATGCAAAGATTCAGAAAAATATGAAAGGGAAAACCAATCAAAGCATTACATACAGTCATAAGCTATTTAGAACTTAAGACAAGGAAAGATATCACCTTTCCGAATCCAAAATCGCTGGATTTTGGGTTGTCTTGATTCGTTGTGGCCGGGAGTTGTAGCTTTGACTGTTGATCCACCTTAGGTCTTTGCCTCGCAATGATCCACTTGTATGATTGATGTTGTGGCTCGGACCTTTGGTGGGTTGAGTGAACTCCTTTGACTTGATGTGTCTTTTGATTCCGTTGAGTTCGCTCCGTAGATGAAGTTGCCGAAGAATTTTCTTTCTCTTTTTCGGGCAATTCTTCACCAAATGTCCTTCAAGTCCACAAAGGTGACACGTTCTTCCTTTCAATTGATTGTGGAACTTGAAGCATGCACAGTTTGGTCCTTTTTAAATCCCAAACCAACCTTGCTTGTTTGACCTAATCCGGACATACAATCAAGTTTCTTGGAAACGGTTGAAAGCTTTGTATGTCGGATTTGAGTTGATGAACTTGCTTGGTCAATGCTTGGTTGGTGACATGAATTTCCTCAAACTGTTTTTCTAGAAAACCAATCTTGTCCAATATGATTAGCGTTTTGTTTCCGATTGGTTATCTTTTCTTGGAGGATTTTATATTATCCAATAAAAGCTCTCGTTCCTCCTCGAGATCATGAAGTTTGATCTTTAAAGCATGATTCTCGTCTTGAATCTCAAGTCGTTGCTTCCTCAACTTCTTGATATGTTTGGCCATCTTCTTGATTCCGCAAGAAGTTGTTGATATGCCTCAACGAGTTCTTCTTCGTCCGACTCCCCCTCACTTGATGACTCTCCGTCGGATGTTGATGTTTCATGCAAAATCAAAGGAATAGAGTCAGTGATTAAAGATGATAAACAAACATTAGAAGAGGGAATATGAGAGGCATGAAAGGCAACGACTTTTCCTCTTTACTTGAGGTCGATTCATTAGAAGTAGAATCGTCCCAAGTTTTCGCTTGCAAAGCCTTCTTTTTATATGATTTCGGAGAAGGACAATCCGTTGAAAATGGCCGTAGCCTTTGCATCTATAACATTGGATTTCCCCTTCGAAATCATCTTTTTCCTTTTCTTTAGAGGTTTTGCAAAGCTTTGAGATTAGAGGATTTAGAACCCGATGATCCTTTAGATGGTTTCGTGGATGAAGATCCATCGGTTCGATTCTTCCAAAACTTCCGACGAAATTTCTTTACGATCCGCGCCAATTGTTCTTCAAAATCGGCAAAAGAGATTTCATCGTCGGAACTTGATTCGCTATCTTCTTCCTTTGTTGATTTGAATGCAATACCTGTAAGCTTAGAAGAAGACATTGGAAGAAACTTGATTAGTAGGAAAAGTCATTTCATAAGTTTGCAAAGCACCTACTAATTCCTCTACACTCATCTCATCCGGATGACTAACGGTTTCAATGGCGGTAACCTTTGCCCTAAACCGTTCCGGAAGAGTCCGAAGTATCTTTCTTACAATTCTCGACTCCGGGATCTTTTCTCCTAAATTAGCACATGTATTAATTACATCTTGAAGTCTAGTGTAATAATCTGTAAACAATTCATGCTCTTCCATATGAATAGAGTCAAATTGACTTGTAAGCATCTGGAGCTTTTGAATTTTACAAGATTAGTACCCTCATGTGTAATTTTGAGAATATCCCAAATTTCCTTCGCGGTTTCACACGCGGAAATTCGTGTAATTCAGTCGAGGAAAGAGAATGATATAAAGCGTTCATACCTTTCCCCATTGTAGAAGATCTTTTAATTTCCTCTTTTGGACCATCTAGAGCGAGGTTTTGGGGTAGTAGAATTTCCTACTTCCTCAACAGGATGCACCCAACCGTATTCCACGGTTTGCACATACCCGCTCATCAATTGAGATGAGAAACGCTCTCATCCGCACTTTCCAATAAGCATAATTGGTCCCATCAAAAGAGGAGGTCTAAAAATATTACCACTTTCACCCGACATGATAGATAAACCTAAAACCCGCTCCGATAACCAATTGTTGGTTTTTTGGAGCCCCAAAGATCTAAATAGGTACTATCAAACAACTAGAGGGGGGGTGAATAGGTGTAATACTTATAAAACCAATCTCAGTGCAAAATAAAAACCAATGCGGAAAATAAAAATAGCACAACGAGATTTACGTGGAAACTCCAATCCAGGAGAAAAACCACGGGACCAACACGCAATAACAATCCACTAAGAAAGAAGAATAACAAGGTGATTACCGACTCCACGGACTCAAAACCCCTCCTTCAACTTCTTTGGACCTTGCGCTCACCGATTGCACGTCCACTGCACACGTTCGAATCCACGAACGCCACTCGAATCCACGAGCACACGTTTCGAATCCACGAAACGCCTTTAGCACACCGAATCCACGATGCCACGTCGAATCCACGACGCAAACTCAGCCGGTAAGAATATTGGCTTCGATGGTGATCCTTTGCTTAGATTCTCATTGAGGAACCGTAGAAGAAATCTCTAAGCAAAGATTAGATCAATTCGACAAAAGATATGTTCTTGAAAGAACCGTCGAATTGACTTAAAAGAGGCTATAAAGAAGAACGATAAAAACCTAGCCTCTAGGGTTGCTCTCAAGTGTTTAATTAATTAATCGGTAGTTTTGAGAAACCCTAAATGTCTATTTATAGTTTAGAAACCTTTGGAAGAGATAAGCATCAAAAACTGACTTAACAGAAATTTTCCCGTACGACGATCCGGATCGGATTTACGGCGATCCTGATCGTCGTCTTTTTTCAACAATTCCTGAAAAAACAAGGTTCGGGATCCGAATCGGAATTCTGATCCAGGATCGGTTCAGGATCAGAAATTCTGAAACATCCAATTTGTCCAGTTTTTGATTTGTAAGCAATGAAAACTTATCCAAGTGTTTCTAAACCACTCAAATGTATTCGGATCACCAAAATTATTTAGTTAAACGTACCTGATCAATCCGAATCCATTTTCCTTAAGATTGATGTAATTGATCCACAATTCTTCTACTTCAATCTTCAAGACTCAAAACACTGAGTGTCAACTTGAGATCTTGTTGAATCTTCTCTAAGTCTTCGATTGCTGATTGACAATTTAATCACTTCAAGACTCCGACTCTACTCAACAACTCTACTACTCAACTCACGAAATATGCCAACACAAAAAGCCGTAACAGAAATCACTAAGCTTTGGAAATTTGATCTCCGGCGATTGCCGGAGCTCCGTCAAGTGGGTGAACAGCCCAGGTATGATCCCTAGACCTCTGTGAAGCCTCCCATACACTTGCATGTGAAACCTAACGCGAGTTTTCTCTTCTCTGGGATTGCACCCTTGTTGTGGCCGAGGTTGCCCCGCCGCCGCTGGCGTCGCCTCTCGCCGCCGACCAATGACCCAGGTGAACTTGTAGTGACTGTTAGTGCTTAACCGTGCATGTATAGGAAAGGCTCTGTCCCATTTGGACAGGGAATTTACTATACATGTGGCAATCTGTTCACGCCTGAAATGATTTAAACTCTGATTTCAAAAAAAAAAAAAAAAAAAAAAAAAAAAAAAAAAAATTAGCCTGCTTTTCAAAACTCGGGGCGTGACAGATACATTTGGTATCAGAGCCAATAACCAGCCGGAAGTGTGTGGCGAGTCTCGGCTGAGTCTGGGTCTAGATGACAGGGCTAGCGAGACGAGTCTCACATCGCCTGGTGATCTTGGGCAGCTGTGTGTGTGTTTGGGCTGACGAGGACGTCAAGCCTAAACGGCGGGAGTCTGTGACGCCCCCAATAGTCCCACATCGGGTGTGGATGGAATTGTGATTGGATTTATATGAGACTTGGACACTAGTAATAATAACTGGGCTTAAGCATTTTGGGTTGTGGTTTGGGCCCAACGAGTTATTATTGATAGTGGGCCGGGTTGTTACATGCATATGTTTGAGCAGAGGGCGCAGCCTGTTGTAGCACCCCCTGAGACTTCCCCTACACCTTCTTCGCCGATTGTGGCACCCCCTGTTGTACCGACGGCACCGACAGTCCCTATTGCGCCGGTTACTAGCAAGCAGCCGTCTGGGTCGGTGAGACAGTTGATCCCTGCAGAGCAGCGAGAGGTGGTAGATTGTTTGATGAGATTCCGCCAGTTTGACCCGCCTTGTTTCTCGGGGCAGAGTTTGGAGCCGTGGGAGACGGAGTCATGGATCACGGCGATGGAGCGACATTTTGAGAGTTTGTTTATCGAGGAGGGGTTTCAGGTTCTGCTGGCGACGAACTTCTTGGAGCACAACGCCGAGGCCTGGTGGCGGCGGTGTTCGACCTGATGGTCCGCCTGGGACTCAGTTTCTTACCTGGGCGGAGTTTCGCAATTTACTTCTTGGAGCCTTCTTCCCGGATAGTGTTAGGCAGAGGTTGGAGGAGGAGTTGAAGAATCTCCGACAGGGAGATCATCCCGTGCAGGCGTACATCGCAGACTTCAATCAGTTGTTGGCCAGTGTGTGAGGACCCGAATCCCCACTTAAAGGTTTATTGATGGATTAGTGGCTTCGGGGAGTGTTTGTGCGTGTGTCGGGACCAAGAAAAGGATTCCTGGTGATTTGGGAGTAAGATTTCGTACTAGGAGGCCCCTAATGGGTGATTGAGGTTTTTGCGCGCGTATTGGAACCAAGGAATTGACCCGGCATGAAAATTGGATCAAGTTTACTTTTTCGGAAATTTTCGAAAAATTTTAGAAGTGTTATTGGGCCAAACGGACATCGAATTTGGAATCAGCGCACGAAAACGATCGAAACGGGCTATTTACTTGGATTTTTCGGAGCCCGGATGACCCGGCACGAATTTCGAGGCGGCTGGTACTGTTCCGGCGGCGGCGGGCAGCGGCGGAGCGCGACGGCGCGGGCTCGGGCAGGCGGCGGAGCGGCCGCGGGCAGGCGCACGGGGCGCGGGCAGGCACGCGGGCGCGCGGTCCACGCGGCCGGCGTGCACCGTGGGACAGGACATGTGGCATCTTGTGAGTGGTCGGTTCTGTAGGCGCGGTCCACGGACTTTGCGCGGGTGCACGGTGGACCAGGGGTGGACACGTGGCGGCTTTTGGTTGGCGGGTCCTGGTGCGCTCGGTCCACGCGACGGGCGGCTGCTACCTCGAGATGCGTGCCCGACACTGCGCTGCCGGCTGCGCACGTGGGCACGGCGTGGGCACTGCCGGGCGACGTGGGGGCGCCACGTGGCGCCCCGTGGTTGGCCGGGCGCAGCCGCGCATGCCCGCGTGTCGGGACACGCGGCGTTGCGCGGTTGGCTGGCGCACATGCGCCGGGCGCGGGGGAAGCCTCTGGGACACGTGTCGGCTCCGGAGCAATCCGGGCGTCCACAGTGTTGGGCCGGGCCCAACACTGTAGCAGCCCGGAATCCCCCGGGCGCCCGAAATTGGCCCAAAAGTCCAAATGCTTGGTTTTTCTCGGGCTTGGCCTATAAATAGGCATTTTGCTTGGGCTTTTTGCCCCTTTTCCCGAGCTCCGCTGCCCTTTGACCCTTCAGCAAGGTTGGAGATCTTCGTGTTATGCATCTTCTGGCTGAGGCCCGGATTGTTTTGGAAGCCGCGGCGTCGACGACTTCGGCATCGGAGCACAGAGTGACGATCTTTCATCGGAGGCCCGTTATCATCGCAGTTCGATCTGAGAGGTCCACAGAGCTACTCCTTTAGTATTTTTGGACGATTTTCATGGCGTTGGATTCATGAGAGGTACGCCTTCGTTTTCCGTATTGATCGCCTTAGTTGATTCTGAGTTCGTGGCACGGTTTTCGAGACATTTCTAAGACACTATTTGCTGGTGGAGTTTTTGGACAGCAGCCCCTTGCCGGAATTTTATCTCCGCGCTCGAGAGTCGGATCGAGACGAGCCTATACAATTTTTGCATCTACTTGTCGCGAGGATTATCGTCATATTTTTCTAGGATTTTTCTGAGGCTTTCCCGAAGGTATACTGATTCCCCTTTTACTGTGCTGATTATTACCATTGTGAGATTGTGAAGTTTTGCGCACCCTGTGCTGTGGAATTTGTAACTCGGCCTACGGGGCTCGGATTTGGACGTGCAGGTACCCGTTTCGAAGGTCTCGACGCGACGATCGCCGTAGTGTTTTTATTGGAATTTTCAGGGTACTTTCAGCAGGTGAAATAATGACATCTTTGGGACTGATTTTCAGATTGTAACTTATTTGGGTAAATTATGGAATTAAGTGTAACTGTTAGCCTTGTGTTGTACCCAGAAGAGTTTGCGGGTATTGCTGGACCCGTTGGATTTGGACATATCGATTTCCGAGTATTTTCAGCTGTGGAACCTTGGACAGTTAGCATTCTCAGGTGGGTGGCCCTGTCTCCAAGATTGATGGAATGTGCATTAAATCTGCTATAGTATGACCATGCATGATAGTGTTATTCTTGTGTAGCATGCTAGAATGTGATAGCTGATAATTCTAGAGTTATTTGATGATCATGCGAGCTCTTGTTTCCTACTATCTGTAAAATTATTGTTATCTGGGAACTTGACCTAGCATCCCCGTCATATGCTGCATGTGTAACCAGACCAGTAGAAAAACTTCAACTTAGGCTAGGTTTATTTCTGCTTTAGACATCCACACTTCTATTTCTTTCCTGGACATAGTGTTTTACTCGCCCGGGTAGTGGGCCGAGTGGTCGGGATTTCTTTTTAATGTGGGATGCATTTTACACTCGTACTTGGGAGCAGAGTGGAGTCTGGTAGATGTAGTTGATCGATCATCTGTGGCGGGAGCCGTTTGGGTAGACGGCGGTCCCGGGATGTGTTGTTTTCTTGTTTTATTGTCGCCACTGTGTCAGTGGCAGCTGTATACCAGTGTTAGCAGGACCTTGAACCCAGAATTGTTTTTGGACACACATATGATTTTAGTCAACCAATATTTTCTTCCAAGCATCGTAGGGTCGCCCGAGTCTGTTCTTGTTTGATTGGACAAGGCAATAGCTCTACGAGGCTTGGATATAAAACTTGTTTTCCAGTGTTTTCCTAAAAAAAAGAACTAAAAATCATTAAAGATGGATTTCTTTCAGATCAAATGGTTTTCAGTAAGAAATGTCACATTTTTCTATAAATTAACCACACGAGATAGTTCGAGTAGTCTGGGTTCTAAGGTCTGCCTTTTCCTTTGGGACGAGAACAACGAGAGGCTATGCCTAGAGCCTGTTCTTGTTTGATAGGGTTGTAGATTCTAGTCTTTCAGGGTTTCCGGATCCTTTATTGTTGTCTGTTGTGGGGTTTATCCTGTCAGTGAGTCTGCAGGTTGGGTTGATGTTCTGTTGTTGGGAACCGTCGGGGTTAACGGTGGCCCCGGGTCGTTGAGTGTTGTCCGACCAGTTTAGTTAGCCCTGAGTGGTGGGTTGATCCTGGCTGTGGAGTGTCTCCAGCCAGTGTGTTTTGTGCTGTGAGTTATTGATGAGGCTAGTGTCTCGTGTTCGTGAGAGCTGATCAGCTGAGTCGTCGAGAGTGCTCCGACCGTTGTGCGAGATGTTTGAGGATCCTGAGTTTTTCCGTTCAGAGCGTGAGCGTGGATTTTGACTATAGCCTGCAGTGCCACCTGAGCGACAGAGTGCGCAGATACCTTTTCCTCGGTGGGGTCACGCCCCTCGAGAGCCACGCCCGGGGTGGATCTGTTACTTTGTATCACGACTTGTCAACGCCGTCCCTCTGACTGAGCCAGTTTTGGTAGTTACGGATGCAGTCCCTCTGACTGAGCCAGTTTTGGCAGTTACGGACGCAGTCCCTCTGGCTGAGCCAGTTTTGGCAGCTACGAACGCCCTACGTAAGTCTGATCCTCCGGGATGTAACGGCAGTAGGTAGGCGCAGGCTTGACTGGACACGAGGAGGCAGTCAGTTCAGATTGGGTGACTATACTGATTGTTAGTAGATGCACCATGTTATCATCTGTTCCACTTTTTGAGCATCTAGATAGGGGCATAGTAGCTGTAGAGTTATTCATTTCCAGCTCTTTTCTTCAGTATTTCATTTGTTACAGCATGCCTCTAGTAGACTTAGTGGGCAGACCGTTGGGCTTGTTGATGGCACCCACTGAGAACTACTGTGGGATGTAGTTCTCACACCCGTTGTGGTGTATTTTTCCCCAGGGACGTCTGCTCCTATTCCTGCTGCTCTAGTTGCTGCTTCTTCAGATCGAGGTAAGGGAGTCGCGAGCTAGATCCCTACCAGTCGTCGTCCAGAGAGTAGATGTACCCCTTTTTATATTTTGAGAGTTACTTGTTGAGGGACCTTGTAGTGAGGTATAGAGTTGTACTTTTCTTTCAGAGTTGAGAGATTCATGTACTTTTGGTGAGGACTTGGATTGTATTATTTCTATTTCTAGCAGTTTACTTTCAGATATGATATCTGTTTAGTATAGCATCTTTCTTTTGCAGGTTTGACGCTTCGTCTATACGGGGTTCACCGTATGGGCGGCGGATCTGTTAGCGAGCGCAGGTCGCAGTTTCGACCCCGGGGCGTGACACAGTGTACCACACGCGGCCTGGGACGAGGCGCATCGGATCTACATGTTCGAGCGAGGTTTGCGCCGAGACATTTATCAGTTCATCCGTTCGCGCAGACTGCAGACATTGGATGCCTCGATGAAGCAGGCACTTTACGTAGAGCGCGGGGAGGCGGTGATGGACGAGGTAGCTACAGCGCCCGCAGTGATTCCGAGGTCGAAGCGCCCAGCACCGGTTGATGAGGGACAGACGAGTCGGCAGGGACCTCCGAGACCTCCACGATTCCCTCCTCAGGGTCGTGGGTTTCAGGGGCGCCAGAGGTCATGTGCACCCCGTCACTCTCAGCAGTAGTCTCAGCAGCAGTAGCGCCGACCGCCTCGGCCGCAGCAGTCTCAGCAGCAGTAGCAGTCCCAGCGGCAGCCGCGCCAGGACAAATGTGTTATTTGTGGAGGACCGCACCCACCGATCCAGCGTACTCAGAGGCAGGGTCGTTGTTTCCGTTGCGGAAAGACGGGTCACTTTCAGGCGGCGTGCCCCAGAGCAGGCTTCCCAGCACCCTCGGCAGCATTAGCACCCTCCATTCCTCTACAGACGGCTGGAACTTCTGCGACCTATGGTAGGCCTGATCGTGCTTCTTCTTTGCGGCAGCCAGAGCGACGACCACCAACGCCGAGCGGGCGAGTTTACGCCGCACAGGTTGAGGATGCTTCAGCGGCCGACCACGTCGTCGTAGGTATTATTTTGATTTCTGCAGTTCATGCTCGAGCTCTTTTTGATACCGGTGCTTCACACTTATTTATCAGTAGAGCATTTGCATCCCTACATGGTATAGAGATAGATTCATTATCGCATGCATATTTTGCATGTCGAGGAGTGTTGTAGGGCTTGCCCCGTACAGTTGGGATCTTGGATCTTGTCGGCAGACTTGCTTGTCTTATGTATTGTGAGGACCTAGCATGTACTATTTGAGGAGTTGTATATATTTATTTCAGTAGTTTACTTTTCTGCTCTAATCTCTGTATAGTGTAGTTTATCTTTTGTAGGTTAGTCGCTTCATCTATACGGGGCTTCCCGTATGGGCGGCGGATCTGTTGGCGAGCCCGGGTCGCAGTTTCGACGCTGGGGAGTGACATTCCTCATGCCTACATTCCAATCATACAAATTGTACATTTAACATGCATGCTTACTAACAAATAGCGTTAGAGAACCGTCCACCGATTTCGGAGACCAAATCAACCCACCTGGAACTTGACGATCCGATGCCGATCAAGCTAATTTTGGCGTGAAGAATCCTCGACTCCTCAGGAAAACAATACCGTAAAAATCGCCCAAATCCGACTCCCGAATTGGGCGCAATCGGCAAAACAACGCTCGCTGCGCAATCAAATTCCAAGATTTCAACATGAACTTAGGGATTAAGGGGATAAAATTTCTGCATTATACAAGTCGAAAGGAAGCTCCAAACAGTAGTATTTATGTGCCCATAATCAATTAAACCTTTTCCAAGCATCATAAACTCATCCTAAACCCCTTTTAATTAAACAAAACCATAACTATGTTCTTGTTGTCCAAAAACAGAGAATCAATTTTAGCATGAAGTTCACAAAATTATAGGGGTCAATCCACAGGAAATTTCTCACAGGTTTCAAAAGGAAATTTGCTCATCTACATCTTAAAAAGACATCCATACTTTGAAATCCCGAAAAAGACCAAATATTTCCATAGTTATCCTCAAACAAAGGCTCAATGATCAAAGAAGCAACCAAAATCTGCATTGCTGTAACCCTTAAAACAGAGCTGAGAATATCAATAATGTTACCTGGTTAAATGTGATCCAAATCCAGCAAGAGAGGTGCCATTGGATTTCTTGTCGAGAGTAGATATAAATCGAGCTAAAGAACTCCAAAATCCATGCACGAATGAAGAAGAAAACCTATAAATACTATGAACTATCCAACAAGTTCAATCTATGCACGAATGCAGCAAAGTGTTCCAAAGATGGTAAATAAACCCCAATAAAAGCTCAGATCTAGGGGAAATGATACCAATGTTGTAGATCTTCAAGTCCTGAAAATTAAACCTTTTCCAAGCATCATAAACTCATCCTAAACCCCTTTTAATTAAACAAAACTCAATTAAACCTTTTCCAAGCATCATAAACTCATCCTAAACCCCTTTTAATTAAACAAAACCATAACTATGTTCTTGTTGTCCAAAAACAGAGAATCAATTTTAGCATGAAGTTCACAAAATTATAGGGGTCAATCAACAGGAAATTTCTCACATGTTTCAAAAGGAAATTTGCTCATCTACATCTTAAAAAGACATCCATACTTTGAAATCCCGAAAAAGACCAAATATTCCCATAGTTATCCTCAAACAAAGGCTCAATGATCAAAGAAGCAACCAAAATTTGCATTGATGTAACCCTTAAAACAGAGCTGAGAAGATCAATAATGTTACCTAGTTAAATGTGATCCAAATCCAGCAAGAGAGGTGCCATTGGATTCCTTGTCGAGAGTAGATATAAATCGAGCTAAAGAACTCCAAAATCCATGCACAAATGAAGAAAAAAACCCATAAATATTATGAACTATCCAACAAGTTCAATCTATGCACGAATGCAGCAAAGTGTTCCAGAGATGGTAAATAAACCCCAATAAAAGCTTAGATCTAGGGGAAATGATACCAATGTTGTAGATCTTCAAGTCCTGAAAATTTTTCCAAAAAAATCATTCCAAAACTCCCATCCTACTGTCCAGAAAAGTTAAAACACTGAGGACTGTCCATAATTCCAGGTTGAAACAAAGGGTCCCAAAGATGGCTTACAAACTCTAAAAAATCTCATGATCCAAGGGAAGATTTGAGTACCAAAGTTGTAGGCCTACCTCTTATAAAGACGCAGAACCAAAAATCAAGTCAAAACTCCCTCTAGTTAGCTCTGTAGGATTTTTGCACCGGAACGCGACTGAGTGGGCTGTGAATGCAGCAATGGTGATGTCCTCAAAAGTTGATGAAGAAGATGATCAAAGAGCCTTCAAAATTCCCCAAAAAATCAAGTACTGCAGAGGAGATGTAGGTGGATCTTTGGTAAAAATCTCCTAAAAAATCTAAGTCCCCAAAGAGCTCAAATGGTGGAGAAAGAACCCTTAAATAGATTAAGAGGAAGAAGAAAAAGAAGAGAAGCTTCCTGTTGCTACAGTGATGGGCCGGCCCCACCCCACGCCCCCGGCCTGCCACGCGGCGCCCATCCAACGGCCGAACCTGTTATGGCATTTTGGTGTTGGCATATTTCGTGAGTCAAGTCAGTGAGTTGAGTCGGAGTCTTAAAGGGATCAAATTGTCAATCAGCAATCAAAGACTTAGAGAAGATTCAACAATAGCTCAAGTTGACACTCAGTGTCTTGAGTCTTGAAGATTGAAGTTGAAGAATTGTGGATCAGTTACATCAATCTCAAGAAGAAAGTATTCAAAAGGATCAGGTATGGTTAACTAAATAATTTTGGTGATCCGAATACTTTCTTATAGTGTAGAAACACTTGGAAGAATTTTTAATTGCATAAAAATCAAAAACTGGACTTGGGGCATGTTCAGGATCCGGATCAGATGATCCAATCCGGATCCCGAAGGGTATTAGTTCATGTGCAAATCCAATCCGGATCCAAGCCTATTCTGATCCGGATCCCGAACATTGGATGTTGCTGAAATTCATGAACGATCCGGATCGGGAAGTTCAATCCGGATCCCGAACCCTTGGTTTTCTGGAATTGTCTATCACGCTACGACGATCCGGATCGCAGTAAATCCGATCCGGATCGCCGTCCGTAAAATTTCCAGATAAGGTAAGTTTTTGATTCTTATCTCTTTCCAAAGGTTTCTAAACTATAAATAGACATTTAGGGTTTCTCAAAAACGTGGGAGCTACGGCCGATCAATTTATAAAACTCTTGAGAGCAACCCTAGAGGCTAGGTTTTTATCGATCTTCTTTATAGCCTCTTTTAGGTCAATTCGATGGTTCTTTCAAGAACATATCTTTTGTCGAATTGATCTAATCTTTGCTTAGAGATTTCTTCTACGGTTCCTCAATGAGAATCTAAGCAAAGGATCACCATCGAAGTCAATATTCTTATCGACTGAGTTTGCGTCGTGGATTCGACGTGGCATCGTGGATTCGGTGTGCTAAAGGCTTTTCGTGGATTCGAAACGTGTGCTCGTGGATTCGAGTGGCATTCGTGGATTCGAACGTGTGCAGTGGACGTGCAATCGGTGGAGCGCGAGGTCCGAAGAAATTGAAGGAGGGGTTAAATCCGTGGAGACGGTAATCACCTTGTTATTCTTCTTTTCTTAGTGGATTGTTATTGCGTGGACATCCAACCGGTCAGCGCAAGGTCCGAAGAAGCTGAAGGAGGGGTTGAGTCCGTGGAGTCGGTAATCACCTTGTTATTCTTCTATTCTTAGTGGATTGTTATTGCGTGTTGGTCCCGTGGTTTTTCTCCTGGATTGGAGTTTCCACGTAAATCTCGGTGTGCTGTTTTTATTTTCCGCATTGGTTTTTATTTTGCACTGAGATTGAGTTTTTAAGTATTACACCTATTCACCCCCCCTCTAGTTGTTTGATAGTACCTATTTAGATCCTTGTGGATCCTATATAAACCTACAATTGGTATCAGAGCGGGTTTTAGGTTTATCTATCATGTTGGGTGAAAGTGGTAATATTTATAGAGCTCATCTTTTTGATGGGACTAATTATGCTTATTGGAAAGTGCGGATGAGAGCTTTTCTCATCGCAATTGATGAGCGAGTATGGCAATCCGTGGAATACGGTTGGGTGCATCCTGTTGAGGAAGTAGGAAATTCTACTACCCCAAAACCTCGCTCTAGATGGTCCAAAGAGGAATTTGAAAGATCTTCTTACAATGGGAAAGGTATGAACGCTTTATTTAATTCTCTTTCCTCGACTGAGTTCACAAGAATTTCCGCGTGTGAAACCGCGAAGGAAATTTGGGATATTCTCAAAATTACACATGAGGGTACTAATCTTGTAAAAATTCAAAAGCTCCAGATGCTTACAAGTCAATTTGACTCTATTCATATGGAAGAGCATGAATTATTTACAGATTATTACACTAGACTTCAAGATGTAATAAATACATGTGCTAATTTAGGAGCAAAGATCCCGGAGTCGAAAATTGTAAGAAAGATACTTCGGACTCTTCCGGAACGGTTTAGGGCAAAGGTTACCGCCATTGAAACCGTTAGTCATCCGGATGAGATGAGTGTAGAGGAATTAGTAGGCGCTTTGCAAACTTATGAAATGACTTTTCCTACTAATCAAGTTTCTTCCAAGTCTTCTTCTAAGCTTACAGGTATTGCATTCAAATCAACAAAGGAAGAAGATAGCGAATCGAGTTCCGACGATGAAATCTCTTTTGTCGATTTTGAAGAACAATTGGCGCGGATCACAAAGAAATTTCGTCAGAAATTTTGGAAGAATCGAACCGATGGATCTTCATCCACGAAACCTTCTAAAGGATCATCGGGTTCTAAATCCTCTAACCTCAAAAGCTTTGCAAAACCTTCTAAAGAAAAAGAAAAAGATGATTTCGAAGGGGAAATCCAATGCTATCGATGCAAAGGATACGGCCATTTTTCAACGGAATGTCCTTCTCCGAAATCATATAAAAAGAAGGCTTTGCAAGCAATAACTTGGGACGATTCTACTTCTAATGAATCGACCTCAAGTAAAGAGAAAAAAGTCGTTGCCTTACATGCTTCTCAAATTCCCTCTTCTAATGTTTGTTTATCATCTTTAATCACTGACTCTATTCCTTTGATTTTGCATGAAACATCAACATCCAACGGAGAGTCATCAAGTGTGGGGGAGTTGGACGAAGAAGAACTCGTTGAGACATATCAACAACTTCTTGCGGAATCTAAGAAGATGGCCAAGCATATCAAGAAGTTGAGGAAGCAACGACTTGAGAATCAAGACGAGAATCATGCTTTAAAGATCAAACTTCATGATCTCGAGGAGGAACGAGAGCTTTTGTTGGATAATAATAAAATCCTCTAAGAAAAGCTAAACCAATCGGAGACAAACGCTAAATCATATATGGACAAGATTGGTTTTCTAGAAAAACAGTTTGAGGAGATTCATGTCACCAACCAAGCTTTGACCAAGCAAGTTCATGAACTCAAATCCGACATACAAAGGCTTTCAACCGTTTCCAAGAAACTAGATTGTATGTGCGGATTAGGTCAAACAAGAAATGTTGGTTTGGGATTTAAAAAGGACCAAACTGTGCATGCTTCAAGTTCCACAATGAAATTGAAAGGAAGAACGTGTCACTTATGTGGACTTGAAGGACATTTGGTGAAGGATTGCCCGAAAAAGAGAAAGAAGAATTCTTCGGCAACTTCATCTACGGAGCGAACTCAACGGAATCAAAAGACACATCAAGTCAATGGAGTTCACTCAAACCACCAAAGGTCCGAGCCACAACATCAATCATACAAGTGGATCACTGCGAGGCAAAGACCTAAGGTGGATCAACAGTCAAAGCTATCATCTCCCAACCACAATGAATCAAGACAACCCAAAATTCGACAATTTTGGATTCGGAAAGGTGATATCTTTCCTTGTCTTAAGTTCTAAATAGCTTATGACTGTATGTAATGCTTTGATTGGTTTTCCTTTCATATCTTTCTGAATCTCTGCATTACATGTTTTCAATGCTCTTTGTTTTTATGTTTTGTTTTTTTTTAAACAAAAGGTTTTTAATGAACAAGTGCATTGGATAAAAAAAAAAGGGGCTTCACGTTTATTCACTCCAAATTAATTTTATTTGGATTATCAACTTTACTCCATAATCATAATCTTGAAGATACTTCATTATAGGAGTTTTTGATATTATAAGCATCAAATTTTAGAAATCATGTGTGATCTTTAGATGCTTAATCTATCTCGGTTGTGTGAATTCATTGTGATAAACGTGAGACAACCGATAGACTAAAATTTGGGATTTAATTCTTTCACGTAAGAGATTGCATTCTTACAAGGGTATTGAAATGATTTGCAAAAGATATGGAAAGAGTTACATCCGAAAGGAGTGTGAAAACTACCACCACATGTTGGAAAGAGCTGCCACCCCGGTCGTCCGGTCTGTGTGTGAAGCTACCACATGTTTTGATGCTTGAAAAATATTTCTTGAAATTTTTAGTTGAAGCATTTGGAGATTTATATGCAAAGTTCTTATATTTGAACAATCTCCTGGTTGGTATAAGGTGGGATAGTTGAAAGATGCTCAAAGAGCCACCCTTAGGTATTTTAGTGCTTATCTCAAATTTGAAAGGGTAAGAAATCAAATTGATGTCATTTGGAAATCTCTGTAAGTCATCTTTGTACATCCGTTACATCTTGATAGACTTTGGATCTCAAGATTATTTTTGATGACTTGTGTTTGACGAATATAACATGAAAAACGGTTTATAATGTTTTACCTTTATTTTTCATGATTTCGGAGTAAATCTTTTTAATTTTTGTAAAATTAATTGGATTGAATGACATCTATGTGATCTCACATTATTTTCAAGCACTTAAATTGTTTTCTTGATGGAATACAAATCGGTAATTCAATTATTTCAAAATCTGGATTTGTTTCAAGAAATTATTTGATTTTTACTTTCTGGTACAGGTACGCAATCTGCATTTTTGTTATATACCGGAACTGAGCCTTTATCTCTCTTTCTCTATGAACTAATGCTGTTAGTGATTTCCTTTTGTCTAGTATGTTCACTGTTGACAATTTGTGACAAAAAGGGGGAGAACATAAAATAATGATCGTATCACAAAGGGGGAGAACATAAATGCTCAAGACAGGGGGAGAACATGGAACATGGAGGACATGTTAGAGATGCTCATGATAGGGGGAGATAAAGAAAAGATTGAAAGAGCCGAAAAACAAAAGAACCAAAATGACGAATCAAATGTAGGATTTTAATTTCTAACGACTAACGTTTGATTTTGTTTGGAGTTTTGTTTTGCAGGAATTACATCACTTTAAGACTCCAAGTCCTAAGTCATAGAGTATGTTCTAGAACTGTTTGGTTCAAATGTAATTTTGTATTTATTGGATCTTTCACGCAAAGAAAATCAATGTTTTGGTGATAACATTGAATTTCGACTTTTTGGTTTAAGATGAGTGACTTGAGCGCTTTTATGTATTTTTGGGTTTTGTCACGAAATTGCCAAAGGGGGAGATTGTTACGGCATTTTGGTGTTGGCATATTTCGTGAGTCAAGTCAGTGAGTTGAGTCGGAGTCTTAAAGGGATCAAATTGTCAATCAGCAATCAAAGACTTAGAGAAGATTCAACAATAGCTCAAGTTGACACTCAGTGTCTTGAGTCTTGAAGATTGAAGTTGAAGAATTGTGGATCAGTTACATCAATCTCAAGAAGAAAGTATTCAAAAGGATCAGGTATGGTTAACTAAATAATTTTGGTGATCCGAATACTTTCTTATAGTGTAGAAACACTTGGAAGAATTTTTAATTGCATAAAAATCAAAAACTGGACTTGGGGCATGTTCAGGATCCGGATCAGATGATCCAATCCGGATCCCGAAGGGTATTAGTTCATGTGCAAATCCAATCCGGATCCAAGCCTATTCTGATCCGGATCCCGAACATTGGATGTTGCTGAAATTCATGAACGATCCGGATCGGGAAGTTCAATCCGGATCCCGAACCCTTGGTTTTCTGGAATTGTCTATCACGCTACGACGATCCGGATCGCAGTAAATCCGATCCGGATTGCCGTCCGTAAAATTTCCAGATAAGGTAAGTTTTTGATTCTTATCTCTTTCCAAAGGTTTCTAAACTATAAATAGACATTTAGGGTTTCTCAAAAACGTGGGAGCTACGGCCGATCAATTTATAAAACTCTTGAGAGCAACCCTAGAGGCTAGGTTTTTATCGATCTTCTTTATAGCCTCTTTTAGGTCAATTCGATGGTTCTTTCAAGAACATATCTTTTGTCGAATTGATCTAATCTTTGCTTAGAGATTTCTTCTACGGTTCCTCAATGAGAATCTAAGCAAAGGATCACCATCGAAGTCAATATTCTTATCGACTGAGTTTGCGTCGTGGATTCGACGTGGCATCGTGGATTCGGTGTGCTAAAAGCGTTTCGTGGATTCGGAACGTGTGCTCGTGGATTCGAGTGGCGTTCGTGGATTCGAACGTGTGCAGTGGACGTGCAATCGGTGGAGCGCGAGGTCCGAAAAAATTGAAGGAGGGGTTAAATCCGTGGAGACGGTAATCACCTTGTTATTCTTCTTTTCTTAGTGGATTGTTATTGCGTGGACATCCAACCGGTCAGCGCAAGGTCCGAAGAAGCTGAAGGAGGGGTTGAGTCCGTGGAGTCGGTAATCACCTTGTTATTCTTCTATTCTTAGTGGATTGTTATTGCGTGTTGGTCCCGTGGTTTTTCTCCTGGATTGGAGTTTCCACGTAAATCTCGGTGTGCTGTTTTTATTTTCCGCATTGGTTTTTATTTTGCACTGAGATTGAGTTTTTAAGTATTACACCTATTCACCCCCCCTCTAGTTGTTTGATAGTACCTATTTAGATCCTTGTGGATCCTATATAAACCTACAGAACCCACGCGCCCCAGTTGCGCGATCGCCGCCACGTGTCGGCTCCCGACAGGGCAATCGCGCCAGCCAACGGGAGTGCGACACGTGGTGGGCCTTATTCGCACGCTGCCCGCGCCTATCTCATGGACCGCGCCTGCTGCACCGGCCTACTCACAAGCCGCCACGTGTCAACCCCGATCCACGGCTCTCCCCCGCACCCGAAAACACGGCTATTCCGGTTGCCCGCTTTCGCGCGTCCGAACTCAGAAAAAAACATCCAAATAGTCAATTTTGATCGATTTTTCGCGCTGAATCCAAATACAGTGTCCGTTTTACAAGAAACCACTTTTATTTTTTGACGAAGGCATTCGAATTGACAATCTCGATCTATTTTTTGCGCTGTGTCCTTTTCTTGGGTCCGATTTGCGTGCAATCAACACTATTAAGCAAAAATAACATCCAGAAGCCACTGATCACACTGCGGTTCATCTGCAGGAGATCCAAGTCATCACAATCACCGTCGTTGGTCGGGGCCAATTCCGGACTACCTCTATCTTCGCCAAGTCCACTGCCACACCTGCAGCGAAAATCACATGACCCAAGAAAATAACCTCCCGGAGCCAAAACTCACACTTCACCAACTTGGTATACAACTTCCTCTGCCGCAGCTCCGCCGGTGTCATCCGGTAGGGTGCTTTAGAGATTTGCGCAGTTTCCGGAACTACGTCAATCATAAACTCAATCTCCCTATCCGGTGGCATACTCGTCAACTCCGGTGGAAAAACATACGGGAACTCACGAACAACAGAGATATCCCCGAGTCCCGCTGCCGCCGTAGGCCCCTTAACAATGCTAGCCAAAAAGGCTACACATCCCCTGTGAAACATCTGCCTCGCCCTCGAAGTCGAGATCAAAGTGGCGAAGAAAACACTCTGGCATCCCCGGTACACAAACATCTCCTGCTCTGGCTCACTAAAAGTCACAGTCCTTGTGGCACAATCAATTGTCGCAAAATACCGAGCCAGTCAGTCCATCCCGACCACCACATCAAAATCCCGCAGCTATCTCAAGACCAATAGGTCTGCTGGCATAATCCAGAACTCAAGTTGCACGGGGCAGGAGCAACAACACTCCTCCACGTGCAAAGTGATCGGAAAACTGAACCCGGCAAGGAGATCGGCGGTGAGGGGCCGGCGGCGAGGAGATCGTCGGCGTGAGCTTGTCGAGGGTTTCGTGGAAGAAGAGGTTTCGTGGTTTAGAAGAGAGAGAGAGAAAGAGAGGGGTTTTAAATTTTCTCTGGCAGTGAAAAAAGGAAAGAGAGAGAGGGGGAGGGGGTTAAGTTAATTTTTAAAATTTTATTTAAATTATAAATTATTTATAAATTTAATTTTAAATTATAAATTTAAATAAATATTATTTTAATTTTTATTTTAAAAGTATAAATTATTAGTTATATCTAATTTATTTTAATATTATAAATTTATTACACTTTAAATAAAATTATATAAAAATTTATATAAAAATTAAAGTAAAATTTTATTTTAAAATTTTAAATTAAAAAATTTTAAAATCATAAAATTTGTCTAAAAATATAAGATTATAATAAAAAGAGTGAGTAAACTAAATAGATTTGATAAAAAAAATTATAATAATAAAAAATTATATCTAATGACGCTTTGTAAAGCGTCGGAATTTATTATATAACTAGTGACGAACCCGCGCTACTCCGCGGATATAAATATTTATTCATATAATTAATCAAGCTTTTTGACAAATATATACTATTGGCATATCATATTATAAATTATATACAATATAATCCTTTATTGGTTGCCTCCAGAGTCTTCATCAGCATCTTTAAAACTACATATAAAATAATTTAATATTAATAGTTTTATATATGAATAAAAAAGAAAGTTATTTAAATAAAAGGAGAATCTATAGTAAATATTACCTAGGACAATGTCTCTTAGTTTGCGAAACTTCGTTTAACTTGACAGATGGTTGTGTGAAACTGCAGTTAAAAATTAGATGGTAAATTAAACGGTAACATAAAGGTTTTTTTCGTAAATAAAATAAATAACATATAGAAAAAGAATGGAAAATAGAAATTAAATTTATAGAATAGTATAGAACGGAAAAGCAAAAATCGAGCTTAAAAATAGGTTGTTGTATGATAGATCGCTGTATAACAACAATGTGAGTTGCCAAATCTAGGAGATGAAGTAACAAAAAATGCAGAACATTTCGTAGGTTCCAAATTTCAGCAATAGGAAGCTTACATGTCACGCCCCGAGTTTCGAAAAGTAGGCTAATTTTTTTTTTTTTTTTGAAATTAGAATTTAAATCATTTCAGACGTGAACAGATCGCCACATGTATAGAAAATTTCATGTCCATTTGGACAGAACCTTTCATATACATGCACGGCTAAGCACTTACAGCCAATACCATAGTAGTCTAAACTACGCATACATCATTAATCATTTTACAATATTTTAAAACATAATGCGGAAGCTAAAGTATACTGGTGACATAAGGGTCGGCACTATCGCAACAGCCTCACCAACGTGTCCCGACATCTCAGCACCCGAATGACCTGAAAAATGGTCACCAGGGGGTGTGAGATACATCGACAGTGTATCCCAGTGGGTACGACGGGCCGAGAAATAGCTAATCGTACCTACTGGTATACAATAACTATCGGATAGTAAAAGATCAGTAGGTAAGGCAGGTACAGAATCAGATAACTGTAAACATGGTTAAGCATGTATATGGGTACAACAATACAAGGCTAAACATGTATAAGAGTATAGCAACATAGGGCTAAGCATGTGTATGGATATAACAGCATAGGGCTAAGCATGTATATGGGCATAGCAACATAGGGCTAAACATGCTGAAACACGAAGAGTTATCATGATGCTAAGCATGTAAACAGTATAAGTGCTAAAGTATACTGAACAGAAATATAATGAAATACCAAATACCCAACTGATGCTGCCATTTTGCTCGCTGGACCTCAGGCGAAGATATCAAAGCAGAACCAACCACAACCATACTGGATTCTACCTAGCCGAGCTGAACAGCAACCCCGTATCATTGATATAGCCGCGAGGATCCTCGTACCTAACAGTACAGCCGAGAGTTTCCTCATATCGGTACAGCCGAGGGGCTCCCCGTACCCAGTGATACGACAAGAGGGAATGCTCACGAGTCAACCGGACCCTCTACCGGTAAAGAACGCAATGTGGGGGATCAATCCCACAGCGTACGCGAGTGAACAGCAGGTACACAACGATCACAATACTGATGCTCCGAGCTCACGGTCCACAGACCGGACAAATCGGCACTAAGCCGGAAATCCCAATGGGGATACAATAACCTGGCCAAACCTGTGCAGTACTGAATGCAAGATGTACTAGCTATCTGAATATATGAATGGCTAACCATACACATGGCATATGTCCAGATAAAAACAGAGCAGGATAAATGACTAGGTATAAATTGATAACTACCTAATGTCCAATCAAGCATGGCAAATATCCATATGTAACAGATATACTTAAAGCATGAGTATAAGCTGGAAATAAATAACTAACGGCAAAGGCTCAGTGCATAATCTGGGCTACCACAAGAACAAGGGTCCGACCAATTAAGGTACCCCAGAGGGTCGAAGAGATAAAGCTCGGACCGAAGATAAACCCACCTGTGTGTAGGCGGATCGACGACTCCACGAGAAGGCTCGCGGGCCGGAGTCAGACTGCAAAGACCTGAATCACGAACATAGGTCAGGGACGGACTCACACATACCCCAAACCACAGACTTCCAGCGAAAGGTGCAAAGATCACGTGCACGCTGTCTACAGCAGCCTACCAGGCTACAATTACATTTAGACCCCCGGACTTGCTAAAATTGTATTTTATTCATATAAAACTCACTAATTAAGCCACAACTTTTAATCTGGGAATCTTTAAACCAAAATAATTTACCAGCAACTAGATTTTGACGTGCTGGATCTCTTGCTCACAGCTTGGAATCGAACTGAGCCATAAAAACACAAATTGGCCCATGATTATTGTGCATTGGGGCTCAAGATTGCAATACCTATTTTTCCATTGGATCTTTTCTAGTTTTAGTGTGAGCATCATGCTCAGGGACATCCAAATATACAGAGGCTCACTATTGGACCTCTGCAAAACCACCAAATTGGGTGTAGGATCAGGATGATCAAACTATGGCCTAAACAGAGCTCAACTTTGAGTATTTGCCAACACAAGGGTTCTGGACCTCAACTAAGGTGAACATTGTTTAGAGGACATAAAAAATGTTCAGGGGCTCACCTGAAGAAGGTTGCAAACCTGCTGGTTAAGTTGCTTGAGCAAGATGATCCCGCACCTTCTTCGATGGAGCACATAATGGCCGAACTCACTCTCCTCTCGATCAAGCTTCAAACTAAGTTGAGCATAGCCTTCCTTGGACCTCCAGAGGAGGAAATAACCTCAGCCTCGCAAGCTAGGGCTTCCCCATGCTCCCCCAAACCGAGGAAGAAGATACATAGCTTAATTAACCCATTAATGGCAAGTCGGTAACCACGCCGCATGGGTCGCATGCAAATGGCTTAATGGGATGCCCATAGTGTAAGAAATATTACCAGGGTTGGCCGGCGCTGGAGGAGCGACGACGGCGACGGGGCGGTGTTGCTCGGCCAAGTGCACTCACCCGAATATAGGGCTTCGACCACCCAACTCCACACTTAACCAAATCGCCTCAAACTTTGTGGAGGTCGTCCCGGTGTCCAGTAGAAGCAAACCACCAATTTTAATCCACCCTTGAACGGCCGAAGGAAGCACGCGCGTAGATCCGGCCAACAATGGCTTTCCGGCGACCCACTTCAACCCGCCGACAACTGGAGGTCAGGAGACCTCGGGGCTTGATCTAGGGAGTCCTTGCGATGTCAGGAACCGACTTCCAATGTCCAAGTTGTCGAAAAATCCATGGAAAGAGAGGGCTTACCTCATCGGATTTGAGGAAGAAGAAGATGACCCACCGCCAGCGTGCGCCAGATCCAGGCGCCCACCCTTCACAGGCTGCGTCTCAAGAGATCGGAGACACCTCCAAAGATGACTTGGAGGGATCCAAAGCCCTCACATTGCACACCTCCCAACCAAATCCGCGAGTAAGGCACAATGTTGCCTTCTCTTGCTTCTTCGGCGAGGGGAGGCAGCAGCCGGCGGCGTAACTGTCGTGGAGAGCGCAAAGGAGTCAAGGAGACTCCTCTGATGGCAGCTGGGTGGAAAGAGGAACCGGGCTAGGGCTCTTGAACCGACATAGGGTTTCTTTTAACCTAGTTGCACCAAAATTGCTAATTAGTCCTCAACTCAGAGTATTTAAGCATAGGTCCATCACTATACGACCAACATACATAGAAGACCCTCCCCTACAATTCTCTAGCCATTTGACACATAAAATATTAGGGTTTTTGCGAAAATACCCTCTTTTTCGGCATATTTCACGCATTTCGAGGCACTTGAGTCGCTAAAATAGAAAACGGACTTCACCACGATGTCCGGCTTGATGAAACCTATCAAGCAGCATATTTGGTTCCTCAGTTTAGTGCCCCTAAAAATGTTTGGCGCATTTAATACAGTAAATTCTACTATATGGCACGCATCCCGATGCTCCAGAGCTGTCAAACACAAATTTTGTCAGCGCCATTGCATTCAGAATGATGAAACGGTTAAAACCAACTACCTGGACCGATATGTTCGGACTCCAAACAGTCGATCGGCCGACGTTGGCCGACGAGAGAATTAATTCAGGGGTTACTATTCATAACTTAAGTTGTAGGCTCCACTTTTTCTTAGCTATTTTCGAGACGATCCGACCGTCGGATTGAAAATCTGTTTATATCATTTGTAGAGTTATTAAAGGATCCACAAGGATCTAAATAGGTACTATCAAACAACTAGAGGGGGGGTGAATAGGTGTAATACTTATAAAATCAAAACTCAGTGCAAAATAAAAACCAATGCGGAAAATAAAAACAGCACACCGAGATATACGTGGAAACTCCAATCCAGGAGAAAAACCACGGGACCAACACGCAATAACAATCCACTAAGAATAGAAGAATAACAAGGTGATTACCGACTCCACGGACTCAACCCCTCCTTCAGCTTCTTCGGACCTTGCGCTGACCGGTTGGATATCCACGCAATAACAATCCCTAAGAAAAGAAGAATAACAAGGTGATTACCGTCTCCACGGATTTAACCCCTCCTTCAATTTCTTGGACCTCGCGCTCCACCGATTTTGCACGTCCACTGCACACGTTCGAATCCACGAACGCCACTCGAATCCACGAGCACACGTTTCGAATCCACGAAACGCCTTTAGCACACCGAATCCACGATGCCACGTCGAATCCACGACGCAAACTCAGTCGATAAGAATATTGACTTCGATGGTGATCCTTCGCTTAGATTATCAATGAAGATCCATGGGAAAAATCTCTAAGCAAAGATTAGATCAATTCGACAAAAAACAGATCTTTGAAGAACCGTCGAATTGACCTAAAAGAGGCTATTAAGAAGAACAGTGAAAACCTAGCCTCTAGGGTTGCTCTCAAGTGTTTTATAAATTAATCGGCCGTAGCTCCCCCATTTTTGAGAAACCCTAAGCGTCTATTTATAGTTTAGAAACCTTTGGAAAGAGATAAGAATCAAAAACATACCTTATCTGGAAATTTTCAGGACGGCGATCCGGATCGGATTTACTGCGATCCGGATCGTCGTAACGAGATTGACGATTCCAGAAAAACAAGGGTTCGGGATCCGGATTGCAACTTCCCGATCCGGATCGTTCATGAATTTCAGCAACATCCAATGTTCGGGATCCGGATCAGAATAGGCTTGGATCCGGATTGGATTTGCACATGAACTAATACCCTTCGGGATCCGGATTGGATCATCTGATCCGGATCCTGAACATGCCCCATGTCCAGTTTTTGATTTTTATGCAATTAAAATTCTTCCAAGTGTTTCTACACTATAAGAAAGTATTCGGATCACCACAATTATTTAGTTAAACATACCTGATCCTCTTGAATACTTTCTTCTTGAGATTGATGTAACTGATCCACAATTCTTCAACTTCAATCTTCAAGACTCAAGACACTGAGTGCCAACTTGAGCTCTTGTTGAATCTTTTCTAAGTCTTTGATTGCTGATTGACAATTTGATCCCTTTAAGACTCCGACTCAACTCACTGACTTGACTCACGAAATATGCCAACACCAAAATGCCGTAATAATCTCCCCCTTTGGCAATTTCGTGACAAAACCCAAAAATACATAAAAGCGCTCAAGTCACTCATCTTAAACCAAAAAGTTAAAATTCAATGTTATCACCAAAACATTGATTTTCTTTGCGCGAAAGATCCAATAAATACAAAATTACATTTGAACCAAACAGTCCTAGAACATACTCTATGACTTAGGACTTGGAGTCTTAAAGTGATGAAATTCCTGCAAAACAAAACTCCAAACAAAATCAAACGTTAGTCGTTAGAAATTAGAATCCTACATTTGATTCGTCCTTTTGGTTCTTTTGTTTTTCGGCTCTTTCAGTCCTTTCTTTATCTCCCCCTATCATGAGCATCTCTAACATGTTCTCCATGTTCTCCCTGTTCTCCCCCTGTCTTGAGCATTTATGTTCTCCCCCTTTGTGATACAATCATTAATTTCTGTTCTCCCCCTTTTTGCCATAAATTGTCAAACAGTGAACATACTAGACAAAAGGAAATCACTAGCAACATTAGTTCATAGAGAAAGAGAGATAAAAGCTCAGTTCTGGTATATAACAAAAATGCAGATTGCGTACCTGTACCAGAAATCAAATAATTTCTTGAAACAAATCCAGATTTTGGAATCTTTTCAAATACCAATTTGTATTCCATCAAGAAATCAATTTAAGTTCTTTAAACAATGAATTCACACAGATGCCATTCAATCCAATTAATTTCACGAAATTAAAAAGATTTACTCCAAAATGATGAAAAATAAAGGTAAAACATTATAAACCGTTTTTCATGTTATATTCATCAAACACAAGTCATCAAAAATAATCTTGAGATCCAAACTCTATCAAGATGTAACGGATTTGCAAAGATGACTTACGGAGATTTCCAAGTGACATCAATCTTGAATTCTACCCTTTCAAATTGAGATAAGCACTAAAATACCTAAGGGTGGCTCTTTGAGCATCTTTCAACTATCCCACCTTATACCAACCAGGAGATTGTTCAAAAAATAAGAGCTTTGCATATAAATCTCCAAATGCTTCAACTAAAGATTTTCTCATAAAATACTATCAAGCATCCATAACATGTGGTAGCTTCACACACAAACCGGACGACCGGGGTGACAGCTCTTTCCAGCATGTGGTGGTAGTTTTCACACTCCTTTCGGATGTAACTCTTTCCACATCTTTCATAATTCAATTATTTACCCTTGTAAGAAGGCAATCTCTTACGTGAAAGAATTAAATCCCAATTTTTAGTCTATCGGTTGTCTCACATTTATCACAATGAATTCACACAACCGAGATAGATTAAGCATCTAAAGATCACACATGATTTCTAAAATTTGATGCTTATAATATCAAAAACTCCTATAATGAAGTATCTTCAAGATTATGATTATGGAGTAAAGTTGATAATCCATATAAAATTAATTTGGAGTGAATAACCGTGAAGCCCTTTTTTATTCAATGCACTTGTTCATTAAAAACCTTTTGTTAAAACAAAACATAAAAACAAAAAGCATTGAAAACATGTAATGCAGAGATTCAGAAAAATATGAAAGAAAAACCAATCAAAGCATTACATACAGTCATAAGCTATTTAGAACTTAAGACAAGGAAAGATATCACCTTTCCGAATCCAAAATTGTCGAATTTTGGGTTGTCTTGATTCATTGTGGTTGGGAGATGATAGCTTTGACTGTTGATCCACCTTAGGTCTTTGCCTCGCAGTGATCCACTTGTATGATTGATGTTGTGGCTCGGACCTTTGGTGGTTTGAGTGAACTCCATTGACTTGATGTGTCTTTTGATTCCGTTGAGTTCGCTCCGTAGATGAAGTTGCCGAAGGACTCTTCTTTCCTTTTTTCGGGCAATTCTTCACCAAATGTCCTTCAAGTCCACAAAGGTGACACGTTCTTCCTTTCAATTTGAATGTGGAACTTGAAGCATGCACAGTTTGATCCTTTTTAAAACCCAAACCAACCTTGCTTGTTTGACCTAATCCGGACATACAATCTAGTTTCTTGGAACCGGTTGAAAGCCTTTGTATGTCGAATTTGAGTTCATGAACTTGCTTGGTGAAAACTTGGTTGGTGTCATGAATTTCCTCAAACTGCTTTTCTAGAAAACCAATCTTGTCCATATATGATGTAGCGTTTGTCTCCGATTGATTTAGCTTTTCTTGGAGGATTTCATTATTATCCAATAAGCCTTCTCGTTCCTCCTCGAGATCATGAAGTTTTATCTTTAAAGCTTGATTCTCGTCTTGAACTTCAAGTCGTTGCTTCCTCAACTTCTTAATATGTTTGGCCATCTTCTTTGATTCCGTAAGAAGTTGTTGATATGCCTCAACGAGTTCTTCTTCGTCCGACTCCCCCTCACTTGATGACTCTCCGTTGGATGTTGATGTTTCATGCAAAATCAAAGGAATAGAGTCAGTGATTAAAGATGATAAACAAACATTAGAGGAGGGAATTTGAGAGGCGTGTAAGGCAACGATTTTTTCCTCTTTACTTGAGGTCGATTCATTAGAGGTAGAATCGTCCCAAGTTTTCGCTTGCAAAGCCCTTTTTTTATATGATTTCGGAGAAGGACAATCCGTTGAAAAATGGCCGTAGCCTTTGCATCGATAGCATTGGATTTCCCCTTCGAAATCATCTTTTTCTTTTTCTTTTTCTTTAGAAGGTTTTGCAACGCCTTTGAGGTAAGAGGATTTAGAACCCGATGATCCTTTAGATGGTTTCGTGGATGAAGATCCATCGGTTCGATTCTTCCAAAATTTCCGACGAAATTTCTTTGTGATCCGCGCCAATTGTTCTTCAAAATCGGCAAAAGAGATTTCATCGTCGGAACTTGATTCGCTATCTTCTTCCTTTGTTGATTTGAATGCAATACCTGTAAGCTTAGAAGAAGACTTGGAAGAAACTTGATTAGTAGGAAAAGTCATTTCATAAGTTTGCAAAACACCTACTAATTCCTCTACTCTCAACTCATCCGGATGACTAACGGTTTCAATGGCGGTAACTTTTGCCCTAAACCGTTCCGGAAGAGTCCGAAGTATCTTTCTTACAATTCTCGACTACGGAATCTTTTCTCCTAAATTAGCACATGTATTAATTACATCTTGAAGTCTAGTGTAATAATCTGTAAACAATTCATGCTTTTCCATATGAATAGAGTCAAATTGACTTGTAAGCATCTGGAGCTTTTGAATTTTTACAAGATTAGTACCCTCATGTGTAATTTTGAGAATATCCCAAATTTCCTTCGTGGTTTCACACGCAGAAATTCTTGTGAACTCAGTCGAGGAAAGAGAATTATATAAAGCGTTCATACCTTTCCCATTGTAAGAAGATCTTTCAATTTCCTCTTTGGACCATCTAGTGCGAGGTTTTGGGGTAGTAGAATTTCCTACTTCCTCAACAGGATGCACCCAACCGTATTCCACGGTTTGCCATACCCGCTCATCAATTGAGATGAGAAACGCTCTCATCCGCACTTTCCAATAAGCATAATTAGTCCCATCAAAAAGAGGAGGTCTATAAATATTACCACTTTCACCCGACATGATAGATAAACCTAAAACCCGCTCCGATACCAATTGTAGAGTTATTAAAGGATCCACAAGGATCTAAATAGGTACTATCAAACAACTAGAGGGGGGGTGAATAGGTGTAATACTTATAAAACCAAAACTCAGTGCAAAATAAAAACCAATGCGGAAAATAAAAACAGCACACCGAGATATACGTGGAAACTCCAATCTAGGAGAAAAACCACGGGACCAACACGCAATAACAATCCACTAAGAATAGAAGAATAACAAGGTGATTACCGACTCCACGGACTCAACCCCTCCTTCAGCTTCTTCGGACCTTGCGCTGACCGGTTGGATATCCACGCAATAACAATCCCTAAGAAAAGAAGAATAACAAGGTGATTACCGTCTCCACGGATTTAACCCCTCCTTCAATTTCTTGGACCTCGCGCTCCACCGATTTTGCACGTCCACTGCACACGTTCGAATCCACGAACGCCACTCGAATCCACGAGCACACGTTTCGAATCCACGAAACGCCTTTAGCACACCGAATCCACGATGCCACGTCGAATCCACGACGCAAACTCAGTCGATAAGAATATTGACTTCGATGGTGATCCTTCGCTTAGATTATCAATGAAGATCCATGGGAAAAATCTCTAAGCAAAGATTAGATCAATTCGACAAAAAACAGATCTTTGAAGAACCGTCGAATTGACCTAAAAGAGGCTATTAAGAAGAACAGTGAAAACCTAGCCTCTAGGGTTGCTCTCAAGTGTTTTATAAATTAATCGGCCGTAGCTCCCCCATTTTTGAGAAACCCTAAGCGTCTATTTATAGTTTAGAAACCTTTGGAAAGAGATAAGAATCAAAAACATACCTTATCTGGAAATTTTCAGGACGGCGATCCGGATCGGATTTACTGCGATCCGGATCGTCGTAACGAGATTGACGATTCCAGAAAAACAAGGGTTCGGGATCCGGATTGCAACTTCCCGATCCGGATCGTTCATGAATTTCAGCAACATCCAATGTTCGGGATCCGGATCAGAATAGGCTTGGATCCGGATTGGATTTGCACATGAACTAATACCCTTCGGGATCCGGATTGGATCATCTGATCCGGATCCTGAACATGCCCCATGTCCAGTTTTTGATTTTTATGCAATTAAAAATTCTTCCAAGTGTTTCTACACTATAAGAAAGTATTCGGATCACCACAATTATTTAGTTAAACATACCTGATCCTCTTGAATACTTTCTTCTTGAGATTGATGTAACTGATCCACAATTCTTCAACTTCAATCTTCAAGACTCAAGACACTGAGTGCCAACTTGAGCTCTTGTTGAATCTTTTCTAAGTCTTTGATTACTGATTGACAATTTGATCCCTTTAAGACTCCGACTCAACTCACTGACTTGACTCACGAAATATGCCAACACCAAAATGCCGTAACATCATTTTTACTCGATTCGATGAGACGGTAGCACTGGTGATTTCAAATTATCGAGATCAGACTCAGATCTGTAAATCGAGGAACCGTGTCCCGAAAACTATGCAATTTGCACACCGGTACACAACCACTTAGGTTTCTTTTGCATTTCTCTTTTTGAATTTAAATTTCACGAGTCTTACATTACATAACTTGAGCACTTCTTAGGTTTCCAAATTCAGCAGGCACCGGCCCACTAAGATCATTCCTACTCAAATTCCTACATTTAAAGATAGATGTGAGGGAGCGTAAGCCAATCATTCAGAAAAAAATTAGGAACTAATATAAAGATAGTCATTTGCAATAAAAGAGTCTAATCTTCCAATTACAGTTCAAGAAGGTGCAAACAACTCCAAATCAAATTAAAATTCCAAAACACCTCATTATTGCCACATTGCCTGAGTCTTACTGTTCCAGGGATAATTAGGATTTTTTCAATTAAGGAGTGCAACCAAACTCTCTAATATTACAACATTAAACAATATGTAATGTTGAAAAAAAATGATGCCTATATACATGTTCACATACCCCGTGATGAACCAAACTATTCTAGATTTTCGAATACCAAACCAGCATCAGGAGAAGGAAAAGTTAAGGGGAACACATGCTTGAGGCATTAGCAATGCAAGAACAAAAGATGAGATGCAGTAAATTGAACCAAGCAATAGCAGAACACCTTCAATAATTAGTAAAGAAAATAAATCGTAAACAACACTAAGTATTAAGTAATAGGGCAATGTTGAGAAAAGATAGCACTAAAAGATAAGATGCAGTAAATCGAACTAAACAAGAGAGCAACAACTTCAATAATTAGTAAACTAATAAATTACATGTCTACTTTACTCAAGTCTGTCAAATTTATTTCGAAATAAATTGTAAACAACACTAATATATATCACTACAAGAAATTATAGCTATAACGACTAAGTTTTAACGACGGGTGCCATAAGTGATCATTAAAAGTAATCGATTAACGACGGGCGTAATTAATGGTCGTTAAAAATAAACAAATTAACGACGGGTGCAGTACTTCGTCGCTAAAAGCAACAAAATTAACGACGGGTGTAATAAATGGTCGCTAAAAGTAGGTAAATTAATGATGGTCGCTACAAGCGTTGAATTTAACGACGGACACAATAAGTCGTCGCTAATAGGAATCAAATTAACGACGGGTGCAATTAATGGTCGTTAAAAGCAACAAAATTAACGACGAGTGTAATAAATGGTCGCTAAAAGTAAGTAAATTAACGACGGGTGCAATACGTGGTCGCTACAAGCGTTGAATTTAACGACGGACACAATAAGTCGTCGCTAATAGGAATGAAATTAACGACGGGTGCAATAAGTTGTCGCTAAATACAACAAAATTAACGAAGGGCGTAATAAGTTGTCGCTAAAAACAACCAAATTAAATGGTACCAAATTAACGACGAGCTACAACAAAATAGACTTTTTGTAGCAATTTAATAGCGGCAGTTATGAAATTGCCGCTATTAAATAATATCTAATTATACTTTAGCGGCAATTATTATAAATATTATTTTTTTATCGATAAATAATTTTATATTTAATATGTAGGTGTTTGACTATTATTTGAAAAGTGGTTTTAGACATTTGATTCAATAGAGCATTTAAGAAGTAATTTTAATTTTTAAAATCAAAATTTAAAAATTTAAAATTAATAATTTTAAAAATTAAAAATTAAAAATTTTAAAAATTTAAAATTTAAAATTTAAAAGTTTAAATTTAAATTTTAAATTTTAAGATAAAATTTAAAAATTTAAATTTTAAACTTTAAAATTATATATTTTAATTTTTAAATTATAATTTTTAAATTTTAAATTTTAAATTTCAAAATTTTAACCCTAACAACCAAGCAAACCCAACCCTCCCCACCTCCGCTGTGCGGACACCTCACGCGTTCCGATCGGAGCTCTCCCCCTTATCTCCCCCTTATCTCCCTCCTCCTCCTCTCCGAGCTCGATCCCTCCCACCTCCTCCTCTTCCTCCGACGACGATCTAGGGTTAGTGTTCCGTGCTCCGGCTCCGCTGCCGCGGCCTCTCTCTCTCGGCTTCGATTCTCATTATTTCAATTCGCCGACCATTCAAAAGGTTCGATCTCTCTCCTCAATTTCGTGAATTATTAACGAGATTTGCCGAGATCTTATTTGTATTTCTCCAGATCTTGATTCATCTGGAAAATGCTATGTTTTTTTTTTCAATTTTTTTTTTTATAATGTTGATGAAGAATGTGTAGTTTGTGATGTTACTATTTCTGCAGAGTTGTGATGAAGAATGTGTAGTTTGGGTTTTCTTGAAATACCACATTCTGTCAAATTATCTGGGTCTCACTCATCCTAGTGTTACATTTGATTCTTCATGTTATTAAAGTTCTTTTTTTATTTTCTTCAAGTCTAATATGCTTCTGTGTGATGGATTTTTTATTTTCTATTTGAGTCATCATTCTGTTGTTGTTTTTTCTATTATAATTCAATATTTGTTATTGTGTTTATCTATATCCAGATAGTGAATCAAAATGCAATTAATATTTGGTAATCCAAATGAGACTTTATATGTAAAATCAGCGTTGGCCTTTGTTTGGTTTTATCCTTAATTTTTTTAATAGGCTAACTTAGAGTTGGTTCCTCATGAATAACAATCCAATCTACATCCAGATTGTGCGATATATTTTTATCTGTCTTGATTGTCTGTTCAATTCTCACTAGCATATCTGGATATCTGGATCTCGGAGTTTGAATTAGAAAAGAAAATTCCAGTTTTTTTTGTAATCTTCTTTTTTTGCTTTGTATTTGTATGTATACTTTTGTTGTATACATTATGGCTAATATTCGAGCTGTGGTATAAAAATTTTGGTGATTATGTGACAAGAAATTTGTTTTGTTTTTTCGGTAATATGAAATTCAAAATTATGTTTTTATGTATAGCATGTTTGATTGGTCTTTACCATGTTTTTTACTTGTCTTTTGTTCGTATGATTGTATCAGTTCTGATTTTCTATTTTGCGCACAGTCGAGATTCGTGAACTACTCATGACTAGCTGTTTATTTTTTTCTTCGGTAAATATGTATCTCGGCCAATTTGATATGGTCGCTTAACTACATTTTTATGATTTGAGTTATTCTATAAAGTTGGAAAATTTCATTATATGTAGCCACTCGCCTAACTGTGAGCATCTAATTGCCCCTCTTGCTTTGTGTTTGTTTGTTTTTTTTTTTAAAACTCTGATGTTTGTAGAAGGAAAATATTGCTATTAGATTTTCAATCCAAAGCTATAATTGAGCCAAAGTTATTAAGCTCAAAACAAACTTGCTATTTATTCTATTCTTGGAGGTTAAAGCTTCAACATCTCCACTATCTAGCTGTTGCAGTTAAGATCTTTTTATTTTCTGCACAACTATGTCCTTAACTCTACCTACAGGAATAGTCAGAGGAGGTCTCAGCAGCACACATAAGCTCCTGAACAAATTTTCATCATTTTCACCACCTTCTGCCTTCCCATAAACAAGTGCTTTCGCAGCGATTCCAGCAAAAAGAATCATACAGTACCTAAGATTAACCAATTAATCTGATTCTTATAAAGCCTGTGCGGCCCTGAAAAAGTAAATGCTCATCAAATGCTTCAACCTAATTAGTGAAATTTAGTATGTTATCTAATTTATTGCATAATCGAAGTCCGTAATCCGTTGATTGTTCAGCCTGCTGAAACTATTTAAGAACATGAATGTATTTTGAAGGTTATTCTGTCTTAAACACTTAATTTTAGTTTCCCCTGTAACCACAATGGACATGTATTTTGTTTGGTTCTTTTATCTTGATCTGGAGTTTGCTTCTCATTTCGTAGATTTTTCATTTTCGTCGTGAATAGAACATGATAAATGCATGATATTGTCGCTGAAACCCTGAGACTTTTCAACAGCTGAAAACGATATATTTGCTAAGCCAATCGTGTGATTTTCAGCATCAACTTTCGCTCGAAAAATCTCTGCGATCTCTTGACAATAGTTTTAAACTCTACCAGTTTTGAAAGCATTAAAACATCTTCTTTTTTTTTTTCTGTAAGGTTTATGAAAAACTAAAGTTCTGACCATATATTTTTTCAGAACCTGTTATAGAACAAGATAAATGCATATGACTTATTCTTTTTTCAGAACCTGTTTTGTTAGTTTCTTCATGTATTTTTTCTCTTAAGCTAATATTGTTGTTGCTTTTCTGTTTAAATGTTTGGTAGGCGAATGGTGGTTTTATCATGAGTGCAAGCCATAATCCTGGTGGACCGGACTATGACTGGGGAATTAAGGTATATGCTTGAGTTTTCTTTTAATAACTAAATTCAACAGAAATATCCTTATAATTGTGTATGTGCTTGAATATTCTGAGGATTCCTTGCTTGAATATTCATACTAAACTTTGTGAAACTCAAAAGAAAAATGAGTCACTTAAAAGTCGTATTGACGGAATGGAGGTAGAACTTCGAGCAATTAAGGAAATGCTACAACAACAATTCAATGCTCCTCCACCACCGACTCGATCTGAAGAGTAAGAAACACAATCTTAATATTGTTAATAGTAATTATCCAAAACCATATCTTCATTTAAATTTTTTAAAATATTATTTTTTATTTCAAGAAGTTTCACATATTTCTTATATTATTTTAGTAATGTTGTAATAATATTTACTTTGGTCTTTTGCAGATAACTGAAGATGTTCGTATTTGAACAGAGAGGATCATCTTGAAACCAACAGAGTAGATTTCCAATTATCTTTTTTCTGCTTTTCTTTTGAAGCACAATGGATGGTTGCATGTTTATTTTGGAGTGGTTACTTCTTCGGTTGCATGTTTATTTTGGAGTGGTTACTTCTTCTTTCGAAGCACAATGGATGGTTGCATGTTTATTTTGGAGTGGTTACTTTTAATTTAGTAAACATTTTGGCAACTTTATATGTAGACTTGAAATGGTGTGTATGTGATGGTTGTATGTTGGATGACAATACTTTTGATAATTATGTTGACAAAATGGTGTGTATGTGAATGTAGTTTTAATTGAATATAATGTCTTCTCTATTGTATTTGTTGATATATGGTTTAATGGTAATATATATGTTGTATTATTATACTATTATTAGCGACCAAAATACTGGTCGTTATTATTATACATTTTTCAAAACGTACATTTATTAGCGACCAAAATACTGGTCGTTATTATTATACTATTTTTCTAAAGGTTTACTTTTAGCGACGAAAATTTTAGTCGTTATTGTCATATTATTTCGTAATAATTTAATTATTAGCGACGAAAATATTGGTCGTTAAATTTACAAACTTCTAAATCATAAGCTTATTAGCGACGACGAATAGGTCGCTATTGTTGCATTATATGGTCACTAATGAATACTGATTAACGACCGGAAATTTTTCCGTCGTTAAAAAGCAATAACGACCGGTTTATATGGTCACTAATGAATACTGATTAACGACCGGAAATTTCTCCGTCGTTAAAAAGCAATAACGACCGGTTTTTCTAAACCGTCGTTAATTCTTTTAGTAAGGGAAGCTATAACGACGGGTGACGACGACATTTTATTCCGTCGTTATTTGTTTTTAACGACGAAAAATGGAGCAATAACGACGACTTTTCCTTTCGTTACATGGCAATTTTCTTGTAGTATAAGTATTAAGCAATAAATCAATGTTAAGAGGAGGTAGCACCAAAAGATAAGATGCAGCAAATTGAACCAAGCAACAGCACAACAGTTTCAATAATTAGTAAATGAAATAAATTACATGCCTACTTTATTCAAGTCTATAAAGCCTATTTCGTAATGCATGTAAAACAGAGATGGGAACAAAGGCTTAGCTTATTATTTTCTACAGCACATGTAACAGAATTTGGTTTTTTTAAAGAATACATTATGCTTATATATATGTTCTCTTCTAATAGAATTGAGGGAACCCAAGGTTACAGGTCATTATATATATGTTCTCTTCCAATAGAATTGAGAGAATCCAAGGTTGGAGCTCAACCCAAGAGCAAAGAGGTACTTTGTTAGCAAAGGAGGTCCTATGAGTGTGAAAAAGAAAGACCTCTTTTGCTAACAAAGAACTTCTTTTGCTAACAAAGGACCTCTTAATGTAGACCAAATTAAGCCAATGGAGGCATAAAAGTAAGAAAGACTTTCATCAATATAGTAAATCAGAAAAAAGCTACGAAAATAGTTTAAACAGGTTTTCACAGGTAGTGTGCATAACATGAAATTTACATAGACCAAATTAAACTAATGAAGACTTTCATCATTATAATAAATAAGAAAAATGGAAAACGCAAAAAACATGTAGTGCAAAAAAAAAAGAAGGAGAGAACACTATATAATTTTAAAGAAAGTGAGGCTCAGACATTAAAGAGATGAGAATGGGACGGTAGGCACAGAGAAAATGAGAGGGTAACTCGTACGCCCGAGCCTCTCTTGTGAGGCGTACCCCCAGGCTAGGACGAAGCAACCCGAAGGAGAGGAAGGGAGAAGAGGAACCATAGGAGAGGGAGGAAGTCATACCCAACCCTCTCTCCAGGATTCGTACACCGTGGCCAGCCCGAACCAACCTGAAGCAGAGGAAGGAAAAAGAAGAACCATAGGAGAAAGAAGGAGGGAATGAGAGGAAAGGACTCCGAAGTAGCCTCACAATCATCTTGGCACACATGGGGAATCGCGTTACCCACGGCTTGCGGGAGCCACGGCTGCAACCAAGCGAAGAAGAGAAGTGGGGTGCGCACACATGGGGGATCGGCTCACCCGTGGCTTCCGGGAGCGACGCCTGTAGCGAAATGAAGAAGAGAAGAGGGGAACCGCGCGGGGGAGAGAAGAGGGAAAATAGGGGCGAGGGGGGGCACGGAGAAGAGAGAAACGGGGGCGAGGGGGGCGAGGAGGGCTCAGTGATCGACACGTAAGGGTTTGTAAACCCTCAAATTATTATATGTATAGATAACAATGCTTTTATAAAACATCGTTCAAAAAGCGTCATTAAACTAAGAGTTTTTTGTAGTGCAACCAGCTGGCGAAAAGATAGACCCAAAAGTATGGTAGTCTAAAAAGCTAAAACAACATAGGGTCCACAGCTACAACCCTAAATAAAAAGAAACTTGAAGGATATCTAACTAGCCCGCGATCCCCTTACCTTGATGCGTTATTGTTGCTATAGTCATGGAGGAGACTGCAAAAAATGGGTCAACAAAGGGCATGAGAACTACTAAAAACTAGTAGTCCTTAATGGGCACGTCATCGAAAACTCCGACCTACCTACTAAGTCTACCATAAGCATAAATAGGAGAGAGCAGTAAGAACAGGAAAAAGTAAAATGCTAAAATATAAATCTACCACTACTATGTCTTTAATGCTGTGAATGAACAATATAATAAAAATGTTTGCATCAACTATAATGCCACCGAAAATAACCCAATCAACCGACCGACACGAGGCCCAGTCCCGCCTGCACTAGCATCACATATGATTGTAAGAAAATAGTCGGAGATGCGCAGCGGAAGAAAGAGATGCAAATAAAATTTTCTAAACCAAAGATCACCTCGTGTTTTGTTTTAGATCGTTAATAAGTAATCTAATTGATCTTATCAATTAGGATTTAATTTTTACCTTGCGCGGGTCGAGATCACCGCGAAGCCGACGATCGTTGGTAAAAATTGTTCGTCCTTGATAGCCGCGCACGCGCCCGGCCTCTACTCGCGTCCACACGGAATCACGCCCTTGATCGAAATAGTCGATCGCCTTGATTCGCGATCCGATCACGAATTAACTCTTGCATCGATGTAAGGAGGATGAATCAATCTTCTAATTGTGCTAGCAATCTTTCGAAGATCGAGAACGATGAATTTATTATGGAGGACTTGAGGAAGGGGGAGAGGATAGACGGCTAGGATTTTCTTATTCCCTTTTTTTTCTCTATTTAAAATATGTCATATATGACATATATTTATAATGAGAAAACCCTAATCCTAATTCTCATCCTAATCGAATCCTAATCCGATTGGATTATCCATTATCCTTAAGCTAGTTTCAATATGAATCGAATCTGAATCCTAATTCGATTCGTGTGTAACATTTATACATAAGTCCTCAAAATATTTACTAACGATTAACAAATACACCATGCAACTTTTGCACTTAAATACATCTAATTTATAATAATTGCAAATTAGTACTTTTACTAATAAATTAGTAAACTTTAGTATTGTGATTATAATTAATCCATTCTATAAACTTCTTTATCATCTCCATAATATCGATCATGCTCGATTTCTTATGTGTGTGACCTAATAGGTTCAATTCTGTCTGGTAGTGAGATATGATGCGATCCCCATCGGCATCATCATCAAAACTCTTTTTGATGGATCAAACACTTTTGATTTTTCCCTCGTATAATAATTATTCACCTATAATTATTCTTATTGGTTCCCAAAATCCACCAGTGACGCCTAGCAGCATATAGTGGCAATCCAGTCAGAAGTGAATATTGGACTGAACCTCTAGGTGCAGTTACCGTGCAATACAATCCTTCTATCGCATAGTCCCAACTGAGTGGAGGTCATGGAATACTCGTCAAACCCCATCACCCGTTATATGACAAATTTGATAGGACAGAAGCTCATATGGTTACTCTTGGAAACACCTTTCCATGAGCCATATTACTCCGGCCGAGGATTTCTGAGCTTTGCCTTACAAATAGCATAGGATTAATTATCTCTCTACCATGAGCGATAGATCCCCTGTAAACAAACACCCATTCCTAATATGAACCGACTGCAGCCAACATATACTACTAAGACCCGTGACTAGGATCAGAGTTTATTGCATAGTCAAACTACAGTAGCCTCATATTGAATGGCCGTGGTGTCGCAGGTCTAAGGATCAGTTGTACCACTGCAACATCGAATCAGTTACTGACGAATGAGTAGACATCCATGTAACTATTCGTAATTGGTCACGCTCAGTGCCCTTGTTCTCTAACAACCACCTGCACGTTCGCTCCAGTGTCCCCACACTGATTACTTGAGACTCGTCATCCTAAAAGAGAGCGGCACATACATCAATCTTACCGGATCAATCATCGTCCCCATGATGATCCTCCGATTGAGAGCATTTATGACTTAATCACCAATAATATGTATCTCAAATTCGTAACTCTTAAGAATATACATTGTCATCTCATTAATTCAAAGGACGATTCATAGACACATTAAACATGAATGGAATAAAATGCCCAAATAATAATAAAGATCAAGTACAAATATGCCCCATAGAAAAAAAAATGCGTCAGCCTGATAGGTTTTTGGGGCATACAACTAACAATGATCACACAAACAACCCGTGGATCGCCGACATGGAACCATACCCAAAGTAAATCAAGCCACCTAATTTCGGAGTGGCACTCGAGGGGAGTGACCCGCTTGAGGAAAGTAACCAGGTCGAGTATATAGCAGGCTGAAGTCAACTCATGACCAAAGTGGATGTCCCTAACCACTATGATGAAATCCTAACCCAAAATTGATGCATAACTAATCACTCGGCCCATCCATCCAAAATCCATAGCTACCGAACATCTCAAGAGTCCAACAATCCAGTGCTATCCAACCTCGACACGAGAACAACTACACTATCTCTAACCCAAGCTCAAAATCCCAAGAAAACATAAACCACACGGAATGCAAAGAAAATAGTTTTCTCCTAGGTTCAATTCCAAGCAAAATAGTGTAAAATAATAGAAATAACCTATCTAGATGGCCATACAACTCATGCAATTGTCCCAAACAAGATAGGCTCAGTTATTGATGTCAATCAACATGTTTAAGTATGATTTAATCAAGGATTAATAATAGAAAATCATATATGTACCTTTTAGGTAGGGGATGCTTCATAGCTTGGAAGAACGTCTGTATAAGCAAGAAAGAATGTGACTTGATAGCTTAAGGTAGGGGATGCTTGATAGCTTAGAAGAACGTCTATAGAAGCAGGATAGAAGGGGGGCTCGATATTTTGGATTTAGCCATGATGAACCAAGCTCTCCTTACCATATAGTGGTGGAAATTCCATATGAAGCCAGAGCTACAATGGAATAAGATCATTAAAGCACTATATTATCTTAGAAGGAGACCATTGTTTGAGGGAAGATTTTTTAGACCTTTATCACATTGGTGGAGGGGTGTTTTATGTTAGAACACTATCTTCAAATGGGGAATGTCTTATAGGTTGGGGGACGAGAGATTAGTTGATTTTTGGCAGACCGATGGTGTTGGGAAGCTGCTCTGAAATCTATTTTTCAGAGGGTTGTGCGGAAAAACCTTAAAATCAGTGAGTGTTGGGCGAGCGACGAATGGAGAAGACGAATGGCGAGCGACTAATGACTACGGGTGTATTCACAGCATTTTACCTCTTAAAGAAAGAATTTCGGAATTCAAAGTAGAATAGAGACCAGATGGTGTGGCTTGGCGGTGGGGGCCTGATGGAAGTTTCACCGTGAAATTAACTTATGCTGCCCTGAGTGACGGGGGGTATGAGAGACACCCATGCTTGTAAGATTTGGAGACTCAGAACCCCCCTGAAAGTTAAGGTCTTTAGCTGGCTTGTCCTTAAGAAAGGCCTCTAACAGCGGACAATCTACTCAAGAGAGGGTGGATGGGAACACATATTGTGTGCTATGTGGGACGGAAGAGTAAACTGTGGACTATTTATTCACATAATGTGTTTTTAGTAAATTCCTGTTTGTGACGGTCTTGTAGGGGATCCAGTCTATAGAGTTTGAAAATGATGTGACTGTCGTATGGAATAAGTGGATGTCAAGGAGTAGAATACAACCAATTCGTACTAGGCTGACCGGATTGATTGCCTGCTGGTGAGTTATTTGGAAGGTCAGGAATGACGTGATTTTTAGAAAGATTAATGCGAATCCTTTGTTAGCGGTCAATAAGATCAGGTATTTGATGATCCTCTGGGAGAAATTCCTCTCGGCTAAGTAGCCCCTTGTTCTATGTAGAGTGCTACTTTTTTTTTTTTCGCGATCGATTGATGTCTTTTATTTCACCACTATAGTCTAGTTCATCTTTTTATTGAATGAAGCGAATAAAGTGCTATATTTTTTTTAAAAAATAAAATTCTATAACTATACTACTTCCTATATCTTGGCCAAACAAGGCCAACAAAAAAAATAAAAAACTTTACGAAAATAAATTTTAAGACTTACTCAATTCAAAACAAATAATATTATTATATCAAGTTTAGCTACTATATTATTGGAGCACCAACTTTCAACTTTTGAACTTTTGAATTCATGCTATTATTATCATTAACTAGTAAATTCTAGAAATTCAAGGATGTAAAAGTTGAAGATATATACTTCTCTTCTAATATTATAATAGGCCTACAGCTATTGTATTTACCTGAGGTGGGGCATAAATAATTTCGGGTCTTAAATTTCGGCCCAAACCCATTTGCATTGCACCCCGAATTGGTTTACTTTTGTTCGGGCTCGCCGGTTCAATTGAAGTGCTTCAACCGGTTCGAGATGATTTTTTTATTGTGCAATGCGATTGCGATCGAACTCGAACCGCCGTATATAATCCCACAAGCATGGGCTTTTTAATTCTCTTTCGCGTGCTCTATCTAGGGTTTGCGTTAGGGTTAGGGATTCCTCCCGACCCGTCGTCTCCTTCGCCGTCCGCCACCTACCCTGCACCCCCTCCTGCAGCTAGGGTTTATCGTTTATCCCCTGCATTGCTCTCTCCCTATCCTATTCTTACGGTTTTATTCGCCTTGTATTTGTGAGTAGGTTAGGGTTTTTCCTGTTAGTTTACCCTTTTCTCCGCTCCGAAGATGATGCAACCCGCGGGAGGTATGGTTCAGCCCCCAATGGGGATGGATCAGCAGCACCATCAGCAGCAGCAGTGGGCGGCGGTGATGGCGCCGCCGCCGCAGCAGCAGCAGCAGTACTACCAGGCGCCGTCGGCGGCTGGGGCGCCGCCGCCGCCGATGTGGAACCAGCAGCCGTCCATGGTGCCGCCACCGGTGATGCCCCAGCAGATGGGGCCGCCGCAGCAGCAGTACCAGGGGCCCGGCGCCGCAGCTGCCCCGGCGCTGCTGCAGCCCGGTTCGGCAGATGAGATCCGGACCCTATGGATCGGGGACCTCCAATATTGGATGGATGAGAGCTACCTCTGGGGGTGCTTTGCCCACAGCGGCGAGGTGACAATTGCCGCATTCTTCTTAATTTTTCTCTTTTCTGGTGTAAATGTGCCTTTTACTTTGCCTTGTTTAGATATTGGTCCTGCTTGGTACTGTTCTCTCATAGAATATCGGTCATTCTTTTAAGGCTTTATGTTGAGGATTGGGGACCTATTTTGCTTGGCATGAGCTTAGGTAGAAGTGCTGTTTGTCTAGAGTTGTTTGAAAATGTGATAAATGGTAATGGGTTTCTAGTAAAGTCTCCTCATCATAGCTTCCTGCTGTACAGAAACTTCTAGTTGGAGTTTCTGTTTTTGGGCCCAAAAGCTTATTTCTGCTTCCCAAGTCAATGCTGCATTCTTTTGTTTGTTGAAAGCATGGTTTCTTCGAGATTTTGTCTCTGTCGTATAGAACTGTTCCAGAAGCTAGGCTAAACATGCACCTGTCCTTCTGAGTGGTACTTTGTTTAAATTATTGAATGGATTTAGAATGTTGTAGTACATCAGCTAGGAGGAAGTTGAAGTAAATTAGTAGCTCAAGTTATTCTTGGAATTTCAATCCTCTTGCACTCCCTTTGGATGGGGAGTAAAGGAGAAAATGGAAGATAATTTAGGATAGAAAATCATTTTCTTTGGTTTGGAGTGAAAAATTGATAAAGGAAGAGAAAGGGAGAGAAACAAAGAGAGTATCCACTTTTATGTTAATAAGTTATAATGCAAATGCGATGTATGTCACATTTACAAATTAAATTAAATTTAAATATAAAATTTAAGTTAAAATAAAATTTGAATTTAAATGGTTATTGATAGGACAATCTATTTTTCAATTGATTTATTTTCTAAATTTTATTTGTTTCTATGCATGTTTCCAATTTAGTTATGCTGCAAATATTTTTTGTGTTCCATAACAAACAATTTTTTTTAGTGTATAACCAAAATTTAAAAATTTAAATTGATTCCAAAATTTAAATTAAAGTTTGAATTTAGATTTAATGTATGAATCAAACACAAAATTTAAAAAATTGTTGATTTGATAGGTATTTTTAAATAATTCTATTTTTCAAATCTTATTTGTTTTTAGTTACTTTTTTTTTTTTTGTAGTGTGCATGGAATATTTCTTTATTCTGTCTATCAACTAAAAATTTTCTATCTGCTTTTATATATAATATAGATGAATATTCAATGGTGATTGTATCTTAAATTATGTTGTGCTAATGACAACTTGTTGATTGTTGATGATGTGAAGCTTGTAACTGTTCTTAGTGATGTATAGTAATTTATCCATGAACGACTCCTTTAACTAAATCATGCAAGTAAATCCTTGATATCTTCTAAATGTTTCTGTAAATGAAGGTTGTCCAGGTTCTCTGGCATTGCTTGAATATGTCTTAATCTTGATGATTCAGTATTGTCGAATATTTTGAAAGACATAGCTACTAGGGAGGATGTAGGGCATAGATTGGGGCTGATTTAATGAAGTGGAGGTGCAGTAAGAGACCAATGTAACGAAGTGTACCTTGAAAAGTCAGCTATAAAAATATTGTTATAGTCAAAATTATGCCTAATGGAGTAAATTTTTGGATGTTAAGAAATAACATGCCACAAAATGAGTGTAGCAAAGATGAGAATGTGTAAATTGATGTGTCATTATAACTATTGTAAGGTATAAAAGAATAAATATGCGCACTCTACCGTGAGAATGACTTCAATTGCGGGCATAATAATCTAGGTGAAAACATTGTAGAGGTGCACATTCTTTCTGTAATAGTAAGATGATCAAATAAGGGGTGTGGAGGAGGGAATTTGTCACGCTCCGGGAGCAATTTTAAAGCGGAAGAAGGCAATTTATGAAAGCATTTTTTTTTTTTATATCCCGCTCAGGCACGTGCACAGACCCGCTATATATACAAGATCTCTTTGTATAAACGGACAGAGTCTTTCCTGTATATGAACGACGTCAACATTTATATACACATACATCAACCACAATTTACCATTCAGATTAACAAATAAACAGAGTACGGAAAGTAAAGTTTCATACATAAAAACGGCGCACACCCGACGCATTCAAACTTTGAAAGGATAAATTCACAGGGTTTTAGAAAGCTGTGCCCACCCGACACGTAATTTTGAAAATCAGTTTTGCAAATCCTTTTTATTTGAAAACCCGCATCCACACGATGCATACATAAAACCACAAGTACTGTAAACAAAATCTACGATATATGACCGCACCAATAAAGAAAGAGAGCTGTCTCAACATCAACATCATCCACACATTACTCACGTGCACATCATTCGACCGTAAAAGAGAATAACCAAACTAAAACATAGGGGAAAGAAATGATCAGACGGAAAAATGCTAGAACTCTCTAAGCAGCGTCCTTACCACCGTCCTGTCCTCCACCCCCACTCGGTTCTGTAAAAACAGTGGGAAGAGAAACACACAACTGAATTGCGTTTCTCAGTGGGTACAACGCGCCGACGGGGACAAGTCGTACTCACTGAGTAACACGATCTAATATAAGATAAGGAGGTATAAACAATAACGAAATACTGAATGCGAATAAACTGTAGTAGCAAAAGATAATAAAACAGTAAGCAAGTATACTAAACCGCTACTATAACATCCAGTGCGAAAAGAAAAATGCCGCTAATACCCAAACATAGCCGCCATGTTGGTCTACAGACCTCAGGCACTGTCACAAACCTGCTCGATGTGCCGGTGCAAACTAACCCCATCCGCACTAGCCGCGGCACTGCAATATCCGCAGAGGGTCTCCTCACGCAAAATCGTCGCGTAGGGATCACGGGCCAAACAGACCACTTTTCCGAAAAGTACACCATTGTGGTGGCCAAACCGTTGGTGTGCGTGAAGAGCGCCAAGAGCATGACGATCTCATAATCCAACCAAAGTCCCCCGCGACCAACAGTCGCCAAATGATGTGTAAAAGAAATCGACCTGGAGGTCAAACATGATAACCAAACGGAAAACTAAACATCAATGCCCCTGTCCTTTCATGATATGTCAAGTAATGTCTAACCACTGAAAAATTCACCTTACCGTTTATACCGCCCCAAGCTCAGCTAAGCATCACAATAACCGTGTTTAGTGAACACTATCTCGGCGAGAAATTTCATAAAAAGTTTACTACGCTATCACCAATGTCCGTGAAAGATGAATATTCTACTTGACGAATAATAATAATAACAAAAACGATAAAGAAGAAGAGAAGGGTCGAGTTAACCAATTCGATGACGTTTTCGACTTCGGATCAGAGTACCCACCTCTATCGGTAATCGACCTGAGCATGTGGCTCTCCTAAGGACTCCCGTGAATCACCTAGACCTATCCAAAGTCCAATAATAATCAAATACTAATTGTGCCCCAAACAACCAATGTGCCCAATTTAGTGGTCCCGACCAATTTGCCAAATTTCCTTTTATTCCAAATTTTCGGAACTATCTCCCGATTCTCGAACCGTCACACCGATCGATTTGTTGATAAAAAATATGCCCCAAACGACTTTACTGTTGTTCGGATGAGGACAAATAATCCCTCGGGTCTTTACCGTGACGTTCGTATTATCCAGAGATTACACGTGCAATTTAGCACCCCTAAAACTACCCGATACAAAGAACCATCCAAAAACATGCAACTATGGGAAAAAAGGGTTATATAGGTGTACCGTGAGTGACAAAAAGTGCACCGGTGGCTGCGGGAATTTTCGGGACAGAAAATGATGTACGACTGTCCAAGAACCCAAAACCAGACGACAACCGCTTCGGAAAGTCTCCCCGTCGACGAATTCGGCTTTCCTAGAGATTCGCTCACTCCTGACGACGACCCGACAACCAGCGGAGCGACGAACAATGACCCAAACCCTCACCATCGCTTCGACGAGGATCACCGACGAAAACGGCTAAGCGAAACCACCCGGAGCCACGGACGACGACGAAGACCAAGATCCGTCAAGCTAGGGCTCGACAACCCTGCTGACGGCGGCGTGGACCTGCGCTGACCGAGCGGCGCGTGGTGCAGGCGTGCGGGCGGCGCAGATCGGGCGGCGTTGCTGTGCGGCCCGAACGGCGCCTGACGGCTTGCGGAGGCTGAGGGCACGGGGAGGTGGCAGCGGTGGCGCTTGCGGCTTGCGGAGGCCGAGGGCACACGACGACGGTGAAAATCGGGTGCCCGGATCTTCCGTCGGCCACGAAAACTCTGATCGTCTCCTCCGACTCCGATGGCGGCGGTTCGGCTCCGATCTAGTACGCGGACGGACGAGGAAGAAGACGGAATCTTGGAAGATGGAGAATTAGGGTTTTCCTTTTCTCTTACGTTCCCCGAATTTTTGAATTCCACAAGATATAAATAAGGGATTCCGCCCTCATCGCGGAGCCCGTTTGTCAAACCCGAACCCGTTACCCGCTGGTCTCGCTCCGCTTTCCTCAAAAAATGTGCCAAAAGCCAAAACGTCCCGTAAAACCCATTTCACGAATCCCGATGCACCAAACGCCTTAATGGGTACCGGAAATACCAATAACTGGCTTTTTCGGATCCATTATCCATAAAATTGCAAATTTCGAGAGATTCGGATATCGGATTTGAGATCCGATCGCACCGTTGTTCTCTGTTTGACGATGCCGATAGAGTGGCGATCTTTCTTTCCGAAGATCTCACCCGATTAGCAGTTGGAATTTTTTACGGAGAAAACTCGTTCTTTGGTCAAACTCCGTTTTTCACGTTTTTTGGTGCAACTAGCACAACGAATTTGAAAGCGAACTTGACCATTCCCTCGAGCCACGATTCACCAATAATTCGGTGAAAGAAACCCTGAGGATTAAATCCTTAAAAAGCTAATGACAACACCCTCTTTAAATTTTGAAAAATGCTAATTTTATTCAAATTGCCGAAATTAATTACAAATTTCGAAATTCAAGGTATTGTTATTACATCACTCCCCGCTTCAAGGAAGTTTCGTCCCGGAAACTTAAACAACAACCTCAGAAAACTGGTCAGGAAAACGCTCCCTCATCACCGACTCTAACTCCCACGTAGCTTCTCGCTCATCGTAATTACTTCACTGCATTTTTAAGTAGGGAATAGATTGGACCAAATCGCCGATAGTACCTTGCCAACCTTAGGAAACTACGCACTTCAGTCACGGTGGTCACTCGAGGCTAGTCAATCACCGACTCCACCTTGGGATCTACCGTGATACCCGAAGCCGTGACAATGTGTCCTTTCGCGAAGCCAGAACTCACATTTCTTGAGTTTGGTGAAGAGCCCGTGATCCTTGAGAGTCTGAAGCACCAACCGCAGATGGCCCTCGTGCTCCTCGTTGCTTCGCGAGTAGATTAGGATGTCGTCGATGAAGACGACAACAAACTAATCCAAGTATGGTCTGAACACCCGGTTCATCATATATATGAACGCAGCTGGGGCATTCGTAAGTCCAAACGACATTACTGCAAACTCGTAATGCCCGTAGCAAGTACGGAACGCTATCTTTGGGACATCCTCACCCTTGATCTTCAGTTGGTGATAGTCGGATTGTAGGTCGATCTTAGAAAACACCGTCACCCTTTGCAATTGATCAAACATATCATCAATCCGGGGTAAGGGGTACTTGTTCTTAACTGTGACTTTGTTCAGTTCACGGTAGTCGATGCATAACCGCAAGCTACCTTCTTTCTTCCGAACAAAGAGTACTGGTGCACCCCATGGCGACACACTCGGCCTGATGAATCCTTTGGCCAATAAATCCTCAAGCTGCGCCTTCAATTCCCTCAATTCTGCGAAGGCTATCCTATAGGGCGCCTTCGTAATAGGAGAAGTGTCGGGAAAAAGTTCGATCGAGAACTCGATCTCCCTCTCAGGAGGCATTCCTGGTAACTCCTCAGGGAAGATATCAGGAAACTCCTGAGCCACAGGGATTTCCGACAAGGAAAGCGTAGGTCGCGTGACTACATCCACCGACGCTAGGTAGGCCACGCATCCGCCCACAATCAACCGCTTAGCCTGAGACGCGAAAAAAAATATAGCAAAGAAAGAACTCTTACCGGCTAGAAAGATGAATTCTGGATGCCCAGGTTCCCGCAAATACATAGTCCGTTGCTCACAATCGATCGTAGCGAAATGCCTGGTGAGCCAGTCCATCCCAAGTACCACATCAAACTCCTGTATGGGAATGACTACAAGGTCCTATGGACAAACCCAGTTGCCCAAAGTCATCGGGCAAGAAGGAACAAAACTATCCGCATCTATAGGTATCCCAGGGGTTTGCACCTGAAGTGCCCTCTAAAGTTGTCTCTCCTCAAAACCGTGAGCGCGAACAAAAGTGCGAGATATAAAAGAATGGGAAGCTCCAGTATCGGATAAAGTTCTAGCACGAATCTCGAGAAGTAAGGTAATACCTGCGACCACATCCGCTGGTGGGTCTGCTCCATCGAGTAAACCCGCCCACCTAACAGCTGAGGCGCCCCCTTCTCCTGATGTGACGTCGAGGGGCGTCTGGTTGCAACAGAAGAAGACCTGTCTCGGTTCTGGCACTGTGGTACCGGAGTTGAAGCCACCGATGATGCTGCTCCAGGGTTCAGAGGGCAATTAGATCGGAAATGCCCCTGCTTGCCACACCGAAAGCAGTGATCGTATCGCTTGGAACAAGCCGTCACTATATGAGCTCCGCCACAAATAATGCAGGGCCGGTCTCCCTTCGTTTTTCGCCTGTCTGAGTGCTCCGTGTTCCCGGTTGGAAGCGAGGATGCTTAGGTGGTCGGCTACCACCTTGTTGACCGCCTCCAGGATGTGAATGAGCGCTTTCTGTCCTTGTTGCGGTCAAATGCCTCACGCCGAGCACGAGTAATAACCGTTCCGCTCTCTACCAAGGTGGCCCGATCGACCCCCTCCTAGAAGGTCTTCAAGTCCGCCGACTGAATCAACTGAAAGATGTTGCTCCTTAGCCCGGCAATGAAAAGACGGGCCTTGTGGGACTCGTCCCGAATGGCAAATGGGGCGCAGTTCGCCAAACAGACGAACTCCCGCTGATACTCCATCACAACACGGTTTCCTTGCTTGATATTCTTTAAGTCATCCTCCAGTTGTTGTTTCACACTGTCGGCAAAGAAAGCCCTGAATAGCATCTCCCGAAACACAAACCACGTAGGGTACGCGACGCTGCTGAAAGGATCTGGCCGCACTGTCTTCCACTAAATGCGGGCGGTCCCCTCTAGAAAGTGAACCGCTAGATGAACCTGCTAGCACTCCTCTATCAATAGATCCTCAAAGAGCTTTTCCATCGTATCCACCCACTTCTCTACGACCCAAGGATCGGTCGTCTCTCCCTCAAAAGCTGGTGGATTGTACTTTCGGAATTCCGCCAAGTTCGCCCTTACTCGAACCCGTTCCGCAACTAATGCAGCATCTCCACCCGCCGAAGTGGTGGAAAGGGTGGGGGAGGGAGCCACCACAGTCACTCTCACGGGGTCCACGTCAGCAGCCCCTGGCGTAGGTCCAGGAACCACTGGCGAAGGAACATCCGAGGGCGCTTTCGCATGTCCTTGCGAAACTCACGCTGTGGTGGCCTCAGCAGCAATCGCAGCTGTTGCCTATTTATTTATGGGTTAAATAGGTCCAACTTCCTGCCTCGTGACAATAGGCCCAGGAGACTAATAAGTTGAGTTGGGTGAGCCCAATAAGTTGAGTGGAGCTGCGGTCCACAATAGACCTAACGGCAAGAGGCCCAACAATAGACCCAACGTCCAGGTGGGTTGAGTCCGGTCGAGACCCGTGGGCGCTGTATCTGTACACTTTAAGTGAATTGGTTGCGTATTTCTAACAGCTCGAGCTTTTGGGATTAATGGTTAGCGCCAACGATCCAACAAGTGGTATCGGAGCCAGTGGCACGGGTTCGATTCCCACACGGTGCAGGTGTTGGGAGGGGGATTGTTGCCTATTTATTTATGGGTTAAATAGGTCTAACTTCCTGCCTCGTGACAATAGGCCCAAGAGACTAATAAGTTGAGTGGGGCTGCGGTCCACAATAGACCTAACGGCAAGAGGCCCAACAATAGACCTAATGTCCAGGTGGGTTGAGTCCGGTCAAGACCCGCGGGCGCTGTATCTGTACACTTTAAGTGAATTGGTTGCGTATTTCTAACAGCTCGAGCTTTTGGGATTAATGGTTAGCGCCAACGATCCAACAGCAGCAACATCAACACCACTCGTCACCAGTAGACTAGTGGTGATGGGGACGGTTGGTATAGGGGAAGGGGTCTGGGATGCAGTAGCCAGCGTAGCCGTCTGCTGCGCTATTTGCTGTACCAGGTTCGTGAGCGCCGACAGCTGGCCCGCCATGTCCTGAACCTGCTGTCTGAGCAACTGATTCTCAGCAGCCATCGAGGACTCGGTAGCGGTCAGCCTCGCCCCATCCTCTTCTCTGCCTTCCGTAGAAGACCTAGTTTGAGCCATAATCTGTAGCACACAAATTATGGTGTTAAACAAACAATAACCATGCCAGCACAATACCCGTGCTAAGCTGGAAATAAATCCTAACCAACCCCGCTCTCTCATGTATCTAAGACCTAGGTTATTCCATAGGTCGACCCGCATGTGGTACTGTACTTAGTGGATGTTGGACACATGTTTGAAAACCATGGTTGATGCTGTTTTTCTTTGATACCATCTTAATCTGTCACGCCCGGAAGCAATTTTAAAGCAGAAAAAGGCAATTTACGGAAGCATTTTTTTTTTTTTAATATCCCGTTCCGACACGTGCACAGACCCGCCACATATACAAAATCTCTTTCTATAAACGGACAAAGTCTTTCCTGTATATGGACGACGTCAATATTTATATACATATACATCAACCACAATTTACCATTCAGATTAACAAATAAACAGAGTGCGGAAAGTAAAGTTCCATACATAAAAACGGCGCACACCCGGCGCATTCAAACTTTGAAAGGATAAATTCACAGAGTTTTAGAAAGCTGTGCCCACACGACACATAATTTTGAAAATCATTTTCGCAAATCCTTTTTATTTGAAAACCTGCGTCCACACGATGCATACATAAAACCACTAGTACTATAATCAAAATCCACGATATATGACTGTACCAATAAAGAAAGAGAACTTTCTCAACATCCACATCATCCACACATTACTCACGTGCACATCATTCGACCGCAAAAGAGAATAACCAAACTAAAACATAGGGGAAAGAAATAACCAAACAGAAAAATGCTAGAACTCTCTAAGCAACGTCCTCACCACTGTCTTGTCCCCCACCCTCACTCGGTGCTGTAAAAACAGTGGGATGAGAAACACGCAATTGAATCGCGTTTTTCAGTGGGTACAACGCGCCGACGGGGATAAGTCGTAGTCACTGAGTAACACGATCTAATATAAGATAAGGAGGTATAAACAATAATGAAATACTAAATCCGAATAAACCATAGTAGCAAAAGATAATAAAACAGTAAGCAAGTATACTAAACTGCTACTATAACATCCAGTGCGAAAAGGAAAATGCCGCTAATACCCAAACATAGCCGCCATGTTGGTCTACAAACCTCAGGCACTGTCACAAACCCGCTCGATGTGTTGGTGCAAACTAACCCTATCCGCACTAGCCGCGGCACTACAATATCCGCAGAGAGTCCCCTCACGCAAACTCGCCGCGTAGGGATCACGGGTCAAACAGACAACTTCTCCGGAAAAGTACACCGTTGCGGTGGCCAAACCGCTGGTGTGCGTGAAGAGCGCCAAGAGCATGACGATCTCATAATCTAACCAAAGTCCCCCCACGACCAACAGTTGCCAAATGATGTGTAAAAGAAACCGACCCGAAAGTCAAACATGATAACCAAACGAAAAACTAAACATCAATGTCCTTCTCCTATCATGATATGTCAAGTAATGTCTAACAACCGAAAAATTCACCTTATCGCTTATACTGCCCCAAGGTCAGCTAAGCAACACAATATCCGTAAGCAAACCTTGGAAGCTAGGCTGAGTGTGTTGGCGGCCAAGCATGGTCGTGCAATGGAGGTGCCAGGTGGTTAGCTATGCGGAGCGAGATCGCTTGGTTAGCAAACCCTTGTGAAGGGAACACGTGCGGGAACAAGTAGCGTGGGGTATTCGGGAAGCGGACCTTTGGGCCGATCGAGAGCGATGACGGAACTAGGTGGCCAACGGAACGAAACATGCCCGACTCGATGATGTATCCCGTGGTGGAAATTTAAGGGCGCGAGGCACCTTGGCAAGGCGAAGGGCTTATGGACGGGCGAGACGCGTGGGGCAAGTCGCTCGGTCATGTAGACGAGAGGAATGCGTAAGGATAACTCGACCGGGTTCATTCGAAAGGACTAAGTTGAGAGAACTTGTATTGTCCTTGGTGCTAGCTTTGAAGTCAAAGGGGCATTCGGCTAAGTAGCACTCTCGGGGAGAGTTCGTTTGGCTAGGCGGAATGTACTTAGCTTGGTGGCCAATCTCGATGGTGGGGTTGTTCGTTTGGAACTCGTGGAGTCCGACAAAGGGTTCGACGTAAGACGCAGTGCCGAGCAGTCAGGCTCGCTGAGGAGCATGCTTGGTTAATGCTTAAGTTGAGATTCCGCTGTTTAAGTTTGGGAGCGTGTCCGTGGTGAAGGACTCGGGTAGGCTGGCTCGGGTGTGCGACACTTATGCGCCGCACGGGGATTTTCAAGGCGAAAAAGTTAACCCCGTGACAGCGCGGACTAAGCGGCGCGGGTGCACGGGCTGGGTGGCGCGCGGGTGTGCCTTGGCCGAGCCGTGCGGGTTGAGCGGTACGGGCTCGCGCTGACCCAACGACGCGGGGTGCAGGCATGCGGGCGGAGCAGACCGGGCGGCCCGAGCAGCGCGCGGCTGCTTGCGGAGGCCGAGGGCACGCAAGCGCCGCCGGTCGTCTCCTCCGGCTCCGACGAAATTAATTACAAATTCCGAAATTCAAGGTACTATTATTACGTCAATCGAAAAATGCCAATTTTATTCAAATTGCTGAAATTAATTAAAAATTTCAAAATTCAAGGTACTGTTATTACAGAATTGGCCAACACTGACATGATTTAAAGTAATGCAAGCGGATAAATTGCAATTTCAGTAGGAGAGAATATGGCTTGTAATAACTAATAACCTTGCACGATAGAAGAGCATCTCTGAGGAATGCAATATAGTTTAACTTCACAGTTTGTAAAAGTGATCTGATCTAGCGATAAAGCTGACTTGAGTTGTGTGTTGCAATGCATGAACCAAGCAGATGTTTTGCCCTCATTTGAGAGTATTGAAGATTGTACTTTATTTTGTTATGATTTACTCCTATTAAGTCTTCATGAACTTGAAATTGTCTATACCAATGCGCCTGCTTGCAGGTGTTATTCTACACCACATTTATGGTTTATGGGGGAAAGAACAGTACAAAATTTGAAAACTGACCACCATTTTCACTTGTCTTGGTCATATCTATTTTAAGATCTCTCTTGTAATAAACAAATAATGTTATCGTCTTGCTTGAGATATTGTTGTGCTTTTACAGCTATCCTTATTGAACAGGGATGCGGATGAATAATATATGAAATTATAAAACATATACATGAAAATAACAGGCATCACTCTATGCTTTCAAAATTTATGTGATCCCTCTAATTATGGCTTGTCCAACATGCAGGTTGCCTCAGCGAAAATCATTCGAAATAGGCAGACTGGGCAGTCGGAGGGTTATGGTTTTATTGAGTTTGCCGGTCGTGCTACTGCAGAACGAGTTCTTCAGACATATAATGGGCAGATGATGCCAAACACTGAGCAAGCTTTCAGGCTGAATTGGGCTTCATGTGGAGCAGGTGAAAAGCGTGGAGGAGATGATGGCGCAGATCATACTATTTTTGTCGGTGACTTGGCATCAGATGTTACGGATTATTTGTTACAAGAGACGTTCAAGGCTCGCTACCCCTCAGTGAAAGGGGCTAAAGTTATTACAGATAGGCTTACTGGGATTTCCAAGGGCTATGGCTTTGTTAGGTTCGGAGACCTAAATGAACAAGCACGTGGCATGACCGAAATGAATGGAGTTTACTGTTCTTCAAGGCCAATGCGGATTGGTCCAGCTGCTAACAAAAAGAATTCGGTTTCTCAAACGGGTATGTAGCTTCATTGTTATTCTGGTATTCTTGATTACAATTCAGTTTTCTTGCGTATGGTTATTGAATATTTTTGTAGGGGATATTAACTAGTGAATTACCTTTGAAATTCTTCATTTTGATGTAATATAAGTTGAATGCTTGGTCTTGTAGTGATATTTCAAAATATTGTGCAACATCATACACTTAAATATAATAGGTATTGCTTCCATGATTTACCTGGCCATCTCCTCTAGTACTTTCCTTTGTGAAATTAGGATCACATAAAATAATATTCAGTACTGGAGACTTGCAGAAATTAGTATCATCGCGAAGTAGGATGACATGCTACCTTCATTTAGTGACAGAAAATGATTTCAGCTGAGATGCATTTTTCCTGTAGTGGGTGGCTTGCTGTTATGTCAGTTTTTATTATCTGAGAATTTGATTCCTTGTGTTTCATGTGGCATTTCGCTATGTGTTTATTCTCAGATTAATTTGATTTAATTTTAGGTGCCTAGAATCTTAGTTTACTTCATTCATCTCCCCTATCTCGGAAATTCTTATGCATTATCCTTGCTTTTCCTTTTTTCGAACTCTTGCTCTATAAAGATCAAACTAACTTCAATCAGCTTGTCAAAATCTATAAAAATTTTTTCTAGGTTGTTTTTTAATTGTTTTTTGGACTTCTAAGGATCGAGTCCCTTGGTTCCTTGTTTCCCATTTTGCTGCATAATTCTGGAAATCATGTCTAAATCTCCCAGCTATCCAAATGTAGCAATATCTAGTTGTTCTGACTTGTTAGATGTTGTTTTGACCCTGCCTGATTTTTTCTTGGGCAATATTCATCTTTTATGTTGGACAATCTTCTCTATTATTTGGTTATAGCTTTATTGATAAAAGATAAATGCTGGAAATCCTATTTATCAATATTCTTCCTCAACCTTTCTTTTTAGCAATAGTTTTGTTTGCTAAAGAATGAAGGCCTACCTTTTGAATTAATATTTTGAAATCTTTTAGGTCTTGTTTTGTCCACCTAGTTTAGACTCTAGAATCGCAATGAGATTTATTGATTTTGATGGTTGTTGGAATGAGAATGGTCCATTTATGGCGCAATTTAGCTTTGAATTCTAGATTGGCCCACTCTAGAGTAAATTGCTCAAATCCCTCTCTCACATACTGCTCCCCCTTCTGTCCCTTCATCACTCTCCTATACCCTAACCAAAATCCTCTCAAAATCCTAGATATCCCAATTGTCCATTTTGATTTCCATCCCAATAATGAACCAAACATTTTTTGATGATTCGCCATTCCATTCCCCATTCCAATGCAATGCAATTCCATTTCCAATTCTTATTCCAATCATGAATCAAACATTAGGCTACGTTCGGTAACGGAATAATGTTTGAAGGAATAAATAATTTTATTCTTGGGGTAACCTATTATTCTAGGATATAGAGGAATAAAAGAAATTGTGTTTGGTTTGATATTTTGTTATTCCTTAGAATAATCAAAATTTGTTTGGTAATTTTATTAAGAATAATGAAGAATAGTATAAAAGATTAATTAAAATTTTTTAAAATATCAAAATTGTCCTTATCTATATCTTTTATATATATAATATTTAATATATGTACAAAAATGCATATAAAAATAATATATTTTTTTAATATAAAATAATTAAAATATTCTATCTAATACTATTATAATCATATTATTATATAAAATATTTCAATATTATTATATAACATACTTCAATAATAATATATAAAAATACTTCAAAAATGTTATATATAAATAATTAAAAACAATATATTTTAGAACATTATATATTTAATATATTTATTACCTTGTATAATATATAATATTTAATTTTATATTATATGGTATATTTTAGGATAACATATAATATAAATAAATTTATAAAAGTAATAAAAATAATATAATATTATATAATATACTAATAGTAGTAATAATAATAATAATAATAATAATAATAATAATAATAATAATAATAATAATAATAATAATAATAATAATAATAATAATAATTTTATTATTATTATTATTATTATTATTATTATTATTATTATTATTATTATTATTATTATAAGATTTTAAAATATTATAAAATTATATATATAATATAACCATACTTTTATATTACTTTAATTATTTTTTATAAGCAAACTATTGCATGAGAATAGCCCTATTCCTCTAATAAGGTGGAATAGTTGTTCCCGTGTGGAATAGTTGTTCCCGTGTTATTCTAGGATTACCTAGAATAATCCGGTTTGATCGGAATAGCTATTCTTACCATTTTCTTACATCGTTTGGCGGAATAGCATGGATAACTTTCATTATTCCCGGTTTATTCCGAGGCCAAACGAAGCCTTAAAAGGGAGGGTATAGCTAGACTCGCTAGCACTTCTATTCCGCGACGCCCTTGTCGCGGTCACATGCCTCTCCAGCGATGTCTGGATCTGAAAAAGAGGTAAACCATAGGAAGTGAGATTTATTGAAAGTTTTCAGTGTGTGCAACCATTGAGAAAGAATATTCTGCACTTATTTAGTCTACAGGAGGCATTAGTAAAGCAGATAAGATAATTCATTATCTAACTTATGAAAACAGTAAAGTCCCTTACCCCCAAATGCCTCAATTGCCCACTAGCCATTTATCATAGGTTCACCTTGCTATTATATAGCTCTTGCTCAAACCTGCTAAGCTTTATAATAAACTCATCAAGAGCTGAAGAGGGCCACACTTACCCGCTCGGGTGACCTGTACGAACACCAAGCTGAGAGCCCTTTTTGGTGATATTCCCCACTTTAGTCGAACTCGTTTTCAGTAGGTCGGGTTTCGATCTCTTGAATAAACAAAGGAATCCTAAAAGGTGGTCATAAAAATATTATAATCCCTCAAAAATCCTCCTTATTGAGTTCCAAACTCAAAACTCCAAAAATCTCAACTCACCTCTCTTTTTTGTGAGCTAACTCGTGGGAGAGAAGGCCTCTTTCTTTCTCCTTGTGTTTCTTCTTTAAGCTTCTTTCCGTCCTCAAGCTCTGGGTTAGCTCTCACCCTTATTCTGGATTTCCTTTTGGCAAGTCTGGTTCCTCCAAAGATATAGAGAGGGAAAAAGGAGTGAGAGGAGATTGATGGTAACTACACTGGAATAGACGTGTGTTTGCAGAATTTAGAGTGAACAACACATTCATGTTGCCTCTGCCTAGTGCCTACTTAATTATAAAGTTGCAGCTAAACCCCTCCGCTTCAATGAATTTACGTGAAAATGCTCCTTGAGTCCTTGTAGATTCTCTAGCAACACTAAATTTAATGCGATATCTTGTTGTGTCATGCTTAAGGCTTAGTGCAGTCACAATGAGTCATAAAATGAAAAGAAGTTACCCTTCTGAAAATTGTTATTTGCCGTGAAGTTAGTTCTCTCCTAGATGTGCTGCTGTGTGAATGTGACTATTATCTCTCTCATAAATATTAAAAATAATCTTTTGAATGAATGTTACTGAATGCACATGTGAAAGGCGAGAAGTTTCTGCACATTGATTTAATTAGAGAATATTTTCCTAGCAGGATTTTGAGATCAAAGTTTTAAATGTAATATCTATACCGTCGGATGTAATCTGGTAGGTTAAAGGACTTGCATGCTAATAAGTATATTTGGATATGCCTAATTGTGTTTGCATTTGATTGTTCCAAAGTTGATCCTCTTTATAGTCAATATTTTTGTGTGTTAATTCCATATCTGGTACCTAGATTTTGGGCCGAATTATAATTTTGTCTTCAGAGTTTCAAGAATAAGAAATATGGTCCCTAAAGCTTGACTCCAGTTGCAATTTGGTCGTCGTAATTTCAATCGACAATTTAGTACCTCATTTGAATCTGGTTTTGGTTTCATTTCAAATTTTTTAATCTTAATGAAATCTACAGATGGTGCTGGCTTGGTACTTCTCCAGGCATTTGACTATGAGGATGAATTGATTGTTATGCAGATTGAATTTCACTGTCTAAATTGTTGCTATTAACACTAAGGATGAAATGGAAATCGATGTCATGTTATACTTGGGCCTTTTGATCTAATAATATAGTACTTCCTTTTTGTAGATTGATTTTGGGAATTTTAACTAGCCTTATATGCCTACAATAAAATATCAAAATATTTGTTGATAGAAATGGCCAATTGTACACCCCAATATTTCTGACTCAGCTGTAAATAATTTATAGTAAAATTCTACAAGCAATCTATCCAAGTCAATAGTCTATTTCAATGTATATTATCGATAAGTAAAGTTTCCTATTTACTCATATTTCCTATCAAAAATATGAAATTTTGTATGCACTATTTAAAAACTTTCTTATATGTATACCTTGTACTTATGAAAATATTTGTCTTAATTTTTTTTTCGCAAAGCAAATCAATTTTCCTTATCAATTTGATGACTAGCCAACTTTAGTTAAGTGTATTTTGAAAGAATACACCATAAGGGGTTTCTTTGAAATTCCGATTTTACATGGTGTCTGTGCAAATAGGTGAATTTGATGTGATATATATGTAAAAGCCGCTAAGTTACTTTCTAGCTCAAATAGTTTCTTACATATCTTGATATTGCAGCTTCTTACCAGACTACACAAGGAACTGAATCCGAGAATGATCCAAATAATACAACTGTGGGTACTTTGTTTACTTGATGCAACGATTTTCTGATAGTTGCTCTGTGATCTTAGAAAAGAGTATCGTAATTGCAGATATTTGTTGGTGGTCTGGATTCAAGTGTTACCGACGACCATCTAAAGCAAGTTTTTAGTCCATATGGAGAACTGGTTTATGTGAAGATACCTGTAGGCAAGAGATGTGGGTTTGTGCAATTTGCCAACAGGTTTGCACTTTTTACATTTTGAAACTTAAATTTTCCCCTTATTTGGTGATAATTTAATTATGTTTGTTTGACCAGTTTTTATTGGAGATTTTGCATCTTTTCTTGTGCTAAAATATGTTTATAGTTTCTGACTTTTACATTGGCCTTTCAAATGTCTAAGTTCTTCCATATATTCTTGTACTAACCCTCATAAATGAATTCTAACAGAAATCTAACTTCCTGCATGAACATGATGACTCCCCAACTTGCACTTTTGTGCATTGTCGAACACGATGTAGATAGTGAAAAATTCTTTATCAAAAAATTCAGTCAAATTGGTCTGTTCTACACCGTTAAATGAGTAAAAAACTCATATATAGTTTGTCAAAAATTGTTGGTTTTGAGGCCTTTCAAATGCAAAGTAAATGATTTTTGAAAATCTCGAAATTCAGTTTCTAGGTACTTCAAATACTTAGTCATGTTTAGATGTGTCGATCGTTGATTTGGGTTGTGTGTTGAAAATGACTTGATAGATTGAAGTCCTCCGTTCTGCTAAAAGGATAGTAGTTAGGCTCGTGCATGTAAGAAACTTTACGTTATAGCTAAAGAAAAAAAATTGCAGAGATATAAATGTGAAAGCTATTTTATTTATGTATACATGTTATACTTGTTTCTTCAGATCATGTGCTGAGGAGGCTCTAAAGATGCTGAATGGTAGTCAGCTTGGGGGACAAAACATACGGCTCTCTTGGGGTCGAACACCTGCAAATAAGCAGGTAGCATTATCTATTACTTGCTTCAAATTGGGCCTTTTTCCATTGATTTTTGATCTTGAAGGACACTGAATTTCTTTATTGATTTTTCAGCCTCAACAGGATCCTAACCAATGGAATGGCAGCTATTATGGGTATGCTCAAAGTTATGATACATACGGCTATGCCCCACCTCAAGATCCTAACATGTATGCGTATGCTACATATCCGGGATACGGAAATTATCAGCAGCAGCCGCAGCAGCAACAGTAGGTAAATAATTTGAGACCAAATATTTAGTTCTTGTTTGATTTGTTTGAGTTTCAGTTGCTTATGTTTTCAGAGATTGATCTTGTGTTGTTGGAGGTTTTTTTTATTTTTTATTTTTTATTTTTTATTTTTTATTTTTTATCCTTATATGATCTGAGAGACCGTTAGTTATAACTTATAATTGAGTAATAACTATATAAATGTTGTCAAAATACACCTGATTACTTTGCTGGGGGAAGTTTTTTTTATCTCTTGTTTATTCTGGTATCCAATTCTCAAGTTAGCAAAGAGCCAAGCATGTTCATCTTACATGGGAATAAATAACTGCAGCTAGAAGGGTGCTTAGAAGTAAATTACTTTGGATATCCTTACTATGTTTATGTGTGTTTGTGCTATGAGATACGATTCCTAGACATAGACATAATACCATAAGGCGAATCATAAACGACAAATATGGTGAAAGTATAATGAGCAAAGTTAGAATTGATATCAATGTCGAGCTCAATCAAGAATCTTTAGTTAACCTTAATGGCAAATATGAGCTGTAGGTTAGATATTTCTAGTTCATAGACCTACAAAAGTACTCCTTATGGTGTACAATCATGTTCCTGTTCCTACAATATTTTAGTTCTACATTAAACTACGGTTGGAGATTTATTTAGGACACTGCTTTTAAATCTAGCTTTATTATAAATATATAAAATTATAGTCGACTAAGAATGCTTTCAAAGCACCGGCCCTCAATGCGTCCACATTTTTATACTGTCGGATGCGCATTGCTACTTGTTCATGCTCCCGATGAGTGGGAATCTTGATGCACATTTGGTGGCAGAATGAGTGGAAGCACTAGGTCCCTAGGTGCTTCTAAATGCATTCTAGCTCAACTTTGCAATATCATTGACTTTGTTGTTGCTTTAATATTTTATATATATATATATATATTCCAACTACTATCCTTTTAAGAGGACAGAGGCCTTCGTCCTCCCAAGTCATTTTAGATGATAGAAATTTCGAATTGATGATCGAAATCGTTAAAGTTGATCTAGAGTATTTAAAGCGTCTAGAAACTAAATTTTGTAAATTTAAAAAATCGTTATCAAGTCCATCGAAGAATCGAAAAATGAACTGTCAAAAATAAATAATCTTGTGAAAATAGATGTTAAACATTCTCAATTCATGATCGGAGTTATCAAATATTATCTAAATAGTATAAAAAAATTTCTATAAAAAATTCAAGCGGTTTGGATTGCTCTACACCGTTAAACAAGCAAACAGCTCATATAGGCTGTCAAAATTTGTCGATTTTGTGATCCTTTGATAACTGCGTAAATAATTTTTAAAATTTATAAAATTTAGTTTCTAAATGGTTTAAATATTCTAGATCAATTTTAACGGTTCCGATCATCGATTCGGAATCCCTATTATCTAAAACGACTTAAGAGGACGAAGGTCTCCGTCCTCCTAAAAGGATAGTAGTTGGACTCTATATATATATATAGAGTTAGGCTCCTATACTATCTATAGTACCGAAGCTCCGGTACTGTAGTCCTGTTTTTAATTTTAGGGTGTTCAAATCAACGATCCACACCGTTAAATATGATCCATGGTATATGAAGTTCCTAGAAATAAAATTTTAATTTTTTTTGACATTGTTTACTAAGTAAATAATGTCAAAATGAACGGTGAAAATTGAACAAATTTTAAAATTTGAGGATAGGATTTTTGAATTCAAGATCAAGGATGCTGATCTTGATTTAAATGGTTTAAAGTATTTTTTATCAAAATTTGAATAAATTTAGATTCTTCTATACCGTTAAACTACAAACTTACTATAGTAGCCATTGAAAGTTAACAATTTTGAAATGGTTTGATCATAAAGTAAACTATGTTGAAAAAATATAATTTTTTTTTCTAAGAACTTCATATACCCAGATCAGTTTTAACGGTGTGGATCGTTGATTTGAATACCCTAAGATCGAAAATGAGACTAGTATCGGAGCTCCGGTACTATAGATAGTATAGTTGCCTCGTTCTCTCTCTTTATATATATATATATATATATATATATATATATATATATATATATATATATAGTAGAGCTTATATACTTTCAAAAGCACAAGCTCTCTTTCTCTCTCTTTAGTTGCCTTTACAATAGCACAAATCTCAATGCAAATCTAATGGTAAAAAATTCACAAGTATATTTGGGTTTGCGCTTTTGAAAGAGTAGAGCTTATATACTTTCAAAAGCACAAACTCAACTATGCTTGTGAATTTTTTACCATTAGATTTGCATTGAGATTTGTGCTATTATAAAGTCAACTAAAGAGAGAGAGAAAGTACAATAGCACAAATCTCAATGCAAATCTAATGGTAAAAAATTTACAAGTATATTTGAGCTTGTGCTTTATATATATATATATATATATATATATATATATATATATATATATATATATATATGTAGAACTAGGCTGGAATGCTATTGATAGCACCAAGTCATTAGTGCTACCAATTTTTTAGCCATTCGATTAAAGTATGTGCGGTTAGGATAATAGTGGTCCTCTAGGGTTTAGTAGGTGGTTGCGTAAATAGTAAAAATTATAGGGGACCACTATAATCCCGACCACACATTCTTTCATCCAAGGGCTGAAAGCTTGGTAGCACCAATTGTTTGGTGCTATCGATAGTATTCCAGTCGGACTCTATATATATATATGTATATATAAAGAGAGAGAGAGAGAGAGATGATGGAGCTTCCAAAACGATGATTGGCATCGTTAAATATAATCTAGACCATTTAAACTATCTGGAAATTAAATTTCATGCTTTTTCGATATTCTTTTCTTGTCCATCAAGTGGACACAAAAATGAATGGTTGAAAATGAATATCCTTCAAAAAGTGATGATAGGAGTTTTGTATTCAAGATTGAGAGTATAGATCTTGTTTTAAATAGTTTAAAGAAGTTTCTACCCAAAATTAATTTAGATTTTTTTACACTATTAAATGAGCAAAAGACTCATAGCTACTATTAAAATTATAAATTTTGCAACACTTTGATCATTTGGTCAATGATGTTGAAAAGACTTAAAATTTGATTTCTAGATACTTTCAGTGGTCTCATATTCAACGGTGCCGATTGTCGACTTGGAAGCTTCATCATAAAAAACAATTAGGTGGCAATGGAGCCTGTTTGCTATCGATAGCATTCTAGCTCAACTATATATATATATATATATATATATATATATATATATAATATATATATAGAGCTAGGCTTGTATGTTTTTAGAAGCACGGAGGCCTCCGTGCTCCCAAGTTGTTTTTAATGTTGGGACTTTTGAATGGATAATCGGCTCTGTTAAAGTTGATATAGAGTATAAAAGGAAAAGAAATTGAAAATAAATTTCACAATTTTTTGATATCATTTGCCTAATGATCGAAGGGGCTAAAAAATCAACAATTTTAATGGTTGTGGTGAGCCGTTTGTAAGTTTAACGGTGTAGAAATATCCAAATCACATAAAATTTTGATAGAAAATTTTTTATACTATATAAAACAAGATCAATTATTTTGATCTAAAATTTTAGTACCATATCTTCACATTTTGTGAGATTTTTATTTTCAGCCGTTGATTTTGAGCCATTTCGATTACTAGGTAAATGATATCGAAAAATCACAAAATTTACTTTTTAGATCTTTCAAATATTCTAGATCAAGTCTAACGGAGTTGATCGTCCATTCGGAAGTACCAAGTCATTAGTGCTTGTAGGTTTTTAATCCTTGGATGAAAAGATGCGTGGCTAGGATGATAGTGGGCCCTTTGGGTTTAGTGGGTAGTTGGTGGAATAGCATGATCTAAGGGGTGAAATTAGTCAAAGGGTTAGATCTAACAGTGAAAAACTTACAAGCACCAGTGCTTGGTACTTTTACAAGCATAGTAGCCGGACTCTCTTTCTATATTTATATATAGAGTAGAGCTTATATACTTTCAAAAGTACAAGTTTATCCATACTTGTGAATTTTTTATCGTTGGATTTGTATTGGAATTTGTACAATTGTACTTTCTTTTTCTCTCTTTAAATGCCTTTATAATAATACGGATCCCAATACAAATGCTATAGTAAAAAATTCACAAGTATAGATGAGCTTATACTTTTGAAAGTATATAAGCTCTCTCTCTCTCTCTCTCTCTCTCTCTCTCTCTCTCTATATATATATATATATATATATATATATATAGAATTAGGCTAGAATACTATCGATAGCACCAAGTCATTGGTGCTATCAAGTTTTTAGCCTTTGGATTAAAAAATGTGTGGTTAAGATGATAGTGGTCCCCTAGGGTTTACTAGGTGGTTGGTTGAATAGTAAAAATCTTAGGGGACCACTATAATCCCAACCGCATATTTTTTCATCCAACGACAGAAAACTTGATAGCATCAATTGCTTGGTGCTATCGATAGTATTCTAGCCGGACTCTATATATATATATATATATATATATATATATATATAGAACTAGGCTACTATGCTATTGATAGCACCAAGTCATTGGTGCTATCAAGTTTTTAGCCATTAAATTAAGAGATGTGCGGTTAGAATGATAGTGGTCCCCTGGGGTTTAGTGGGTGGTTGGTTGAATAGTATAATCCAAGGGGTGAAAATAATTAAAGAGATAGATCTAATGGTAAAAAAATTAGTAGCATTAATTGCTTAGTGCTATTGATAGTATTCCAGCCAGACTCATATATATATATATATTGAGGAGTAGTAGGATGTAGAAGTATAAAATAATTACGTGAAGAGCAATGTACCTGTGCACCAATTTACAAGGTGTAAATCTTACATCTCACCCATCAAATGGCTACAAATTTTTTACAAGTCCTATCACCCTCTTTGTTTAATACAAAAAATCTAAAAGGGGCCTAGGTGGGTGTAAAATGTACACTATATTTAGAGGCACCGTTTGGGACGGGTATAAAGAGGGGGACCCAATTATCCCCTTCTTTATACCTAAACAAAAAAAAAAAAAAAAAAAGGGAGGGGGGGGACTATAGTTTCCCCCTGGTTGGGTGGGAACAACTGGTTCCCACCCATTTTTTATTTTTTTTTTAAATTAAAATTAATTTTTTTAAAATTTTTAAATTTATAAAATTTTAAATTTTAATTTTTTTAAAATTTTATAGATTTTAAAATTTTAAACTTTAATTTTTTAATAAATTTATAAATTTATAAATTTTTAAAATTTATTAATTTTAAAATTTATACAAATTTTTTATATACAAATTTTTAAATTTTTTATATAAATTTATACAATTTTAAAAATTAAAATTTTGGCACCCTCTTTTGCATATTTTGCGAGACAATTAAAATTTTAATTTTTAAAATTTATAAATTTTTAAATTTTTAACTTTAATTTTTAAAAATTTATAAATATTTAAAATTTATTAATTTTAAAATTTTATAATTTATAGAAAGTTTTATATTCAAATTTTTAAATTTTTAAAATTTTTCAAAATTTTTAAATTTTTTAATAAATTAAATTTTTTATATACAAAAGCTTAATTTAAATAATACAAATTATAATTAAATTTTGTAAAGATTTTTCTAAAGCTTAATTTAAATAATACAAATTATAATTAAATTTTGTAAAGATTTTTTAAAGAGTAATTTTCTGAATTAGAAATATTTCACTTTATCAAACCAAATATAATTTTTCTCATACATGGTACAACTCTAATACTCATCCAAATATAAAATTATATTAGTTCCTGCTTGTTCCTGAACTTGTATCTATTCCTAAAATAAACAGTTCTCGTTTATACCTGAACCAAATGCAACCAGAGGGTATACAAGCGCATTTTCCATATCTAAATTGTAAAAGATCGCAAAATCTTGAGCACGATTTCTTAGCAACAGCTTATAGCTGGAATTGCATGTAGAGAATGGGCATAGCTACATGGGTGGCAGGCTATGTAGGCTAGGTGGCAAGAATATGCTAAAATGCCTAGGTAGGATCACCTATGTGCCTAAGCACATTGGTGGCTGCTTGTGACTATGAATGAGTCATCAATGTCCCAGAAAAGGAAACAGATATTTACGCATGTATCTGTTGTGGCTAAATGATATTCTAATTGTCAATATCACCTGACATGTTGTTTTATTTAAGAATTTGCAAATGCCACTTTTTATTGCCTATACAGGAGTCTAACTCACAATTTGTTGTGCAGTGATGATTTGCCGAGTCGGGATGTAGCATGAAGTGCACATGGCAGTGGTATTTTCGCTCCCCGCACCTTGGAGCATTTTACTGCTCGATCATTTAGGCATGAAGGCTTTGCGATTTCTGTTGTAGTTTGTTTATTGTTTAAGACTTTTTTTTTACGAATTTCAATTTGAGCGACTTTTTCTTTATAACACTTCTGAATCTCTCATGTCTTTCTATGGTGATGACTAGAAAGCCCCTTTTTCGGTCACCTTTTAATTATTTTTTATAGTTTTCTATCTTCTCCGATTTGTAACCTATGGATCTTCTTTCTTTAATCTTTATCTAGTAGTGGTTTTGTGGTGGTTATAATGGGGCATTTCGTCTTTTTGGTCTCAATTTGAGCTGTTTTTAGTCGATTGCAGCGCTTGCCATTTTGGTTGCTTCATTTAGCTGCTAGTTGTCAAATAGCAAGAACATTTGCAATCATTTGAAATAATTGTTAGATGTGGGAAATTTAATGCTATTTCTGATCTATGAGGATTTCTCATTGATTGAAGTAGAGATGTTTGGTTGGTTAAGATATGGAGAAGAATGGTTAATATTGTTAGGCCCTGAAAGTTTCAGTTATTGCTATTTAGTGTCCAAATTTATTTTTATTGAGTGGTTCCTAAAATTTAGAATGTTAGTCATGGGATTATTTCTTTCCATAATCTCTCGTTTTTTTTTTTTTTTTTTTTTTTTTTTTTTTTTTTTTTTTTTTTTTTTTGTTGTTGTTGTTGTTGTTGTGAAAGAAGCCGCCTGTTGGATGGGTGATGATCAGTCTTTTGTGTTTTGAACATAGGATTTTCTCGGTTTCTTTAAAGGATAAAAGTGTAGAGGACAACATAGAGTAAAAAATTTAAGATTTATGTGTTCGGTTGAGGTTTGATGAGTTTTATGGCAACTAGCAATCCTAGAGTTATGCACTTAGGGCAAAGGTGCATTTTGAGCAAACGTGAATAACCCCAACCTAAATGATAATTCGAGGGACATAATGACTATCCTTGAATTAAATACTTAGGATAAAAGATGAGTGAAAAAAGAGTAAGGCCTAAGGCAAAGTTAAATATATAACATGGCGATTCTTGAGTCAATGACCTACGATAAAAGATGAAAAAAAAGGCAAAGCTAAAAAGGGCAAAAGATGTCGAAAGAAAGAGGCAAAAGTGACAAAAGTGAAAGAGAATGAAATTAAATGACACTCTCGGATAAGACATTTCTCAGTTGGTAGGCATGACTATCCGGGTTGGAACCTATTGGGACTAGGTACATCTGAGTGGTACGACAAGTGGCACGTTTGGATTAAAAAACTCATCCACGGTAGCGTGACTACGTTGGTTCGAATTCATCTGGTGAGATACTTCTAAAGGGTCGAGTAACTAAATGAAAGTGTAAAGTGGCTAAAGGCGAAAAGAAAACTTAAAGTGGCTAAAGAGTTGATGAAAAATGTCAAATGGCTAAAGAGTTAACAAAGGGCATAAAGTAACTAAAGAATTAGAAGAAAAGTAAAGTGACCAAGTTGGTCAGATTAGATGTGAACTTTTTTATAGCGGCATAGTGGCCGTGTCATGGCAAGGTAGCATACTATATGAGTATGTTAGTTATCATCTGCAATTTTTTTTATCATATATTACCTGTTATTATTACTTCCATTGAACAAAGCGGTGTAAAATATGTTTTCTCGGTGGTTGAATCAATTGGGAACTATTTATAGTTCTCACACCCTTAGATGACTATTTTAACAGATCCAGACAGCGCCGGCGAGGCACGGGACAGGTGCAAGAGCCCAGTAGTTTAGCGACTTAGCGGGTCTAGCGTCGTCAGTACTCCTTTTTGGTTATTTTTAAGTGAACTTGTATGTGAGAAAAATGATGTAAACATTTTGATACTTGTTTAAATATATTGTGAGAAAGATGTAAATCATATTATATTTTGTGGTTCACTCATGTATTTTACTTTCATATACATGTTAAACTGTTTGTTTAAATGAATGGAAGTTTTAGTTGTTAGTTTTTATACTCTGATAGTACTCTTCATCATACACTCGTTTGTATTAATATGGATGTGATCGTTCATTTCGGGTATAGAGAGGTCATGCCCGATTGGCGGGTCTGTTGGCATTCCCGAACTGTCCAAATTGGCGGTCTCGGGGCATGACATGGGGCATATGCACCTGCGGGTCCACCCCGAGGCCCAGTTGGTAGCCATCAACACAGGAGACAAGGACCTCGACCTCCGCCCTACTGGGACTCGAGGACAGGTTCTTGGGCCATTCCTCCGACACCCGACCCGGAGTTCCCATGGTTGATCGAGGACGAGATAGAGGCCCTTGGTTTTCATTTGGCAAAGAAACTCAGGATGCAGTCATGACCGAAGCCGTGGCAAGGCAGGGAAATCCTCATAGAACATTTGAGGATGGTGAGGCTACTGGCAAATGTGCCGGTGGATAAGTAGATCACTGTCAGAGGACTAGCCAAGTGAAATAGGCTAGTCATGACAAAGACGCAAAAGCGTTGGCAGTAGAGAATGCAAGCCGACGCTAAAAAAGAATTAAAGGCAAAGAGAGTTTCCCGGGTGAACCCAACATGGGTGCAACTCGGAAGTCAGCTACCGACAGGGCCAATGAAAATGGACCATGAGGCAAGAAGTTCGGATGTATCGCCTCAGAAGGATTTGCCACTGGTCCAATCCACGGTGGTTAAGCCAAAGGACGAATTAAATTTGGACGCCCGAGTAAGGGTGCTGGATGCGGCGGTCAAGCAGGATTGTTGGCCTCTGAAGGAACGAGGAGTTGAACTCCTAGATACAGAAAAGGGTGCTGCCGACGTCAAAAAGAGGCACGAAGCTCGCATGTGCCCAGACTGCCCACAACCATAGTAGCGTCCCCACCTCTGATCACAAGTACTGGCAAAATGCTGACCCCCGCAGAAGATACACCTGTCAGAATACTGTGGCTATCTCCGCTGCTGCTGCTGTTGTGATTTCTGCGGCCATGACTGTGACCTCTGCTGCTGCTGAGACTGCGATCGCTGATGCTACGGTGGTCTCTGGGATCCACCAGGCCCTCGCTGATCAGAATGCCCACGGCCGTGAAACTGAGGCCGCGGCGGTCATGGCGGTCTCCAAGAATTGTCCTGTTCCCCATCCTCAGGTGTTGGTCGTTTTTTCTCAGAACTCTGCACGACCAATCCCCCTCTCCGGGCAACCACAGCGTCGCCCCGCTCCACCCATAGGGCGTGCTCAATGGCTTCATCGAGAGTCTAAAGCCTCTGAGCGTGCACTAGGGTATATATCTGACTGCGAAGGCCACTCTCAAACAGATGGACCTAGTGTGGTCCGTCGCGGGCGACGAAGGACACGCAGTTAAGCAACTGCGTGAACTCCTGGAGATACTCTTGCACCAACCTACTGCCCTGCTGTAAGTTCTTCAAGTCATCCTCCAACTTCTGCTTCACGCTGCTTGAAAAATAAATCCCAAGCAGCAGGCGACGAAACTCAGACCAGGGCAGCTGCCGGGTGGTCTGGAACTCCACTGGCTCCACACGACGCCACCAGGCATCAGCATCTCCATCCAGACAGTGAACTATATGAACCCTATACTTCTCATCAATGAAGAAATCTCTGAACAACTTCTCCATCGCAGTTATCCATGCCTCCACCTCCTATGGCTCAGCATTCCGCCCCCGAGAACCTAGGCGGACCAAATTGGCAGAATTTGGCCAACTTCTCAGCAACCATCTCCTCCTCGGCCGGTGTCATCGGCTAGGCCGCTCCCTGGGCTCCACCGGAGGTGCAGGGGCCTCCGCAACAGTCGGGGGTGGCACCTCTCTCTGCGCTAATAACTGATCTATCCGCTGCTCCTGTCGGCGAGTACTCTCAGCCAACTGGGCCACCAAGGCCCTCAACTCTCTCATCTCTGCAGATCCGGACTGCTCCGGCTCCTCAGGGGGTGCAGGGGTACCCCGGGTGGGAATACGACGTCGGGGAGGCATCCTGTCATAAGAAAATCACGCGTCAGAAACACAAACGCACTCGACCCAATCTAGTAAAAGTCAAAGATATCCCCATATTTATGTAACTTTATGTTGTCTGCAGCCAACATAATTGTCCAACAAAAATTAGGGTATGTCGATCCCTCTTCACTCATTGGAAGAGTTAAATAAACTAATCACCGACTTTCGCAAAGTATCACGCCTCTCACGCCCTATCATCCTAGGGTATGCCAAAAGCCTAGGGTTTCCTAAGTCCCAACTGACCTATCCCTAAACTTTGATACCAACCTAATCTGTCACGCCCCGGGGGTAAACCAGAATCCGGGCCCGTCTACAGATCCGCAGTGCACACGGAGTTTTTCGCGTACACGAAGAGCCAAAAATCTGCTCAAATATAAGATGAACAGTAAAATAGCACAAGTATAGAGCTGAAACTAAAAACTATATCATCTCAGACTGAAATTGAAACTGAAAGTGAAATGCAGCTGTAATAAATACAATAATGTCTCCTAGCTTACCAAAATAATACAACCAGCTGGCTAAAGCCAGACCCAAAATAAAAAGAGTACAACAGTCTGAGTAAAGTGTGTACACCAAAAGTCTAGCTAAAACTCTCTCATACTGGCAGGAGATCAATCTACTCAGCGATCTCCTTACCTCGATCAACCGCCGAAGGCCCAGCAGCTCCCACAGAAGACTATGCAAAACAAAGGGAAGAAAAAGGGGAAACAACAATGGTTGTGAGAACCATTAGTAGAATCAGTAGCCCCCAGTGGGTAAATTCTCAAACTCCGATGTACTCACTAAGTCTACTAGAGGCTAGAAAGGGGGTAAAATAGTATACTGAAAAAAAATCTGCTGATAAGGAAAACTAACACTACTATGCCCCTAATGTAGTACTGAATAAAAACGACAGTATGCATGCATCAGTAAATAAGAACTGCCAAAATAAACCCAATCAAATTGACCAGTATAAAACCCGGTACTGCCTGCTCTGCTGTCGAACTCAGAAACCCAGTAGCGGATCGGCACACGGCTCGAATCCTAATGTAACTAACTGACCGGCACACGGCTCGGCCATAAGCCTACTCCGGAGTGGCATTCGAGTGATGCAACCCACACGAGTAAAGTAACCATGTCGAAAGTACCTCAATCAGCAGGGCTTAATCACGACTATGCTCAAAGTGGGAAACTCCATCCACTAAAGAAACCCCGATCCCCAATCCGATGGAAAAGTCAATCTCTGGTCAACCACCCAATATCCGCGGTTGCCGTGACACTCCACAGTCCAAAAATCTGGTGAAAACCCTCCCATACTCAATGATCTCGACTACACTATCCCAATCCCCTGCTCTCGACCCGAGCAACATAAATCCCATGTCTGTAAGCGAGAAAGAGAAGAAAAAGAAACAAACATATTTTCTCCTAAGTCAAGTCCCAATATGATAGTGTAGCGATAAAAGATGTCCTATCTAGATGTCCATACAGACATGCAATTGTTCTCGAGTAATATGAAATGAAAAGAATCAAGTAGCAATTTCATATAGGCTAGATGTCGCGACAAGTACCAACTACACATGGATGGCTACGTGCTAACAATACAAGTTAATATATCACCACTGTAGTACATCAATCCCACATAGATAGGCTAAAAATTAATCAGGATAATTATTTATGCAAGATTTCCAATGGGGTGGTGAAACGATAAATAACAAGTCGGGGGGTCACTCTAATAATCCTAGTGAGTATATCGTAGAAAGAGGTGCTCAACAACACACCTGGAACGCACAGATCCGGAATTCGATCAGGCTAAAATTTGACGTGCGCGTTCCCTCGACTCCTACGGTTCCAACGAATCCTAAAACTCCCAAAAATTTCTCCCAGATCGGCGGCGGCAAGCAAAACACTGAAGTGCTGCCCAACAAGTTCGGCAAAAATCAGCGATCGCGTCAAGATGATGCAGAGGCCAATCCGCACATAATTTTTAGTCAGGACCAAAAAGAAAAATACTCACCTCGATCGTGATGAAAAGTTCCAACTTTCCCCCTTCCTTGAGAAATGCTGAACGGTCCACGAAAAGTGTAACAAAAGCCGAACGCCACAAAATTACAATCACAAAATCTGCATTTTACTGTTGAGTGCAAGTCCCCGAAAACAAAAATTCTCACCTGCGAGGAGCCCTCAGAAAAATGTAAGAAAAATACCGTTACGTTTCTCTCGAAGTGTAGATATCAATCGAGTCCTTAAATTCCTAGTTCCAACAACCGTAGACTGAGAAAATGCAAGATTACTCTAGCTCTGTCCAGAAAGTTGCCGTAGAAAATAGGGTCTAAAGAAGCTCTGAAAAATTCTATAAAAACTCAAAAGGGAAAGAAGCGGCAGACATGGAAATCGAAGACCTACCTCTCGTGGAAACGTTGCCGCAAAAATGGCTAAAAACTCCCTTGGGTCAGCTCAGGGGAGCCCGCGGACGAAGCGTCGATGAAAAAAGCCGCAATTAGAGAAGCATCGAAGTGCGCCGAGTCGGGGAAAACGTCGATGCCGCGGCCTCCTAAAATGCCCAAGATCCTTCAGGAGGTGGTGGATATGGTGGGGACGTGCTCAACCAAGGAGGATCCCCAAAAAAAAATCTCCAAAGGAAGAAATGAGGTTCTCAAGAGCCTATTTATAGACAAAATCCAGGAAAAAAACCTAATTTCAGGTTTGGGGTGCAATTTCGAGCGCCCGAAACAATTCGGGCGCCGCACAGGGAACAGCCGCGCAGCACCCGGATCAACCCGGGTGCGACGCGTGTCCCTATCCCGTGCAATAGCGAGGTGCTACCAACCAGGCTGCGCCACGCGGCCCACCCGGGTGCGCGGGTGGTTGGCGCCAGCCAATCGCGGGGCGCCGCATGGCGCCCACGTGCCTGGCGCGCGCTGACTCGCTCGCCACGCCAACCGACCCGCGCCAGTCGCCGGCTGCCAACACTGCGCCCGCACAGTCGCACGCCCAACCCCCTCTTGCCACGTCACCGCTGCCTCTGCCCGCTGCGCCTGGTGCACGCGCCCGAGCCCCTGGCTAGCCCGCAGCCAAAATGGGCCCATTGAGCCCAATAGGCCTATTTTCAGTATTTTCACGCGCTAAGTCCGTTTTTCGCATCCGTTTGACGTGTTACGGACTCGATACACCAATAATAGGTGTTTTCTCACCGCGAACCACGTGGGCAAGTTACACGGGGATTTGGGCCACCACATATAAACAATTACTCCAAACTCAAGATTTGGGATTTTTAGCCCCAAATTTCGGATTTCAAATTCCCATTTCTTCCTCGAAAAACATACTAAAGGTCAAATTTTTCTCAGAATAGTTGGTTACACAGATTTCACATAAATTTGCCATGATTCACCCGAAATCATCATAATTGATTTTTCGATCCAACTTTTTTTTTTGCAAAAACTGTGATCCCAGAAGATTCGAATATCGGATTTCGAATCCGATTGCACCACCGTTTTCAGCTCGACAACACCGTCAGACTGATAATATTATTTTGCTGAGATCTGGTCTCGTTAGACGCATCATCTGTAAGAACTGCACTTTTATGCTCTTTTTGGTAATTTAGGTTTGCCGGACTGAAAATTGGATGGCACCACGTCGTTTGGCTCGACGATACCTATCGACTGGTGATTTTCGTTTGGTGCGTTTGAGCTTCGTTAATTTCAAAATCTATCTTATTCAGTGAAGTTCACTATTTGGCATGCTTTTCGATGGTCTAGGGTTGTCAAACATAAATTTCAACTGCGCCATTGCGCTCAAATCGACGAGACCGTTCAAATCGACTATCTGGATCGTCGGATTAGGATTTAGATCGGCCAAACTAGCCGACTTCTGTCAAAAAATCTGAAATTTTCGAAAGTCACTTTTCACAGTTAAGTCAACACTATTCACTTATATATATCTACATTCATTTAGGGCTAATTGCATACATGTATATATATATATATATATATATATATATATATATATATATATATATATATATATATATATATATATATATATATATATAACTCGAATTTTTTTTTTTCGAATTTCGAACTCGAGTTTCAAACTCAAATTTCTCGAGTACTATATTACCCCCTTCTTATAAGAAGTTTCGTCCCCGAAACTTAACTATAATATAATGTGTGACAGTCCACTCAACTAGGGTGTGGGTCCAAAACAGCCACAGTGACAATCAGTCACAAGGCACTAGCACTGTCTGGAAACAATCCAAGGCTAGTAGTTTCGACAGGTTACTTGCAAAAATCGACGCAGGTAGTACAGACTCCCATCAACCACAATGACAGCTACTCTACTGCGCACGTATACGGTTTGAGATTTACCCAAAACCCAACACAGACTATGACATCACCTCTAGGATAATCACACCGTGCCCAAAAAGGCAACTGCAAGGGCTAACTTGTAGGAAGGTACACATATAGATCCAATCACGATACTCCCCTTTTTACGGGATAGAGTATTTCATCCGCTCTTTAGACAATACGTTGTCTGTAGCCAATGTGCTTATACCTATCGATCTATCGCCAACAACTAGTTGGAGACATAACTCACACCGAAGACTAACAAAAGGTACCAACGTACCTCACATCACCAATCTCTATACCGATCTTACAACCAATATCAAATGCCACTAAGACATCGTGGCTCACTGGAAATCTAGAACAACATTTTAGTGCTCGCTAACACTTCGAATCCCACACCAATCACTAACACAGCTCTAGCGACACTAATCGAAACTTAAAATGTCGACAGGGGTGATCGCAACCCCTCTAGCAGCTCGCATGCAATGAGTGAACCAAACGCAAGTTGAGTCCATTACGGACTACCGTAGGATCCTCAAGCTATCAACCCACTTGGTACATCAGGCTCTCAAATCCTAGTGCACCACCATTACAACCTTACCAAGGCATAGCCACAATGGCTTTTATTACTGTAAACACATAGGAGAATCTGTAATGATCCACAAAATCCAATGCAAGAGGTGGGACCTGAATACAACACCAACCCAATTAGGGTTACTATCTGGCTCATAGGCCATTGAAACCGATCAGTACTACAACCATGTAAGCGCCAGCGCGCTCACTGTCACCACCACCTCTGCCAGAATACTCGTGAATCCCAAGCTATATCACACCGATCAGGGATAGGACATGACTCGACCGACCATACCGTACTCGAGCTCCTTACCCCGCACTCTCGCGTAAGACTCTGGTCATCCTAGGGCTCAATCCTAACCAATTCCTCAGTATCTTATATCTATTGCTCTGATACTATCTAATATGTCACGCCCCGAGTTTCAAAAATCAGTCTAATTTTTTTTTTTTTTTTTTTTTTTTTTTTTTTTTTTTTTTTTTTTTTTTTTTTTAAAATCGGAGTTCAAAAGCTTAAACCGAGGACGTGGATAGACCGCCACATGCATATGAAATCCTCTGTCCACACGGATAGAGTCTCCCCTATACATGCACGACTAGGCAAGTACAATAGTGATACAATCAGAGAGCAATCATTACTTAACCAAACATAAACATAATTTCTACAACTAAACTCATCCACCATTTACATATCATAATCCACTGAATCCAAACTATAACAATAGAATAAGTAATGATGTTACATTGTAAATACTAGCACTGGGCCACTGCGGCCGATATCAGGGGACAACTCTATCACGACAGCTCACTGAAACGTCCCGACATCTCAGCACCTGAATGATCTGAAATGGTGGTCACCCAAAGGGTGTGAGATACAACATAAATGTATCCCAGTTGACACGACGGACTGAGAAATAGCAAGTCGTACCTACCGGATACCATAATAAGCAGATAACAAAACTGAATATAAACTAAAAACTGATAGATATATATAATCATGCTGAAATGAAAGCAGGTACTCATAGATGAAGCTAATCATGCAATAACTGGCAAACAGATAATCCTAGTCAATCTCCATAAACAAATACTGATCCTGCTATGGAACAGAGCAAGTATGATAAATCATAAGCATCAAAGCTGTAACGAGGAGTAATAACAATCATGTGCCAGTCATGCGAATAAGTGCTGGAGTACCAATATCCTTAAATCATGCATCAATGCTAGAACTGAAATACCCAATCGAAGCCGTCATGGGTCATAAGGACTTAGACCAACGCCCCGCCAATGCACTAATACGCTATCATAACCTAGCGTACTCAAAGTGAACTCTGGGCTCACGGGTCGATGTGGCCTCTCTACTGGTAAAGAACACCCTGACGGTGGCCAATCCGTCGGTGTACGTGACTGAAAGCTAGCTCTAGGGCGATCATAATGCTGATGTTTAAGCTCGCGGTCTAAAGACCGAACAATCGGCGAAAAGTCGAAAAATCCCAATCAGGATGCTGAAAGCTATAATTTCAACTGGTGCTGTAAAACTGAACTAACAACCAAAATTGAATAGCTAAACTGAATAACTGAACTGTATAACAGAAGCTGAACTCCTATTCTGACATGCAGTAGAAGAATAGGAAATGCTGATATAACTAAGCTAGTGATCAAGCAAGCATGGCATATATCTAGGTGTATATCGCTATACATACTAAGTACTGAGAATGAAAGCATATAGATAAGCTCAACTATACGATCAAGGAAACATAGCTATAAAGACTGAATGCTGGAATGAAAGCAAGTAGAAAGCTCAACTGTAAGATCAATGACGCATAGCTACATATATACTGAATGCTGGAATGAAAGCAAGTAGAAAGCTCAACTAGAAGATCAATGCCACATAGCTACATATATAATGAATGCTGGAATGAAAGCAAGTAGAAAGCTCAACTGGAAGATCAATGCCAGATAGCTACATATATATTGAATGCTGGAACGAAAGCAAGTAGAAAGCTCAGTTGGAGGATCAAGGTTAACTACAAACACAGGGTCCGACCTACCACGGTACCCCATAGGGCCGAAATGATAAAGTCCGGACCGAATATAACCCACTTCAATGTAGGCGGTCCTGGAATCCGCTGCTAGGCTCACGAATAGGCTCCTGACTGCTCGGGCCTGAATAAGAAATACCTATCAGTGACTAACTCTGTAGTAATCTAGAAATTCAAAATTGAATTTGAAAAATTCAGATGTCAATATGAATGAGAAAATGCAAAATACAACCTAAGTGGTTGTATACCGGTGTGCAAATTGCACAGTTTACGGAGCACTATGTCTGCCTTTCGGATCCGAGTCTGATCTCGAAAATCTAAAATTGCCAGTGCGACCGTCTCGTCGAATCGATTGAAAATGATATAAACTGATTTTCGATCCGACAGTCGGATTGTCCAGAAATCAGCGAAGTTACGGGTGGGACCCGCGACTTAAGTGAATAGTACCAGTGAATAGTAGCCCCTGATTTAATTCCCTCACCGGCCAACATCGGCCGATTGACCGTCTGGAATCCGAATATGACGGTCCAGGTAGTCGATTTAAATGGCATCGTCGTTCTGAGCGTTGTGGCACTGACGAAATTTGCATTTGACGAGCCTAAAGCATCGTAAAGCGTGCTGAACTGTATAACTTACAGTATAAGATGGATTTTAAAAATTATGGAGCTAAATTTTAGCGAACCAAAATCGCTACCTGATAGGTTTCGTCGAGCCGGACGTAGTGGTGGTGTCCGTTTTTCAGTTTGACAACCCGGTTGTCTCGAAAAGCGTGAATTATGTGAAATTTCGCTATATTTTGCGAAAAAGCCCTATATTTTATGTGTCAAATTGCTCCAAACTTGTGCAAGGGGGGATTCTTTGTGATTTTGTTCTACAGCAAAGGACTTAGCTTTAAAGGATGCAAGTTGAGGGACTTAATCGCAAATTGTTGCAATATACATGTTAGCAACATAGGGTTGCTTTAGAAACCCTAGCCACTTCATTTTCTGTAACCGTAGCCTCCACCCCACGACCCCCACGACTCCTCTGCGAGGTTTCCCGAGCTCCTGCGTCGCCGGCCGTCCCTCCCCGTCGCCGAAAAAACCAAGGAGAAGGCAACCTTGCCTTGATCTCGGGTTGGTGGGTGTGGGAGGCAACGAAATCCCATTGGGTGCTTCCTGGGGATCCTGCGGCTTGCTACTACCTTCAGAAGTTGAACCCGAGGTGTTCTGCAGCTTGGCTTGGCCGCGCGTCGCGAGGAGGAGGAGCTTCTTCTTCCTCAGATCCGACCTAGGTGAGTGCTCTTCCTCTGTGTTTTCTTTTGCAACTTGGGTCATTGCAGTGTTTTCTGTACGCCCTGGGGGTGCCCCATGCAGAGCCCCGACCCTCGGGGTGCTCCCGGTCGCTGGCGGGGAAAATGCACCCGCCGGAACCCGAAACTGCTCCGCCGCGGCCGTACACCGCACCCGGTGGCTCGGGCCTTGAACCAAGATGATAGGAATTTTCTGTAGGGACTAGATAACCCTTCCATGAAGTTTCATGGCATTTGGAGTAGTGTGCAAATCGCAGATCTTAGCCCTAGTTTTGGACTAACCTTGCTCCGGCCGAGCTTCTTGCTCCGGCGCCGCCGCGGCTTCTCGTCGCCGGCCAAGGCTCCAGTTGTCTTCCTTTGGTTGAGAGGGACCCAAGGAGGCCTTTACATGAGACCCATTTAGCTCGGGTGTGGGTCACCATTGTTAGTGCTTGTTCTGGCCGAACTTGCTCCGCCGCCGCCGCCGCCTCTCGCCGCCGGCCATGAGTCCAGCGAGCTTCGTGGAGTCAGGTAGCACCTACAGGTGCTTGTGCATGAGACCCAGAGCCTTTGTATATAGATCCACCATTGTTGCCTTCAAGGTTGTGTGTGTGCTAAGTTGCACACCGGGTGTTCGGGGAAATGCCCGAGAGAGCCCAAATTGGTTCAGCCTAGCTTTTGATCTTCTAGCAAGTGAGCATTCGACTCCTTTCAACCTCCTGAGCTTGATGCTCACTCTACTTCAGCAATTGACTGGGTGGATGGAGAGATCTAGCAAACCGAGCTCTATAAGCTTGTGTTTTGAGCCATGTTGCTCCGGCAATGTTTCCGGTTTCTCCGCGGCACCTGGTTGGTGAGCCTCTGAGTCCTTTCGACCTCCTGAGCATGATGCTCACCCTAAATTTGTGGTTGGTCGAGTGTAAGTATAAAAAATAGCATTTTGAGCCTTTATGCATAGTACTAGTTGACCCGAAGTTGTCCTCGGGTTCCGCAATGCTCCCAAATGGTGAGCACGGTGTTCAGTGCGTCGAGGCCCACCTACTGGTGGCCTTGGTTCAGTTTAAAGGCATTCAAAAATGAAATGCAAGTGAAAAAGGTGTTAATTTGCATGCTTTTATGCAATTTTGGGAAACCCTAGGGGCCTAGTTGCAATTGTGACCACTTGGGCTGCTTCGGGCAGCGTACACATGATCTCTAAACCCTTCGTTGGAGATTCCGGGACTTCAACAAAGTTTCCCGTTTAGCTTGTCTGCACACAGTGTGTCAGTGGGTTGGGTATGTGTGAGAGCCTATTTTCTGACCTGTGCATATGATTCAGGTCTCAGCAGTCAGCCGCCATCTTATGAGCCATCCAGCAGCCACCGTGATCATCTACATTGAGGTGGGTTTATCTTTGGTACAGGCTTTATTAGGTTGACCCTATGGGGTGCCGTGGTAGGTTGGACCCTTGTTTTTGGTGTAGCCCTGAACCTATGCTTGAGCCTTTCTAATTGTTTTGATTCCAACATTCTTTATGCACAGCTATGTAGCATCGATCTTGCAGTTCAGTTCTTGCCTTGATTCCATATTCAACATTTAGTATGTATATAGATACATCTTGATATATTTATCATGCTTGTTTGTCATCAGCTTTGTTGTGCTAGCATTTCCTGTGCTATGTTGCATGATAGAATAGGGGTACTTTCCTGCTATTCAGTTCAGTTATAGTTCTTGTTATTCAGATTGGTTATAGCATGATTATTACAGCTTCAGCATCCCGACAGGGATTTTTCGACTTGTGTCGAGTGTTGGTCTTTAGACCACGAGCTTGAGCATCAGCATTATTATCGCCACAGAGCCAGCTGTTCTTTCACGTACACTAGCGGGCTGATCCCCCATAGTGGTGTACTTTATCGGTAAAGTGGTCAGCAGTGGCGACCCGTGAGCCCAGAGGGTTATGACAGCAGATTGGTGTACAGGTGGTATTTAGCCTGAGGTTCCAGTGACCAATAGTGGCATTGATTGGGTACTTATTGTTATTCAGCATTTCCAGTTTACAGCTTTGTTTATAGCATGATCATTTCCTGCCTGTCAGATTATCAGTTATAGCATGATTAACTTGTTTATGAGTACCCTGTTTTCACTTCAGCTTGCTTAGTTTCAGTTCAGTATCTCGTTATTCAGCTTTCAATTATATCTTGCTCTTATTATCCGCTTATTATTGTATCCGGTAGGTACGACTTGCTATTTCTCGGCCCGTCGTGTCCACTGGGATACATGTAGAGTGTATCTCACACCCCCTGGGTGACCATTTTTCAGGTCAGTCGGGTGCTGGAGATTGGGACGATCCAGTGAGCTGTCGCGGTAGAGTTGTCCCCTGCTATTGGCCGCAGTGGCCCAGTGCTAGTATTTTCAGTTATAGTATCATGATCGTAGTTGTCTCTGTATTTTTGAGTTGGTGTATTTGTGGATTATATCATGAGTAGTTGTGGATGTATTAGTTGTAGAGCTTTATGCTTTTGATTTAGCTGTTGATTATTGCCCTCTGATTGTATCACTGCACTTGCCTAGCCGAGCATGTATAGGGGAGACTCTGTCCGTGTGGATAGAGGATTTCCTATGCATGTGGCGGTCTGTTCACGTCCTGAGTTTAAAGTTTGAACTCTGATTTTTTTTTTTAAAAAAATTTCTACCGCTGTTTTGAAACTCGGAGCGTGACAAACTCACTCACAACCACCTCACTGACTCGCAATGAACCGAAAGACTATACAGTGGACTTCATTGAAGTCAACTAATAATCACCGGCAAATAAGTGATTCCAACCACTTCGCCACAATACCCGGTGCTCCAATTAACCGGAACGTTTCCCCAATTCACGAACCGTCGCATTCGATCGATCTCTAACCGAAAAAGAGGCTAGAACAACATCACCATTGTTTAAATGAGGACAAATAGTCCAAGGGTCCAAACTGCGACGTTCGCACTCTCTGGGGATATCTACACATGCAATTTGCACCCCAAAGTCCCACGATGCAATTATGGCATTAAATAACCAACTATATGAAAAACGGATTATACCTCAGGTCAAGCGTTTCAAAATCAATCTAACGCCGATTTAAAGCAGTACACAGTGTCTCATAAATCGTGCTGCTGTCCGAGGTTCGTTTGGTGACAAAAAGCATGTATTCGGGTCAACCGGAGCCGCAAACAATAATTATCAATGATAAACACTAATGCTGCGATTTTAAACAATTTAAGTAAAATAAACGCAAAGGAGGCGTTCCGGTTGTACCATGTTCGTCTGTCGAAGAAACGATGGCCGCAGGAATTTTCGGAATGCAAAACGGTGCATTGATTCCAAGACGTGAGAACCGGACAGAAAACGCACCACTGGGATGATCCGCCGTAGGATCAGGGTTCGCGTCGATCCCGGATGAGCATGATGGCGACGCGATGCTCAGCGGGACAACGTACGACGACGCCGTTGCGATGACTGCGGCGCAAATCCATTAAGCTCGAGCACCGCGCAGACGGCGCGGGCACGGGTTCCACGCGGTGGTATGCGACGCAAACAGCGCGCGGGCTACGTGCATGCGGCACACGACAGCGCCTAACAAAGCAATGCGGGTTGTGCACAGGCGCGGCGTGGGCTGCGTGCAAGCGGCGCGATGCAACAAGGCGTAAGCAGCGCGGCACAAGGCAGCACGGTTTGCACACAGGCAGCACATAAGCATCGCGCGGATTGCCTGCATGCAGGTTGGGTTGCGTGTAGGGGCGCGCGAGAGGCTGGATGTGGGCTGGGCGTAGGCAGAGAACGGCCAAGGCAGGGCGGCCAGGCAAGGCACAGGCAAGGGGGCGGCCTGGGTAGGGGCGCGCGCAGGCAAGGGGCGGCCAGGCGCGCGCGCATGTATGGGCGACCAGGCGCGCGCAGCAGCATGCGGGCGGCACACTCGGCAACAGGCGTGCGGCGCGTGCGAAGGGCGCGGGCAGCAGTGCTGGCAGCGTGGCTTGTGTCGCGCGCGGTGCTGGCGGCAACACGCGTACGATAGACGCGCAGGCGGCACACGCGTATAGGCGTGCGCAGTAAACGCGCGACCGAGCGGGCTCGGGCATCAGCCTCTGCGCGGGGCTTGGCTTGGGCAGCGGCGGCTAGTGCGGCGGCGGCCACGTGCGGCTGTGCACGGCTGGCAGAGGCAGCGGCAGTGACTTGAGTGGCTGGATCCGAGGGGGAAAAGGCTCGATCTTGGTTTGGTGCATTTGAGCTTCGTTAATTTCAAAATCCATCTTATATAGTGAATTTTACTATTTGGCACGTTTTTCGATGGCCTAGACTCGTCAAACATAAATTTCAACTGCGCCATTGCGCTCAGATCGACGAGACCGTTCAAATCGAGACCGTTCAAATCGACGATCTGGATCGTCGGATTCGAATTCAGATCGATCAAACTAGCCAACTTCCGTCAGAAATTCGAAATTTTCGAAAGTCATTGTTCACACTTAAGTCAGCACTATTCGCTTATGTATATAAAACTCGAAATTTAGGGCTAATTGCACACATGTATATATATATAAAACTCAAAAAAAAAAATTTCAAATTTTAAACTCGAATTTCAAATTTGAATTTCTCAAGTACTATACATTTTTGAAGTTCAAGTATTTATTTGTTAAAAGTTCATAGCTCAAGCAACTTTCATAAATTTGTTCCTTCCATCTATTGACAAACGCATCAATGGTGTGTATCACATGCAATTCCCTACGTCTGGTATATATTTTATAACAAACCTAATTGCATGACAATAAAAGATTATATATATATATATATATATATATATATATATATATATATATATATATATATATATATATATATATATCCGATTTTAATTTGGAGCAATACAAAACATGTGATTCCTTTTGTTAGTTTTAATTATCTACAAGCATTATCCAAGAAAAAAAAATGCAGCATTCTTCTGAATTTGGACAATCTTTTTTTTTTTTTTTTTTTTTTTTTTTTTTTTTTTTTCTAATTTGACATTTAAATAGGTCGAAAACTTTAAATTTATCGTAATTTGATTAAATTTTACAAACTTTCTAATTGCATGGCAAGAAAGATTATATATATGCATCCGATTTTAATTTGAACTATCCAAGAAAAAGAACTGAATTTGGACTATCTATATTTTTTTCCAATTTGACATTCAAATAGGTAGGTTGAAAACTTTAAATTTATTAGGATTTGATTAAATTTACAAACTTTATATGCATAACAAATTTAAAGAGATAAAAATTATATTTTGTAATAAAATATGGTTATGGTTTACTAAAAGATGTTTAATAGAGATTATTTTGAAGGGGTGTAAGATTTACAATTTTTCAGCCAAGGATTAACTTTTGATCGTTGCTTGTCAATTTTTTTAATATTAAAAATCCAATGAAACCCATACTTTGGTGTTTAATATATTTGAATGGACCAGTTTTTTTTTTTTTTTTTTTTTTTTTTTTTTTTTTTTTGGTACCTAGATTTTGAATAAGAAAGTTTTAGGATACACTAATATTTCATTCCTAAATATTGTAAGCTAATAAAGTAAAGAGTTGACCCTTAGCCCTAAGAGCAAATAATACACAGGACAACCAAAAAGATTATTGTTGTATCTTAATTTTTAAATATTATTTTAAAAATTATTTCATGTATCTCTGTATGTCAACAATTCACGCATGCATGACATATGTCATTTGACAATCTCTTCAATAATTTACTAATATAATCAGAAATTTTTAAAATAGAGTTGATAAATTAATTTTGTAAACATAAAATAATTAAGATGAGAAATGGTATACAATTTTATAGTAATCTTTTTTTATTTTTATAAAATGATGTTATTTTGCATCTTACCGTAATGTATGCCAAGAAGGGGTCCTTAATTCTTCACGACATTCAATTAATAAAATAAAGTTTAAGTAAAATAAAACTTAAATTTCATATATAATATTTTAGCCAAGCATAGAAAACTAAATTATTAGATATCATCCGCACCACGAGTACCAGCTAACTTATTAACTATATTTTAATCAAAATTATATAATATTTTGATCATTTTTAATTTTTAAATTATAGTATATATTTTTTTAACCGCTTCACTATTATTCTAACCACATGTTTGGACTTGACTTTAATAATAATATAGTAACCTAGTTTTATATATATATTTGCTATCTTTTAATATTTTTAAAAAAGTTAATTGCATTTTAGTATACTGTACCTTGAGATTTTTTTATTTGCTATATATGTTGTGCTAATTTTTTATTCAAAGACACTATTGGGCTATCATTTTAATATGAGCAATGCTACATGTACACCCCGAAGGGGTGTATATCATACACCTCCATCATTTTAATAGTGGCGATATTTTTTAGGGGTCACATCGATTGACCCATCATCACACCCCACCCATTGGATGGGTGGGGTGTGTGATATACACCCCGAATGGGGTGTATGGGTAGCATTTTCCTTTTAATATCTACACTAAACTTAAATGTTCTTTTTCTAATTTGCTTAATTATATTGTTAATTTTTGTTTTCTTCAAAAACATTAATAAATATGATTTTATCGCTAATTTTTATTCCACTGTCCAGATAATTGTTGTTTTGTATGGAGCAAATAGCTCGTAAAGAGATTGTTTTTTTTTTTTTTTTCATTTTTTTTTCGCCTCTTATAAATGTTTTTTTTTTTTTTTTTTTATGTTATCCATCAAAATGGTCAAATATGGACTCTTTCAACCAACTTTTTTTTTAATAACCCTATCAGTTTCTATTTAAAATAATAAATTTATTAATAATATAGTGCAGAGAATAAGCATATACTGTTTTAAAAAAAATAAATTTATTAATAATAGTATAAAGATTAAGAAAATACTCTTATAAACAAAATCAACACAGTAAATAAATTTTTAAAAAACCTCGAAATAAAATATAATTGTTGAGGTCAAAATTGTCGTCACGTGGAATGTGCTGCGATCAAGTTAGAAGACGACACGTGGTGCAAACTATCGGCTGAAGATATTAGCCGATAGAAGGAGGAGCCGACGAAAGGTGCTCACTTCTTGACCAAGGCTGACTCCGGTTGGTTGTAAATCGTCGTTTGTCTCAGCTGAACGACGACAAGAGACGAAATCAGAATTGAAAATCGACTGCTCGAGCCGATAAGGAGCGTATGCGAATACAAAAGGAAAGATATTGAAAAAGGTAGGTACCAGATTTCGAAAGCGGATCACGCAACTAACGCGAGATTGGCAAGCAGCGGCCTGCAATAATGAGCACTGAGGTTCACGCCTCAGCACGCCAATCCTGTGGGTGAACGTGGACGAAAAAAAGTTACTATCCAACCGAGAAGAATCAACCCAGAAGAAAGTAGTTGAGAGATACGCGATGATTCCCCTTAAATTACGATATACACAGCTGTCTACGTGGCTCGGACAAGTATAAATAAGCGAACCATTGAAGAAAAAGAGATTCTATAACCTCGTAAGCTAGTGACCACCCCTGCTTTTCAATACATTCAATACCTGCATCTGCAACTTTCCTAAACTAAATTTGCTGCTTTCCTTTACAGCTTTCCTTTACAGCTTTTTTAGGAGTAGTCATACCTATAATCCGTTCTTTGTAACCATTTTCTCGAGCAATACAAAGTGAACCGACTGATTCAGCCCTATTGATCAATACCCTGTTGTTCCAGTTCGGCTCCTCCAGGCTGAACCGTGTTCCAAGTTTGATTGAGAAGAACCTGGTCGAGCGGATCCCTTCTCAGCCTAATCGTTTGGCACGCGACACATCACATCAAGAGGGTCAGTTCTAAAGCCGATCGCGGGCCGGACTAGGTCAACGGTCAGCGGCACATTTCGGCCCCAACAACTTTTTGGCACGCCTGGTGGGACACTCAGGTAAATTTTTGCCCTAATCCTACCGAAAAATGTTAGAAGACAATAGCCTGAATCTCAGGAATAGAGTTATTCCCAGGCCTACAGAGAATGACCAATCTAGTAGTGCCGGACACGCGGATAACCCGCCACCGATGCTACCAGAGATTCCATAGACGAGCGGAAGGTCGTCTCATCAAGAGCCGACCTTGTCAGAGATACTCCAGCGAATGACCCGTGTCACGCCCCGGGGTCGAAACTGCGACCCGGACTCGCTAATAGATCCACCACCTATACGGAAAATCCCGCATAGGCGAAGCATCCAACCCGCAAGGATAACACTACAGCTAAACAGATATCCGAGCGGAAAATAAAACTGATGTAAAACTAAAATCCAATCACTGCACAACTGGAAATAAAGATACACTATCCATCCCCCAAAATAATCATCATACATCATCCTTTGATACAACATCTAAGAACCCAAACGGGGAGATAAACTAAAATAATAATACATCGGTGTACAGGCTCACAGTACAAGTTAGATCCTCACAATACATCAGTCTCTCAAAAGTAAAAATAAACAATCTAACTGACTGTACTATAAATCTCCAACAAGGGGGTACAGCTACTCTCCAAAGACAGGTAGGGATCTAGCTCGCGACTCCCTCGCCTTGATCAGAAGAAGCAGCAACAGCTGAGGTAGGAACTGGAGAAGATGCCTCTGCAAAACTGTCACCGACAGAGGGTGTGAGAACTACACCAACGCGTAGTTCTCAGTGGGTACCGCCACCAAGCTCGACGGTTTGCCCACTAAGTCTACTAGAGGCATAAGATAAAGATGTAGTAAAAATTGAATAAGAAAAGCTGGAAATACTCAACAGCTACCATGCCTCTATCTAAATGCTCAACGGGTGATACAGATGAAAAGATATGCAGCCACTCGCACACGAGGTGCTCAATCGACCCAATCAAACTGACTGCCACATAGGGTCCAGTCAAGCCTACACCCACCTACTGCCATTACATCCACGGAGGACTGGACCTACGTAGGGCGTCCGTGACTGCCTAAAAAAGACACAGCCAGAGGGAATGCGTCGACAAGTCACGATAGCAAAGTAACTAGTCTAGCTCCGGAGCGTCACTCGAGGGGCGCGACCCTACCGAGGAAAGTATCCGCGCATCTCTGTCAAGCTCAAAGTGGCTCCTGCACGCTGTAATCAAAATTCATTATCACTCTCAGAACGGAAGAACTCAAGATCCTCAAACATCTCGCACAATGGTCGGAGTACTCTCAACGACTCAACAAACAAAGCTCTCACAAATCTCGAGACACTAGCGAACTCAACCAACTCGTGACACTAAACTCACTGGCTGGAGATACTCCATAGTCGGACCACTGTCGGCCCAAACGGCTCCCAAAACGAAATACCCAACTCGCCACGCTAAACACACAGGCTAGAGATACACCACAGCAGGGATCGACCCACAACTCAAGGGCTAACAAAACTAGTCGGACGACACCCAACGACCCGGGACCACCGTCAACCCAAATGGTTCCCGACAACACTGACCGGAAGATACTCGACGGCCCGGGACCACCGTCTACCCAAACGGCTCCCAACAACACTAGCACTGGTCTAAACTCCACTACCAGACTCCACTCAGCCCCCTAGCACGAGTGCAACATACATCCCACAATAACCCGACCACTCGGCCCACTACCCGGGCGAGGAAACTCTATGTCCAGGAAAAAGATGCAAAGTGTGGGGACGTATAAAGTATAAAAGAACCTAGCCCAAGTGAGGGTTTTCTACTAGTCTGGTTAAACATGCAACATATGATGGGGTGCTAGGTCAAGTTCCAATAATAGTAAAGAGTTAAACTGAAACATAAATGGGGAACATTAACAGACATGATCACAATATCAATCAAAATAAACATCATCTCCCTCAATATGCCCTCAACTAGCATAAGGTGAACACAATCCATTTTACAACCTATGAGATCTCAAATCCACCAAAACATGTACAATAAATCAAAAAAGCATCAACCCACATGATGTAGATCATTTCTCATGCTTACATCTCAATCCTATAGGTTGTACAATAAATCATGCATGCTCTCAATCGCATAGGGGAACACTACACCTATGTAAGCTTTTAATTACCATAACATGGATAACAATATCATGCAAGCTCTAATTCAACATACAAGTGCAATTTACCAAACTTACAACTCAATCATATAGGGTGTGCACTTAGTCATGTATGTATACTAACAAATAGAGTTAGAGAACCGTCCGCCAGTTTTGGAGACAAAAACAACCCACCTGAATGCGCGCGTCGGTCCGAAGTCCAAATGAGCCGAAACTGAATGTGGGTAATCCTCAGGTTCCCACGATTCCAACGAGCCCAAAAATACCCGGCAACTCCTCTCGGTCACTGAGAAACAAACCAAACACCGCGGTAAGCAATAATCCCCAAAATCATAACTCTGCGAAAATTCAGTCCGGAAGAAGTAAAAATAACACCTTCGAGATGTCCTCCAAAATTTCCAATAAAAATAGGTTGCGTTCCTCGCGAAGTGTAGATGTCGATCGAGTCCTTAAACTCCCAAATCCGATATCTGTAGGCCGAGAAAAAGCAAGAATACTCCACCGCTGTCCGTTTTGCCAAAATCCACCTCTAAATTTCGACGAAGGCATCCGAATAGGCACTCTTGATCCAATTTACGCACTGAGTCCATTTCTTGGGTCCGATTCGCCCACAAACGCCTCGAGAAGCCGCTAATCACGCAGTAATCCTTCTGCGGGGATTCGGGTCATCACACTCTCCCCCACTAATCACGCACATAGGTGAAGAAAGCTCTGCCAAAATCCCCCACGAAGAAATCTCCCAAAAAAACCAAGAAGAAGGGGAGAAGAGGCCTATATATAGGCAAAAGACCAAGGAAAAAAAAGGGTTCGGGGTACATTTTTGGGCGCCCGGAACATCCGGGCGCCAAACACGGGACAGGATCGGCAGCGCCCGGATTGCTCCGGGCGCGCCACGCATCCCGAACCACCGCACAGCGGGGCGCGGCCAATAGGGCCGCGCCGTGTGGCCCGACAATAGGAGGGGGCGGGTGGCGCTGGCCACTCGCAGGGCGCCACGTGGCGCCCCCTTGCGTGCCCGCCATGCCGCCCGCCTGCCCGCCATGCCGCGCACATCCCTCATAGTGCCCCGCCAATCCACCGCCGCCACGCGTCCAACGCCATCGCTCGCTGCGCTCGGTGCACGCGCCTGAGCCGTGGACCGCGCCTGCCTGCTGCGCTTTGTAGACCGCGCTGCGTGAGCCAGCCACACACGAGCTGCCATGCATCCACCCCCCGGTCCACAGCTCCCCCGTGCACCCGAAAACACCGTAAACTTCTGGTTGTCCATTTTTGGATGTCCGGACTCAGAAAAATACGTTCAAGTAGCCGATTTTGACCGTTTTCGCACGCTGAATCCAAATCCACTATCCGTTTTGCCAAAATCCACCTCTAAATTTCGACGAGGGCATCTGAATAGGCACTATTGATCTAATTTACGCACTGAGTCCATTTCTGAGGTCCGATTCGCGCACAAACGCCTCCAACACACAACCTAGGCCTCCAGAAGCTGCCAATCACGCAGTAATCCTTCCGCAGGGATTCAGGTCATCACAACCCGAGATTGGAATCTTCCGAGAGAACACAACTGTCTCTGGAAAAGAACAACCGAGCGCGCAATTCGCGCCTAGATGCAACGTTGATCGTCGTCACGGCCTCGAATGACAATATTGTTCGACTCGGACAGTTTTTAGCCCAAAACGAACCATATCATGAAGGTCTGCCAGGACCTCTATCAACCCTGCCACAGCCATCGCTGATGTAATCAAGCCCGATGACGTCGGCAACGACGGCAGAACAAACGCAAGGAGTTGTGCAGCCGATGGCATTCTTCCAGATGACTCAGCCACTGGGGGCAGTTTAGCGGCAGACAACTCTGTACCAGGCGGGGTAAAAGCCGATGGGTCCGAACGTCGACTACTAACAATTAAGAAGCCCTTTGGGGTATACATCCTCTACCTCTCCCGTCGGTATTTCAGCTTTAGGCTGGAGGCATTAAGAACGACGAACGAGCCCCGAATTAGGGGCTCGCCCAGAATCAGGCTGGCCAATTTGGGCCACCACCAGCGAACCTAATGCTGCCGGTGCAATCAATTCCAATGGCGCTGGCAACAATGGCGGCATAGCAGGTCGTGCCTGTAGTGGTCCAGATTTCCCATGCAACCTTTCCGGTGAATTGTAATGACACGACTTTTCTAGTGATATTTTACCCTCCTGCTAATAGAGTATAAGTTAGAGGAAATTAAATTATTGAGCTCTTTTGAGTTGACTAACACGCGGTGCGGATATTTTTCGGTGATATGGCTCGAAAAACGATGAACGGCGGTGCGATCGGATCTAAAATCCGACTTACGGATCTCCCGGAATGGGGTTGTGAAGGTCGCGGTAACAGTGGGGTGCATCGGAATCCGTGTAAAAGATCTGACACGCTTTTCGAGAAATCTTAGAATTATTTTGTGAGAATAGATATTTATTGTTAAATAATAAATATTCGAATATTGGAGTTTTTCCTTTTTACGTACGTATGGAAAAAGGATAAAATAAAATAAAAAATAAACTAATGACAAAAGGATAATTATACCCCGTTTACCGAAAGGAAAACCCTAGTTTTAAAAGATCGTCTCCTCAAACCCTTCCCTCTTGTGCGTACTGAAGACCAAAAAATTAATAAAACCCTAGTCGGAGAAGAGAAAAGAAAAGAGAACCCTAACCGGAGGAGAAAAGAAGGAAAAAAGGAGAAAGCGGAGGGACCCGATCGCCCCGATTGACGTGCCGGAGACCGGAGAACAAGACACCATCATCTACGGGGAGCGGATCCGGATCCCCAACGCCATGAGGGACAAGATTGATTCTTTAATCCCGATAGATCGAGGTTAGCGATCGTTATTTCTTTTGGTCGGATTAATCGGGGGTTTTTCGTGTTCTTTTAAGGTCGTTTTTATCGGTACATTGATCACGGGTTCTTGATTTTGGTTTTTGATCAATGTTTTGTACGTGTTCTTGACCGGGTTTAATCATGGTTTTCAATCGGTCTTGATCGGAGGTTTGATCGGGTTTCCGATCGATGTTTTGTTTGTTCTTCGATCAATGGTTTAATCGTTAGAATTACCGCGGATTTGTTTGGGGTTAATTGGGTGTTTCGTCGGAGCATGGGGGAGTTAACGGAAGGCCGCCGCCGCCGTTGTTAAACGGGAGGCCGCCGCCGCCGTTATCATGTTCGCGGGGTCGTCGCCGGAGTCGCACGGGAGCGAAAACGGAGAAGAAATCGCGAAACGGGAGCGAAAACGGAGAAGAAAATCGCGAACGAGGGTTACTGTTCAAGACCGTACAGCGAGGTCCATGGCCCCGGGCGTGCACCCGGTGCACGCCCCCGCAGCGCGGAAGCGCAGAGCACGCCTTCGTGCGCCGGCCCGGCCCGCGGAGCGCGATGCACGCCTCAGCGTGCACCCGGTGTGCGACGCCGCGGCCGGAAGGGATGAACCCGGTGCGCGCCAGCGCCGTGCGCGGCCCGGCCCATCCCGCAGGGTGCACGCTTCCTGGGTGCACCCGGCGCACGCCGCTCAGCCGCCCGACGCGCAGACCCGGTCCACGCCTGCTCCGTGCACCACCCGTCAGCCAGAAGTTCGGTAGCTCCGTTTTGGTCCGTTTTTCCACCATTTTGAGCGCCGTTTTCGCCGTTGGGATCACCGTTTCCGTCGTTTTCTTGGCGTGGCTACTCGGAGTCATCTAAGTCACCATTTCGCCATGCCATGTGTGAGGACCCGGATCCCCGCGTTGAGTTTTCTGGTTGTTTGGCAGCTTTTGGTGGCCTGCGTGGTGTTTCGTTGGAGTTAGTGCGCAATTTGGACACAAGTGGTGGACTTCGGGCTTAAAAAGGGATCACGTGGAAAATTGGAGGACTCGTCGAGTGTTTAGTAGTGGTTTCGCGCGACACAGATGTCAGAATCGGACTCAGGGTGAAGTTTGAATAAAAGATCGCCGCTCCGGATGCCTTCGGCAATTTTTCGGATTGGAATTTGGCAAATCGGACATCGGATTTGGATTCAGCGCGCGAAATCGTTGAGAATGGACTATTTACTTGCCCTTTTCGGAGCCCGGTTGACGCGCGTGTTTTTCGAGGTGCGTGCGCGAATCCCGAGGCGGCGCGGATCCCGAGGCGACGGTGCGAGGCTCGGAGCGCGGCGGAACACTGCGCAAGGCGCACCTGGGCGCGGGGAACCGCGCCTGCCTGCGCGGGTCAGCGCGGGGGCCGCCACGTGGCGGGCCCCCGTTGGCCCCCGCGCGGGCGTGGGGGGCGCGCGCCCGTGTGGCGCGCGTGGTGTCCCGCGCCTGTGTGGCGCGGTGTAACGCGCGCCTGTGTGGCGCGCGGGATGCCGTGCCCGCGTGGCGCGCGGGACGCGCGCCACGTGGCGCAGGAGGCGCGCGCCTGTGCCTGGTGCGTGCGCCCCTGTGCTGTGGACCGCCAGCCGGCGGGCCCTCATTGGAGGGCCCGTGGACCGGGTCCATGGGAGCACCCCTCTCCCTTTTCTCCTTCCTCTCCCTTTTCTTCTTCTTCTTTCTCCAACCCGCACCATTTCTCTTCCCTTTTTTCTTCTTCTTCTCCAACCGAGCGCGAGAGAGAGTGAGGGATGAGATTTTGTGGGGTGCGGCGTTGCGCCGTGGACCTCGCAGAGCGCGCGAGGTGTTCCAATGGGCCGGTCGGGCGGCGCGACGCTGTCGAGGTAGGTCCCGCGTGTTGTTTTTGCGGTATTTTTTTGGCACAGTTTTGAGGCATCCTTTTGGACTTTGGATTTGACCCTGTGCCTTTTTGCGTGTTAGGGACCGTGTTTTACTGCACCGTTTTGCGTGCGGACTCCGGCGGCGTGCACCGTTTTGCGTGCGGACTCCGTTTTGCGCGCGAATTTCGGCACCGTGCTCCATTTTGCGTGCGGACTCCGGCGGCATGCACCGTTTTGCGTGCAGACTCCGTTTTGCGTGTGGATTTCGGCACCGTGCTCCGTTTTGCGTGCGGACTCCGGTGGAGGCAAGGAATCGTGTGGAGGCCAATTGCAAGTGTCTACGAGCAATTGGTGGCTTACCGAGGTGGGTGGCCTTATCTTCAAGTTTAATGGACTGAACAATAAATCTGCTATAGTAGGACTATGCATGATAGTGGACTCTTGTGTAGCATGCTAGAATGTAGGAACTGTTATTCCTTATATTTATCTGATGATCTTATGATCCCTTTTGCTTCCTACCACCTGTTAAATTGTAGTTATCTTGGAACTTGACCTGGCACCCCCGTCATATGTTGCATGTGTAACCAGACCGGTAGAAAACCCTCACTTGGGCTAGGGTTATTTATGTTTAGACATCCACACTATTCTTTCATTCCTGGACATAGTGTTATCCTCGCCCGGGTAGTGGGCCGAGAGGTCGGGACTTTCTTTTAGTGTGGGATGCATTTGCACTCGTGCTTGGGAGCAGAGTGGAGTCTGGTAGTTGTAGTGGGTCGCTTATCTGTGCCGGGAGCCGTTTGGGTAAACGGTAGTCCCGGGAGGTCTTGTATCCCTGTTTGTGCTGTCGCCACTGTGTTAGTGGCAGTTGTGTGCTTGTGTTAGTTGGACCTAGAACCCAGAACCTTTTTGACATACACATGATTTTAGTCTATCGATGTTTTCTTCCAAGCATCGAAGGGCCGCTGAAGTCTGTTCTTGTTTGATTGGACAAAGGCATCAGCCCTTCGGGGTTTGGGTATAAAATAGTTGTTTTCTAACTGTTTTTCCTAAAAGAACTAAAATCATTAAAAATGGGTTTCTCCTTAAATCAAGATAGTTTTTCAAAAAGGGAACTACTTTTAGTCCTCGCCCTGCGTGGGTTGAGTGAAAATGGGTTTCAGTAACAAATGTCACATTTTTCCTGTAATTCTCCCCACTCGAAAGGATTCGAGTGGTCTGGGTTCTAGGGGCCGTTCCTTTGTCGGGACGAAAGCCACGGGGGCCGAGCCTGGAACCTGTTCTTGTTGATAGGGTTGTAGGTGTTGGTCTCCCGGAACTTTCGGGCCCTGGTTGGTGTCTTCTGTGAGTTTGATGTTCTGTCGGGGGGAGCCGATGTTTTGACGGTGGTCCCGGGCCGTCGAGTATCTTTCGGCCTGTGTTGTTGGGAACCGTTGGGGTTGACGGTGGTCCCGGGTCGTTGAGTGTTGTCCGACCAGTTTTGTTAGCCCTGAGTTGTGGGTCGATCCTGGCTGTGGAGTATCTCCAACCAGTGTGTTTTGTGCTGTGAGTTATTGGAGAGGCTAGTGTCTCGTGTTCGTGAGAGCTGATCAGCTGAGTCGTCGAGAGTGCTCCGACCGTTGTGCGAGATGATTGAGGATTCTGAGTCTTTCCGTTCAGAGCGTTAGCGTGGATTTTGGACTATAGCCTGCAGTGCCACCTGAGCGACAGAGTGCGCGGATACCTTTTCCTCGGTGGGGTCGCGCCCCTCGAGAGCCACGCCCGGGGTGGATTTGTTACTTTTGTATCGCGACTTGTCGACGCAGTCCCTCTGGCTGGGCCAGTTTTGGCAGTCACGGACGCCCTACGTCAGTCCGGTCATACGTGGATGTAACGGCAGTAGGTAGGCGCAGGTTTGACTGGACCCGAGGAGGCAGTCAGTGTTGATTGGGTGACTATACTTCAGGGTTAGTAGATGCATCATGTTTCCATCTGTTCCACTTCTTGAGCATCTAGATAGAGGCATAGTAGCTGTAGAGTTATCCTTTTCCAACTCTTTTCTTTCTGTATTACTTTGTTACCTTATGCCTCTAGTAGACTTGGTGGGCAGACCGTCGGGCTTGTTGGCGGCACCCACTGAGAACTACTGTGGGAAGTAGTTCCCACACCCGTCGTGGTGTCTTTTTCCCCAGGGACTTCTACTCCTGTTCCTGTTGATCCAGTTGCTGATCCTTCTGACCGAGGCGAGGGAGTCGCGAGCTAGATCCCTACCAGTCGTCATCCAGAGAGTAGATGTACCCTTTTTATATTTTTGAGAGTTTCTTGTTGAGAGACCTTTGTAGTGAGGATTAGAGTTGTACTTTTCTTCTACTTTTGAGAGACTTATGTACTTTTGGTGAGGACTTGTTGTATTATATTGGGAGTTGTATTTATTTTAATTCAGCTTTTACTTTTCAGCTCTGATATCTGTTAGTGTAGATGATCTTTTGCAGGTAGTCGCTACGTCTATACGGAGCTTCCCGTATGGGCGGCGGATCTGTTGACGAGCCCGGGTCGCAGTTTCGACCCCGGGGCGTGACACCATGTGCTAGTTTCGCCGTCGCTCCGCGCCTGGACAAAATCGTCGGGGTTGCGCCGGCGGGTCTTTTTCTCATCGCTTTCGTCGTCGGGGTTTCTCGGCTTGACCGTTGACGTCCCGAGTTGGCTACCAGTTGAGAGATTGGGTTTTGTTGGATTTCCGTTAGCGGATTTGGGTTCCGATGGAGTTTGCGAAGATATAGTCGCGGCCCGGTTGTTGTTAACCATCGGTTTTACCGTCGGGGATCCGGTTTGATCTGAGTTTTTCGGTTTTACTTGACAGTTTTGACTCGTTGATTTTTGATTGACGACGCGGTCCTCTTGGCACAGTGATTTTGGTTTTCGTGGGTTTATTGTTACAGTGGTCGGGACCACTGTTTTTGCCTGTTTAGAGTAAAGTGTTAAATTGTGCGTTTGGTTATTTTATTAGGCCACGTGAAGTTCTAATTGCTTAGGAGGGTCGCGGGCGCGGTCGTTTATCTTCATTCCAGGTGGGTACCCTTGCAATAAGTGCAACAAGTGCAGTAAGTGCACCATATCATTGTAAAAGTTTTAATAACCTGTCTAATAAAGTAGATGAACTATTAAACCTTTCGCATGAATGTGTATTGTTCTTTCATTATTAAATTGTGGCGACTGAGGGTCGCGATGCTTGATACACGTCGACTTCGGCAAACCTTGTTGTTGGATGCTGCACGTACACAGGCGGATTGGCCTCCGCATGGGTGTACTTTTCCGGAGAAGTGGTCTGAATGACCCGTGTGCCCCACGATTCGTGTAGGTGCCAGTGGGGACCCCTTCACGCCAGCTAAATGTGCCACACTAGTACCGTGAAAGGGGTTAAAAGCATCACGTAAGTAAAGTATTTGTGCACGATGGGAGATCGTCGACTCCCCGACAGGTACCATGTGATTAAATCAAGTGATGTGGACTCATGATGAGGAAAAGCGAAAGGTTCCAGTGTATTCGGTTTACTTTAAAATACTGTTAATTGTTTTGATCATCTACTTTATTTGTCACTGACTTTACCCACTCCGTGACAGGTTTGACTAGGTGTAGTAGTCGGGACGACGGTGAGGCAGCGTCTAGAGGACATTAGCCGTATGAGGTTTATTTCGTCGTTCTTGCTTTGGGGTTATCTCATCTCCTTTTATTTAGTATATGTTCTCGATTGCTTGACTGTGGAATGTTGTGGATGTTGGATTGTGAGTTTGTTGTCGTGATGTGATCTTTATTATGCTTCTTAATGACTTATATGCAGCATGTTTTTACCAACAAAAGGGTTTCGAAAATGCTTTCCAAAATCAAGTGTCGTGTGGGCACTACTTTGTAAACCTCTGGATTTATCCTTTCAAAAGATGTCGCCGCCCTATTGTGACTTGTGTTAACACTTTGAAAAAACTGGGTGTCGTATGGACACCGTTTGCAACCCGTAGTATTACTCTCTCTTTTGTTGTATTCACTGTGACTGTGGTTAAAGAAGATAATGTTGTAAATGTGACGTCGTGCATATACAAAAGAGACTCTGTCCGTTTAAAGGGTGAGTTTGTATATGTGGCGGTCTGACGCGCACCGGTAGGCGAGGTCGTTTACAAAAAAAAATACATATGCTTTTCCGCTTATCCTCAGACCTCCGGGGCGTGACATGAATCCACTGTGTAGAACACCTAGTGTTGGTGTGTCTGGCCCATAGTGCATCAAAGGGATGCCACAAATGGACTCTGAGTGTTATCTTTAGCTGATTTGGCCTTTGGCTGCATTTGCCGAATTTTAGAAAAGGTTTTGGGCCAAACTGAGGTTGGATTTGGATTCAGCGCGAAAAAACGCTTGAAAACGGCTATTCGCTTGTTAAATTCGGAGTCCGGATGACCAAAAACGGACTCCCGGAAGTTTCAGTAGTTTTCGGTGCATGGGAGGAGACCGTGGACCGCCGGCGCCACGTGGCGCTTATTGATTGGAGCGGTCCACCACACGAGGTCCACCGAAGCGCGGGACCCCGCCTCGAGCCGTGTGCGCGACAGAGGCGCAGGCGGCGCTGCGCCCTCGCGTGGGCGGGCGCAGTGCGCGCCGCGTGGCGCCCGCCTATTGGCGGGCGCCGAAAATGTGGACGGGGGGGTTGGGCGACGTGGCGGCGTCCGAGTGGCTCACTACGGGTGTCCCGTGTTCTGGGGACACGGGTGGAATTATCTGATTTGTTTTTTTGGTTTTTTTTTGAGTTATTTAACTCCGAGTGAGCTTGGGGAGGTGTTTTCTTCCTCCCCTGCTCAGTTTCATATAGAGGGTGAAGAAGGGAAGTTGCTCCCCTGCCAGTGCTGGTACCACCTGAGGATCGCCGGAATTTTCGGTGGCACGCTTTTTGAGATTTCTATTTTACGGCGCAGGCGCGACACTCATTCATTTGGGATCTTTTTCATCGCATTTCGGTGCAAGGACTCCCCCTGCCTACTCCGACCTCTGTTTTTGTTGATTCTTGCGCCGTTGGATTCACAACTAGTAGGACTACAACCTTGGTGTTTTGAGCTTTCCCTCGTTTTGAGTGTATCTTGGTGTTTCCGAGCTTTCTTTTGACCCTTTTTTCTGTGGCGGAGTTTTTGGACAGAACCACAGTATTTTGGCGATATCTTCGCGCTCAGGCATCGGATTGAGGCGTGCCAATAGTCGATTTGCATCTACACTTCGCAAGGAATCTCCTGGAATTTTCTCAGATTTTTTTCTAAATATTTCCCGAAGGTGAAAAACTCTGTTTTCCTGAGCACAGTGTCGCAGATTTTTGTATTGGACTGTTTTGAGAGGGTCCCCTTGTTGGATTTTTATCTTGATGTACAAAGCTCGGATTGGGACGTGCAGGTACTCGTTTCGACCGGTTCGTTGCGAGGATCGTGACAGTATTTTTTTTTGGAATTTTTCGGGTAGATCTTGCAGGTGAAAAAGGCAGAATTGTGGACTGTTGTAATTTCGGCAGATTTTGTTGGAACATTGTATGTTTATTTGTGTATGTTCTTTTGGGGAATGTTGTGCGGTGTTGTGGAGATTGTTTGTACCGAGCATGGACTTCATTTTTGGGACTAGGATATAGCGCTCGAGGTGGGTACCGTTGTCACCTCCTACTTTTGATTACACACTAGGCATGCTGGAAATGTTCCCTTATCATGTTGATAGTTGTATCAGTGGGATGAACTTTGCATGCTTGTATGAAAGTATTGATTGGTTGTTAGCACTTGCATTTCTAGAGGACTAGATATTAGTGAAGTATTGTTTCTTGAAAAAGGATAAGTTGCTTAAACCTTTTGGTAATATTATGCTTAAACCATATCATGCTTTATGTATATTGGAAGGCTTATGCATGTGTATAGACTAGCTTGTGGCATAATGGCACATCAGATATTCAAAACAATAGCATACTTTAATTCTTGTAAGAATTGGAATACCTGAGATATTTTTATTAAGTAAAGGACTTTGCATGCTTGTATGGTCACCTAGTTAGGCCACTATTTTCTGCTACACTACCATGCTGGAACTGACTTTGAAGAAACCATGCTTTTTATTCTTTCTCCTGTTGGCTAGTCTTAGGGGATATTATGCTCAGGATAGAGCAGGGGCTGGGATAGTGTAGTCAGTTATTGGGGATTTGGGACAGGCAGGCTTGATGACAGGGTATTTGCGGCAACCGCGAATTTTGGGCGGTTGACCGGGTTGTTACTATGCATCAGATTGGGGGAGAGGAGATCGGATTTTCTTTTAGTGGATGGGTTTTCCCACTTGATTAGAGTCTTGATCCAGTCCTACTATATCAGGTTACTTATGGCGACTTATTTCACTCGTGAGGGTCGCTCCCCTCGAGTGCCACTCCGGAGTGTGTATATGTGTGACCGTGCCGGTCAGGAGCCGGTCTGTTGCCCTTGGGATGGGACCGTGCCGGTCAGAAGCCGGTCTGCATCCCGCAGCTGAGTTGTGAGTTAGTAGGCATAGCAGGCAGTACCGGTGTTCACCGGTGTCTAGATTGGGTTACCCAGGCAGGCATATATACTCTGATGCATACATTTAGCTTATTATTTTAGAGGCATATTAGTGGTAGCTTTTATCAGTTGTTATATTTATAGCTTACCACCCTTGTTTTAGTTTCGCCTTTAGTAGTCCTAGTGGGCATGTCTGAGTTAGAGGTCTACCCACTAGGGGAGGCTACTGTTTTTATAGTAATTCTCACCCCCCCACTGTTTCCCTTTTCTTTTCCCCTTTGTTTGCCGAGTCCTCTGCTGGAGTTGCGGGACCCTCATCCCAGGATCGAGGTAAGAGGATCGCTGATTAGATAGCTACTTCCCCGATCTCGAGCTTAGTAGTTTTGATGTATCCCCTGTACACTCAGACGGTTGTATTTTCCTTTATTTTGGGTCTGGCTTCGGCCAGCTGGTTGTATTTATTTCGTGAGCTGGGAAAGATACATGTATATTTATGAGAGTTATGTTGTACTTTTATTTCCAACATTTGTCTGAGATGTATTAGTTTTAGTTTAGCTCTGTTTTATTCTCCTTTATTATATCTTTATATCTGAGCAGGTTACCAGCGCTTCGTGTACACGGAAAATTTCATGTGCACGGCGGATCTATGGACGAGCCCGGGTTCTGGTTTACACCCAGGGCGTGACAGATTAGGTTGGTATCAGAGCTTTCGGATAGGTCAGTTAGGACTTAGGAAACCCTAGGCTTGTTGGCAGACCCTAGGAAGGCAGGGCGTGAGTGACGCGACATTTTACGAAAGTCGGCAATTTATTATATACTCTTCCTGTGAGTGGAGAGGGACTGGCATATCCTATTTCTGGTGGACTATTATGTTGGCTGCAGACAACGTAAGATTACAGAAATAGGGGGATGTCTATGACTTTCGCTAGATTGGTTCGAGAGTGGTTTTGTTTACTGACCCGTGGTTTCTTGTGTGGCAGGATGCCTCCTAGGCGGCAGATCCCTACCCGGGTACTCCTACACCCCTAGAGGTGCCGGAGCAGTCCGGACCTTCAGAGATCAGTGAGTTGATGGCCATGGTGGCCTAGTTGGCGGAGAGTCATCGCCGGCAGGAGCAGAGGTTTGAGCAGTTGCTTGCCCAGGTAGGGGCACCTCCCCCTACTACTGTTGAGGCCCCCGTACCACCAGTTGTACCGCCGGCTATACCACTAGTACCTACCGCACCATCTTCGAGCAGTGGGGCTCAGGGAGTGATCCGACCATTGACCCCAGCGGAGGAGCAGGAGTTTGCTGACAAACTCACCCAGTTTTGTCAGCGAGGACCGCCTAGGTATTCAGGGCGGAGCACTCAGTCATGGGAGATAGGATCGTGGCTAGCAGCAATGGAGAAGTTATTTCGGGACTTCATCATTGACCAGAGATTCAGAGTGCATATGGCAGTACATTGTTTAGAGGGGGATGCAGATGCCTGCTGGCGTCGGGTTGAGCCTTTGGCGTTCCAGATTACCCGACAGCTACCTTGGTCAGAGTTCAGACGGATGATTCTAGATACTTATTTCTCCACGAGTGTGAAGAAAAAGCTGGAAGACGATTTGAAGAATCTTTAGCAGGGTGACCGGACAGTATGGGCCTACTTCCTGGAGTTCACGCAGTTGCTCAACTGGGTACCTTATGTCGCCAGGGATGGACCGCACCTGTCACGCCCCGGGGTCGAAACTGCGACCCGGGCTCGCTAACAGATCCGCCATCTGTACGGAAACTGCCGTACAGACGAAGCGTCTACCCTGCAAATAAATCTATAGCTAACAGATATCAGAGCAAAAGTAACAACATGCTAGAGAAAGGAAACTAAACATCTGCACTGAGTAAATAAAATCCAAAATACAAGCTGTCCACTAAAGATAATTAACCTCTCTCACAAACTCTCTCTACAAAAGTGGAAACTCAAAAGGGTACTGCTACCTCTATGCTATACAGACTCGGGTAAGCGACTAGCCGGCCACGCCCTTACCTCGATCTGAAGACTCCGCACGGGAAGGAGTCGGAACAGCTGCCTCAGGGAAACCTGCACCGCAGTGGGTGTGAGAACTACAGCAAAGGTAGATCTCAGTGGGTACCGTCCTCAAAGCACACGGTATGCCCACTAAGTCTACCGGAGGCACAAGCAAGGTAAACAAATAGATAGATAGATAGATAGATAGATATGGAAAGCTGGAAACCTACAGCTATATGCCTCTACATATGCTCAAAGAAATACTCATCTATGAACATGCAATGAAACTCTGTCACGCCCCGGGGGTTTTATTTTAGCGAAAACGATACCTCAAAGTACGCGTAAAGTGCGTACAAATTTTTTTGTTTAAAAAAACCTCCTTCCCCGGCGCGTGCCCAGACCCGCCACATATACAGATTTACTCGAAAATCGGGCAGAGTCTCCTCTGTATATGCACGGCGTCGCGGCTGTTACAATAGTCGAACATAAGCAATCATTTTCCCATTTAATCACAACAGTTCGAAGTAGTACGGTGTATGAAGGCGAAACAATACCCGTGGCCAGTCAGGTTGAACGTATAAACCCACCGTTTTGGAAACAGGCTCACACGGCCTTAGGTTTTGAAAAAAAACTGATTGGAAAACGGCATAAATCCACAAGGTTTAGAAAACGGGCCCACCCGACTCTAGACTTTTGAAAACAGTTTTCGAAGTCCTTTTTCTTTTGTTTTCTAGTTGATTTGTTTAGAAAACGGCCAAACGGGAAAAATAAAGGAAACAGTAGTGCATAACCAGAATGAAAGTACTCAACATCCACACGACCCCACAAGGGTATCGAGAACCACACAATAACCTACAATTCCGAATGAAATGCAGAGAAAGTAAAGAAAACAGCATACTAGGGCCCCCTCAGCCCGACTGCTACCACCTCGGCCTCACCGTCGCCTACATCTACCCCCTGGAGGTACCTGTCACAGAGTGGGTAGTCAGCGACACTATCATAAAAATAGTACTAAAGCAGTAAAGTAATACCAAGCCACAAAAGTAAGACTAGCCGGAACAACCGCTCTACTCGTAACGGTAACTCACAACCACCTGTACCACCTGTACCACCTGTAACACCTGTAACCCCGGTAACACCTGTAACACCTGACCGCGTCGGGCACCTATCCCGGCGGGTCGCACACCTGACCTCGTCGGGCACCAACCCCGACGGGTCGCACACCTGACCTCGTCGGGTACCAACCCCGACAGGTCGCACACCTGACCTCGTCGGGTACCAACCCCGACAGGTCGCACCGCTCGCACCTTGCTGCCTCAAACCCCACACCTACGGGGGCCCCCACTACGTCACCTTGTGGGGTAACACGGGTCGAAGACCGCCTTTCCGGAAAAGAGCACCCTTTGCGGTGGCCAGACCGCGGGTGCGCGTGTCGCAACTCGAGCATAAGTAACCAAGACACGGGGTAATATAGTACATCATAGAAACCGTCAGTGTTAGTACCGATTAATAATAAAAAGTCCCTTTCGGATCACCAACACAATACTCAGCCTCGACCGTAAACCCACCTCGTTGTCGCGCTCCTGACCGATGCTAGGTTCTCCCGCGTCTCGGGTGCCCGCCCGGACCTACAAGAACCTGTCATACAGGAGTCAGTGATTAAGACCCTGTAAGATTAACGACTAGAACACCCGGCGCCCCCCCACCTTGCGCACAATTTGTACACGTACGCGCCTGGCCCCGCACGGCTGGGCGGCGTACTAACTGCGTGCGGCGCCGTCCGCATGCGGTGACGCCCGCATGTGGCAGTCCGCATGCGGTGACGCCCGCATGCGGCAGTCCGCATGCGGTGCCTCCCGCACCCGCATGCGGAGCCGCCCGCAAGCGGCGGCGCCCGTATGCGGCAGCCCGCATGCGGTGCCGCCCGCACCCGCATGCGGAGCCGCCCGCAAGCGGCGGCGCCCGCATGCGGCAGCCCGCAAGCGGTGCCTCCCGCACCCGCAAGCGGCGGCGCCCGCATGCGGCAGCCCGCATGCGGTGCCGCCCGCACCCGCATGCGGAGCCGCCCGCAAGCGGCGGCGCCCGCATGCGGCAGCCCGCATGCGGTGCCTCCCGCACCCGCATGCGGCGGCGCCCGCATGCGGCAGCCCGCATGCGGTGCCGCCCGCACCCGCATGCGGCGGCGCCCGCAAGCGGCGGCGCCCGCTTGCGGCAGCCCGCATGCGGTGCCGCCCGCACCCGCATGCGGAGGCGCCCGCAAGCGGCGGCGCCCGCATGCGGCAGCCCGCATGCGGTGCCGCCCGCACCCGCATGCGGAGCCGCCCGCAAGCGGCGGCGCCCGCATGCGGCAGCCCGCATGCGGTGCCGCCCGCACCCGCATGCGGAGGCGCCCGCAAGCGGCGGCGCCCGCATGCGGTGCCGCCCGCACCCGCATGCGGAGCCGCCCGCAAGCGGCGGCGCCCGCATGCGGCAGCCCGCATGCGGTGCCGCCCGCACCCGCATGCGGAGGCGCCCGCAAGCGGCGGCGCCCGCAAGCGGCGGCGCCCGCATGCGGCAGCCCGCATGCGGTGCCGCCCGCACCCGCATGCGGCGGCGCCCGCAAGCGGCAGCCCGCATGCGGTGCCGCCGGCACCCGCATGCGGAGGCGCCCGCAAGCGGCGGCGCCCGCATGCGGCGGCGCCCGCATGCGGCAGCCCGCATGCGGTGCCGCCCGCACCCGCATGCGGAGCCGCCCGCAAGCGGCGGCGCCCGCATGCGGCAGCCCGCATGCGGTGCCTCCCGCACGCGGCGCCGCCCGCATGCGGATGCACGCGGCGCCGCCCTCATGCGGCGCCGCCCGCATGCGTGGCTCCGGTAATGGCGCCGACTCCCCTCCCTTTTTCCTAAGAGAACCAAGAAACGACCAAATCAAGAACCCTAAGCCATTCTTACCTGGGTTTCGTCGGTTAGGGTTGATCTAGGGGATGATCGTCCTGTTCTTGGGTGAAGGGTATGCCGGCGATCCTCCTTTTCCTCACCCGCTCCGCCTTGCTTCTCCTCTCGATCGATTGGGGAAAGGTAAGGTTCGGTTGGGAAACTGAAAGGTTGGGGAAGTGGGTTTTCGTTGCCTTTGGGGTTTCGTACGTAGGGGGAGTTAAGGGGAGTTGTGGGGAGTGGCCGGTAGTTGGGGGAAGTGGTTGGAAGTTGGGGCGGTTCGTGGGAAGTTGTGGGGAAGTGGTGGGAAGTTGGGGGCGGTTCGTGGGGAGTTGTGGGGAAGTGGTGGGAAGTTGGGGGCGGTTCGTGGGGAGTTGTACGACGGGAAAACGCGGGAGTGATTAAGGTGGCGGAAGCGGTGAAGTTGGGGAATGGGAATGAACCCAGTTCAAGTTAAAAACGGGTACAAGTCGGGTGCGAACCAGGGTCCGGTCTATCTGAAAAACCGCGTTAACCACCTGAACCGTTAGCTACCTTCCGGAATTTATTCCGGGAGATTCCGGCGTCGGAATTCAAAACCGATTTCGCCGTCGTTCTCCGTTTCGCGAGCCCTATTAACTAAAAATACCCGCGGGCCCCGACGGTCTGTCCGGAAACAAGGAATTATTCGATCACCCTCCAGCCCCCGAAACGAAATGCGGAATTAACGAAACCAAAAGTAGACCCTTAAAATATTTTAAACCAGCGGCTACTACAAACTCACTCACACATATCACCCAAATCTCGATGACTGTCCCTCTTTGGACCAGTCAAGCCTGCGCTCATCTACTGCCACTCGTGCCCAAACAGGGCTTGGTCTTACGTAGGGTATCCCTCAAGGACTATCTCAGTAACCACATCGCAGCCTCGTCAGGCTCGGTATCATCATCGCATCCGGAGCGTAGCTCGCGGGGAGCGACCCCGCGAACTCAAGTATCTCACATCTGGCATAACATCTCAGTCTCAGCAGGCTATAATCCAAGATCAAATAGATCGGAAACACAGTGAACAGACGACACACACTCATGTCAAGGTCGGAGTAAACTCCACGACTAAATCTGAAGTGCTCAAATAGAACCCCCAACGACACTAGTAAATCTCAAAAAAAATCATATAATGGCTCTAATAATCAACAGATATCTCCTCGGCCCCCCGGCACGAGAGAACATGCACCCCGAACCCATGCAACATCTCTAGAACCCTCAGGCATTTTAAAACCATTTTTAAAAGTCGATTTTTCAATAAAACGGGCTTTCGGATTTTTAAAACGGTTCAGGTGCTTAAATGAGGCCAACGAAGCATGCAGTCTAGTGTCATATAGTGCCAAGAGTCTACTAAAAATATTCAGGGGTTCCGATAATTTTTCTATAATTTTCTAGGCAACTATCAGATCATTTAACAGCTAAAATATAAAGTTTTAGAGGGCATTCTACGATTTTTGGAAGAAAATCCAACCCACCTCAAATGCTTTCCGAAGGCCGCGCCGAAGTCGGAGAAGAACCGGGCGAAAACTGGTCGAAAAACTGCACTGTGCCTCTCGCGTGCGCGCGCGCTGTCGCGCGTCCCGGAAAAATCCACGGAGCTCCAATCAATCCTCTAACTCACTCCCCAAAGTCCCAGCACACCTCAGCTCAGCTCAAGGAGGTCCCCTACACGTGCGCATGAAGCATGCAAATCCTCGGATTTGCGCAGTAACTTTCCTGCATTGCACCCGAGAGCACAGGGAGAGGAATAGAAAGGATGGAAAATAGCTCAAGAATCCATTTAATTCCATCCATAAAATCCATGAGGGAATCCAATAAATCCAAAATCTAAAATCACCATCGTAACATACCTCAATTATTGCTTCTCGCGCGCGCACATTGACTCGGTCAACTCTCACAAGCAGCACAAACACACTTCCTTCTTTCTTCTTCTACTTCCTCTTCTTCTTCTCTGGCAGCAAGGATGAAGATGGATGGATTGAGGTGAAGAGTGGGTGAGGGAGCAGGTGACGAGGGGTATAAAACATGCCTGGGGTGGTTGGTACAGTAAAAAGTCCAAAATACCCATTACTGTGCAAATCCGAGCAAAATCGGGCTTTTCCTGTGCCTGTGTACCGGTACCTGCATGGGGGTACCGGTACACACCCCCTTGGTTCCGGAACTGAAGGGCCAGTTCCAGAACCAAGTGGCCAGTTCCGGAAGTGGCCCTCCAGTTCCGGAACCCAGCCACGAAGTCCCCCAAAACCAGCCAGAACTTGCCTGTTTCGCGCCGACAACTCACTTTCTCGCCTCGGGACCTCCGCATCACCCCGAAACCTACCGAACACCTCTGTAAAAACATAATACACATGTCCCAAGTGATCATCTCTCAACAAACCCATCCATAAAACCGATGCTCGATCCGCAACTCTCCACACGACGCCAACTCACTTTTCTACAAAAAAGTTTCCGCGTCGCTCCGGAACCACCCGAACCTCTCTGTAAATATAATCAGAACCTGCTGAAGACATTTCCACTGTACCAGGCTGTCACGTGGGGTCGGCATGTCACGCCCCGGGGTGGAAACTGCCACCCGGGCTCGCCAACAGATCCGCCATCTGTACGGAAACTGCCGTACAGATGAAGCGTCTAACCTGCAGAAAGAATCAACTACAGTATACAGATATCAGAGAGCTGAAAGTAGACTACTAAAACTGAAGTCCAAACACTGTACAACTGAAAATAATACAATAACCATCTCCCCAAATACTATCATATACAAAGTCCTCTGATACAAAACTCAAAAGGGAGGTATCTCCAATGAATACATCAGTGTACAGACTCTCGATAAATGAATATCCTCACTACAACAGTCTCTCAAACTGTAAAATAAAGTACAACTCTATACCTCACAACAAAGGTCTCTCAACAGAGGAAAAAGAAGAAAACTAATCTACTGAAGCTCTCCTCTGAAGGGGTACCGCTACACTCCAATGACGGGTAGGGAACTAGCTCGCGACTCCCTCGCCTCGGTCAGAAGGATCAGCAACTGGAGCAACAGGAACAGGAGGAGAAGTTCCTGGGGAAAAAGACACCACGACGGGTGTGAGAACTACTTCCCACAGTAGTTCTCAGTGGGTGCCGTCAACAAGCCCAACGGTCTGCCCACCAAGTCTACTAGAGGCCAAAGATAACAACGCAATGCAAACTGAAACAAGAAAAGCTGGAGCTACTCTACAGCTACCATGCCTCTATCTAGATACTCCAAAAGTGGAGCAGATGCAAGTAAAAGAGACCACTCGCACCCAAGGTGCTCAATAGACCCAATCGAACTGACTGCCTCATAGGTTCCAGTCAAGCCTGCGCCTGTCGACTAGGAACGCGCCTGCCCACTACCACGCATCCCCATGAGGACGGGATTTACGTGGGGCGTCCTGCCCGACTAACTCACCCCTCGCGCAAAACTGCCTCAACAGGCCCATCGTATCCACAGCGGCATCTCAGGGACGCGACTCCAACTGAGGAACACGGCGCGGCATAGAGTATCACAAATTGGCATAAGCAGACTAGTCAAAATCCACGCTCACTCTCAGAACGGTAGGACTCAGGATCCCCAAATACCTCGCACGACAGTCGGAGAACTCTCGACGACTCAGCTGCTCGGCTAACTCGAAACACGAGGCACTAGCCTTGCCAACGGCTCGCAGCACAAGGCTCACTGGCTGGAGATACTCCACAGCCAGGAACGACCCACAACTCAGGGTAACAAAACAGGTCGGACAACACTCAACGACCTGGGACCACCGTCAACCCCAACGGTTCCCAACAGGGCGGGCCGGAAGATACTCGACGGCCCGGGACTGCCGTCTGCGCAACGGCTCCCTCTACGACGGCACAACAGGGAAACAAGACCTCCCGGGACTACCGTTTACCCAAACGGCTCCCGGCACAGATAAGCAACCCAGCTACAACTACCAGACTCCACTCTGCTCCCAAGCAAGAGTGCAAAAGCATCCCACACTAAAAGCAAGTCCCGACCTCTCGGCCCACTACCCGGGCGAGGAAAACACTATGTCCAGGGATGAAGGAACAGTGTGGATGTCTAAGCATAAATAACCCTAGCCCAAGTGAGGGTTTTCTACTAGTCTGGTTACACATACAACATATGACGGGGGTGCTAGGTCAAGTTCCAAGATAACCACATTAACCGATAATAAAGGGATAGCCATTCCAACAATCTAGCATGCTACACAAGGAAATAAACTATCATGCATAGTCCTACATTAATAGAATTAATGTACATTCCATAAAACTTGGAGATAAGGCCACCCACCTCGATTTGCCACCAATTGCTCGTAGACACTTGCAATTGGCATCCACGCGATCCGCACGCAAAACGGGGCACGCCGTCGGAGTCCGCACGCAAAACGGAGCACGCCGCCGGAGTCCGCACGCAAAACGGAGCACGCTGCCGGAGTCCGCACCAAAAACGGAGTCCGCACGCAAAACGGTGCACGGTGCTAGGATCCGCACGCCAAACGGAGTCCGCACGCAAAACGGTGCACGGTGCCAGGATCTGCACGCCAAACGGAGTCCGCACGCAAAACGGTGCACGGTGCCGGAGTCCGCACGCAAAACGGTGCACGGTGCCAGAGTCCGCACGCAAAACGGAGTCCGCACGCAAAACGGTGCACGGTGCCGGAGTCCGCACGCAAAACGGTGCACGGTGCCAGGATCCGCACGCCAAACGGAGTCCGCACGCAAAACGGTGCACGGTGCCGGAGTCCGCACGCAAAACGGTGCACGGTGCCGGAGTCCGCACGCAAAACGGAGTCCGCACGCAAAACGGTGCACGGTGCCGGAGTCCGCACGCAAAACGGTGCACGGTGCCAGGATCCGCACGTCAAACGGAGTCCGCACGCAAAACGGTGCACGGTGCCGGAGTCCGCACGCAAAACGATGCACGGTGCCCAACACAGAAAGGAGCAAGAGGGTCAGTTACAGTCTAAAAGATCGCCCCAAAACTGTACAAAAATACAGTAAAACCAACACACGGGACCTACCCGACTGCGCCGCCGTCGCCGCGACACCCCCATCGGAAGCCTCGCGCGCTCCACGAGGCCTACAATGCCTTGCCGCAACACTCCCCGACCTTCTCCCTCACTCTCCCTCACTCTCGGATGAAGAAAGAAACGAAGAAGGAGAAGAGGTGGCTTGCGGGGAGGAAGAAGAAGAAGAAACAGAGGAAAAGGGGAGGGGGCGGTCCACGGTGCACGGTGCACCGTGCACCGGCCGGTGCACCACACCCACCCGGGTGCACCTGGCCCACGCAAGAGGAAGCGCGGCCACGTGGCCGCGTCCCTGCGCGCCACGCGGCCGCGCAGCTCACGCGCCACACGGGCGCGTGACACCGGGCCGCCCACAGGCGCGGGACACGCGCCCGTGACACGGGCGTGCGGCCCAGCGCCCGCGCGGGCGCCAACTGGGGTCCGCCACGTGGCGGCCCCCACGTGGCCCGCGCATGGTGCGCCTGTGCACCTGACGCGCGCGGTCGCGTCAGCCGCGCCTCGCCTGACGCGCCGCAGCCTCCTCGGGATCCGTGCCACGCGTGTCTCGATCCGTGTGCCGCGACGCCTCGAAAAGCGCGCACGCCTACCGGACTCCAAAACCAACAAATAAATAGTCCATTCTTAGCAATTTCGCGCGCTGAATCCAAAAACGATGTCCAATTCTCCAAATTCTCACCCGAAAATTTGCCGAATGCCCACTCGATCCGATTTTCGCGCCGGGTCCATTTTTAAAGTCCGATTTGCCCAATTCCAACTCTAAAAATTCCCGAAGGCGACCGGAGAGGTAAACTTTTATCCGGACTTCACCCGGAGTCTAATTTTGACATCGGAAACGCGCGAAAACACTTCTAAACACCCGACGGGTCCTCCAACTTCCCACGGGGTCTCAATTTAAGCCCGAAGTCCACCACTTGTGTCCAAATTGCGCGCAACCCACGCAGGCCTCCAGTGATGCAAGCAAATCCCAAATTGCATCACAAATCCATTTCTGGGCCCCCAACACGCGCACCAACACCCCCAACGGCGACCGAAAGCTGCCCAACAACTAGCAACCCTACGCGGGGGATTCCAGGACCTCACACGGCACGCTGCCCGAAGCTCCAGTACTCTACACTCTCCCCTCCTTCAAAAGGTTTCGTCCTCGAAACCACAAAAATCCAAAACTCAGGAGGGTGACTCAAATAAGTGGGGATATGAAACTCTCAGCTCATCCTCAGGCTCCCATGTGGCCTCTTGCTCCTCATGATGGCTCTATAAGACCTTCACAAAAGGTATAATCCGGTTGCACAATTCTCTCGTCTCTCGAGCAAGAATTCGCACCGGTCGCTCCCGATAACTCAAGTCCTCGTCTAACTCCAAGGATGTGAAGTCCAAAACATGTGAGGGATCAAACACATATTTCCTCAAGGTGGATACATGAAACACATCGTGGGTGCCTGCCAACTGCGGCGGTAGCGCAACTCGATATGCCACTGGTCCAATGTGCTCTAGCACCTCAAATGGCCCGATAAACCGCGGACTAAGCTTTCCGCGTACTCCAAATCGGCGAACTCCTCGAGAGGGCGAGACTTTCAGAAAAACATGGTCTCCAACCTGGAACTCCAAGTCTCGCCGTCTCCTGTCTGCATAACTCCTCTGACGACTCTGAGCGGTCTCCAAATGTCGCCGAATGATCCTGACCTTTTCCTCGGCTTCTACAAGCAAATCTGGCCCCAAGGTCTTCCTTTCACCCACGTCACTCCAAAATAGAGGCGATCGACACTTCCGTCCATACAATGCTTCGTAGGGCGCCATCTGAATGCTCGCCTGGAAGCTATTGTTATATGCGAACTCGGCTAATCTCAAGTGTCGATCCCAACTGCCGCTGAAGCTCAGGACACATGCTCTCAACATATCCTCTAGAGTCTGAATGGTCCGCTCCGACTGTCCATCAGTCTGTGGGTGAAAGGTGGTGCTAAACTGAAGCTGGGTCCCCAAGGCTGTCTGCAAGCTCCTCCAAAACTGTGAAGTAAACCTCGGGTCCCTATCAGACACAATCGACACTGGCACCCCGTGTAGTCTCACAATCTCATCCAGATATAATTGTGCTAACCTCTCCAGCGACCAACTCAACTGTATCGGCAGAAAGTGGGTTGATTTGGTCAAACGATCCACAATCACCCATATAGCATCAGCTCCACTCTGAGTCCTCGACAATCCTACAATAAAGTCCATAGTGACACGGTCCCATTTCCATTTAGGTATTGGAAGGCTCTGCAACTTGCCAGCTGGAACCTGATGCTCAGCTTTAACTTGCTGACAAGTTAGACAACGGGCCACAAACCTTCCAATATCTCTCTTCATGCCGCGCCACCAAAACTGTGCCCTCAAGTCCCTATACATCTTAGTTCCCCCGGGATGGAGGGTGTAAGGTGTATAGTGAGCTTCCCTCAAAATCAGCTCTCGAATCTCTAAGTCCACGGGCACACAAAAGCGGTCCCTGTACCTGAGTACTCCCGCTGTATCCACAGAAAAGTCCCCACTCTGACCATGCTGAAGCTGATCTCTAATCCTCACAAGCTCGGGGTCCTCACTCTGTTTCTCTCTAATCCTGTCCAACAGAGTGGGCTGCAAGACCATAGACATAAGTCTTGCAGAAACCCCAGGGGACACCACCTCTATATCCAAGCACCTCAACTGCTCTCTCAGGGGCATCTGCTGGGTAATCAACAAGCTCAAAGACTGCCCCGATCGCCTGCTCAAGGCGTCTGCGACCACATTGGCTTTGCCGGGATGATACTGAATGCTCAGATCATAATCCTTTAGCAGCTCTAGCCACCGGCGTTGCCTCAAGTTGAGTTTCTTCTGAGTGAACAGGTACTTCAAACTCTGGTGGTCGGTGAAGATCTCACAGTGCTCGCCATAAAGATAATGTCGCCAAAGCTTCAAAGCAAAAACAACAGTGGCTAGCTCCAAGTCATGCGTAGGGTAATTCTTCTCATGGTCCTTTAGCTTGCGCGAAGCATAAGCAATTACCCTACCATGCTGCATCAACACACATCCTAGGCCGCTGTGGGAGGCATCACTGTAAATCACGAATCCCTCTCCCATAACTGGTAAGGAAAGGACTGGCGCTGTAATCAACCTCTGCTTCAACTCCTCGAAGCTCTGCTGACACTGCTCTGACCACACAAACCTGGTCCCCTTCCTAGTCAACCGAGTGAGGGGAGTAGAAAGCTTCGCAAAGCCTTCTACAAAACGACGGTAGTACCCTGCAAGGCCTAAGAAGCTGCGAACCTCTGTCACCGTCGTAGGTCTAGGCCAATCCCGAACTGTATCAATCTTCGCTGGGTCCACTGCCACTCCTGCAGTTGAAACTACGTGGCCTAGAAAAGAAACCTCCCGAAGCCAAAAAGCGCACTTTTTCAACTTGGCATACAACTTCTTCTCTCTCAGAAGCTGCAGCACTATCCTCAAGTGCTCCTCGTGCTCAGTGTCACTTCGGGAGTAAACCAGAATGTCATCAATAAACACCACCACAAAACAATCCAAATAGGGCTGAAACACTCGGTTCATTAGATCCATAAATGCGGCTGGGGCATTAGTCAATCCAAATGGTAGCACTGTGAACTCATAATGCCCATACCGAGTCCTGAAAGCTGTCTTGGACACATCCTCGGCCCTCACCTTAAGTTGGTGGTAACCGGACTGAAGGTCGATCTTTGAGAAGACCGTAGCTTCCTGAAGCTGATCAAACAAATCATCAATCCTGGGGAGAGGATACTTGTTCCGAACGGTCACTTTATTCAGCTCTCGGTAATCCACACACAATCTAAGTGATCCGTCTTTCTTTTTCACAAAAAGAATCGACGCTCCCCACGGGGAAACACTAGGTCTAATGAACCCTTGATCCAAGAGATCCTGCAACTGAGCCTTCAGCTCCCTCAACTCTGCCGGTGCCATCCTGTAGGGTGCCTTAGAGATTGGTGTAGTTCCAGGAACTACATCAATCACAAACTCTATCTTCCGATCCGGCGGCATAGAGGATAACTCCGAGGGAAAAACATCCGGGTACTCGCAGACAACAGGAATGTCTTCGAGTCCGGGCATCGCCGTAGGCGCCTCTACTACAGTCGCAAGAAAAGCGACACAACCTCTACTCAACATCTGTCGGGCTCTGGCAGATGATACTGTCACTACAAACAGTGCACTCTGATATCCCCTATAGACATACTCCTCCTGACCCGGCTCCCGAAGGGTCACTGTCCTCAATCTACAATCAATAGTGGCATAGTACCGAGACAACCAATCCATACCCAAAACCACATCAAAATCCTAGAGCCGACGTAGGACTAGAAGATCAATCGGTAAAATCCAGGGTCCTAACTGCACAGGGCAGGACCAACAACACTCATCTACGTGCAACACATAATCAGGAATCTGAACATCTAATGCACGAGTCAATGGCCCTATCTCAAACCCATGCGAAGATGCAAAAGTACTACTGATAAATGAATGCGATGCTCCAGTGTCAAAAAGTGCTCGAGCACGGGTAGAGGAGATAAGGATAATACCTGCTACCACCTGATCAGCTGCTGTGGAATCCTCGACCTGAGTGGCGTACACTCGCCCGCTCGGAGGTGGTCGTCTCTCTGGCTGTCGCGAGGAGGTGGCACGATCCCCCTGGCTAAAACTCGGTGTAGCTCCCACTGCCTGCAAAGGCAAGGGAGGAGTCGATGCAGTCGACGGTGCTGACGACCCCGCTCTCGGGCAAGTCCATGCTATGTGTCCCGGCTGCCCACAACGATAACACCAGCCCTGACGCTGCTCACAGTGCTGGGGTGCATGAGGCCCACCGCAAATCACACATCGATCAGAACGCCGCTGCTGCTGCGGCTGCTGCTGCTGCTGCTGCTGCTGTCTAGGGGGCCGATAACCCCCAGGCCTCTGCCTCCTCTGTGTCCCACGGCCTCGCGGCTGGAACTGTGGCGGTCTCGGGGGCCTCGGTCTACTCGACTGCCCAATGTCCTGCGGTGCTGGGCGGTTCTCCCCGGAGCTGGTCCCTGGCGCCCCGTCCCTCTTTGATATAATCACTGTCCCTCGAGAAACCCACCGAGCACGCTCTATGGCTGCATCCAAAGTCAGCGACCGATGCGAGTGAACAAGGTGATAAATATCCTAGTGTAGCCCTCTCTCAAACAAATCTACCCTCTGAGCCTCGTCTGGGGCAACATGTGGCACACTGCTCAGCAACCGCTGAAACTCCCGAATGTACTCCTGAAGAGGCCGACCACCCTGCTGTAACCGTCGAAGATCCCCCTCCAGTTTCTGCTTTGCACTATTGGGAAAATAAGCCTCGCGTAGCAAAGCTCGAAACTCTGGTCAAGTCATCAACTGAACTCTCGGTGGTCCAACTGGGCGGACTCGACGCCACCAAGTCTCGGCGTCCTTCTCCAAATAATGCGCCCCCAAATGCACCTGATGTTCTTCCTTAATGAAGAGGTTCTCAAATAGTTTTTCCATTGCCGCGATCCAGTTCTCAACTTCCCACGGCTTTGAACTCTGCCCTGAAAACCGCAGAGGGTGGAATTGGCTAACATAAGCCAACTTGTCGGTAAGCTCCCTCTGCTCCTCACCTGTCAGTGGGGTAATCTGAGTCGAGGTCGATGACGCCGCAGCCGCAAGTACTGCTGGTGGCGCTGCAGGGAATGCTCTTTGCTCCAACATACGCATCATGAGCTCCATGTTTTCCCCTTGGCGCCTGGTCACCTCTGCCAATTGGGCTACCTGAGCCCGCAACTCGTGACCCTCACTCTGCTCGGTATGCTCAGCCTCCTGCTGCTCGGGCTCCTCATCTGCGGCTGGATGTGCCCTAGTCGTCGCTCGACGTTTGGGAGGCATCGTAGATCCTGCAATCAAAACCAAACATCAGGACCAAGAATCGCTCAACCTAATCAAACGAGAGTCTATACATGTTACCCATTCTAAAGCGTGATGTCGTCTGCAGCCGACATGTCCTCTTTAGAGAATAAACATGCAAAATTACTCACCCCAATCCCCTGGAGGAGTTACAACTCAATCATGACTCTCGCTAAAAATCACGTCTCTCTCGGTAATCATCCTACTGTCCAACCAAAGTAGCCTAGGGTCTCTAAGTCCTCAATGACCTATAAACCTAGGCTCTGATACCACTCTAATCTGTCACGCCATGGGGTCGAAACTGCGACCCGGGCTCGCTAACAGATCCGCCATCTGTACGGAAACTGCCGTACAGACGAAGCGTCTACCCTGCAAATAAATCTATAGCTAACAGATATCAGAGCAAGAGTAACAACATGCTAGAGAAAGGAAACTAAACATCTGCACTGAGTAAATAAAATCAAAAATACAAGCTGTCCACTAAAGATACATAACCTCTCTCACAAACTCTCTCTACAAAAGTGGAAACTCAAAAAGGTACTGCTACCTCTATGCTATACAGACTCGGGTAAGCGACTAGCCGGCCACGCCCTTACCTCGATCTGAAGACTCCGCACAGGAAGGAGTCAGAACAGCCGCCTCAGGGAAACCTGCACCGCAGCGGGTGTGAGAACTACAGCAAAGGTAGTTCTCAGTGGGTACCGTCCTCAAAGCACACGGTATGCCCACTAAGTCTACCGGAAGCACAAGCAAGGTAAACAAATAGATAGATAGATAGATAGATAGATAGATATGGAAAGCTAGAAACCTACAGCTATATGCCTCTACATATGCTCAAAGAAATACTCATCTATGAACATGCAATGAAACTCACTCACACATATCACCCAAATCTCGATGACTATCCCTCTTTGGACCAGTCAAGCCTGCGCTCATCTACTGCCACTCGTGCCCAAACAGGGCTTGGTCTTACGTAGGGTGTCCCTCAAGAACTATCTCAGTAACCACAGCATAGCCTCGTCAGGCTCGGTATCATCATCGCATCCGGAGCGTAGCTCGCGGGGAGCGATCCCGCGAACTCAAGTATCTCACATCTGGCATAACATCTCAGTCTCAGCAGGCTATAATCCACGATCAAATAGATCGGAAACACAGTGAACAGACGACGCACACTCATGTCAAGGTCGGAGTAAACTCCACGACTAAATCTGAAGTGCTCAAATAGAACCCCCAACGACACTAGTAAATCTAAAAAAAAATCATATAATGGCTCTAATAATCAACAGATATCTCCTCGGCCCCCCGGCACGAGAGAACATGCACCCCGAACCCATGCAACATCTCTAGAACCCTCAGGCATTTTAAAACCATTTTTAAAAGTCGATTTTTCAATAAAACGGGCTTTCGGATTTTTAAAACGGTTCAGGTGCTTAAATGAGGCCAACGAAGCATGCAGTCTAGTGTCATATAGTGCCAAGAGTCTACTAAAAATATTCCGGGGTTCCGATAATTTTTCTATAATTTTCTAGGCAACTATCAGATCATTTAACAACTAAAATATATAGTTTTGACATGATCAAAGTGCGTACTGAAGCATTAGAGGGCATTCCGTGATTTTTGGAAGAAAATCCAACCCACCTCAAATGCTTTCCGAAGGCCGCGCCGAAGTCGGAGAAGAACCGGGCGAAAACTGGTCGAAAAACTAGACTGTGCCTCTCGCGTGCGCGCGCGCTGTCGCGCGTCCCGGAAAAATCCACGGAGCTCCAATCAATCCTCGAACTCACTCCCTAAAGTCCCAGAACACCTCAGCTCAGCTCAAGGAGGTCCCCCACATGTACGCATGAAGCATGCAAATCCTCAGATTTGCGCAGTAACTTTCCTGCATTGCACCCGAGAGCACAGGGAGAGGAATAGAAAGGATGGAAAGTAGCTTAAGAATCCATTTAATTCCATCCATAAAATCCATGAGGGAATCCAATAAATCCAAAATCTAAAATCACCATCGTAACATACCTCAATTATTGCTCCTCGCGCGCGCACATTGACTCGGTCAACTCTCATAAGCAGCACAAACACACTTCCTTCTTTATTCTTCTACTTTCTCTTCTTCTTCTCTGGCAGCAAGGATGAAGATGGATGGATTGAGGTGAAGAGTGGGTGAGGGAGCAGGTGACGAGGGGTATAAAACATGCCTGGGGTGGTTGGTACAGTAAAAAGTCCAAAATGCCCATTACTGTGCAAATCCGAGCAAAATCGGGCTTTTCCTGTGCCTGTGTACCGGTACCTGCATGGGGGTACCGGTACACACCCCCTTGGTTCCGGAACTGAAGGGCCAGTTCCGGAACCAAGTGGCCAGTTCCGGAACTGGCCCTCCAGTTCCGGAACCCAGCCACCAAGTCCCCCAAAACCAGCCAGAACTTGCCTATTTCGCGCCGACAACTCACTTTCTCGCCTCGGGACCTCCGCATCACCCCGAAACCTACCGAACACCTCTGTAAAAACATAATACACATGTCCCAAGTGATCATCTCTCAACAAACCCATCCATAAAACCGATGCTCGATCCGCAACTCTCCACACGATGCCAACTCACTTTTCTACAAAAAAGCTTCCGCGTCGCTCCGGAACCACCCCAACCTCTCTATAAATATAATCAGAACCTGCTGAAGACATTTCCACTGTACCAGGCTGTCACGTGGGGTCGGCACGCTGCCCGAAGCTCCAGTACTCTACAGCACCAGGTGGAGCTCTTTGAGACGGGTCTGCGCCTAGAGATCTATACCTTGGTGCATGCCCAGAGGCGACAGACTTTGGCAGAGGCAGCGGATCATGCGCAGTGGGTTGAGAGGGGAGATCACATTGTCGCTAGACGTGGAGGCTTGGTCGCTCAGAGTTCTGAGAGGAAGCGATCAGCGCCGGACGATGGGGGACAGGCCAATTCCTGGAGGCCGCCACGACCGCCACCGCCTCAGTTTACGGGTCGTGGGCGTTCGGAGCGGCGAGGGCCTGGTGGATCCCAGAGGCCCCCACAGTACCAGCAGCAGTCCCAGCAACAGCAGCAGCACTCGCAGCAGCAGAGGTCACAATCGCGACAGCAGGGATCTCAACGGCAGAGGCAGCAGCAGCAGCAGCAGTCGAGGCAGCCCCGGTCTACAGTTGGGTGTGTTTTCTGCAGGGGTCAGCACCCCTCTATACTTGTGATTTGAGGCATGGTCGCTGTTTCCGATGCGGGCAGTTCGGTCATCTGCGAGCTACTTGCCCTTTCTCGACATCGCCGGCTCCTTCCTCAGCATCAGTCCCTTCGGTGCCCCAGCAGTGGCCCTATGCTCCAGCGAGCAGGGCTCCTTCTTCCCACCCTGCAGACTACCGACCACCAGCTCTGAGCGGGCGGGTCTATGCCGCCCAGGTGGAGGACTCCTCGGCAGCCGACCATGTGGTGGCAGGTATCATTTTACTTTTCGGTACTAGAGCTCGCACTTTATTTGATACCGGTGCATCACATTCTTTTATCAGTCGATCATTTGCATCATCTCATGGACTAGAGTTAGGCCGGTTGCTACATGCATTAGAGGTACAGATTCCTGATCATACATTGCATGTAGAGGAGTGTTGTTGGTCTTGCCCAGTACAGGTTGAGTCATGGATTTTGCCAGCGGACCTGATGGTCCTAAGTCAGCTGCGAGATTTTGACATAGTACTTGGGATGGATTGGCTGGCTCGCTATTTCGCGATGATTGATTGCGCCGCGAGGACTGTGACTTTTAGTGAGCCAGGCCAGGAGGTGTTTGTGTATAGAGGGTGCCAGAGTGCTTTCTTCGCCTCAGTAGTTTCGACTTCTCGTGCGAGGCAGATGATGCGCAGTGGATGCGTGGCCTTTTTGGCTTGTGTGGTTAAGGAGCCTACGGCGGCACCGGGACTCGCGGATATCCCTATTGTCCATGAGTTCCCGGATGTGTTTCCACCGGAGCTTACTGGCATGCCGCCGGATAGGGAGATCGAGTTTTTGATTGACGTAGTCCCAGGAACTGCGCCAATCTCTAAGGCTCCTTACCGAATGGCACCGGCTGAACTGCGAGAGTTAAAGGCGCAACTTCAGGACTTAATGGATAAAGGTTTTGTGAGACCAAGTGTATCGCCTTGGGGAGCGCCGGTGCTATTTGTGAAGAAGAATGATGGTTCACTTCGGCTTTGTGTGGATTACCGAGAATTAAATAAAGTGACCATCAAGAACAAGTACCCTTTGCCGCGCATTGATGACTTATTTGATCAGCTGCAAGGGTCTTGTGTCTTCTCCAAGATAGATCTACAGTCGGGTTACCACCAATTGAAGGTGAAGGCCGAGGACATTCCCAAGACAGCATTCACGACACGGTACAGGCATTATGAGTTCACCGTCATCCCTTTTGGATTGACAAATGCCCATGCCGCTTTTATGGAATTAATGAACAGGATCTTTCGACCATACCTGGATCGGTTCGTCATTGTATTTATTGATGATATCCTGGTTTATTACCGGAGTGATGTGGAGCACGAGGAGCACTTGAGGATTGTGCTGCAACTTCTCAGAGAGAGGAAGTTGTATGCCAAGTTATCTAAGTGCGAATTTTGGCTTCGGGAGGTTGTCTTTTTGGGCCATGTGATCTCAACCGCAGGAGTGACAGTAGACCCGGCGAAGATTGAGGCAGTCCGGGATTGGCCCCGACCGACGACGGTATCAGAGGTTCGCAGTTTCATGGGCCTAGCCGGATATTATCGTCGGTTTGTGGAAGGTTTTGCGAAACTCTCCACACCCCTCACTCGTCTGACGCGTAAAGGGATTATGTTTATCTGGAGTGAGGATTGCCAGAGAAGCTTTGAGGAATTAAAGAACAGATTGATGTCGGCTCCTATCCTTTCCCTCCCTATTATGGGGAAAGGATACGTGATTTACAGTGATGCATCGCACAGTGGACTTGGTTGCGTGCTGATGCAGGAGGGTAGGGTAATCGCTTATGCCTCTCGGCAACTGAAGGATTATGAAAAAAATTATCCTACCCATGACTTGGAGCTAGTTGCGGTGATCTTTGCACTAAAGTTGTGGCGCCATTATCTGTATGGGGAGCACTGCGAGATTTATACCAACCACAAGAGCTTGAAATACCTGTTTACACAGAAGTAGCTCAACTTGAGGCAACGCAGATGGTTAGAATTGTTAAAGGACTACGATGTGGACATACTCTACCATCCTGGCAAGGCCAACGTGGTTGCTGATGCCCTGAGCAGGAGAGCAGTACAGAGCTTATCCTTGATGATCACCGATCAGGCGCCATTACTTGAGCAGATGAGGCGGTTACAGCTCGAGGTTGTGTCCCCTGGGGTCTCTGCTAGACTTATGTCTTTAGTCGTGCAGCCCACTCTGTTGGACAGGATTCGAGAGAAACAGAGTGAGGGCTCCCATTTGACTAGGATTAGAGAGCAGATTTCGAGTGTTCATACAGGGGACTTTGTGGTTGATGCTTCGGGAGTACTGCGGTACAGGGACCGAGCTTGCGTGCCTATGGATACAGGGATTCGAGAGCAGATTTTGAGGGAGGCCCACTATACACCTTATACCATTCATCCAGGTGGGACTAAGATGTATAGGGACCTCAAGGCACAGTTTTGGTGGAACGGGATGAAAAGAGACATTGGGAGATTTGTGGCACACTGCTTAACTTGTCAGCAAGTAAAGGTTGAGCATCGTGTACCTGCTGGCAAGTTGTAGAGTCTCCCAATCCCTAAATGGAAATGGGAACATGTTACTATGGACTTTGTCACTGGATTACCGAGGGCACAGACTGGAGCGGATTCGATTTGGGTAGTCGTGGATAGACTCACCAAGATCGCTCACTTTTTACCGGTGCAGGTGACTTGGTCACTCGAGCGGCTGACGCAGCTGTACTTAGACGAGGTGGTGAGGCTGCATGGTGTACCTGCCTCCATTGTATCTGATCGAGATCCGAGGTTTGTTTCGCGCTTTTGGAGGAGCCTACAGGCCACTTTGGGGACACAGCTCAGTTTCAGCACAACGTTTCACCCACAGACAGACGGACAGTCAGAGCGGACTATACAAATTCTTGAGGACATGCTCCAGGCTTGCACGCTAGACTTTGGAGGAGGTTGGGTGCGACACTTATCACTGGCAGAGTTTGCGTACAACAATAGCTTTCAAGCGAGCATCCAGATGGCTCCGTTTGAAGCATTGTATGGACGCAAGTGTCGTTCCCCGCTTTATTGGAGCGACGTGGGTGAAAGACGGACCTTGGGGCCAGAGTTGCTGCGAGAGGTAGAGGATAAGGTCAGGGTAGTCAGGCAGCATCTTCAGACCGCTCAGAGCAGACAGAGGAGCTACGCAGATGTGCGGAGGCGAGACCTTGAGTTTATGGTTGGAGATCATATCTTTTTGAAAGTCTCGCCTTCAAAGGGGATCCGGAGATTTGGGATTCGTGGGAAACTGAGCCCTCGTTATATTGGACCTTTCGAGGTATTGGAGCGCATAGGGCCAGTTGCTTATAGACTTGCACTCCCTCCCAGACTTGCTGGTGTTCACGATGTGTTTCATGTATCGACTCTGAGGAGGTATGTTTATGACCCGTCGCACATCATCGATTTCACCCCACTTGAGATCACTGAGGACTTGAGCTATGTCGAGCGGCCATTGAGGATCTTGGACCGTGAGGTTAGGGAGTTGCGCAGCCGGGCCATCCCTTATGTGAAGATCCTCTGGAGCAGCCATGATGAGCACGAGGCTACTTGGGAGCTGGAGTCAGTGATGATGGACGCTTACCCCCACTTGTTCGAGGCCCCGGCTTGAGGTATGACTTTTGTTTCGAGGACGAAACTTTTTCTTGTAGGGGAGGATGTAGTGGTCCAGATTTCCCATGCAACCTTTCCGGTGAATCCACTGTGTAGAACACCTAGTGTTGGTGTGTCTGGCCCATAGTGCATCAAAGGGATGCCACAAATGGACTCTGAGTGTTATCTTTAGCTGATTTGGCGGGCGCCGAAAATGTGGACCGGGGGGTTGGGCGACGTGGCGGCGTCCGAGTGGCTCACTACGGGTGTCCCGTGTTCTGGGGACACGGGTGGAATTATCTGATTTGTTTTTTGGTTTATTTTGAGTTATTTAACTCCGAGTGAGCTTGGGGAGGGGTTTTCTTCCTCCTCTGCTCAGTTTCATACAGAGGGTGAAGAAGGGAAGTTGCTCCCCTGCCAGTGATGGTACCACCTGAGGATCGCCGGAATTTTCAGTGGCACGCTTTTTGAGATTTCCATTTTACGGCGCAGGCGCGACACTCGTTCATTTGGGATCTTCTTCATCGCATTTCGGTGCAAGGACTCCCCCGGCCTACTCCGACCTCCGTTTTTGTTGATTCTTGTGCCGTTGGATTCACAACTGGTAGGACTACAACCTTGGTGTTTTGAGCTTTCCCTCATTTTGAGTCTATCTTGGTGTTTCCGAGCTTTATTTTGACCCTTTTTCCGTGGCAGAGTTTTTGGACAGAACCACAGTATTTTGGCGATATCTTCGCGCTCAGGCATCAGATTGAGGCGTGCCAATAGTCGATTTGCATCTACACTTTGGAAGGAATCTCCTGGAATTTTCTCAGATTTTTTTCTAAATATTTCCCGAAGGTGAAAAACTCTGTTTTCCTGAGCACAGTGTCACAGATTTTTATATTGGACTTTTTTGAGAGGGTCCCCTTGTTAGATTTTTATCTTGATGTACAAAGCTCAGATTGGGACGTGCAGGTACTCGTTTCGACCGGTTCGTCGCGAGGATCGTGACAGTATTTTTCTTGGAATTTTTCGGGCAAATCTTGTAGGTGAAAAAGGCAGAATTGTCGACTATTGTAATTTCGGCAGATTTTGTTGGAACATTGTATGTTTATTTGTGTATGTTCTTTTGGGGAATGTTGTGCGGTGTTGTGGAGATTGTTTGGACCGAGCGTGGACTTCATTTTTGGGACCAGGATATAGCGATCGAGGTGGGTACCGTTGTCACCTCCTACTTTTGATTACCCACTAGGCATGCTGGAAATGTTCCCTTATCATGTTGATAGTTGTATCAGTGGGATGAACTTTGCATGCTTGTATGAAAGTATTGATTGGTTGTTAGCACTTGCATTTCTAGAGGACTAGATATTAGTGAAGTATTGTTTCTTGAAAAATGATAAGTTGCTTAAACCTTTTGGTAATATTATGCTTAAACCATATCATGCTTTATGTATATTGGAAGGCTTATGCATGTGTATAGACTAGCTTGTGGCATAATGGCACATCAGATATTCAAAACAATAGCATACTTTAATTCTTGTAAGAATTGGAATACCTGAGATATTTTTATTAAGTAAAGGACTTTGCATGCTTGTATGGTCACCTAGTTAGGCCACTATTTTCTGTTACACTACCATGCTGGAACTGACTTAGGAGAAACCATGCTTTTTATTCTTTCTCCTGTTGGCTAGTCTTAGGCGATATTATGCTCAGGATAGAGCAGGGGCTGGGATAGTGTAGTCAGTTATTGGGGATTTGGGACAAGCAGGCTTGATGACAGGGTATTTGCGGCAACCGCGGATTTTGGGCGGTTGACCGGGTTGTTACTATGCATCAGATTGGGGGAGAGGAGATCGGATTTTCTTTTAGTGGATGGTTTTTTCCACTTGATTAGAGTCTTGATCCAGTCCTACTATATCAGGTTACTTATGGTGACTTATTTCACTCGTGAGGGTCGCTCCCCTCGAGTGCCACTCCGGAGTGTGTATATGTGTGACCGTGCCGGTCAGGAGCCGGTGTAACACCCCCGGAATTTGGATTAGTCCTCTATATAAATGATATAATAGGACTAAATCTCTAACCCGGCTATAGCATTTTGGATGGTAGCAAGATCCAAGAGGAACATGAGAGTTAAGCGTGCTAGAGCTAGAGTAGTTCTAGGATGGGTGACCCCCTGGGAAGTGGGGCGTCACAGTTGGTATCAGAGCCATTCACCAGCCAGAAATGTGAGATGAGTCTCGGCTGAGCCAGGGTTATATAGCGGGTAGAGCGAGGCTCCCCGGCTAATGACCGTTGTGAGTGGAGTGCAGCTCCTCACAAGGTCGGCTAAGGCTAACGAGACGAGTCTCACATCGCCTGGTGCTTGTGAGTGTGCTTGAGCCTGACGTGGACGTCAGGGCTTAAAGGGGGGAAGAATGTAACACCCCCGGAATTTGGATTAGTCCTCTATATAAATGATATAATAGGACTAAATCTCTAACCCGGCTATAGCATTTTGGATGGTAGCAAGATCCAAGAGGAACATGAGAGTTAAGCGTGCTAGAGCTAGAGTAGTTCTAGGATGGGTGACCCCCTGGGAAGTGGGGCGTCACAGCCGGTCTGTTGCCCTTGGGATGGGACCGTGCCGGTCAGAAGCCGGTCTGCATCCCGCAGCTGAGTTGTGAGTTAGTAGGCATAGCAGGCAGTACCGGTGTTCACCGGTGTCTAGATTGGGTTACCCAGGCAGGCATATATACTCTGATGCATACATTTAGCTTATTATTTTAGAGGCATATTAGTGGTAGCTTTTATCAGTTGTTATATTTATAGCTTACCACCATTGTTTTAGTTTCGCCTCTAGTAGTCCTAGTGGGCATGTCTGAGTTTGAGGTCTACCCACTAGGGGAGGCTACTGTTTTTATAGTAGTTCTCACCCCCCTACTGTTTCCCTTTTCTTTTCCCCTTTGTTTGCAGAGTCCTCTGCTGGAGTTGCGGGACCCTCTTCCCAGGATCGAGGTAAGAGGATCGCTGATTAGATAGCTACTTCCCCGATCTCGAGTTTAGCAGTTTTGATGTATCCCCTGTACACTCAGACGGTTGTATTTTCCTTTATTTTGGGTCTGGCTTCGGCCAGCTGGTTGTATTTATTTCGTGAGCTGGGAGAGATACATGTATATTTATGAGAGTTATGTTGTACTTTTATTTCCAACATTTGTCTGAGATGTATAAGTTTTAGTTTAGCTATGTTTTATGCTCCTTTATTATATCTTTATATCTGAGCAGGTTACCAGCGCTTAGTGTACACGGAAAATTCCGTGTGCACGTCGGATATGTGGACGAGCCCGGATTCTGGTTTACACCCGGGGCGTGACAGATTAGGTTGGTATCAGAGCTTAGGGATAGGTCAGTTGGGACTTAGAAAACCCTAGGCTTGTTGGCAGACCCTAGGAAGGCAGGGCGTGAGTGACGCGACATTTTGCGAAAGTCGGCAATTTATTATAAACTCTTCCTGTGAGTGGAGAGGGACTGGCATATCCTATTTCTGGTCGACTATTATGTTGGCTGCAGACAACATAAGGTTACAGAAATAGGGGGATGTCTATGACTTTCGCTAGATTGGGTCGAGAGTGGTTTTGTTTACTGACCCGTGGTTTCTTATGTGGCAGGATGCCTCCTAGGCGGCAGATCCCTACCCGGGGTACTCCTACACCCCCGGAGGTGCCGGAGCAGTCCGGACCTTCAGAGATCAGTGAGTTGAGGGCTATAGCCGAAATAAGAGGTTTACTCCTATTTATACTTTATATATAAAACTAATCCAAATCTTGGGGGTGTTACATTCCTCCTGTTAGGATTTTACGCAAAATAAACACAGCGGAAAAAGAAATTAAATAAATAAATATTTAAAAAACTTGAGATTCAATCTCAAAACCTCGCAAAATATGATCCCTCATGTATTTAAGATTAAACGAAGAACGAAGATCTAATCTCACCTTTGCGCAGGGAGATCTACACCGCAATTTGATGATCATGGAATTTGGTTCTCTTGAAGCCGCACACGCGTCCGGCCTCTACGGGTATCCACACGAGATTGTCGACCTGATCGAAGTTCTCACCGGGGTGCTAGCTCCCTTGTAGAGAATCTCATTTTTCAATCGAGATATTTAGAAAAGAGAAAGAGGAGAAAAAGATGACGATTAGGATTTTTTTCTTTTCTTAAAAACTATCGTACGTATAAAGAGTGAATTTTATAATCCATTTAATAATCATTGAGATAATCATTGAGACAAATATTAGGATAAACTTAAAATTAGATTTAAGTTTATGTTATCCGTAATCGGTTCAATCGATTAAATTCTAATTTAATTTGACTTAAACTCAATCCTACTTTGATGAAATCAAATCATTAATACAACATTTGCACATAAGTTCTCTCACAACTACTAACTATTAGTAAGTCCCCTCTCGCAATATTTGCACTTTAATATTCTTAATTTGTAATAATTATAAATTAGTCCAATTATCAATATATTAATAATTAAGTCCTCATGCGATTTAAAAATCACAATCCAACTATCTGATCAGTCATAACCTCTTATGTGTGTGACCCCATAGGTTCTATTCTATCTGGTAGTGAGATATATTATGATCACCATCAATAATATCGCTGAAACTCTTTTCAGTGGGTCGAAACAATTTCAACTTATATCGATTATCTAGATAATTCTTGTGAGTCTCACAATCCACTAGTGATGCCTAGCAGGATATAGTGGCATTCCAATAGAATGGAATACTGAATCTCTACGTGCAGTTAACGTGTGATACAATCCTTCTATCAGGAGTCCCGACTAGACGGAGGTCATCGAATTGCTCGTCAAACCCTACCGTCTGCCATATGTCAAATTTATTCGACTCGAGTTTGTAATATCGGAAACCCTTTCCGTTATTTACTCTGCCTTGGCCAAGGTCTTCTAAACTCGATCTCATAAATCACATAGGACTAACTCCCTTATCTACTAAGGGCGATAGATTCTATATAGGTGTACACCCTATTCCTACAACGAACCTACTGCAGCCAACATGCACTGCAAGGACCAAAATGGCTAGGGACCAAGTGTATGTACAATCAAACTACAGTAACCCCATTGTGAATAGCCAAGGCACCGCAGGTCAAAGGACTAGTCACACTACTGCAACATCGAATAAGTCACTGACGAGTGAGTAGACATCCAAGTGACTTCTTGTATTAGTCACGCTCGGTAACCTTGGTCTCCAACAACCACCTGCACATTCGCTCCAGTGTCCCCACACTGCTGACTCGAGACTTGTCTATCCTAAAAAAGGGAAGCGACCTGTGCACCAATCTTACCGGATCGATCACTGTCCCCGTGATGATCCATTGTTCGGGAGCATTTATGAATTAATCACTAATGATACATATCTCAAATTCTCAACTCTTGAGAATACGTATCATCAACTTAATTATTCCTTGGACAATTCATGGACACATATACAACATGAATGAAAATAAAAACCCAATAACATTCATAATGTAAAATATCAAATACAAATTTATATCCTAGAAAGAATACATGTGTCGGCCATGTTGGCTTCTAGGGCATACATCTAACACTCTCCCCTTTAAGCCCTAACGTCCACATCAGGCTCAAGCACACTAACAAGTACCAAGCGATGTGAGATTTATCTCACTAGGCTTAGCCGACCTTGTAAGGAGCTGTACTCCACCCACAACGGTCATTAGTCGGGGAGCTGCACTCTACCCGCTACATAACCCTGACTCAGGCGAGACTCATCTCATATTTTCGGCTGGTGATTGGCTCTGATACTAACTGTGACACCCCAACTTTCCAATGGGTCACCCATCCTAGAACTACTCTAGCTCTAGCACGCTTAACCCTCTTAACCTCTTGGCCCTAACTACTACCCAAAATGCCATAGCCGGGTTAAGAGGTTTAGTCCTATTTATATCTTATATATAGCACTAATCCAAATCTTGAGGGTGTTACATCGTATCCCGCGAATGTGGGTGTGGAGAACCTGTACCAGGCCAATTGGAAAAGACCGATGTTTGATAAATTCTCGGGGAAAGTAACCGAGGACATGGTCAAACATATTGATCGAGGATAATTCGGTTATCGGCGTTAAAGATATAAATTCGGCCAATGCTAAGACGGCCGAAGGAGAAGAACTTAGGATGTCTGTTGGCCCAAGACGATGAAACAAGAGATGAACAGGACATATACTATTTGAGCAGACGATTGATCGACGCCGAACGGAGTATTCGGCGATGGAAAAGTTGTGCCTGACTCTGTATTTTGCTTGCATGAAGCTCAGGTATTACATGCTACCCGTAGAGGTATCAGTCATTTGCAAGACCGATTTAATCAAATATGCTATTGAAACCGGTGCTAAGGAGCAGAATCGGACGATGGATGCTTGCCTTGTCCGAATTCTCACTAACTTACGTCCCGACAAAGACCATCACGGGACAGGCGATAGCAAAATTTTTGGCCGATCACCCTTGTGTCGAAGTTGAGGAACCGACGGCCGATTTCATCGGCCTGCCAAGGTGGACTCTATATTTCAATGGTTCTAAAACGGCCGATTCGACCAGGGTCGGAATAATGATCCAATCACCCGAAGGAAGAGAGGTTCAGTTTGCTCTCGAGCTTGATTTCGGCTGTTCGAATAACCAAGCCAAATACGAGGTCGTAATCATTGGTTTAGAAATCCTAGAGGAATTGGGGGCAAAAAACTTGAAAGTAGTGTTCCTTGTAATCCTTTTCTCGAGCAATACAAAGCGAACCGGCTGATTCAGCCGTGTTGATCAATACCATATCGTTCCAGTTCGGCTCCTCTAGGTCGAATCGTGTTTCGAGTTTGATTGAGAAAAATCTGGCCGAGCAGATCTCTCCTCGGCCTAATCGTTTGGCACGCGACGCATCACATCAAGAGGGTCAGTTTCGAAGCCGATCGCGGACCGAATCATGTCAACAATCAACGACATATTTCAGCCCCAACAATAATTACACCTTCTCAAAATAAGAAATTAGGCCGATTTAACTACACAAATCCAAATGCGTATCACCTCCCTGGAAAGTGACATATCACATTAAATTAAGGGTTAATTGCATACACGTCCCTCTAAATATGTCGAATTGCAAATATATCCCTGTAAAATTCAACTTTTCATATTTATCCCTGCAAAAATTCGCCGTTATTCAAATATGCCCCTACTGTTAGAAAAGTTGAGTTAACCATAGGTTAAATGCTTAACCTTGGTTAGAGTAGAAAGTGAATATACCTTTTTACCTTTTTTTTTAAATTTAGAGACAGAACTTACATCTATTGGGTTTTTTCCTCTTCTCTTCCCATTCCCCTCCTTCCTCTTCATCTTTCCATCCCTGAACCGGTCGTCGCGCAGGAAGAGAACCGGTCGTCGCGCAGGAAGAGGACCGGTCAATTTAGCTCAAGCAGCAATTTAGCTCAATTTAGCTCAATGGTGGAAGAGAACCGGTCGTCCCGCAGCTCTTCTTCGGCGGCGTGCTCCTCGCCCTCATCGAGGGCGCCGGGATCATGCTCAACCGCTTCCTCTCCTCGCCGCAGAACCTTCCCCCCATGGAGGACCCAGCCGCCATCGGCCACCCCCCAACGATCGCGAGGCCCGGCGTTCCCCTCCCCACAGCGGAGGAGGAATCGGGCAGGGATCGTGGCTCGGGGGCAGGGCCAAGAAGAAGAAGAAGGACGACGGGAAGGGCGGGAGCGGAGGCTGAGGGGGCAAACCGGAGGTTTTGGAGAGCTTCGATACCCCGAGCACGCCTATTCCGAACTTTGAGTACAAATGAGAGATTTTTTAACGGGGTATGTTGTGATCCTTCTTAGGGTTTTAGTTTCTTTGTAAGTTCTTGCATTGGGCTTCATCATTCATGTATCTCTCTGGCATATGCAGCAGTAATCTGTTAATTAGTCAATTTGCTGATTCTCTGCATCTTGAAACTTATGATCTTGATAAATAATTGATGGTTTCATTCATTCTTGATCTAATTCATTCTAAAACTCAATTCACATGGCATTTCTGGATCTGCTCCTGTGAGGGCAAACAATACCTCTGAACTGCAGTACTCCTGTTTTTTTTTCTTCGTATGAAATGAACTTTATTGAAGTTATCGTAGAAAGTGGTAGGACGATCTGCCTATTGTTATGTGGCACAGCCTAATGTCATGAAGGCAATGCAACAATCATTCTTCTGCGGAACACACTTTTAATGGCACATGAGTATTTCACTAATATGAGTGGGGATGAATGTCGCAGAAATAAGAAATTTGATTGCCTTCATGTTAGATTGCTTGGGAAGATTATTGCTAGGATCTAATTTTACTTGGCAAATAACAACTTCTAAGCGGCAGTCCCTTCTAAAGGAAAAAAATATTTATTTATTTGCTGGATTACCTACTAATTCTAGGTTACTGCTAGGTGGTAACTTTTATTTCTTAGTTGCACGTTCTTGGGTTTTTCATTTGGATTGGTAAATTTATGAGAAACCTTCCATGTATTAACTCTTCTTATCATGCATTGGAGTGTTTTGAAAGTTAATGCTATTTTTAAATCACACACTTGTTATCATGCTCTCAAGCTGCTTGCTGCCAAGCAGCAGCAGCAGCAAGCAGCAAGCTGCTTGCTGCCAAGCAGCTTGCAGCTTGCTGCTTGCTTCTGCTTGCCAAGCTGCTTGAGCAGCAAGCAGCAAGCTGCTTGCTGCTTGCTGCTTGAGAGCAAGCAGCAAGCAGCTTGCTCAAGCAGCTTGCTTCTTGCTGCTTGAGTAGGGTTTGGGTCTTTACAAGTTTTAAAGCAATCACATTTGGGAATTTCAATGCTATGCGAAGAATTTATCGATCTCTCACTCATCATAAAAAAGCAATGTATTAGAGGAGAGAAAAAGATGAAAAAATAAAATTGTTGGAGATTAATAGAGAAAAATAAATGAAAAAATTAAAATATTATATAGAGCAAAGTTGGCTTTAATGGTGGGTTTTAGTTCTTCTTTTATAGATGAAGGAGATGGAGATGACCGTTGGGGGATTTTTGGAGAGGGACAAATTTGTAATAAGTAAAAATAGATATTGCTTTTAGAGGGATATATCCGTTGGGATTTTAGGAGATGGGCATTTTTGCAATAATTAGAGGGATTTTAACGTTGGGATTTTTGAAGAGGGGCATTTTTGAAACAAGTAGATTTGAAGAACTTTTGGAGGGATATATTTGTAAGGGGCAAAAAAGTAATTTTACATGGAATCTGTTAAAAAATTAACGGATTCCAAACGGGGATTAACCTCAGGGGCATATTTGAAGAACTTTGGATTTTTGCAGGGATAAATATGAAAAGTTGAATTTTACAGGAATATATTTGCAATTCGACATATTTGGAGGAACGTGTATGCGATTAACCCTTAAATTAATATAGAGCTTGCGCGTCCTGTGAATATATAGTATATCAGTCAATCAACATATATAATTATTACAATTTTAATATTTAAAAATATAAAAAACATAAAATTTATTTAGCTTTTTATACATTATAAAAACTATATTTTTATATTAATATTTTTTAACTTTAAGTATTTATAGAGTTAAAGTATTTTAATAATTTTCCTTAAAAATTCAATCAAACTTAAAAGTTTTAGTAAGTATTCTATAAATATTTTTTTAAAATAAAAAGTTAAAATTGGATAACTTATTTTAAATTATCAAATATATGAGATATCTTCACCTTGTTAAAATTAATTGGAGAAAGATACTGGTTTCGGCTATGGTAAAAATCGCAGTTGAGGTTGAATTTCAAAAACAAATTTGTCAATTATTTTGCCAGAGAAAAGAAGTTCACAACTGTGGGCCTTCTACATCCACGCGGCATTGCTCCCTCAGGCTTTCGCAGGCATGCCCGAAAGACGAATTCCCTGTCCCAAATGCACCTAGTGTATATTAACACATTATACACCGCAACTTATATCAAAAGATCGATTTCTTGTATCAAAGCTTAATTAAATATATCTACTCTACAAAGTCTAATAATTTAAATATATTTAATAAATTAATTTTTAAATTTCTATTAAATATTTTAAATAGGTGGTATATGTACTTATGTACACCTGGTGTAGATAATGCTTAATAGAGTGCCTTCATAATTTCAAGAAAAAGAAGAAAAATTTTTGCTTGCTGGGTGTAGATAATGCTTAACAGAGTGCCCTCGTAATTTCAAAAAAAGAGAAGATAAATTTTTGCTTGTATCTAACATGTATTAACATTTCATACACCACAAAATATATTTAAGAATTGATAGAATATTTGATAGTTGATATTGTAAAATAAAATATAATATATTTTATGTAATATAAAATATTTAAATAATTTATTATAATATAAAAATTTATCTTAAATAAATATTTTAAAATTAATTTACGGTGCACAGGGTTCACAGGAATAAGCCCAACATTTCTTTTGAACATATTGAATACTTCTATTGGCTCATCCTTTGAATAGCCACGGGGCTCAGTAATGGAGCCATTTTGTTGCGGTAACAATTTATATACAATAGTATGTGCTAGGGGTATCAATGAGCCGAACACAACTGAGCTGGAGTCGGCTCGTGTAATAAACGAGTCGAACAAGAACTGATTCGTTTAAATATCGAGCTGAAAAATTCGACTCGTGTTCGAGCTGGCTCGCGAACAATAAGTTTGATTTTCATTCCTACTATTAGGTTTTAACTCGGCTCGTAATCGGCTCGTTTATTAACGAGCCGAACATGAGCTGGCTCGCGAACAATAAGTTTGATTTTTATTCGTACTATTAGGTATAAAGTTAAAAAAAATTTAAAAATTAAAATTTTAATTTAATAATTAAAATTTATAAAAAATTAATGGCTTAAAATCTAAGTAGTAATATATATATATATATATATATATATATATATATATATATATATATATATATATATATATATATATATATATATATATATATATATATATATATTTGAGCGGTTATCGAGCCGAACACGAACAAGCTAATCCCAGCTCGTGTTCGGCTCGTTTATTAAATGAGCTGAAAAATTCGACTCGTGTTCGGCTCGTTTACTAAACGAGCGATTCGATCTCGAACTCACTTCGAGCCAAACACGAGCTGGCTCGCGAACAGCGAGCTGGATTGCCACCCGTAGTATGTGCCGGCATAGTATTTTAGCTAATTAAAATATATAGATATTAAATTTTAAGATGAAAAAAAAATTATAACATTAAAAAATAAAAAATAATTTTTTTTTTATAAATTAGTTTTATGTATATTATAAAAAATAAAAATTTTTATAATATTTTTTTAAAATTTTGAGTATTAGTAGAGTCAAATTATTCTAATAATATTATATAAAAATTTAATCAAATTAATAATTTTCATAGTTATTCTATAAATAAATTTTTTAACTAAAAAGTTAAAGTTGAATGACTTATTTTAAATTAAAAAATAGATGAAAATATATTTATCTTAGTAAAATTGATTAGAAAAAAAAATGCTATATGCAACCGGTGTATATTAATACTTCAGTAACTTATATTAGATGATAAATATTTGAATGTCAAAATTTATTTAAATATATATAATCTATATAGTCCAATAATTTAAATTAATTTTATAAATTAATTTTAAAATTTTTATTAAAAAATTTTAAGTATGTGGTATATGTACAAATATACATCCAATGTAAAAAATATTTAATAATATGTATTTATAATTCCAAAAAAGAGATATCTTTATCTTTTAATATATATTTTAGAATCGACTCTTATGGTAAAATAGATGTGCACAATATTTTTATTAGACATAAACAATCTTTCATTGATTCATATTTTAGTTGGCAAAGCAGCAGACGTTCTATTTTCTAGGATTTTAAATTATGTATTTTATATAATATAATATAAAATATTTAAATAATTTATTACAATATAAAATTTTATTTTTAAGAATATTTTTAAATTTATTTACGAGATGCACTGGGCTGACTCCCATTGGCATTTGGCAAGGTAACTCAACGTGGAGCCATTTTGTTTAACCGTTAATTTATATATTTTTATTAGGGTTAATTACGTACGGTTCCCTATAAACATATCGAATAACAGATATATTTCTACAAAGTTTAAATTTTTATATTTATTCTTTCAAAAGTCCTACCGTCTATCTCTGTTAGAAAAATGTAGTTAATCATACATTAAATACTTAATTTTGGTTAGTTAGTGAGATAAATTTATTTTTTTATCCTTTCAAATATTTTTGTATTATTTTTTGGAAGGATATTTTTGAAAAGGTAAAACTGTCATTTCATATATAATCTGTTAAAAAATAAATAGTGAACTAACGATAATAAACCGGAGATATATATATATATATATATATAAATAATTTAAAATTTTTTAAAAAATAAATATAAAACAAGCGTATGCAATTAACCATTTTTATTATATATTTTATCATAAATAAGAAAAACCCATATAAAGCATCCCTTGTTTCTCTCTACCAAAAAGTCCAAAGTGAGTGCAGGGAGAGAGAGAGAGAGAGTTCAAAGAGGAGTCGGGAATGGAGGTCCGAGCGGTGCGCGTTGTGCTTCTCCTCCTCTTCCTCTCTTCGTCGAGCGTAATCGCGGTGATCATTGGCGAGGACTATGTTCGACCCAAATCGCGCAAAACCCTAAGTTTCCCATGGAAGCCCAAACGTTCCTCCGATCCCCAGCAGGTGAAATCCCCTTCTGTTTTTGTTTCCTTTTTCGTTTCTCATGATCTCATCGCAATTCCACTCATTCGAGATTCGAATCTCTGCTTATTTGGATCCTTGTTCACTATGTTGTGGTGGAATTGGGAAAGTTGGTAGTGACTGGTGCAAAATTCATCGGGAAACCGCTACTGAAGAAGTTTGGGTTTTTTATTTTTGGGGGGGGGTTAATAGTGGGAAGTGTTTTTTGGTGTGTGAGAGTGGATTTTTGGGTGGAGGTGTTTGATATGGAAAGATTTGGGAGTGCTTAGGAAGATGCTGCTGCAGCTCAATAGTGTTTGTTACCACAATTTTGCTGTGCTTATATGGGTATTATACAACACTTGTCGGGTAATTTTTGAGAAAATTGATTAAATGCTTGCCTAATTCAATATGATAGCAATTTAGTTTTAATTGTGACTTGTGAGCAAATTGGAGATGGAAAATGATATGTGTACACCCGTAAGGGGTGTACATCTCACACCCCCACCCATCTAAGGGTGGGGGTGTGATGATGGGTCACTTGATGTGACCCGTAAAAGATATCGTCATCATTAAAATGGTGGAGATGTATGATGTACACCCCTTCGGGGTATACATGTAGCATTGCTCATTGGAGATACCAGAGAGGGTTTATTTTACTAAGGGTTGTCACTTCAGACCGTCAGTTACCCAATTAGATAAGTGCGGGCGAAGAGAATGTAATTAAATTAAGTGTCCAGTATGCGCGTCTATGTGTGCAAGTTTTGTATTGTTTGTATATTTACCCTTCTCTATTGTATCTAGATCGATATCTGTTTGCATGTGTAATAAATCTGGACGATCTATGTGCAATGTAAGTCTTAGCATGTACTGTATCCTTAACTTGGAAGCTTTTTGGCGTGCCTGTTTTTTGTCAATACCTTGAGGCAACATAGTTAGTTGAAGACATGCCGAAGAGAGAGATGTTTTCCCCCCTTTTTGAGGAAAAACCCACAGGCAACAAACAGTAGCTTTGAGTCCTTTAAATATTAAGTCCCGCCAGAGTGGCATCCCATGTTTTGGACCGAAAAATAAAAAATCATGCCCTTCAGCATTTCCTCACAACCATGCAACCATGTCTTTATCATTCCGCCAATATACGGCCCCTGTAAAAAATGAAATCCTTTTACTCTTTTAGAAGGTTATATGATGTATCACTTTTTAATTTCTTAATCTTGATATGAATTTTCTACCTAGTTTGCTGAGAATAAAGAATAAGGTCGAGCTTTCTTCCCGTGTAAAACTTAATCTCCTTACACATTGGTGGGGCATTATTTTTCTACTCCACCAGAGGCTCATAATTTTCAGTAGATATGATGTCTAGCTTGAATAGAATAACTTAGGCCTGTTAATGGCTTGTCGACTACCACGTGCACAACTTTTTATTAGCTTTGTTATTTTTATTGCTTCTTTAATAACCTTTAAAAGCACTGACTAGATTGTACACTTTAATGCTTCCATCCTGCTCGAACAACTACAAATAAATCGAGCTAGAACCATTTGCTTGATTTTCAAATCACTATGGATAAACCAAGGATTTAAGCGTCGTGCCACTGGTTCGTGCCAAGAACTTGTTGACACTGTACAGAATAGTGCATGCTGTGCCATGCCATGGTGAGCCGACATGTGCCGTGCTGATGTGTGCCAGTTGCTACTAAATATTTTAAAAAATATTTGTATACCGAAACACTATGACATGAAATATTTATTTTCTTTAGCACCAACATATTCTAAATGCTTATTATATATATTTATTAAATCTTTTACATTTTATTGAAATAACTACTTGTTAATTTCAAAGAAAAGAGGATGTTGAGCCGTGCCATTGGCACGTGAGCTATAGCGTGTTGATGTTTTGTTGGCACGATATAGTAGGCACGGCCCATGCCGACAGACACTTAAAACCTTGGGATATACACACTTAAGTTTGATTGACTTCTTGGTTTTTGATTGTTAACTTTCTTCATCATTCATCTGAAAAAATGCTTCTTGTAAGACATTATTCTTTCGAAGGTCTCCACTCGATATTTTCTTTGTCAAATTTCCATTTGTACAGATGAAACTGTTAATTAGTAGTAGATGTTAGTGACTTCATAGACACTGATCTTTTCTACTATTACTATTTTCTTATATTACTTAAAACTTTTTTCCCTATGGAATAGGAATATTTTGTTAAATTGCATTGTTATGCAAGAATTACCTGCCTACGTTGCACTTATTCTGTGCAGAGTCTGAGGAGCGCACAACATTTCCTTATGACATAGATGAGCTATTTATTATAGAAGAGAAATATAGTTTTGTTCATAATAATAGAAAGAGTTCACGGTGGTACTATGGAAGTCGTAAAATAGAATGCATTCTATTCTCAGATTTTTCCCCTTTTATTCTTTTATAGTGGCCCTGACCGTAGGCGCCTGATTTTCCAAACATGTCCCTTCGAAACTTGACAAATGAAAAGCTGTAACAGAAACCAATTATCTTTACAGGTCCACATCTCATTGGCTGGGGAAAAAAACATGAGAATCACTTGGATCACAGATGATGGGTCTGCTCCGTCAATTGTTGAATATGGAACTTCACCAGGGGTGTACTCGTTAATATCTGAAGGCGAGAGCACATCCTACAGCTACTTATTTTACAGCTCCGGAAAAATTCACCATGTGGTAATTGGACCCCTTGAATCCAACACAATTTACTATTATCGATGTGGAGGGAAAGGCCAAGATTTCCATCTAAAGACACCCCCATCCCAGTTTCCAATTACTTTCGCCGTGGTTGGCGATTTAGGACAAACAGAATGGACGAAATCGACCCTTGACCACATAAATAATTGTGAATATGACATTCATCTTCTTCCTGGGGATATTTCTTATGCGGATTATCAGCAGCACTTGTGGGATTCATTTGGTCAGTTGGTGCAGCCACTTGCAAGCACGAGGCCATGGATGACAACAGAAGGGAACCATGAGAAGGAGAGGATAATATTACTGGAAAGTGGGTTTCAAGCATATAATGCAAGGTGGAAGATGCCATATGAGGAAAGCGGGTCGACGTCAAATCTGTATTACTCGTTCGAGGTTGCTAGGGTTCATGCTATCATGCTTGGTTCTTACACTGATTATGATGAGGATTCGGATCAGTATACTTGGCTCAAGGTTAGTGGTAATAATTTAGGTTTTTCTTATAACATATTGACCCTAGAAATTTGTTCTGCAGGAATTAGCAGCTTTTTGGGGTTCTCAGGATTGAAGAACCAATGAAACTATGTTGAAACATATCAGGATTGGAGAACCAATGAAACTATGTTGAAATAGATACATCACGTTTACAGAAAGACCAAATAGCACACTTTCATAGTTGAACAAATTCAAATGAAAAATTAACATATATAAACCCCATAAATCTGAATTTTTTACATATGCCCTGTAAAAGCTTGATTTATTACATAAATACTCTTTCTGCTCACGAAACTGGTGCTCGTTAAAAACGTTTATAGTGAAAAAACAAGTTTATATTTCTGTTTTCAGTTTATTAGTGTTTTTTTTTTCGGCCTTGGGTTTGTATTTCAGTTTTGATCTTGTAGAGCAAAATCATTTTCTTTTATTAGGGCATACTTCCCTACTTGTTTAGAAACTCAGGATAAATGTCAATTTGAAAGTAAAAGATGAGGTATGACATATAACTTCATGCTTGTGTTTTACAGGCTGATCTTGCCAAGTTAGACAGGCAAAAGACACCATGGCTGGTAGTCTTATTGCACGCCCCATGGTATAACAGTAATTGGGCGCATCAAGGCGAAGGCGACCGTATGATGGCTACAATGGAACCCTTGCTTTATGCTGCTGGTGTCGATATTCTTCTTGCTGGCCATGTTCATGCTTACGAACGCTCGGTATGCGTTCTGATTTCACCATGTCTATTCATATTCAAGAGCACATTTATATTATTGTTAATACAGTAAAAGGAGAAAATGGTTATGTCGCCAGTTGCCGTCTCATCAAAATCGCCTTCTTTTTCTTTTCTATTTATTACCATGTGCATGCTAGTTTGACTAATATATCCGTTGTTTATTTAGGAACGTGTCTACAATGGCGAATTGGACGGTTGCGGTGCGGTACATATAACAATTGGGGATGGAGGGAACCGCGAAGGATTAGCTCAAAGGTAGCAGTAATAGCTTCATATAGCAAGGCTGGACTGTAATTTTCTGTTGTTTCTCTGAGTCTGTCTTTTTGGCTCTTCCTCTTTGGTTGATCGATGTTGGTTTGCTTTGTTCTTAACAGATATAAGAGTCCGAAGCCGCAGTGGTCGGTTTTCCGCGAAGCAAGTTTTGGACACGGCAAACTAAGGATCGTGAACTCGACCCACGCCTTTTGGAGCTGGCACAGGAACGACGACGATGAGCCGGTTCAATCAGATCAAGCGTGGATCAACTCGTTAGCCAGCTTAGGATGCATCCCTCATGGATCACATGGACTTAGGAAGATCCTGATGGGTCCTTAAGATGCAACAGCAACTTCAACCATACCCATGTGCATATTTAGTAACATAAATCAAATGTTGCCTCAAATGCTGTCCTGTGCTTGTGTATGTGTGGTTATTAAGGAAAAGGATTTAGAGTCCTTAAATGTACGCTTAACTCGATGTACCCTAGAATTGTAATCTACAGAGAAATTTGCTTTCGGATTAATTAGTGATTAAGGATTTTACTCTGACCATCAGACATTTATAGCAGGAAATATCAATGAATGTACTGAATGCTGTAGAAGAGTTCTTTATTGTCCACTCATACTAAAAGTTTGGTGCAGTTTGTTCACCATATATAGATCAATGAGTATTTTAATAATATTTTACTCAAAAGATGCCTTCAAAACATGAAGTTTTTTTTTTTTTTTTTTTTTTTTTTTTTTTTTTTTTTTTATTTTTATTTTTATGTAGGCTTTTTGAATATCACATATATTCTATAGATTAAATTCTATTTTTGAGTACTCTATTATTTCGATATTTGAGTGCGGTCTGGTGGTTATATGCAGTAACATTTTAAAAATTTTTAAAAATTAATATATATATATATATATATATATATATATATATATATATATATATATATATCGTAACATTTAACAAATTTAAGATATAGACTCTTGCTTACACGATTTTGTTATGTAGTATAATTATTACATAATAAAATATTTTTTCTTGCATATGGGGATATAGACATCAAAATCAGAATAAAAATTATATAGGATGCGCTCTATGCTTATGAACTACTTAGGATAAGTGGACCTCGGACAACCCACGTTATCAGCCTTATTTCGGTTAACTTAAAAAAGTCCACCTCTCTTAACGGGTCGATATTTTTTAGCCCAATAAGGGGTGACACATTGAATTTGAGTTTACGAAAGCCAATTTTTTTTTTTTTTTTTTTTTTTTTTTTTTTTTTTTTTTTTATTTCGTTATTCCTGGAAATAAGATATATTCCTTTTAGAATTTTTTTAAAAGTCACATTTTTTTTTGCTTAATATTTTAATAAATAAATTATACTACTGTAGCAATAAATTCTTATGGATGGCATACGAAATGATAGCATGACCCATTAGGAGCCTTTGATAATATTATATCGAAAACTGGTAGCTTGAACTTTTTGAACTCCACTAGTACAGCCCTAGGCTAGCTGGGGCTCGCTACTCTTGAACCGCTTCATCAGCGGTGATAGGAGTCGCCAATCTCGAAGGAGGCAAAGTCGTCCCAATGGCTGCGATTGGGAGATCACTAGTAGTAGTAGCCATCGGCGTAGCTCCACCAGTTGTGGCTGTGGCAGCAGCCGCCACCACAGGTGGTGTAGTAGCAGCTGGACCACTCCTCTAAGCACCTGGATTGGTGGTGGGGCCGATGCGATGACAGCAGTCGCCTGCTGCCGAGCTAACTGCTGGACTAGGCCAGCCAATGAGGTGAGCTGATTCTCTAATCGCTGCAAGCGCTGAGAGCCCTCTAGCTCCTCACTATCACCTCTTCCATGGTCGACACCACGACCGCGGCCAACACCGCGCCCACAACCACCACCATATCCGGCGCGTGTACGAACAATAGTCTGTAATACAAATATCATGGTTAGGACATAACTCGTATTAGTAAAAATAATACTTGAGCTCCTAACCCAACAATACCTTGCACTCTTGCATATTTCTATATCATAGGTCATCCTATGACTCAATTCTAACCATTCTAGGCATCTTAACCTATGCTTCGATACCATATAAATTTGTCATGCCCGGGGTTCAAAAGGCAGACCTTTTTTTTGTTTTGAATGAGTTTTGAAATATGTAAAGCATTCCTCAGGACGTGCACAGATTCGCCACATGCACAAGATTTTTCGATCCAAATAGACAAAATCTCTCCTATACACGCACGGCTACAACTATTTACAACGCATTCAGTCAATACTTATACATGCATACATTCACATAGATGAAATGTAATTCAATCATACAAACATAGTTAGTTAATTCGGATTCGGCAAAAATTCGGTACGGATACAATACGGATAAAATTCGTATCATAATTTTAAAATTCGTTGAAAAATTCGGCTAAAAAACGGATTCGTCAATTATTCGGATACGTGATTTATACGGAAATAATACGTTCACTAATTAAAAATTCGGGATAAAAAATTCGGCTATTAAATTAAAAAAAAATAAAAAATTTATACTATTAGTATAAATAATTATAATTTTTTAAAATAATTTAATCAATTTATTTAGAAATAAATAAAATATTCATTTAAAAAAAATATATATATAATTTTAAATTATTCCCGAAAAATAATTTTAATTCGAATTTTCAATAATTCGCGAATAATTCGCGAATAATTCGTGAATAATTCGCGAATAATTCGTGAATTAACTAACTATGCTTTGAAAAAGAACGAATTTTTCACCCAAAAATTCGTAATTCGTGAATAATTCGCGAATAATACTTTTTGATTCAAAAATTCGCGAATTATTCTGAATTTTTGGAAAAAGTCGGAAACGGTACGTTTAATTCGGATTCTCAATAATTCGCGAATAATTCGCGAATAATTCGCGAATTAACTAACTATGCATACAAATATGACACACACTAGATTATGATCAAGGCGATGGCAAGAACCTCCAAACTCCCGCCGATTCAACATCCCGCCATATCTCTGCATACAACAAGCATCTCCTCCATATCTCCACAAACAAAATACAAAATACCGTCATATCTTCGTTTTAGAAAATCAATTTGAAAACCAGGATCGAAAACTAAATCACTAGAATAAACAAAACCAAGTTCATACATTTATTTTAAAATAAAATGTTCATTGCCAAATCATTCATGCAATCATAACCAAGCAATCAGAATAGCAGGAGCCAAGTAATAAACTAATAAAAACTGAAACAACATGGATCCATCTATCTAAAACTGAAAGCAATAGGTCGGCACTAGTGGACGATCCTCACGACGTCGCCTCCAATCTCACCACCCGAGATACCTGTAAAAGGGTATACAACAGGGGTGTGAGATACAACTTAATATATCCCAGTGGGAACAACGAGCTAGCGACTAGCAAGTTGTACCTACTGGTAAACAATAAACAACAGGATAAACAGGTATAATCAGCAGGTAAGTAATCATGTATAATCATATAATGAAATGCTAATAGTAAAAGAACTATAATATGAACAGGGTACTAGCATGATATACGAGATATGAGAAGCAGAAATAATCAAATCCAGTAATAAGAAGATATATGAAACAGTTGGAATATAGTAATGCATCAAACTACTAAAACTCGAAGTACCTAATTATGCCACTGTTGGCCACTAGGACCTCAGACTAATGCTATAGCTAAGCACCTAGCCAAAACATACATATAATCCCATACCCGCAAGTATAGCCAAAGGGGCTCACGGGTAGATCAGACCACTCTACCGGTAAAGAATACCACAATGGAGGCCAATCCGCTGGTGTACATGACATCTACAGCAAGTGCATGGCGATCACAATGCGGATGCAAAATGCTCACGGTCCAACGGCCGGTATACGACGATAAGCCGAGAACTCCCAATCGAGATCATAACAGTCGGCTATAGAAGCTCATGCAAAAAGATAAATGTGACAATCTCTTACTCTACCAACCATGCCAATATTAGGAAACGATAACATATAGTCGACTATAGTCAATGGTGTACATGATAGTATATGAATGCTGAATCAAGATATCATGATAACAATAAAATGTGAAATCAAAGTTTCACGGTGCTAATCATAATTGTAAGATCAAGTATCTAGCGCCAATCAAATAGGGTCCAGTTGAATATGCTACCCAGTGAGGTTATATTATGCTAAACTCCAAATCGAAGTACCCACCTCTTAGAAGACGATCCAATAGCCCACGGCTCAGTATGCACTCGACCCCGCTCGGGCCTATATCAAATAATAGGGTTAGAACACGGTCTCACACATCGCAAACCACTAACTCACACATAACCACTTATAATAACTTGGACTTTTACCCGAGTCTCAGAATTTGTCAGAATTTCCAAAAATCCACTAAAACAACTATCGACGCTCTATATAAGTCCCAAAGCTAGTGATACATGCTGGATGTCATTTGCTGCCCCAGAACGCACCAATTAAAGTGTTCGGATAGCAACACATCAAGTTATATATCTAGTTACTATTAACGTCCAACTTTTGCCAAAACTGTGTCCAAAAGTGTCGTTTCTGGATCCGAAACCCACCGATGCTAACCCACTGACTTTGGGTCTACCAAAACAGCGTCGGAGCATAACCAAAAGCACATGGCTACTGATAGTGAGCATCTAAATTAATCGGAATGCGGACCTATCGCCGAAATGATGGTAAACTGACGATTTTTCCCGATTTTACGTCGGGCTTCGATTTTTATCGCGCAAAAGCCACCAAACCTAGGATGATCAGTTCAGAGGTTACGTGTGCACTGCCTAAGGCAGCCCAGGTGGCTACAATTGTATTTAGACCCCTAATAATACAATAATTTAATAAAAATTAACTAAAAAGCATCTTAGGATCGTTACCGAAGTCCAGGAGGTTTCGCAACCAACCAGTAGTGCTCACCGACAAGTCTCGACATGCTAAAGATCGTGCTTGCTATCCGAAGTGTGCACAAAGGTCGGGAAGTGCACCGGGGCCAAGGTGTAAACCAGAACTAGAGCGTCCGCGTGAGATCCTTTCTTTGCGGCAACCAGGGGTGAAACCAAGGTAAGAATGGGGTCCAGGAAGTTTAGAAGATCGTCGTGCTCACTCACCTAAGGTCCGGGGATCGCCAGAGTGGTCGAAGGAGCAAACTCAACCAAGTATTGGACCACTCGGGCTAGGGCTGGAGCCGAAGACCTGAACTCGGGTTTAGGTGGTTTGGGAGTGCGAGCACAGGTCAGAGGAGGTAGAAGCAAATGAGGGGAGGCCAGTTGGAGACTCTACCAGCGGCCAAGAGCGGCAGTGGCGGCGCTGGGGAGATCACTGCCAAGATCACGGCCAATCGGGTCGGGGCTCGATTTTCTAGAGCAATGTCGGTGGTCGGGGGGCCCATGGCGGCACATGAAGGTGGTCTAGAGCCCACCTGAGCCAGCGGCGTCGATTGGGAGCAACAGCGGCAACCAGAGCGAGCTTGAGTCCAAAACTTGCCCTAGTTCTAGATCGGGTTCCAAAACCGAGGTAGGGAGACGGCTGTTAGTGGCGGGGCTGTTCGAGGGGACCCTCACCGACGTCAGGGAGGTGGCATGGCCTCGTTTGGTTGCCTCTGGTCACTCCCAACTGAGAGAAAAAGAAAAGGAGAGAGAAAAGGTGGTGGTGGAGGGATTTTACCTCAATATAATTACCTCGTTTGGATTCCTCTCCATGAAACCCTAGATCAGCTCTATATATAAGCTCTTGTTAAATTGCAAGGAACCTGTCACGCCCCGGGGTCGAAACTGCGATCCGGGCTCGCCAATAGATCCGCCGCCTATGTGAAACCCCGCACAGGCGAAGCGTCTAACCTGCAAGAAAATGTACTACGACTAACAGATATCAGAGCTATAAATAAAAATCTGCTGTAAAACAAATATCAACCACTGTACAACTGGAAATAATACAATAATGCCCATCTCCCAAAAATGATAATCATACAAGTCCTCAGATACAATAATCCAAAACTCAACAGGGAGGTATCTCTAATAAATACAGCAGTGTACAGGCTCTCAATACATAAGATATACTCACTACATCAGTCTCTCAAAAGAGGAAAAATAAAATAACAAATCTAATGAGGATTTCCTCTGAAGGGTATCGCTACTCTCCAACGACGGGTAGGGATCTAGCTCGCGACTCCCTCGCCTCGATCAACAATCGCAGAATCAGCAACACCCGCTAAGACTCTGCAAAACAAAGGAGAGAAAAGGAAGGGAGGGGGAAAACCCCCACTGGGTGTGAGAACTATACCAAAAAGGAAGTTCTCAGTGGGTACCACCGCCAGCCCCGACGATCTGCCCACCAAGACTACTAAAGGCAATAAATAACCATGCAGTAAAAACTGAACTAGAAAGGCTGGAGATACTCTACAGCTACCATGCCTCTATCTGAATGGTCAATGGGTGGTACAGATGAAAATATATGTAAATACTCGCACCCAAGGTGCTGAATCGACCCAATCGAACTGACTGCCTCATAGGGTCCAGTCAAGCCTACGCCTACCTACTGCCGTTACATCCGAAGACCGGACTTACGTAGGGCGTCCGTGACTACCAAAACTGGCCCAGCCAGAGGGACTGCGTCGACAAGTCGCGATACAAAAGTAACAGATCAACTCCGGACGTGGCACTCGAGGGGCGCGACCCCACCGAGGAAAAAGGGATCCGCGCACTCTGTCGAGCTCAATGTGGCTCCTGCAGACTGTAATCAAAATCCACGCTCACTCTCAGAATGGAAACACTCAAGGTCCTCAAGCATCTCGCACAACGGTCGGAGCACTCTCGACGACTCAGCTGATCAGCTCTCACGAATCTCGAGACACTAGCGAACTCAACCAACTCGTGGCACAAAACACACCGGCTGGAGATACTCCACAGCCGGGATCGACCCACAACTCAGGGCTAACAAAACTGGTCGGACGACACTCCACGACCTGGGACCATCGTCAACCCGAACGGTTCCCAACAACACTAGCACACATCTAAACTCACCTACCAGGCTCCACTCAGCCCCTAGGCACGAGTGCAATAATAAAGGTATCTGACCGAATAAGCCCAATCAAATGAACCGGTATAAAACCCGGTACTGCCTGCTCTATCATCAATCTCACGAACTCAGTATCATCAGTACCATAAACTAGCAGGACTGGATCACGACTCTGATCAAGGTGGGAATCCCATCCACTAAAGAAATATCTAATACCCAATCTGATGCATAAGTACATATCCGGTCAACCGCCCAATATCCGCGGTCGCCGCAAAACCCCACAAGTCCACAAACTAAAACCAACCTGTCCCAGACACACAGTCCCGACTACACTATCCCAAACCCCTGCTCGAACCCAAGCAACATGAATCTAGAAGAAAAGGAGAAAGAACAAACATGGTTTCTCCTAAGTCAGATTCCAACAAGATAGTGTAGCAGTAAAAGATGGCCTATCTAGATGTCCATTCAAGCATGCTTTTGTCCTCAGAAACGATAAAAGAGAATGAAACATATACTAACAAGGCATGCTAAAGTATTCCTACTATGATATACCCATCTCACATAAATAGGTCAATGAATACTCATGTATGATCTCTATATCATCTAGTGTGGGATAAATATAGCCATCTAACAAATGCTAAGTCTCTAATTCACCAAACATGTACAATAATCAGGTAAGCATCAATCCACATGATCTAGGCCATTTCCCTGCTTACCTCTCACTCAAGGAAAACGAAGCCTTACCTCTCGTGAACGCGCTGCCGCGAAAATCGGCTCAAAATTCCATCGGGGTGATCCAGTGTGCCTCGCGGACTGAAGAGCGACGGTAATAGCCAAAAATCCAAAGAGCGTCGATGTCCGGCGCGTCGCAGATAACGTCGATGCCGCAGTCACCAAAAATGCCCAAGATCCAACAAAGAGAGGAGGGTACAGTGTAGAAGATCTCTGCAGAATAGGGAGATCCAGAAAAACTCCAAAACCCGCTCAAAAGGCCCACAAAGCATATTTATAGGCTGAAATTCGGGTCCAAAAAGCACTTCCTGGTGCATTTTCCGGGCGCAAACAGTGCGCTGAGATCCGGCCGTCCAACGATCGCCCGAAACGCTGTGATTGCGCCATGTCACCACGCAACACCCAACAGCCGCTCCAGCTACCGCCCTTGCGCCACGTTGCCCACGCAGACGCCAACGCGTGGCGCGCCCGAGCGCGGGAAATCGGTCAACGCGCGCACACGTGCGCCTGCGCCGCCGCCTGCACCTCTGCACGCACGCGCCCCAAGGCTGGCCGCACCTGCTCCGTGGACCCGGTCCACTGCACCGACCCATCCAACGCGGCCACGTGTCCCAAGGCAACCTATAGGAGAATGACATGTGGCATGCCAAACCCTGCGCACCGCGCACCTGCCCGCGCGCCCGCACGCCTGCCCGCGCCAGCTCCGCCGCCTGCCCGAGCCCGCTCCGCCGCTGCCCGCCGGCCGCTGGAACAGTGCCAAGTGCCTCGAAATCCATGCGCGTCATCCGGGCTCCGGAAAATACAAGTAAATAGTTCATTTTCATCGTTTTCGCGCGCTGAATCCAAATCCACTGTCCGTTTTGCCAAATTCCAACCCTAAAAATTGCCGAAGCTATCCGGAAAGGTGTTCTTTTGTCCAAACTTCGCGCTGAGTCCATTTTTTAATATCCGCTTCGCGCGAAACCACTTCTAAACATCCGACGGGATCCTCTGATCACTCACATGATCCATTTTAAGCCCGAAGTCCATCACTTGTGTCCAAATTGTGCACAAACACCACCGACACACCACGTAGGCCCCCCGTAAGCTGCCAATCAACCAGTAAACTCATCATGGGGATCCGGGTCCTCACATCCTCCCCCACTAAAAGAAAGTTTCATCATCGAAACTAGCTCAATCCACCAGGAGTCACAAATGCCACGGGTAGGTATCCATCAATAACGTCTCCAGCTCCCGAGACACCACTCACTCCCTGTGATTACTTCTCAACAACAACAACAGCAACAACCAGTACGGCATAGCCCGATTGCGCAAACCTTTAATCTCACGAGCCAAAATTCGCAACGGGCGTCCCTCGTACTCCAAACATTCCTAGATCTCAAATAGGGCGAGTAACTCACGGGCGAGGAATCCAAAAGCAAAACACTCCTGAGCTGAGACGTGAAAAAAAACCAAAGGGGCTCCACAAAAAGGCTGGGGGAAAAGGAAATCACCACTAGTGCAACACGCACCAAACCACATCCTGTGTCAACTCAACCAAGGCAACCCGAAGCATGCCCACACTATCATCCAATAAGGAAAAGAGCCCTAACAAGGAGGGGTCCTCACTCGGTCACTCCCGAATCTTGACCATCCGAGTGAACTACTCAGCCGTAGTCTATCATCCAAAGGAACCCTCAGGGACACAACCACAAGCCATGTTTGTCTCAACAGTCCACACAGCGCCCACTGTGGAATCATCAAACTCAATCCCAGACAGCTCTCCTGCTCCAGGTATCTGCCATCACAGTGGCCCTATCGGGGTAATCCAGAATGCTTAACAATAACTCAACGGTAATTCCACAGTCACTAAAGGAGGCATCACTAAAACTCACAGATCCCTCTCCCAACTCTGATAATACAAAAATCGGCGCTGGTATCAATCTCATCATCCATTCGCCATGCTCTCCTGGCACTGCCAAGTCGAAGAAGCTCCTCACTTCAACAATAATTATCGATCTCGGCCAATTCCCAAATAGTATCCATATTGGCCGGATTTCCACCGCCGCCCCTACGGCTCGAACAAGGTAACCCAAGAAGGTATGCTCTCGAAGCTAAAACTTGTATCTCAATAACTTGGCATACAGCTTCGTCCACACAGGCATGGTAGCACATCCACAAGTGCTCCTCGTGCTCCAAGTCACTCAGGGAGTAAACCATAAAATTCCTGGAGAATCTTGCTATCAATCCATTCAAATACAGCTGGAGCACAATTCCTCAAATCATAAGAGCGGCAGGGCATTAATCAATCCAATTGGCCTCACTGTGAGCTCATAATGCCCTTACCGTGTCCTAAACGCCGTCTTGGCAAAATACTCAGCTGTATGAGTCCAAATAGGTACTCGCATCATACAATAACTGCCGGAGTAGAACTCCCCCCAAAATGTCCTAAATAATAACCGGACCTGCCTGTGCTCAAGTCACAATGAACCCCCATTGTCGTGTATCAACGACGTGGCAAGTGATCAACTCACCAAAAAAACCCTCGATTCATCAGATCCTGTAACTCCGCCATCAGCTCTCTAACTGCTCCACTGGCGATATCCAATGAGGTGCTGTCGAGGGTGGCGCGGTTCCCCGAACCATGCCAACCGCAATCTCTATCTCCCAAACCGGCGGCATCACCAACAGCTCAGGTGAAATCACACCCGGGATCTCGTGGGCAACAGGGATATTCTTGAGTCCCGGCGCCGCCGTAAGCACCTCTCACGCCGTCGTTATAACCTGTGTGCTCAAGCAAACTCAACCACCAAGCCTCCTCTCGTCTTCCTTGCAGAAGGTCAAAGTCCTCTCTTTCCGCAGCCAAACATCCTGTGGCACTATGCTAACCAATCCCAAGCACTGGGTCAAAACATCGAACTGCCACAATTTCCAATAAGTCTGCCGGTATAACTCACGGTTTCAACTGCATTGGACATGATCCACAGGCCTCCTCCACATGCACAACAACAACAAAACCTGTATCTCAAGTGCACGTGGTAACAACTCTACCTCTAGTCCATGCAGGAATGCAACTTGCTCTAACACCGACTGCTGTGATGAAATCCCACCTGCGACACTCGATCCACTACCGTGGCGCCCTCCAACCGGGCGGCACAGATTCATCCACTCGATGCAAGTGGTCGTCGCTCAGTCTGCCACAACATATCTTGATTATCCACATAGGGAGCACGACCTCTGCCTCTGCCCATACTGGGGCGACGAATATGGTCCTCCGCAGATAACAAACCCATGCTATCGCCGCGCCACTCTGATGAAGATGCTGATGCTGCCCTCGGGGTCTACCCGATATCTGGCATCTCAGAAATTCGTTATCCAGGAAAAAGAAATCGGGAATGCCTCTGCCGACCGATCTGTCCTCCATCACCCGGCGCCAAGCGCCAAAATCCAGAACTCGCCTCTGGCAGCAGATCCCTATCCAAAGGAACTGCAGCGCCACATATCCAGCACAACGCCTACACCATTGAGGCATCAATAATCCATAACGGAGGGACCAACTAAACTGAAAGGTATCCTGGCGCAAACCACTCCCAGCCACACATGTCCTATGCGCCTCGTCCCTCGAACCTGGAGTGCGCAGTTAAGCAACTGCGTAAATTCTCTAGCACAGGGAGGCTATTAATTGATCACTCCATCACCACCAACCACGACTCTGCCTCCAAAGGCTCCAAACTCAATCTTACGAGTCGGGGTGGTTCATCTGCCAAATCTGGCTCAATAAATCGATCACGTCCCCCCAGCTCACCAGCTGTCAACTATCCACCCTGCCTCGGTGCCTCGGCACTAAACATTGGCACAGAGGGGGCCACTCGCTCCATCGGCGCCACAGAAATCACTACCACTGAGGATACTGCAACCGGGTGGTCTCAGAAGGAAAGCACTGTCGAGCTGCTCGCTGCTCCGACATCTGTGTCACCTAAACCAGCTGCTCACTCTGCTGCTGATATGCCTCAGACAATCCTGTCATCTGGGTCCGGAGCTCTCTGACCTCAATCCGGGTATCCGGCCCAAAACCAACTACTCAAGCTCAACTGCTATGACAGGATGCACACGGGTCAAAACCCAGCGTCGGGGAGACACAGCTCACCACGACAAAACCACAAAACAGCACACAACAACGCTCGACCCAATCCAGCGAAAGTCTAAAGCATGTCACCCGTTCCACAGCATTATGTTGTCTGCAGCCAACATAATTACTTAGGAGAATAAACATGCCAATCACTCCTCCCGTCCCTTGGGAGAGGTATGAAACTCAATTAGGACTCTCGCTAAAAATCACGACTCTCACGAAGTCATCCAAGGGTCAAACCATAAGCCTAGGGTTTCTAAGTCCACCATGACCTACAACCTAGGCTCTGATACCACTCTAATCTGTCACGCCCCGGGGTCGAAACTGCGACCCGGGCTCGCCAACAGATCCACCGCCTATGCGAAACCCCGCACAGGCGAAGCGTCTAACCTGCAAGAAAAGGTACTACGACTAACAGATATCAGAGCTATAAATAAAAATCTGCTGTAAAACAAATATCAACCACTGTACAACTGGAAATAATACAATAATGTCCATCTCCCAAAAATGATAATCATACAAGCCCTTAGATACAATAATCCAAAACTCAACAGGGAGGTATCTCTAATAAATACAGCAGTGTACAGGCTCTCAATACATAAGATATACTCACTACATCAGTCTCTCAAAAGAGGAAAAATAAAATAACAAATCTACTGAGGATCTCCTCTGAAGGGTACCGCTACTCTCCAACGACGGGTAGGGATCTAGCTCGCGACTCCCTCGCCTCGATCAACAATCGCAGAATCAGCAACACCCGCTAAGACTCTGCAAAACAAAGGAGAGAAAAGGAAGAGAGGGGGAAAACCCCCACTGGGTGTGAGAACTATACCAAAAAGGGAGTTCTCAGTGGGTACCACCGCCAGGCCCGACGATCTGCCCACCAAGACTACTAAAGGCAATAAATAACCATGCAGTAAAAACTGAACTAGAAAGGCTGGAGATACTCTACAGCTACCATGCCTCTATCTGAATGGTCAATGGGTGGTACAGATGAAAATATATGAAACTACTCGCACCCAAGGTGCTGAATCGACCCAATCGAACTGACTGTCTCATAGGGTCCAGTCAAGCCTGCGCCTACCTACTGCCGTTACATCCGAAGACCGGACTTACGTAGGGCGTCCGTGGCTGCCAAAACTGGCCCAGCCAGAGGGACTGCGTCGACAAGTCGCGATACAAAAGTAACAGATCCACTCCGGACGTGGCACTCGAGGGGCGCGACCCCACCGAGGAAAAAGGTATCCGCGCACTCTGTCGAGCTCAATGTGGCTCCTGCAGGCTGTAATCAAAATCTACGCTCACTCTCAGAACGGAAACACTCAAGGTCCTCAAGCATCTCGCACAACGATCGGAGCACTCTCGACGACTTAGCTGATCAGCTCTCACGAATCTCGAGACACTAGCGAACTCAACCAACTCGTGGCACAAAACACACCGGCTGGAGATACTCCACAGCCGGGATCGACCCACAACTCAGGGCTAACAAAACTGGTCGGACGACACTCCACGACCCGGGACCATCGTCAACCCGAACGGTTCCCAACAACACTAGCACACATCTAAACTCATCTACCAGGCTCCACTCAGCCCCTAGGCACGAGTGCAATAATAAAGGTATCTGACCGAATAAGCCCAATCAAATGAACCGGTATAAAACCCGGTACTGCCTGCTCTATCATCAATCTCACGAATCAATATCATCAGTACCATAAACTAGCAGGACTGGATCACGACTCTGATCAAGGTGGGAATCCCATCCACTAAAGAAATATCTAATACCCAATCTGATGCATAAGTACATATCCGGTCAACCACCCAATATCCGCGGTCGCCGCAAAACCCCACAAGTCCACAAACTAAAACCAACCTGTCCCAGACACACAGTCCCGACTACACTATCCCAAACCCCTGCTCGAACCCAAGCAACATGAATCTAGAAGAAAAGGAGAAAGAACAAACATGGTTTCTCCTAAGTCAGATTCCAACAAGATAGTGTAGCAGTAATGTCACGTCCCGGGGTCGAAACTGCGACCCGGGCTCGCCAACAGATCCGCCACCTATGCCAAAGTCCACATAGGCGAAGCGTCCTACCTGCAAGAAAAGTGCTACAGCTAACAGATATTAGAGCTAAAAGATAAAACTGCTGTAAAAATGAAATCAACCACTGTACAACGGAAAATAATACAACAACGTCCACCTCCCAAAAATAATAATCGTACAATATCCTCAGATACAAGACTCATAGCTCAACAGCGAGGTATCTCCAATAAATACATCGGTGTACAGTCTCTCGATACATGATATATCCTCACTATAACAGTCTCTCAAAAGAGGAAAATAAAATAACTAATCTACTGAAGCTCTCCTCTGAAGGGGTGCCGCTACTCTCCAAACATGGGTAGGGATCTAGCTCGCGACTCCCTCGCCTCGATCAACGACCGCAGAATCAGCAACACCCGCTAAGACTCTGCAAAACAAAGGAGAGGAAGGAAAATGAGGGGGAAAACCCCCAAAGGGTGTGAGAACTACACCAAAAAGGGAGTTCTCAGTGGGTACCACCGCCAGACCCGACGGTATGCCCACTAAGTCCTCAAGAGACATAATATAACCAAGGAAGTGGGAACTGAACAAGAATGCTGATGTCACCTAACAGCTACCAAGCCTCCATCTAAATGCTCAAGAGGGGAGAATCAAAGTATGGTATGCAACCACTAGCACATGAAGTGCACAATCGACCCAATCGAGCAGACTGCCACATCTGGTCCAGTCAAACCTGCGCCCCACCTACGACCACCTCCCGCTGACGGGCAGGAATTACGTAGGGCGTCCAAACGGACTAACCTGCTATCGAGTAGTGGCTCATGCAGGCTATAGTCAAAATCCACACTCTCTCTCAGAACGGATAGCCTCAAGATGCTCAACCTCTCACACAACGGTCAAAGTACTCACGACGACACGGGACCACCGTCAAACCAAACGGCTCCCAACAACACTAGCACTGGTCTAAACACAGCTACTAGACTCCACTCAGCCCTCAGGCACGAGTGCAACAATAAAAGTATCTGACCGAACAAACCCAATCGAATGAACCGGTATAAAACCCGGTACTGCCTGCTCTGTCATCAATCTCACGAACTCAGTATCTCCACTGTCCAAATGACCGGAACCTAACACGGTCTGACCGGAACCCAACACGGTCTAAAGCCTACTCCGGAGTGGCACTCGAGGGGAGCGACCCACACGAGTAAAGTATCTCTGTCATCAGTATCACAAGTATCTCTATATAGCAGGACTAGATCATGACTATGATCAAAGTGGGAAAGCCCAACCACTAAAGAAGACCCTGGTCCTCAATCCGATGCAAAAATACTCAAATAGTGGGAAACTCCATCCACTAGAGAAATCTGATACCCAATTTGATGCATAAATAAATATCCGGTCAACTGCCCAATATCCGCGGTTGCCGCAAAACCCTGCCAACAACAATCAGCACAACCCGTCCCTGACACCAATGTCCTGGCTACACTACCCCAGACCCCTGCTCGTCCCCGAGCAACATAGACCCCTTGACTAACAAAGGAGGAGAAAAGGGAAAAGCATGGTTTCTCCTAAGTCAAGTTCCAATAAGTAGTGCAGCAGTAAAAGATGGCCTAACTACATGTCCATGCAAGCATGCTTTTGTCCTCAGAAGCGATAAAAAAAGGGTGAAACATATAATAGCAAAGCATGCTAAAATGTTCCTACTATGCTGTACTAATCTCACACAAGTAGGCTAATGAATAAACCTGTACAATAACCACATGATCTAGGCCATTCTTCAAGCTTTTCCTCCCGATGCTAAATATGGGTTGTACATTAAACATGCATGCTATCAGTCATGGAGGGGTGACATTCCCACAAGTGCACTTACATTCCCCATAATATAAAAACCTTATACAGTTACCAAATTAAGCCTACCCACCTGAAGTGCTCAAACCAAGGCAAACCTGGGGTCGGTGAAGAGCGTGGCCACTTGCACGCACAATCCGCTGAACCCGTATCCACGGTACACGTCGCGTAAACCTCGGCTCCAAGCAGTGTTCCAAAAACACTCGCGAACCCTCCTGGGTACAACAAAAGGTCCAAAGTTACACTTTATGCTAAAATATCCAAGTATACACCATCTGTTGAAACCAGCCCCGAAGATGTACAATTTTCACCTGTAAAACGGACTCTGAAAAATCCAACAAAAATACAGTTGCGACCGTCGCGTCGAGCCCTTCGAAACGAGTACCTGTACGTCAAAATCCGAGTCCCGGTGGCCGAGTTACAAATTCCACAACGCGGTGAGCGCGAAAGTCCACAACAAACACAACTGTAATACTCTGCACAGTAAAGGGGAAAGAAGTATACCTTCGGGCGAATCTCAGAAAATTCCCCAAAAACACGACTGTAATCCTTGCGACGCGTAGATCCAAAGAGTGTAAAGGCACGCCTCAATCCGAGCTCGTACAGCAAGTTGCACGCAAAACGGTGCACACTTTACGAGTCCGCGCGCAAAACAATGCGCGGCCACCAAACCTGCACGCAAAACGATGTACGCCATTAAAACCCGCACGCAAAATGGTGCGCGTACCTTGAATCTGCACGCAAAACGGAGCACGCTTCCCTTAAGGTTGCACGCAAAACAAGGCGCGTCCAAAACGCCAGCAACAGTCCACGCAGTAAAACGACACAGTAAAACACGGTCCCTAACATGCAAGAGGGCGTGGGGTCAAATCCGAAATCCAAAAAGGAAACTCAAGACTGTGCCAAAAATACCGCAAAACAACAAACGGGACTTACCTCGACCCGTCGCGCCGTCCAACGCGTCAATCCAACTCCTTAGAACACCTGGCGCGCTCCACGGGGTCCACGGCGCGCCTGTGTGCCCTCGAAAACCCCGCCACGAATCGCCCTCTCCCTCCCCTTAGCCTCTCTATGCGAGCAAAAAGGAGAAAAGAGAAGAAATGGGGCGATTCGGGCCTTTATAGGCCAAAAACCCACTTTCGGGCGCAACTTCCGGGCGCCCGAAACTGGTTTTCGGGCTGCTACAGTAACCAGCCCCCGCGGTCCACGTGTCCACGCCGCGCCAGCGAGGCGCCACGTCACCTTCGCTCGGCCAACCAGGGGATGACACGTGTCCCTGGACCCGTGCACCGCGACCACCGACCAGTGGCAGCCAATCAGAGGCTGCCACGTGGACCACACTAGCGCCCCGCGCTGACGCCGGCCACAGTGTCACGTCACATCGCCGCTGACCCGTGAATGGGAGGCCGACACGTGGCCTACCCACGCTGTCGCCGCGCCAGGGCCCGCGCGCCTTCCCCACGCGGGTCTGCGCCTCTGCCAGGCGCGCGCCCCGAGGCGGCTACACCAGCTCGGTGCACCGAGTGCACCACACCGCACCAACCACATGCTGCCACGCGTCCACCCTCCGGTCCACCGTACACCCGCGCTTATCCCGTGGACCACACCTGCTGCGCCGGCCAACCGGGAGCCGCCACGTGCCCCGCACCCGGGTGCACGCTTCCGCGGTGGACCGAGCGGTTGCGCCTCAGCCCGCCGCCGCGCTCCGCCGCCAGCCGCCGCCGCCGGCGCTGCCCCAGCCGTCGGAACAGTGACAAGATGCCTCGAAAATCGTGCGCGTCATCCGGGCTTCGAAAAATGCAAGTGAATAGTCCATTTTCACCGTTTTCGCGCGCAGAATCCAATTCCGCTGTCCGATTTGCCAAATTCCAACTCTAAAAATTGCCGAAGGCATCCGGAGAGGTGTTCTTTTGTCCAAACTTCGCGCTGAGCCCAATTTTAATATCCATTGCGCGCAAAACCACATCTAAGCATTCGACGGAGTCATCTGACTACTCTCGTGATCCATTAAACACTCTGAGTCCATCACTAGTGTCCAATTGGTGCACAAACACCACCGACGCGCCATATAGGCCTCCAGAAGCTGCTGGTCAACCAGTAATCACATCGTGGGGATCCAGGTCCTCACAAGTAAAAGATGGCCTATCTAGATGTCCATTCAAGCATGCTTTTGTCCTCAGAAACGATAAAAGAGAATGAAACATATACTAACAAGGCATGCTAAAGTATTCCTACTATGATATACCCATCTCGCATAAATAGGCCAATGAATACTCATGTATGATCTCTATATCATCTAGTGTGGGATAAATATAGCCATCTAACAAATGCTAAGTCTCTAATTCACCAAACATGTACAATAATCAGGTAAGCATCAATCCACATGATCTAGGCCATTTCCCTGCTTACCTCTCACTCAAGGAAAACGAAGCCTTACCTCTCGTGAACGCGCTGCCGCAAAAATCGGCTCAAAATTCCATCGGGGTGATCCAGTGTGCCTCGCGGACTGAAGAGCGACGATAATAGCCAAAAATCCAAAGAGCGTCGATGTGCGGCGCGTCGCAGATAACGTCGATGCCGCAGTCTCCAAAAATGCCCAAGATCCAACAAAGAGAGGAGGGTACAGTGTAGAAGATCTCTGCAGAATAGGGAGATCCAGAAAAACTCCAAAACCCGCTCAAAAAGCCCACAAAGCATATTTATAGGCTGAAATCCGGGTCCAAAAAGCACTTCCTGGTGCATTTTCCGGGCGCCCGGAATTTCCGGGCGCTCGGAATTTCCGGGCGCAAACAGTGCGCTGAGATCCGGCCGTCCAACGATCGCCCGGAACGCTGTGATTGTGCCACGTCACCACGCAACACCCAACAGCCGCTCCAGCCACCGTCCTTGCGCCACGTGGCCCACGCAGACGCCAACGCGTGGCGCGCCTGAGCGCGGGAAATCGGTCAACGCGCGCCCACGTGCGCCTGCGCCGCCGCCTGCACCTCTGCACGCACACGCCCCGAGGCTGGCCGCACCCGCTCAGTGGACCCGGTCCACTGCACCGACCCATCCAACGCGGCCACGTGTCCCAAGGCAACCTATAGGAGAATGACACGTGGCATGCCAAACCCTGTGCACCGAGCACCCGCCCGCGCGCCCGCGCGCCTGCTCGCGCCAGCTCCGCCGCCTGCCCGAGCCCGCTCCGCCGCCGCCCGCCGCCACCGCCGCTGCCCGCCGGCCGCCGGAACAGTGCCATGTGCCTTGAAATCCATGCGCATCATCCGGGCTCCGAAAAATACAAGTAAATAGTCCATTTTCATCGTTTTCGCGCGCTGAATCCAAATCCGCTGTCCGTTTTGCCAAATTCCAACCCTTAAAATTGCCAAAGGCATCCGGAAAGGTGTTCTTTTGTCCAAACTTCGCGCTGAGTCCATTTTTTAATATCCGCTTTGCGCGAAACCACTTCTAAACATCCGACGGGATCCTCCGATCACTCACGTGATCCATTTTAAGCCCGAAGTCCATCACTTGTGTCCAAATTGTGCACAAACACCACCGACACACCACGTAGGCCCCCCGTAAGCTGCCAATCAACCAGTAAACTCATCATGGGGATCCGGGTGCTCATAGAACCCCCTCAACCGGCGATATTTTTATTTTAGTCCTTTGAGGTGCGCGTAAAATGTGTCGAGACCCCTCCCTATGCGATTTCACGTGAAACGGTACATAAAATATTGCGACTTTTTTGTAAAAACTATTAAAAATATACTATTTTTGTATCTTTCTGTGGTTTCGCTTTGCCGAATTCAAAATCGAACTTCACGACGACATTCAGCACGATCCGACGATTCAAATAGCGATTTTCTTTTGTCGGATTCGGGTCTCGTTTCATCAATTTAATCGTTTCTTTAAATACACCCCTCAAAATTCAAAATTCAAATTTTAAATTTTTAAATAATTAGAATTTAAAATCACAATTATTACAAAGTCACCTAATCCTTATCTAGGAAGTATGCTAGAAATTGCAGTAATAAGTCTAACATTAACCCTAAGTGTATCAATTAATTTAAATACACATATAAGGCCAAACAAAAAGACTTAGACATAGGGGACATTTGTCCATTTCTGATAGCACCACCCACCTTGTTTAAATGCTAAACGTTGGGAAATTTGAGTAATTTGATTTTCGATGTCGACTTGGCATGCTTCGGGGATAACGAATGCAAAAACTCCAATGTCGGCCCGATTCTTCAAATCGACTGCCGAAACCTTGTTGTTTTTCGAATCAAACATGTTAGGCATGCGTTTACAACCTTCAATTAGAAATTTTTAAGATAAAATTAGATCAAAACTCTAAAAATCGAAAACCCATTTTTAAAAAATAAACTAAAACTTCATATATTTTCCATGATTTCATTAAGAATCACGTTAGGTTCCTATTTATCTCATTCTCTAAGAAATTACCAAAAACCTTAACCTATTTCTAACAAAACATACCTCAAAAGCGCAAGTCCTCAAGTTCCCCAAGCTCCAAAAGTTTGCTTTTCCACCAACGAATCCTTTTCGAGCTCGATTCGCGGATTCTCGAAGATCAGGGGCTCATTCTCTTGAGAGAAGAGAAGAGGGAAATGAGAGTGTAAAAGAGATGGAGAGAGGATGCATGTGGTATGTGCTATGTGCTAAGAAAGGGGGTTGGGTCCCTCTTTTAAAGACCCTCAGCTAAATTACAAAAATGCCCTTTTCACTGGGCTCCAGCGGCACCGGGTACCGGTACACGAGCTTGAGTACCAATACATGGACATCGACTCCGGTGCACCGCTTGCGATTTTGCAAAACCCGAACTTTTTTCTCAACCAACCTTTAACTGCGTTCTAGTACTCGACCCCTAGTATCGGTATGCAGCTATTTCGATACCCTAGTCTGGTTCCGCAGAACCTGAACGTTGGTTTTCAAGGCTCAATATTGTGCTTCAGTACTATCCCAAATCAGTATCGATACCATTCGAATTAACACAGATACTCAGCTCTAGTTCCGCAAAATCCTAGAGCTGATTTCTCCAATTCGCTACAGAGTTTTGGTACCACATTTTTGGTAACAGTACTCAATGTAAAATTTGAAGTTTTGTAGATTTAAGTCCTCCGAGTCCATTTTCGAGGTTACTTCACGCCGAAACACTCGTATTTGCCCGAAATTTTACTGAGACCATGAGAATAAACTCTCAAACCAAATCTTGCTGTACTTGGTCAAATTTCAGTATAGTATTCTAATATTCAAGGCATTACATCACTATCATTGGGGAAATTCGCTAAGTGGCATCCCCGAGTTTGGTCCTACGAGGGCGTGTTGAAGATAAAACCAAACTATTTGTTCGAAAATTAGTTACTTAGAATAATCCTTCATTTGTTTAGTTTTTGATAAACATGTGTTAGCTACATTGTTAGTCATTGTTGGGTTGTTAATATATATATAGTTAGTATTACTACCTATTTATACATTGATGACCGTCTTGGCCAAGTATGTACAGAGAGGCTCCACAAATTAATTAAGTTCTTTTATATTATTCTTAAATTCTTATATGGCCGCAGCTCATCTTCTATTCTTTTCAATTTTTTTTGTGAATCACTCAGATTTTTTTTTTTTTTAATCACTCACACCATAACATGTGTATGGTGATTTTGTTATTAGTAATATACCATAAAATCAATCGGTCACATAGACTTGTAGACATATTTTATATATTTTTTTAATTTGTTGGTTTTCTAATCGGGTTTCGTGTTGCCCATGATGGGCAAATCCGACCCGACCCACTAAGAGATGGTTTATATTATTCGGTTGGGAAACCACCACCACTACGCACAGTTATCAACTTAGAAGAAAAGAGGAAGTGTTTCCTTTTTTTTTTTGAATGAGAAAGACTACTCTCTCATTTTGGAGGATTTGACATTTGGGTTGTGGAAGCTAGTGCAATTTTCATCTTATGATTTTGCATTTAATCCGTTGGAGCAAGTGATTTGGTTTGATCCTACTTCACCACGTTTTAGGTATTGCGATCAAGATATGTTTAAATTTAATTTTAAACCATCATTAGGTATCAGAGATAGGTTTAAACTAAATTCTTGACTCAGGAAAAAAAAAATTAGGATGAAAATTATTGTGAATAATTTTCTTTTACATGAGAAATTTGTATGTAATAGTTTCTCTTGAAATTGTATGCATGATTTAATTCTAAAATTATAATTTGTGTTGAATTTTTGCAACAGTCTGGACATATTTTATGACTTTGCTTATTATGGCACTGGCTACTTATTAAATGGTTTCTTTGTATTGGATTGTGAACATAATATATGTAATTATGTTGGTAGTTGTTTTTCTTCAACTACTTCTAGTAGCAATATGAATGTGAATACAAATGTTTGGCATGCTAGACTAGGACACATTGGTTAAGAAAGGATGAATAGGCTTGCTATCTCCTACTCGCACATGATGGGCAAATCATTTCCATTATCTTGGTGATTTTCATACTGACAAATGGGTCGTGCGACCTGCGAGCCTACTCATAAGCGTATTCATGCACCTGTTAGGGATACATAATAGCCGTGAAAACCAAAGACGATATATATTACTCTTACTCATATTATGACTCGCTATGCCTTAGACAAATTTAGTTATGTCAAATTAAGTGTATCTAATCTCTCAAATGGTTACACTTAATTTTTTTTTTCTCACTATGTGTTCACAATTATGTTCGAATTTTTCTACAGAAACAACATAACTAGTCGACCGGTGAATACATATGACAGACATAATCTAAACTGTCTTCCTTTTGCTCTCATACTTATTAGTTTTAGACCAACCGCTTTTCTAGACATGCCCCTTAAGGTTAATTATTTTATCGCCGCTGGAAACATGCTAAAGTAGCGAACATCGATCTATTACATCAAAAATATAGACATAAGTTACTAAGGGCATCAAACAGATCATTTTATATTCTAGGTCTCGAGAAACTCACACCTATGAGAATACAGGGATTCTTTTAATTTAATCTCATTTTCCTCATAGTCGCTTTTACACACGCGGTATGAAACGCGTGCTACGGTGCAATTTCTCCTCTAATAAGCTATGTCAAATAAAATCATATACTCTGTACAGATCTTAGTCAAATACCTCTTTGTATCTAACTCGAGTTCTCTATGCAACAATTCTATCATATTGTCCATCAGAGATCTCACATCTGGTAACTCAGGCTAACATGATTGTGGGATCATCATGTTCGGTCCAAAAAAATACAAACAATTCAAGTACGGACCTCATCTTGGCTTTTGTCAAGGCGACATATGTATATATACACTCTTAAACTCTCTCATAACATGTCTTTGGTTTCATAGAAAATTGATATACATTCGTCTCATCTCAGCACACCTTCTTAGCATCTGAGGCAGTCGCTCGTGTGAGGGACCCGACTTCAGCCTGATGACATACCTTTTAGATATCACATATTTTATGCTAGTATCAATGTATACTCTTCACATAGAAAATAGAATAGAGTATAAATCTCATTAATACAATATACTAATACAAAACTGTATGATCAGTCTTTTAAAAGTACAGTACATTATATTCTACGCAATCCTAGTGATTTAACATGTGATCTAAACACATCTCTTGTCAAAGGTTTTGTGAATGGATCAACAACCATCAAATGTGTAGATATGTATTGTAGAACCACATCCTTTCGCGCCACAATGTCTCTTATAAAATTATTCTTTATATCTATGTGCTTTGTTCTTTCATGATATTTCAAATCCTTCACAAAGACAATTGCAGCTTGATTGTCACACTAGATTTTCACAGAATTAAAGTTGTCTTTAATTATTCCCAAATTTTGTAAAAATCTTTTCAACCAAACTGCCTCTTGTAGTGCTGCCGAACATGCTATAAATTCAACTTCCATGGTTGATAATACAGTACAATTTTGTTTCTTACTATTCCAAGAGATGGCGCTACTGTTAAGTAAGAATACATAATTAAAAGTGGATTTGCGCTCATCCATATCTCCAGCCCAATCTGCATCTCAATATCCTACCAAACGTAAATCTTTTCCTTGATAACACAATGAATAATCTGCAGTTCCTTTGAGATATCTGAGGATCCTTTTGACACCTTTCCAATGTTTCATGCCAGGGTTTGATTGGTAACGGCTCACTAAACCCACAGCATAACATATATCTGGCCTTGTACACATAGTGACATATATTAGACTACCAATAGCACTAGAATAAGGAACTTTAGCCATTTCTTTTCTTTCTTCTAGAATTTTAGGACACATATCAAGGCTTAGGCTTTCGCCCTTTGCTATAGGTGTATCAATGGGATTACAATTCTGCATATCAAATTGTTCTAAAATTTTCTTAATATAAGGCTCTTGTGAAATGCCCAATAATCTCTTAGAATGATCTCTATAGATTTTCACTTTAAAAATATATACAGCTTCTCCCATATCCTTCATTTCGAAATTAGAGTGCAACCACTTTTTAGTAATATTCATGAACTCCTTATCATTTCCTGCCAACAATATATCATCAACGTATAGAGATGAAATTACAAATTTACATTCTTCACGTTTAATATATACACAATGATCTTCACTAATCATATGAAAATCATAAGATGTTACAGCTCTATAGAATCTCAAATACCATTGTCTGGATGATTGTTTTAGGCCATATAATGATTTTCTTAATTTACAAACTTTATTTTCTTGGCCATCAACTTCAAAACCCAAAGGTTGATCCATATAAATTTCTTAATCCAACTCACCATTGAGAAAAACCGTTTTAACATCCATTTGATGTAACTCCAAATCTAAATGAGTTACTATGGCAAGAATTAGACGTATAGAGGTAAAACGTACTACCGGTGAAAAGGTTTCCTCATAATCAATACCCTCTAGTGAGTATAACCTTTCACCACTAGGCGAGCCTTATACCTTTCAATAGATCCATCTGCCTTCCACTTTATTTTGAGAACCCATTTGTTCCCTATAGTCTTGCGCCCTGATGGCAGATCAACCAAGTCCCAGACATGGTTAGATTTCATTGACTCCAATTATTCTTCCATTGCAATTCTCCACTGTTCCTTTTATGGACAGGATAAAGCCTCTTTTACATTCTTAGGCTCGGCTTCATCATGTGATGCCACCATGAAGGCTTCGCCCTCAATCTCAAATTGTCGTGGGGGAATAATTTGACGATTACTTCTTCATAATTTTGAACCATGTGGATCACTTTCACTCCCACTCGGTTCAAGTGTGTCATCACCAATGAAGTTTTCAATTTCATATAATTGAAATTCCTTGTCAATTTTACCTGTGCTGGGAAATTCATCCTCTATGAATGTGGCATCATGTGATTCTATTTCAGTTAAACCTCCCTCAGGATGTTCACCTAAGAACATATAACCTTTTGATTATTCCGAGTATCTTATGAAGATACATTTCTTCCCTCTAGGACTTAGTTTTCCATACTTGTGAGAAGAATCATGCACATAGGCTGCCGACCCCCATGGTTGCAAATAAGTTAAATCAGGTTTTCTACCTGTCCATAACTCGTAGGGAGTAGATGCAACTGATTTAGAGGACACACGATTTAATATATAAGTTGTTGCTAATAAAGCATCTCCCCAAAATGAAATTGAAAAGTTTGCTTGTGCCATCATGGATCTAACCATTTCTAATAAGGTTCTATTTCTTCTCTCTACAACACCATTTTGTTGCAGAGTTTCGTGAATGGTCAGTTGCCTTTCAATGCCATTTTCATTACACAATTCTTTGTACTGTTCAGATAGATATTCTCTTCCCCTATCAGCTCTTAAGGCTTTAATCCTTCTATCTAGCTGATTCTCTACAAGATTAACATAACGCTTGAAGCAATCCAATGCTTTTGACTTGTGAGCAATCAAATAGACATAACTAAAACGGGTGAAGTCATCTATAGAAGTAATGAACTATGATGCCCCATGTCTCGCTCTAACATTCATTGGACCACATATATCACAATGAATTAATTGCAATGGATATTCAGCTCTTATTCCTTTACCAAATGGGTTTCTAGTTGTTTTTCCAGCTAGACAGTGTTCACATCTAGGCAAATCAATTGCAGTGAGTGAACCTAATAGGCCATGTTTAGCAAGCCTATTCATCCTTTCTTGACCAATATGTCCTAGTCTAGCATGCCAAACATTTGTATTCACATTCGTATTGCTACTAGAAGCAGTTGAAGAAAAACAATTACCAACATAATTACATATATTATGTTCACAATACAATACAAAGAAACCATTTAATAAGTAGCCAGTGCCATATTAAGCAAAGCCATAAAAAATGTCCACATGACTGTTGCAAAAATTTAAACCATAACCTAAACCTAAAAGAACAGATACAAAGACCAAGTTTCGTCGAATCTCTGGAGCATATAGGACATCATGTAGGAATAAGGTTCGGCCACCATGCAACACTAACTTGCACGTGCCTATTCCTTTTACGTCAACATTTGCATTGTTCTCTACAAATATCCATTTAGTCCCAGCTTGAACTCAACGATATTCTACAAATGCACCTCGGTCTCCTGCTACATGATCTGTGGCTCCTGAGTCTACAATCCACAAAGGATAAGAATCAGTGAGCAACACTGTACTAGAAACACAAACAGTATTAATAAAAATAGAATGAAATGCTACCTTTTTCTTCTCGATATACTCATGAGCAAAGTGACCCAACTTGCCACAGTTATAGCACTTCATCTTACTCTTATATTTCTTTTTCTTCCAAAACTGTTTGCCTTTCTGATTTCCTTTGAACTTATTCTTTTTAGGTCCCTGCCTAGTCTCCACGTTCTTCCTCTTTCTATTTTTAAATTTCTTGTACCTAGAGCCCGAAACTCTTTGTGAACTGGATTGAGTCATATATGCATGCGTGGGACCTCTTGCAGCCCCAAGACGCTCATCTTCTAGTTCCACATGGCGAGCCACATCAGCACAAGTTTTGATGTCGTCGTTATGAGTTAAGTTAACTTTTATGTGCTCCCAACTATCAGGAGGAGAGTGGATTACTGCTTTAACTTGCTGCTCATCAGTGAGAGTGTGTCCTGCAGACTTCAGTTCCCTTATTATATTAGACATCTCTCATAGATGTTGTTTAATAGTATGATTAGGGTGATTCTTATAAGTATCAAATTTGATGGTCAACTGTCTCAATTTGATTACAGTTGTACCTCTAAATTTCTACTTTAGATGAACCCACATTGCATGAGCAGTAGGAAGTAGCTCGCACTCACCAATGAGATCATCAACTATTGAACTTATCAGAATTCCACGAGCAGGGGAATTCTTTGCTTTCCAAGCACGATAAGCTTCTTGATCTCTTCTATATTGAGCAGTGTTTCCTTCACCAGGGTCAGTCATGGTATGGTGAATAGCTTCTAATGCTTCTTATTCCTCATGAACATATTGAATCTTAGTTTGCCAGATATTGTAATCATCACCATCCAATTTCTCACCCTTATTGAGATCTGCTATGATATTCTTTGATGCATAATATTTCAAAGCTACATAGTGACATTGCATAAATTAAAAAACTAGCACTTACAAAATTATCTAAAATATATATTTCACTTTATACTCTTTAATGCACTAAGTTAATCATGATATAATATAAGAAATATAATCGAAAGTTTATTATGTTCCCAATCATCTTCTATATTCAAATGTTATATCATCATAACTTAATATTCATAGTACAAAGAGATAAGTTCTAGATAACAAAATTCTAAATTTCTCCAAATCTAAGAACTCCCACTCAACTAAGCATTTATAAAAAAAAATAAAGAACTATCATCATCATTCATGAAAGGAAGTTACATTATACTAGTTATAACTTTGAATATTAAACGAAATGTTTTCATATTCATTAACAAAAGAAAACACTACACATGCTTCAACTACTTAGTGTTGATTAAAATACATAACAACAACATGAAACTGTCACGCCCCGGGGGTTTGTTTTAGCGAAAACGATTCACAAAAGTCAAACATTTGACGTATAAATTTTTTTTTGATAAAAGAGAACCCCTCTTCCCCGGCGCATGCCCAGACCCGCCACACATACAGGATCACTCTGTAAACGGACAGAGCCTCCCCTGTATATGCACGGCGTGGCGTTCAGTACATATTCCAAACATACACAACCATTCAATCACAACAATTATTAACATACAACCAGCATTCTAATTTATTTAAAACGTATGGCCGATCAATTTGGAAAGGATAAATCCACAGTTTTAAAAGAGCGCCTACCCGGCGCTTACGTTTTGAAAGCGAGTTTCGAAATCAGCATAAATCCACAAGGTTTTGAAAACAGTGCCCACCCGACACCCAAGTTTTGAAATCCATTTCGCAATCCATAAATCCACAGGGTTTTGAAACCAGCACCCACACGACACTTTGATTTTTAAAAACGGTTTTCGCAATCTTTTCTTTGGCTTTTGCCTTTTTCATTTTCAAATGGCCAACAGAAATAAAAGGAAGAGTAACGCATAAGAGGATAACTAAATGCAACCCATACCAACATCCACGCCGACCCTACGAGGGTATCGAGAACCTCTCACATAACTACAATGTAAATGAAATGCAAGAATGAAAGAAGAAATACAGTCCAGGGTCCCCAGCGACCCAGCTGCTCCTGTCCCGTCCTCACCGCCGCCTACCTCTCCCCCCGTCTGAACCCTGTCACGAAATGGGAAGTCAGTGACGTAAAAAATAGTAGAGCAGGAGAATATAATAAAACAAACCGTGAAGACAACCGGAGCAACCACCCTCTCAAGGAGGAAGGGCAACCTGTACACCTGTATCCTGTAATACTCGGCCACGTCGGACAACTAAACCGACGGCCCATACCGTACCTGCAGAAACCCGACCACGTCGGACAACTAAACCGACGGGTCGCACCGCTCGCACCTCGGCGCCTCAAACCCCACAATTAATAAGGGGCCCCACTACGTCACCTCGTGGGTATACACGGGTCATACACCGCTTTTCCGGAAAAGCGCACCCTTTGCGGTGGCCAAACCGCGGGTGCGCGTGTTGCAGCCTCGAGCACAGTAACCACAATGCATGAACAAGAGTAAGGTAGTAACATGTGTAATCAAGGTACTCTACTAACAAGCATAATCGAAGGTAAAACAGTAACACGTAACGTCTAGAGTGCAGCGATAACATGTAGCATCTAAAGTAACGATAATAGGTAGCATTTAAAGTGGAACGACAATATGTAATATTTAAAGTAAACGGTCGTCGGAGATCGATGCTAAATACCATACTCAACCCACCTGTCGCTAGTAGAAAACAACGCTCGGCTCCCTCGCGTCCTGGTACGCCCGCTCGGACTTTCACACCCACCTGCTGCGAGGGAAAGTCAGTGCTCAGACTCGGATAAAGGAAAAACACGACAATCCGCCTATCCCGGTTCGCGGCTCCCCGCCCGCACACGGGACCGTGCGCGTGCCCAGCCCCGTGCGGGTCACCCCCGCACGCGGGGCTGGGCGCGCGCCTGGCCCCGTGCGGGTCACCCCCGCACGCGGGCCTAGGCGTGAGCCCGGCCCCATGCGGGTCACCCCCGCACCGTGCGGGTCACCCCCGCACGCGGGGCGGGCGCAAGCCCGGCCCCGTGCAGGTCACCCCCGCACCGTGCGGGTCACCCTCGCACGCGGGGCTGGGCGCAAGCCCGGCCCCGTGCGGGTCACCCCCGCACCGTGCGGGTCACCCCCGCACGCGGGGCTGGGCGCGAGCCCGGCCCCGTGCGGGTCACCCCCGCACCGTGCGGGTCAACCCCGCACGCGGGGCTGGGCGCGAGCCCGGCCCCGTGCGGGTCACACGGGGACGCCGGCTTGGGGGAGGGTCTTCGCACATGCGGCGGATTCCGGAGAATCCGTCGCCTGTGGCCCCCCCCCCCCCCCCCCCCCCCCCGTCTCCCCTTGCCGATTGGAACGATCAAGAACCCAAAAAAAACATAATTGAAAACCTCCGTCTCACCTCGGTTTCGACGACGATGGTTGGGAGGGGAGGGATCGTCCGTTCTTGCGTGCCCGGCTCCGGTAGAAAGCGTGTGGTGTTCTTCCCTCCTCTCGATCGCTTCGTCGCGTTGCTCCTCGCCGATCAAAGGGAAGGTTTGGGGAAGGAGTTCTCTGATCACGCTCGGGGTAACGCACGCCAAGGGTAAGAGGAAAAGAAACGGGGTTCCCCAATCTAATTCCCCGAGCCTACTTAATTAGCCGTTTTGGCACAATTGGGTCTAAACCCAAAGTCGCAAAACAATAAATAAAACTTAAATTAAATTAAATTAAACTAAATTAAACTCGGGTCTGGTTTACCTCTAATAAGGCGTGCTGAACGCTCGAACTGCTACAACTTCAGAAATTTATTCCGGGAGAATCCGGGGTCGGAAGTCAGATCCGGTCGCGCCGCCGGTCTCCGTTTCGCGGGCTTTATTCTACAAAAATACCCGCGGACCCCGACGGCCTGCCCAGAAACAACGAACAATAATCACACCCCAGCCCCTTAGCCGAAAAGCGGTTCAAGAAAAAAAACAAGGGTAAGACCAAAAAGGGAAATAAACCCGCGGTTATTACACCACTCACCTCTAAAAACGAGTTTCGTCCTCGAAACTCAAACCCGGGTGGGGGGTGAAGAGGTCGGGGTAGCGCTCCCTCATCTTAGACTCCGGCTCCCATGTTGCTTATCGCTCCTCATGGTTGCTCCATAGTACCTTCACGTAGGGGATAGCTCGGTTTCGCAGTGATTTGGTCTCCCTTGCCAGGATCCTCACAGGGGTTTCTTCGAAGCTTAGGTCCTCCTTAAGTTCGAGTGTAGAAGCGTCCAGGATGTGTGAGGGGTCGGAGAGGTACTTCCGTAGCATCAAGACGTGGAAGACGTCGTGGACTCGGTCGAGGTTTGGTGGTAGGGCAAGGCGGTAAGCAACCGGGCCGATTCGCTCCAAGATCTCGAATGGCCCCACAAACCGTGGGCTCAGCTTGCCCCTCAGCCCGAACCGCTTGACTCCTCTGGACGGCGAGACCCGCAAGAAAACATGCTCTCCCACTTGGAATTCCAAGTCGCGGCGCCTTTGGTCCGCGTAGCTCTTCTGGAGACTCTGGGCGGTCAGCAGGCGCTGTCTGATAAGGCGTACCTTCTCTTCCATTTCCTCCACTAAATCGGGTCCCAAGAATTTCCGTTCTCCCAAATCGTCCCAACAAATCGGGGATCGGCAGCGCCTTCCATATAAGGCTTCGTAGGGCGCCATCTGGATGCTGGCCTGGTAGCTGTTGTTGTAGGCGAATTCCACGAGAGGTAGGTAGCGTGACCAACCGATCCCCCAGTCTAGTACACAGGCGCGAAGCAGGTCTTCGAGGGTTTGTATCACACGTTCCGACTGTCCGTCCGTCTGAGGGTGGAAGGCTGTGCTGAACTGTAGTTTGGTCCCCATGGCCCGCTGAAGGCTCTGCCAAAACTTCGAGACAAAGCGCGTGTCTCTGTCCGAGGTGATTGATGCCGGCACTCCATGTAGTCTCACGATCTCGCTAATATAAGCTTGAGCTAACCGTTCTCGGGTCCAGGTCGTATGAATTGGCAGAAAGTGTGCTGACTTGGTTAACCGGTCGACTACGACCCAAATCGCGTCGTGACCCTGCTGAGAGCGCGGAAAACCCGTGACAAAGTCCATGGTGATCTGATCCCACTTCCACTCCGGCACAGGTAGCGGCTGTAGCTTCCCTGCTGGCCGCTGATGCTCGGCCTTTATCTGTTGGCACACCAGGCAGTGAGCTACGTGTCGGGTGACGTCCCCCTTCATTTTGGGCCACCAGTAGATCTGTTTGAGGTCCTTGTACATCTTCGTGCCCCCTGGATGTGCCGCGTAAGGGGCCCGGTGTGCTTCTGTCAAGATTTCCTCCTTCAACTCCGACGAATCCGGCACGCAGATTCGCCCGCGGAACCGTAGGGTGCCGTCGTTCTCCACCGCAAAATCGCTCTCTTGGTCCAGGGGAATCTTGTCTCGTATGCGCTGTAAGTGTGGGTCGGTCTGCTGTCCCTCCTAGATCTTCTCAAGTAATGTCGGCTTGACCACCAAGGTTAGAAGTCGCATAACCGTGCCTGCTGGCACCACCTCCAACTGTATTCGTGCGAACTCCGCGATCAAGTGGTTCTGCTCCGTTAACGCGCTCCCAGACGCCCTTTCCTGATGCCCTTTTCTGCTCAAGGCGTCTGCCACCACGTTTGCCTTCCCGGGATGGTATTGAATCGTCAAGTCGTAATCTTTCAACAACTCTAGCCATCGCCTCTGCCGCAAGTTTAATTCTTTTTGGGTAAAGATGTACTTAAGACTTTGATGATCCGAGAAGACGTTACAGTGGACTCCAAAGAGATAGTGCCTCCACAGTTTTAAAACGAAGACTACTGCGGCCAGTTCTAAGTCGTGTATCGGGTAGTTCTTTTCGTAATCCTTCAGTTGCCTGGACGCGTAGGCAATCACTTTCCCCTGTTGCATCAGGACACCACCCAGACCGATCCTCGATGCGTCGCAGTACACTTCATAATCCTCTCCGGGTGTCGGCAGCACAAGTATTGGTGCCCTGGTTAACCTCCTCTTGAGTTCCTCAAAACTCTCCTGGCATTTGGCCGTCCATATGAACTTCTCCCCTTTTCTGGTTAACCGGTTTAAAGGGGTAGCAATCTTCGCGAAACCCTCTACGAAACGCCTGTAATATCCAGCCAATCCTAGGAAACTGCGGACCTCCGTCACCGTCGTCGGCGGCTGCCAGTCGACCACTGATTCCACCTTCTTGGGATCCACGGCGATTCCCCGTGCCGAGATCACATGTCCTAGGAAACCGACTTCGCGCAACCAGAACTCACACTTCTTGAGTTTAGCAAACAGCTCCTGCTCTCTGAGGGTTTGGAGGATCGTTCGCAAATGGTCCTCGTGCTCCTCGTCGGTGGTGGAATAGATCAAAATGTCGTCGATGAAGACCACCACGAACCGATCCAGGAAGGGTCTGAAGATCCGGTTCATCATGTCCATGAAGACTGCGGGGGCGTTTGTGAGTCCGAAGGGCATAACCGTGAACTCGTAGTGGCCATACCGGGTCCGAAAAGCAGTCTTCGGGATGTCCTCGTCCCGAACCCGGAGTTGGTGGTAGCCCGATTGCAGATCGATTTTGGAGAAGACCGTCGCCCCCCTCAGCTGGTCGAAGAGATCATCTATTCTGGGCAGGGGGTACTTATTCTTCACTGTAACTTTGTTTATTCCCCTGTAGTCAATGCAGAGACGCAGGCTTCTGTCTTTCTTCCGCACAAAAAGTATCGGTGCGCCCCAGGGCGACACACTCGGTCTGATGAAGCCTTTGTCCAAAAGGTCCTCGAGTTGTGCCTTAAGCTCCTTCAGCTCTGCGAAGGCCATTCGGTAAGGCGCCTTCGTAATGGGCTGCGTGCCCGGTAGTAGCTCGATGGGGAAAACCACCTCCCGTTCTGGGGGCATCCCAGGCAGTTCCGTGGGAAAAACGTCGGGGAAGTCCCTCACCACTGGGACATCTGTAAGTGTCGTCGGGGGTCGGGTAGCCAAATCCACCGATGCTAAATAGGCCACGCACCCTCCCTCAACCAGTCTTCTGGCCCGCGCCGCTGAAATAATCGCCGGGAAGGAGATGCTCTTGCCCATGATGTACACATGCTCAGGGAAACCCGGTTCTTGTAATCGCAGCTGTCGCTTGTCGCAATCGATGAGTGCCTGGTACCTCGTGAGCCAGTTCATGCCCAACACCACGTCGTACTCCCTCAGGGGAATTACCACCAAATCCCCAGGGCAAGCCAGCCGCCCTAGCATAATCGGGCAGGCGGCCACAAAGCTGACCGCCTCCAACGTCCCTCCCGCCGTTTGAACCGTCAAGAAAGTTTGGAGGGGTGCCTCCTCGAGATCATGCATAAATACGAAATCACGAGAAATGAACGAGTGTGTTGCTCCGGTATCGAAAAGAGTTCTAGCACGGGAATTTGAAACGGAAGTAATACCTGCAAGTGCGTCCTCCGGCGGATCTGTATCTTGGCGGGTCATTGAGAAAACTCTCCCGCCTGGTTGTGGCTGCCTGTCCTCCTCGCGCCGTGGTGCAGGGGGTCTAGACGTCGGCACCATAGGGGCTTTCCCCCGCCCTGAGAGCTGTGGCGTGGGCGTAGAAGCTGCAGAGGACGCAGATCCCCCGCCTAAGGGGCAGTTGCGGCGGAAGTGCCCCCGTTTGCCGCACCTGAAGCAGTGGTCGCCTCTTTGGGGGCACTCTCCCGGAATGTGCCCTCCCCCGCATATGACACAAGGCCTATTCCCCGGCCTCTGCCCTCCTGCTGGCGCGCACCGGGACCCCGTCTGTGGTCTCCACCGTTTGGGGGCCCCGCCCCCACTCCAAGAGCCTCTCCCCGAGTTCTGCTGTTGCCGCTTCCGGTCCTCCAGCCGCGTCGAGTTCTCCCTTCTGGCGCGGGTGACCGCAAAACCCCGCTCCACCGTAGTGGCTCTATCGACCACTTTCTGGAAGGTGTGTAGTTCGGCTGCTTGCACCACCTCGAAGATATTGCTCCGCAAGCCATCCACAAAGAGTTGCGCCTTGTGAGCCTCGTCCCTTATGACGAACGGGACGCAGTTTGCTAGCCGGACGAACTCCCGTTGATACTCCATGACCGTCCGGTTCCCCTGCTGGATGTGGTTCAGGTCATCCTCCAACTTTTTCTTGACACTGCTGGTGAAGAAGGCCCCGAACAGCTCCTGTTTGAAAGTTGCCCAGGACGGAAGTGCGGTACCCTTAGCAGGATCGGGGCGTACCGTCTTCCACCACAAGCGGGCGTTCCCCTCCAAGCAGTGGACTGCTAGGGGAACCCGCTCGTCATCCTCCATGAGTAAGTCTTCGAAAAGTTTCTCCATCGACCCCACCCATTTCTCGACGACCCAAGGATCAGTCGTGTCCCCTTCGAACGTGGGTGGGTCGTATTTCTTGAAGTCCTTCAGGTTGGCCCGCACCCGATCCCGCTCGGTCATCACAACCGCCCCCTCCCTCGCGGCGGCGGCAGCCACGGTAGGGGCAGGTGTGACTACAGTCTCCTCCAGAGTAACCCTGCTGGTTGTCCCCGGCGCCGGTCCCGTAGCCGCCGCCGGCGGTGGCACTGTCGGTGGCGCCGCGGCCGGTGCTGTCGGCCCCTGTGGGGGAACCGGGGCGACCGTCACCGTCGCGGCCTGCTGCTGTTGCGTCAACTGACGCACGTGCTCAGTGAGGTTTGCCAGATTCCCCGCCATCTCCCGCAATTGCTGCCGCAGGAGCTGGTTCTCCGCGGCCGTCGACGTCGTCGCGTCTGCCTCTGCGTCCCCGGCCGATGATCTAGTACGGGCCATGTCTGTCACACATCACAAGAGTCAACTTTAGACTACCCTACTAACAACAACCATAAAGTGAGAGAAAGGACTCAACATTTTCCCCCCTCGGTCACTCACGTTCTACAGTCCTATGCCCTACCCATTTCATTCATGTGTAGGCAAGTGAGGCGTTCCCACGGATGTCGGCACTAACTGTTGTGATTGAAAGAAGTCTCTGATACCATTTAATCTGTCACGCCCCGGGGGTTTGTTTTAGCGGAAACGATTCACAAAAGTCAAACATTTGACGTATAAATTTTTTTTTGATAAAAGAGAACCCCTCTTCCCCGGCGCATGCCCAGACCCGCCACACATACAGGATCACTCTGTAAACGGACAGAGCCTCCCCTGTATATGCACGGCGTGGCGTTCAGTACATATTCCAAACATACACAACCATTCAATCACAACAATTATTAACATACAACCAGCATTCTAATTTATTTAAAACGTATGGCCGATCAATTTGGAAAGGATAAATCCACAGTTTTAAAAGAGCGCCTACCCGGCGCTTACGTTTTGAAAGCGAGTTTCGAAATCAGCATAAATCCACAAGGTTTTGAAAACAGTGCCCACCCGACACCCAAGTTTTGAAATCCATTTCGCAATCCATAAATCCACAGGGTTTTGAAACCAGCGCCCACACGACACTTTGATTTTTAAAAACGGTTTTCGCAATCTTTTCTTTGGCTTTTGCCTTTTTCATTTTCAAATGGCCAACAGAAATAAAAGGAAGAGTAACGCATAAGAGGATAACTAAATGCAACCCATACTAACATCCACGCCGACCCCACGAGGGTATCGAGAACCTCTCACATAACTACAATGTAAATGAAATGCAAGAATGAAAGAAGAAATACAGTCCAGGGTCCCCAGCGACCCAGCTGCTCCTGTCCCGTCCTCACCGCCGCCTACCTCTCCCCCCGTCTGAACCCTCTCACGAAATGGGAAGTCAGTGACGTAAAAAATAGTAGAGCAGGAGAATATAATAAAACAAACCGTGAAGACAACCGGAGCAACCACCCTCTCAAGGAGGAAGGGCAACCTGTACACCTGTATCCTGTAATACTCGGCCACGTCGGACAACTAAACCGACGGCCCATACCGTACCTGCAGAAACCCGACCACGTAGGACAACTAAACCGACGGGTCGCACCGCTCGCACCTCGGCGCCTCAACCCCACAACTAATAAGGGGCCCCACTACGTCACCTCGTGGGTATACACGGGTCATAGACCGCTTTTCCGGAAAAGCGCACCCTTTGCGGTGGCCAAACCGCGGGTGCGCGTGTTGCAGCCTCGAGCACAGTAACCACAATGCATGAACAAGAGTAAGGTAGTAACATGTGTAATCAAGGTACTCTACTAACAAGCATAATCGAAGGTAAAACAGTAACACGTAACGTCTAGAGTGCAGCGATAACATGTAGCATCTAAAGTAACGATAATAGGTAGCATTTAAAGTGGAACGACAATATGTAATATTTAAAGTAAACGGTCGTCGGAGATCGATGCTAAATACCATACTCAACCCACCTGTCGCTAGTAGAAAACAACGCTCGGCTCCCTCGCGTCCTGGTACGCCCGCTCGGACTTTCACACCCACCTGCTGCGAGGGAAAGTCAGTGCTCAGACTCGGATAAAGGAAAAACATGACAATCCGCCTATCCCGGTTCGCGGCTCCCCGCCCGCACACGGGACCGTGCGCGTGCCCAGCCCCGTGCGGGTCACCCCCGCACGCGGGGCTGGGCGCGCGCCCGGCCCCGTGCGGGTCACCCCCGCACGCGGGGCTGGGCGTGAGCCCGGCCCCGTGCGGGTCACCCCCGCACGCGGGGCTGGGCGTGAGCCCGGCCCCGTGCGGGTCACCCCCGCACCGTGCGGGTCACCCCCGCACGCGGGGCGGGGCGCAAGCCCGGCCCCGTGCGGGTCACCCCCGCACCGTGCGGGTCACCCCCGCACGCGGGGCTGGGCGCGAGCCCGGCCCCGTGCGGGTCAACCCCGCACCGTGCGGGTCACCCCCGCACCGTGCGGGTCACCCCCGCACGCGGGTCTGGGCGCGAGCCCGGCCCCGTGCGGGTCACACGGGGACGCCGGCTTGGGGGAGGGTCTTCGCACATGCGGCAGATTCCGGAGAATCCGTCGCCTGTGCCCCCCCGTCTCCCCTTGCCGATTGGAACGATTAAGAACCCAAAAAAAACATAATTGAAAACCTCCGTCTCACCTCGGTTTCGACGACGATGGTTGGGAGGGGAGGGATCGTCCGTTCTTGCGTGCCCGGCTCCGGTAGAAAGCGTGCGGTGTTCTTCCCTCCTCTCGATCGCTTCGTCGCGGTGCTCCTCGCCGATCAAAGGGAAGGTTTGGGGAAGGAGTTCTCTGATCACGCTCGGGGTAACGCACGCCAAGGGTAAGAGGAAAAGAAACGGGGTTCCCAAATCTAATTCCCCGAGCCTACTTAATTAGCCGTTTTGGCACAATTGGGTCTAAACCCAAAGTCGCAAAACAATAAATAAAACTTAAATTAAATTAAATTAAATTAAAATAAATTAAAATAAATTAAACCCGGGTCTGGTTTACCTCTAATAAGGCGTGCTGAACGCTCGAACTGCTACAACTTCAGAAATTTATTCCGGGAGAATCCGGGGTCGGAAGTCAGATCCGGTCGCGCCGCCGGTCTCCGTTTTGCGGGCTTTATTCTCCAAAAATACCCGTGGACCCCGACGGCCTGCCCAGAAACAACGAACAATAATCGCACCCCAGCCCCTTAGCTGAAAAGCGGTTCAAGAAAAAAAACAAGGGTAAGACCAAAAAGGGAAATAAACCCGCGGTTATTACAGAAACAAAATAAAATATCATTCATAAGTACAAATACAATTCGAACTAACTCAACTTTCACCCTTAAACAGTCGACCATGGTTCAGGAACAACATCATATGATACTCGTTCCATAATATCAAGTGCTGCCTTTTGTAAGAATGAGCCTCCATTTGATCTTCCAAGAGCAGTGCGCCCACTATTTCGAAGATTAGGAGCTATAGCCAAAATATTTGTCCTTCTTATCGCACTTGTAATATAATGACGATTATAAACATCCCTGAATTTCTATACCAAATCACCATAGGATACCAATAAATTATATTTATTTTTAAATATATTCTATCAAGTTTTAGCCTAATAATCTGGTATTGAATTTCTCAATGCAAGTGCTCTCTGAAAATCTTGAATACATAATCATCACTTTCAAGCACTTCGAACAAGTTGTCTAAAACCAATAAATATTGTTCCATAGGGTTTGATGGATCCATCTTATAAGTCATGATGGGACGTAGTAATATATCACCATATCTCCCCCTCAAAACTCTTTTATTCCGAATAGTACGTGTCATATCTAACAAAAATTTAACATTCATTAGCATGTGAAAATCTTGAATATAAATATTTTGTCTACAATATTATGGTATCAATCAATACATATAATAATATCAATCAATTCAAATAAAAATGATTTATAATTTGCTAAAGTTATGCAGGAGTTTAAAAGGATTAAACCATTATGAAATAGTTCATAAAAAAAATAAATTAATTAAAATCACTCTATGCAAAAATTGAACCCTTAACCTGAAAGATATGAAAAACTTAGCCCAATGACACTAGCCAACAAGTCAAGAGTCAAGTTTTAAAATATTTACCAAGTTTAATATACATCTATTAATACTGGCTGTACTATAATATTATAATCCAATAATCCGTTTATTGTTAGATTTGGGCTCAGAAAAGGGATCTGTGGATTATTACGAACCCATTAAGTCCGTGTTCAATTCATCGTACTTTTTTCTTCCTAAACGAAAGAAGAAAATGGAACAATTTTCAAATTAACAATTTTCTATCATAAAGTTGACAATTTAAGTCAAAAATTCAACACAAATTATAATTTTAGAATTAAATCATGCATACAATTTCAAGAGAAACTATTACATACAAATTTCTCATGTAAAAGAAAATTATTCACAATAATTTTCATCACAAAAAAAAAAAATTCAGAGTCAAGGATTTGGTTTAAACCTGGCTCTGATACCAATGATGGTTTAAAATTAAATTTAAACATACCTTGATCGCAATACCTAAAACGTGATGAAGTAGGATCAAACCAAATCACTTGCTCCAACGGATCAAATGCAAAATCACAAGATAAAATTTGCATTTGATCCGTTGGAGCAAGTGATTTGGTTTGATCCTACTTCATCACGTTTTAGGTATTGCGATCAAGATATGTTTAAATTTAATTTTAAACCATCATAATTAATAAGGGGTAAGTTTTATTTATGTTTATTGCTAGCAGTGTAATATATCTACATAGATCTTCCATTAAATCTTTGTTGAGAAAATATATTTCTAAAAGTTAGAAATTCGAGATATATATTTCTTTTTACAAGATTTTGAAATACTCCTAATCATAAGAATATCATAAGGACGATGATATTTTCAGATAGGCCGGTGTATGCTATACTTCTAAGTTGATGTGACGAATTTTAAGTCACTAGTGTAGGGACACCAAAGAAAGCATACAGGTGCTTGTTAGCGAACAAGTACACTGAGCGTGACCATTTAGTTGAACAGTCACATGGTTATATATTCGTTAGTGACTAGTTTTTTGTTTCAGATATGTGAAATACTCCTCGAACCTGAGGCATCATGGTTGCTTCACATATAGATTGCTATCGTTTGACCGTACTAATACTTAGACTCTAATCATTAATCTACATCTGGTATAGATTGGCTGTAATAGTTTATATGGAGAGGTATGTCAGTGCACAATAAGAAAATTGACACTCTCAATATTGAGAGAGAACGTCCTATGTAGACTGTCAAACTCGACTCGAAAAATTATTGGCTAGGATACGAGGTGTGTGGAAAGAGTTTCCAGCCGTATTACCATATTGAGTTCATTTTAGATATTCTATTCATATGATTGAATTATAAGATTTGGCGAGTAACTATGATTTTGGTTTGATCGTTGTCACGCCCCGGGACCGCCAATTGATCGGTTCGGGAGCACGCACAGATTTTCCGTTGAATGGGTAAGCCTCGCTCCACCCGAATGGGTAAGTTTTTCTCCACCCGAATGGAACGGTCAGTCCCAATCGCGCTTAATTAAAAGGAAGCGAAAGGATGCACAATATCAAAGTACAATGGATAAAATATAGAAATACAACTTTATTGCATTTATCGATTCGGTTACAAAAAGGGCTAACAACTGAGCCCTCGTCTCAACAAAACAACAACCGAACGACACAGCACGACCGACGACCACCTCGACTCCTAGCTTTGTTACTCAACCACATTCTTGTCGCGATCGTGAGCCTCACTAACCGAACCGACACCTAAAAGGAGTAAACCATAGGGAGTGAGAACTAAATAAAGTCCCCGATGGGTTCAACTACGGAGAAAGAATGTTCTACACTTACTTGGTCTACAGGAGACATCTATAAAGTCAAACAGAGATAATGCAACAGATAAGGAAAGCAATAACGGCTAAAGGAATACCCTACATACCTTACGAACACCCAACCAAACCAAACCCTCGGCTTAGATCCGTTGAGCTCACTCACCTGCGCAACAGGCGAAAGAGGTCTTACTTTCCCGATCGGTTGACCTATACGAGCCCCGAGTGGAGGTCAAATTCTCGAACTGCACTCCCATCAGCGACTCGTACATCCATCTGGCGGAGTCAGTGTACCGTACGCTCCCTAGATTGGTCTTGGGTGCCAAGTGGGGCGCCAAAGAATTTCACACAACTGGGTTAAAAAAACTTACCATCAGGAGAAATGGGTTACACCTACGTCACCCTCAGTGGGTATTCCACCATGTAACTGCGCGATGCTTGGGGAGCTGGGACCGAACCCTCGTCATCCTCTGGTGGATCTTTCACCACAAATTGATTGGCATTAACTTAGGAGAAAACCTAAGAATGAATGATAGAGTTCTCAACATAAAGTTCTTAAACTCTAGTGTTAGATTGGTTCGGTTGAGGTTGGTGTGCTTATTGACAATTAGCGACCCTAGAGCTATGGATTTAGGGTGAATATGCAAACTTGAGCAAACAAAATAACTCGAACCTAAATGATGGTCCAAGAGACATCATGGCTATTCTAGAGTTAATAACCTAGGGTAAAAAGCAAAAGAAAAAGGCAAAAGCCAAAAGCAAACAGAAAATGAGTAAGGACACCTTCGGATTAGGAGTGTGAGAACGATAGCCGTCTCCCCGGGCATGGGTCCGTTGGTACAGGCGAGGTACCCCCGAATGGTATAACAAGAGCAACTAAATTGCAAGTGGCGCCTTTGGATAAAGACTCGTCTATTTGTAGCATGACTACTAGGGTTGGAACCCATCGGACGAGGTACTCCCAAAGGGCCGAGTAACTAAATGAAAGTGTAAAGTGGCCGAGGTGGCCGGGTTAGCTGTGACCCTTTTCTAGAGGCAAAGTGACCGAGTCCTGGCATAGTAGCATACTATATAAGCATGATTAGTAGAGTAATGATTTTATATCAGTATGCAAGATTAGCATTTACTATTTTTCATATATTTATCATCTTGCTACTATTGCTTCCATTGGACAAAGCGGTGTAGAATATGTTTTCTCGGTGGTCGAACCCACTGGGATTCTCACACCCTTTAGTGACCATTTTTACAATCCATGGTACCGCCGGCGAGGCTCGTGACAGAGGCAAGAGCCCGCCAGCTTAGAGACCTGGAGGGTCTAGCTGTACCTTTATTTTTTTGGGCATTTAAGTGAACTTTATACTGTGAGAAAAAATATGAAAAGAAATTGTAATTATTTTTTAAATACACGTTGCGAGAAAGTTGTAATTAACTCTATATTTTGTGGTTTACTTTTATACTTTACTTTCATATGCATGTTAAAATATTTTGTTTAAATGAATGAAAGTTTTAGACTATCAGTTTTATACTCTGATATTGTACCTTATTGATCACTTGCTTTCTTTGAGATAGATGTTCCGTTCTTTTTGGGTATAGAGAGGTCTTGACCGATTGGCAGGCCTATTAGCGTGTCCAACCTGTCCAAATTGGCGGCCTTGGGGTGTGACTGTCACGCCCCGAGGGTTCAAACGCGCAGAAGAAGAGCCACCGATGCTCCCAAATCAACGTAATATTTTTTTTTTGAAATTAATTCCGCCCCCGTGCGCGCCCAGACCCGCCGCATATACAAATTCACTCTGCAAACGGGCAGAGTCTCCTTTGTATATGCACGGCGTCCTGACTACATAGTACATCTCATTCAAGCTTTAACCACACTAGATCGAATCACAAACACATACAACATTCATTAAATACATACTGCCATCTTTCACAAGTAGAAAAGGGGGCCGACTATTTTAAAAGGATAAAACCACAGAGTTTTGAAAGCGGTGCCCACCCGACACCGAGTTTGTATAAAATCCGTTTCAAAACCACATAAATCCACAGAATTTGAAAACGGCACCCACCCGGTGCCTGATTTTATAAAGCCATTTTCGAAATCACATAAATTCCACAGGATTTGAAAACGGTGCCCACACGACACCCACATTTAAAAACGGTTTTCGCAATAGTTTTCATTGATTCTTATTTGTAGTTTGAAAACGGCTAAGTAAAGAGAATAGAACGACATTCATCCAAAGATATACCAATAGCCCAACATCCACATCGATTCCACGAGGGTATCGCAATCCACATCTAACTATCATGAGTAATAAAATGAACAAAGACAGGAAAGTAAATAGTATCTGTAGCCTCTAAGGGCCAGAAGATCGCCCACGCGGCCTCACCAACGCCCTAGCACTCGCCGCTGGACGAACCTGTCACGGAGTGGGAAGTCAGTGACTAGAAATAACGTAAAATGCCAAAAGGGCTGAAAGTAAGGCAAACCACAGTAACCAGAGCAACCGCCCTCCTCAAAGTACAACCGACAGTGACAAAACCCTGCAACAATCAAAATCGGGCACCTTTCCCGACAACCACACCAAGCACCTATCTCAGAAACCCCCGCCGAGCACCTGCCTCGGCCGCCGAGAACCCACCTCGGCATCACCACTCACACCCCTCACCCACGGGGGCCCCCTTTACGTCACCGTCACGTGGGGTACACGGGTCAACGTACCACTTTTCTGGAAAAGCACACCCTTGCGGTGGCCAAACCGCCGGTGTGCGTGTAGCAAACACGAGCCTCATAGTCGAAAGTATAAGTAAAAACAGTGTAGCAGGGTTAGTAACATAATCAGATAGTCACTTACTATTCACCTTTGCCCAAACATGTTATTTCTATCATTATATGCCCATTCCCAAAATCCCCGGAAATGTACCCACCTCGTGCGTGTCGTTCGTCCGTGACTGTGCGCCTGTCGAGTCTACAACGTCCCGCGCTCCTGAAGGAACAAGAGTATGTCAAGACTAGAAGATCCGAACGTCGACACCGACTCAAGACCGAAAGCGGACGACTGACGCGACCACGAAAATCGGCGCAGCGAGGTTTCCCGCACGGCACCAACCCGTGCGGCGCGCACAACCCATGCGAACGGCCCCGCGCGGCCCCAACCCGCGCGGCGCGGCTAGACTGCGGGCGGCCCAGCGCGGTGCGCCGCCTGCAGGCAGCCCCGCGCGGCGCCCTACCGCGCGGCGCCCTACCGCGCGGCGCCCTACCGCGCGGCGCGCTGCCTGCGGGCAGCCCCGCGCGACACCAGGCCCTGCCGCGCGGCGCGCTGCCTACAGGCAGCCCGCGCGACACCAGCCCCCGCGGCGTGCTGCCTGCTGCCAGCCCCGCGCGGCGCCAACCTCTGCCGCGCGGCGCGCTGCCTGCAGACGGCCCGCGCGGCACCAGCCCGCCCGGGCAGCCCCGCGCGGCGGCCCTTGCCGTGCGGCGCGCTGCCTGCAGGCGGCCCGCGCGGCACTAGCCCGCCCGGCGCGACTGCGGGCAACCCCGCACAGCGGCCCTTCCCGCGCGGCGGCACTTGCCGCGCGGCGCACTGCCTGCAGGCAGCCCGCGCGGCGCGCCTGCGAGCAGCCCCCAGCGCGGCAGCCCCTTGCCGTGCGGCGCGCTGCCTGCAGGCGGCCCGCGCGGCACCAGCCCGCGCGGCGCACCTGCGGGCAGCCCCGCGCGGCAGCCCCTTGCCGCGCGGCGCACTGCCTGCAGGAGGCCCGCGCGGCGCGCCTGCGGGCAGCCCCGCGCGGCGATCCCTGCCGCGCGGCGCGCTGCCTGCAGGCGGCCCGCGCGGCACCAGCCCGCGCGGCGCGCCTGCGGGCAGCCCCGCGCGGCGGCCCCTGCCGCGCGGCGCGCTGCCTGCAGGCGGCCCGCGCGGAACCAGCCCGCGCGGCGCGCTTGCGGGCAGCCCCGCGCGGCGGCCCTTGCCGCGCGGCGCGCCGTCCGCAGGCAGCCCGCGCGGCACCGGCCCGCGCGGTGCGCCTATGGGTAGCCCCGTGCGGCGGCCCAAAAGACAGCGGCGGCGGCGGCGACGTTTTCTTCGTAGACGAGACGAACAACCACAATAATAAAAAAAACAAGAACCACGAAAAACCCTAGCTACTACTCAACTTAGATCGCTAGAGGAAGAGGAAGGAGAGGATCGTCCACCTCCGCCCGATCAACCCACAGAAAGGCAAGCTCCTTCCTTCTCCCTGGATCCCCACGTTGGAACTCCGCACCGATAGCCTGAAGCGAGAGCGAAAAGGGGTTGGGGTTCCTCTTTCTCTCCTCTGACTTTCCTTTTGATCGTATTCGCCCAGTCGCACCGCAACGAAGGAAAGAAGAGGGAAAAAGAAAAAGACCTAAGTCCCAACGTGCCCTAGCTCAACTGAAGTAATTTAGGGTTCCCGGTTACCTCAATAACCGTGCAGATCGCTAGCACGGATCCCGGAGCGTCCAAAAAGGTTGCAAAGTTCAAAATTAAATTCTGGAAGATTCTGGGGTCGGAAATCAAATTCGATCGCGCCACCGTTCCCCGTTTCGCGAGCTCTGGCACCTAAAAATACCCACGAGCCCCGACGGTCGGCCCAGAAATAATTGAATTAAAAAACAACCCCTCTGCCGGACCGCTCAAATTGACTTAAGAAAAGAGAATTACCAAAATAAAAGGGCGGGTCTTACATCACTCACCACTAAGAACAAGTTTCGTCCTCGAAACTTAACCCTGGTCCGCGGCGAAAAGATCTGGGGGGCACTCCCTCATCTTTGACTCTGGTTCCGAGGTCGCTTCACGTTCTTCCTGATTACTCCAAAGCACCTTCACGTAGGGGATCGTCCGATTGCGCAACTTTTTGTCCTCCCGTGCTAGGATCCGCACCGGTACTTCCTCGAAGCTAAGGTCCTCTTTGAGCTCGACTGCGGTGACGTCGAGCACCCGCGATGGATCGGAGAGGTACCTTCGAAGCATGGACCCGTGGAACACGTCGTGTCACGCCCCGGAGTCGAAACTGCGACCCGGGCTCGCCAACAGAGCCGCCACCTATGCAAAACCCCGCAGAGGCGAAGCGTCCTACCTGCAAGATAAGTACTACAGCTAACAGATATCAGAGCTATAAATGAAAATCTGCTGTATAACTAAAATCAATCACTGTACAACTGGAAATAATACAACAATGTCCATCTCCCAGAATGATAATTATACAATATCCTCATATACAAAATCAGAACTCAACAGGGAGGTATCTTCAATAAATACATCAATATACAGTCTCTCGATACAAAACATAACCTCACTACATCAGTCTCTCAAAAGAGAAAATAAAAACACTAATCTACCGACTGTACTGAAGATCTCCTCTGAAAGGGGCACCGCTACTCTCCAAAGATAGGTAGGGATCTAGCTCGCGACTCCCTTGCCTCGAACAGCAACCGCAGAATCAGCAACACCCGCTAAGATTCTGCAAAACAAAGGAGAGAATGGACAAAAAGGGGGGGGGGGGGGGGGGGGGGGGAACCCCCAACGGGTGTGAGAACTACACCAAAAAAGGAGTTCTCAGTGGGTATCGCCACCAGGCCCGACGATCTGCCCACCAAGTCCTCTAGAGACAATAAAATAACTAATGCAGTAAAAACTGAACAAAAAAGCTGGAGACTCTCAACAGCTACCATGCCTCTATCTAAATGCTCAAAAGGGGAAAACTCTGATAAAGATATGCAACACTCGCACACGAGGTGCTCAATCGACCCAATCGAGCTGACTGCCACACCGGGTCCAGTCAAACCTGCGCCCACCTACAACCACCTCCCGCTGACGGGCAGGAATTACGTAGGGCGTCCAAACGGACTAACTCGCTATCGAGTAGTGGCTCATGCAGGCTATAGTCGGAATCCACGCTCTCTCTCTCAGAACGAATAGCCTCAAGATCACCAAACCTCTCGCACAACGGTCGACTAACCCGCAACAACCTCGGGTCCACCGTCAATCCCCAAACGGTTCCCAACAACACTAGCACTGGTCTAAACACAGCTACTAGCCTCCACTCGGTCCCCCAGGCACGAGTGTAACAAAAAGTATCTCCTGAATAAACCCAATTGATGGACCAGTAAAAACTGGCACTACCTGCTCAAACTGTCTTAAGCATCTGCTAACAAATCGGTACTCACTGACCGATACTCAAGGTCTGGCTCAAACTGGCCATAGACAATGTCTGGCACTCACTGGCCATATATAAATCGCCTACTCCGGAGTGGCACTCGTGGGGAGCGACCCACACGAGTAAAGTATCACTGTAACAAGTCCCTGTAAAAACTCAAAATATTTTATTTTAATAAATAGCCTAAAAGTGAATTTTTGACCTGGTTTTTGAATTCAAAAGACCTATGTTGATTTATTTAGTCAATTGCCAGTGTGCGAGTTGCACGTTTTACGAGACAAAAAGGCTACTTTCCAATCCGGACATGATCTTGGAAATCCGAGTTGACCGCTGCGATCGTCTCGTCGAACTGAGCGAGATTCATATTCAGCACTTTTCGATCTGACGGTCGGATCTTCCAGAATTCAACTAAGAAGTGGACGAATCTCGCGACCAATGTAACAGTGTCCTCTGTGCACAGTGCACTTAAGTGAGTTACTGTAGATGAACAGTAACCCTGGTTTTCGAGACCCGACGAGTACAACATTGACTAATTCACTGTTCGGAATCCGAATATAGTGATCCAGGTAGTCACTTCGAACGGTTTCGATGTTCTGAACGCAGTGGCGCAGTCGAAAATTCTATTTGACGACTCTGGAATCTCGAAAAGCGCGAAAACTATATTTTGACACAGTTATTATGGACCGAGATTTTATCCGGGCAGTTTCGCGAAAATCAGAGATCGCTACCTGATAGGTCTCGTCGAGCCGGACGTCATGGCGCAGTCCATTTCCCGTTTCGGCGACCGGATCGCCTCGAAAAGCATGAAATACGGGAAAAAGGTGGCTTTTTGCACATAAATCCCTATAAAACATGCTTCGATTTGCGTGCCACTGCATGTGGAGGGACCTAAGTGAGAGAGAAGTATCCTGGGGTGGACTTAACCCTAGATATGGAGAAATGGAGGACTAAATTGCAAGTTGACTTTACCCTATATAAGCATGCAAGCCCGAGCTAGGTTTTCCAAGAAACCCTAGACCCTCAGCCCACAGCCGCAGTTCCTAACCACTTTCCCCTCTTCTGCCGCATTCCCCGGAGCTAGCCGCATCGGCCGCCGCCTCCCCTGTCGCCGGAGAAGAGAGCAACCATGGAAGCTTGGCTCTCGGGCTGTTGAAGAGGAGGGTACTCGGGAAGTCCCTAGGCGACCCAGACCTGGTCTGGGGAGCCCCTAACGAAGCCGCATCCGAGTGGAGGTGAACCCGAGGCCCGCCGCCGCCGCGCGCCGCCGCGGGCGGACCTCTTCTTCCTCCACTCTCCGGCGAGGTAAGTTCTTGAAACTTTCCTTTGCTTTCGGGCTTTTGGGCATGACCACAAGACTCCTGACACTGGGAGCAATCGATCGGATGCAGGCAGAGCCGGCGCCGCCGACCCGATCGCCGGCGGGAGCCATCCCATCAAATTATCGTCTTCTCGGTCGACATCAGCGCCGCCGTGATCCGACCGTCCAACTAAAGATCAGCACCGTTGGATCTGGTCCCCGTGACGACTGCAACCTCCCCACAAAACCCGAGGGTGATCGGACAAGGATCCCTCTCGCGCGGCCGAGCCCTAGAATCGGGAGAATTGACCCATCGCCGGAATCCCTCCGTCCGGCGCCGTCGCTCGTCCCCATCGCCGGCCATCACCACCAGAAGGTTCCTGGCACCACCAGGAAAACTTTGATCCAAGTCGCACCGGCCCGGAGTCCCACGGTCGGAATCCGCCATTGTTGACCGTCGGAGCTCCACCAAGCTCCGCCGCCGCGCGTCGCCGGCGACCTCAGACCTCCGGAAACGGTGCAGGTAGGCCTCTCTCATCATTTCGTGACCAATGGTGGTGTTGCATGGGAATCCTAACGTCAGGTTTGGAGTCTTTTCAGTTGCACCCGAAACTGCCTCGGTCTTCCCCTCCGGCCATCCCCGGCGACTCGGGCTCCTGCCGACCGTACAGGTGAGGTCTAAATGCCCCCTCCTTTCTCTCCAGCATTTTTGTTTGGCCCAGGAAACCCCTCTGTTGTTGGCTCTCCAACCTTGCACCCGAAATAGCAAGCTCGGGCTAATCCCCGACCGCCGCCGCCTCCGGCCGCCGCCGCCTCCGGCCGCCGGGGCTCGACCCCACCTGGACCAAACCTCTGCTGGGGCCTCCCTCTAACCCATGCTCACCTTGTTTCCAGGCCTAGACCCGTGCTGCTCAAGAGCACCCAACCCGAGCTGGGACCTTGTGGGTGGTGCTGCTCCGGCCACTGCTCCGGCCAACCTCCGGCAAGCCTCAGGTGAGCCCCGTTGTACCTGGTCCATGCTGATCACCATGCTCTGGCTAACTCTCCGCTTTGGTCACGTATTAATTAAGTTTTAGTATAGTGGCTTGTTGGACTTAGCGATTGTTGGGCCAGCTTTGCCCTCGGGATCCGTGGCAGTCCAAACTTGTAAGCACGGCATGGGTCTCGCCGTAATGAACACGCTGAAACTTACGGCGTCAATTTTGGACCCCCGGATCTCAAGAACGGGTCGAAACAAGTAATTAATGTAGAATTATCATACATAATTAACGCGTACTATGGATCTAAACGTATTTGGGACACGCTGGCAGCCTTTAGACAGTTTTTCTTCTTTCATACCTGCTGGACAGGTTGTTAGAGTCCCGTGGGCTCTTGTTGAGCGGGAATCGGACATTGTTCCGTAAATCGGCTATATTTTCCGTGTTAGCGTTGTGTTGCTGTAATGTTGTCAAGATGGGTATGTGTGAGTCTAGTCCTGACTACAGTCTCTGTTCAGGGCCCAGCAGTTCAGCACCCGCCTCCCGGTAGTCTAGCAGGAGTTCGGGATCGGCCTACATTCAGGTGGGTTTTATTTTCTTTGTCCTAGCATCTAACTCTACCATGTTGGACGGGGTCAATTCTAAGTGTACTGGGGTTTAATATTGATGGGTGATAGCTTATGCATGTTAATGGGTTTCGTCTTAATGTTTAGCGTCGGTCTTCCGACGGTCGTTTTTCTTTTGATAATTACATGTTGGCGGGCTACCTTCGAGTGCACGTATTATTGCCTTTACTTTGATTATACATGATAGCGGGTTGCTTTCGATCGCATATGTTACGGTTTTACTTTTGAGTATACATGTTGCCGTTTTACTTTTGATATATATATTATGATGCTGACATGATGATGGTTATGGTTACTTGGCTCGAGGCTGTCACACGCGCACCCGCGGTTTGGCCACCGCAAAGGGTGCGCTTTTCCGGAAAAGTGGTCTATGACCCGTGTATACCCACGAGGTGACGTAGTGGGGCCCCTTATTAGTGGTGGGGTTGAGGCGCCGAGGTGCGAGCAGTGCGACCCGTCGGTTTAGTTGTCCGACGTGGTCGGGTTTCTGCAGGTACGGTGTGGACCGTCGGTTTAGTTGTCCGACGTGTCCGGGTATTACAGGATACAGGTGTACAGGTTGCCTTTCCCCCTTGAGGGGGTGGTTGCTCCGGTTGTCTTCACGGTTTGTTTTACTATATTCTCCTACTCTATTACTTTTACGTCACTGACATCCCACTTCGTGACAGGGTTCGGACGGGGGGAGAGGTAGGCGGTGGTGAGGACGGGACAGGAGCAGCTGGGTCGCTGGGGACCCTGGACTGTATTTCCTTTTCTTTCTCGCTTTTCATTGCATTGTAGTTATGTGAGAGGTTCGCGATACCCTCGTGGGGTCGGCGTGGATGTCGGTACGGGTTGCATTTAGTGCCCCTTGTGCGTTACTTTTCCTTTTATTTCTATTGGCCATTTGAAGATCAAAAAGGCAGAAGCCAAAGAAAAGATTGCGAAAACCGTTTTTAAAATCTAAGTGTCGTGTGGGCACTGGCTTCAAAATCCTGTGGATTTATGGATTGCGAAAGGGATTTCAAAACTTGGTATCGGGTGGGCACCGCTTTCAAACCTTGTTGATTTATGCTGATTTCGAAACTAGCTTTCAAAACGTAAGCGCCGGGTAGGCGCTCTTTCAAAACTGTGGATTTATCCTTTCCAAATTGATCGGCCATATGTTCTTCTTTTATTAGTTTAGAATACTGGTTGCTTGTGAACGACTGTTGTGATTGATTGGTTGTGTATGTTGGAACATGTACTGAACGCTACGCCGTGCACGTACAGGGGAGACTCTGTCCGTTTGCAGAGTGATCCTGTATGTGTGGCGGGTCTGGGCACGTGCCGGGGAAGAGGGTTTCTCTTTTAAACAAAAAAAAAAAAAAATTACGCGTCAAATATTCGACTTTTATGAATCGTTTCCGCTAAAACAAACCCCCGGGGCGTGACAGTCCCACTATAACAAGTATCACGAGATAGCAGGACTGGATCACGACTTTGATCAATGTGGAAAAACTCATCCACTAAAGGGAAACCCGATCCCCAAACTGATACAACAGTAAACGATAAGTGAAAACTCCATCCACTAGAGGAAAGTCTAATACCCAATCTGATACATAAATAAATATCTGGTCAACCGCCCAATATTCGCGGTTGCCGCAATACCCTGCCGTCTATAATCAAGTCCTATAACCAATCTCCGGTCAACCGCCCAAAATCCGCGGTCACCGTAAAACCCTGCCAGCCTCAATCCAGCACAACCCATCCCTGACACCAATGTCCCGGCTACACTACCCCAGACCCCTGCTCGCACCTGAGCAACACAGACCGCCTGACTAACAAAGAAGGAGAAGAGGATAACATGGTTTCTCCTAAGTCAAATTCCGGTATGTAGTGTAGCAGTAAAAGATGGCCTAACTATATGTCCATACAAGCATGCTGTCACGCCCCGGGGGTTTTGTTTTAGCGGAAACGATTCATAAAAGTTGAATATTTGATGTGTGAATTTTTTTTTTGTTTTTTTTTTTTTTTAAAAGAAGAAACCCCTCTTCCCCGGCACGTGCCCAGACCCGCCACACATACATGGTCACTCTGCAAACGTGCAGAGTCTCCCCTGTACATGCACGGCGTAGCGTTCGGTACATGTTCTAACATGCGCAACCAATCAATCACAACCAACCAGCATTCTAAACTGATAAACGAAGATCACACGGCCGATCGGTTTGGAAAGGATAAATCCACAATTTTGAAAGAGCGCCTACCCGGCGCTTACGTTTTGAAAGCTAGTTTTCGAAGTCAGCATAAATCCACGAGGTTTGAAAGCGGTGCCCACCCGACACCAAGTTTTTAAAGACGGTTTTCGCAATCCTTTCTTTGGCTTCTGCCCTTTTGGTTTTTAAATGGCCGATAGAAAGAAAAGGGAAAGTATTGCACCAGGGGCACTAAATGTAGCCCGTACCGACATCCATGCCGACCCCACGAGGGTATCGCGAACCACTCACATAACTACAAGGTAATGAAAAGCGAGAATAAAAGAATAAATACAGTCCAGGGTCCCCAGCGACCCAGCTGCTCCTGTCCCGTCCTCACCACCGCCTACCTCTCTCCCCGTCTGGACCCTGTCACGAAGTGGGATGTCAGTGACGCAGAAATAGTAAGGTAGGAGAATATAGTAAAACAAACCGTGAAGACAACTGGAGCAACCACCCTCCCAAGGAGGAAAGGCAACCTGTACACCTGCATCCTGTAATACCCGGGCACGTCGGACAGCTAAACCGACGGCCCACACCGTACCTGCAGAAACCCGACCACGCCGGACAACTAAACCGACGGGTCGCACCGCTCGCACCTCGGCGCCTCAACCCCACCACTAATAAGGGGCCCCACTACGTCACCTCGTGGGTATACACGGGTCATAGACCACTTTTCCGGAAAAGCGCACCCTTTGCGGTGGCCAAACCGCGGGTGCGCGTGTGGCAACCTCGAGCCAAGTAACCGTAACCACCATCATGTCAGCATCATAATATAAATAACCAGAGTAATGAGGTAAATGAGGTAAAGTGCATAATCGAAAACAAGGTAGTATTGCGCGCACTCGAAGGTGGCCCGCTGACATATAAGGGTTAAAAAGAGAATCACCGTCGGCAACCGACGCTAATCACTATAGCGAACCCACTAACATGCATAAGCTATCGCCCATCATTATTTAACCCCAGTACACTTAGAATAGACCCCGTCCAACATGATAGAATTTAGAGGCTAGGAATAAAGTAATACAACCCACCTGTCGCTAGTAGAAAAACCACGCTCGGCTCCCCGCGTCCCGGCGCGCTCCCCGAAGCTGCAAAACGGGATCCCCGGGCGGGGAGGTCAAGAACCTTTAAACCGCGAAGTAAGGAAAAGCCCCAACACCGGCCGGCCCCCGACGGCAGCGACCGAACCCCCCCACGCGCCGCCGTGCTGTCCGCGCGGCGCCTCGCATGTGCGGGCTGCCCCGCGGCTGCCCCGGATGCGGGTGCCCCGCACGGCACCCCGCATGCGCGGGCTGCACCGCGCGGTGCTCCCGCATGCGCGGGCTGCCCCGCGCGGCGCCCCGCATGCGGGTGCCCCGCATGGCACCCCCGCATGCGCGGGCCGCACCGCGCGGTGCCCCCGCATGCGCGGGCTGCCCCGCGCGGCGCCCCGCATGCGGGTGCCCCGCACGGCACCCCCGCATGCGCGGGCTGCACCGCGCGGTGCCCCCGCAGGCGCGGGCTGCCCCGCGCGGCGCCCCGCATGCGGGTGCCCCGCACGGCGCCCCCGCATGCGCGGGCTGCACCGCGCGGTGCCCCCCGCAGCGCGGGCTGCCCCGCGCGGCGCCCCGCATGCGGGTGCCCCGCGCGGCGCCCCCGCATGCGCGGGCTGCACCGCGCGGTGCCCCCGCATGCGCGGGCTGCCCCGCGCGGCGCCCCGCATGCGGGTGCCCCCGCACGGCGCCCCCGCATGCGTGGGCTGCACCGCGCGGTGCCCCCGCATGCGCGGGCTGCCCCGCGCGGCGCCCCGCATGCGCGGGTTGCCCCGCGCGGCGCTCCGCGTGCGATGGCACGCCCCTCTCCTTCCATCTCCGACGAAATCAAGAAACCCCCCCCCCCCCCCCCCCCCCCCCCTCGCTCGTGACGAGAAAAGACAAGAAAAGAAAACGAAAGCACGGCTCACCTTGTTTTGGTCGGTACCGGGCGAAGGAGAGGGATCGTCCTCTTCGCGTTCGTCGGATCTTTGCGGGGAGGCGATCGATCTCTTCTCTTCCACGCCGGCCGATGGAAAGGACGAGGGTTTTGGGGAACCGCTCCTCGTCCACGCTCGGATATTGTACGCCAAGGAGGGGGAGGCGAGGTTTAGGAAACCTAATTCCCAAGGCCGACTACTTAGACGTTTTGGGCGTAGTGGATTTTGGACCCCAAATTAATTTTAACCCTTCGAGTGAAAGGAAAACAAAGAGGGGTGGTTTGATCCCATACCTCAAACTGATCGACTAAAATCGATCTGATTGCGGATCAGAGTTCGGTCCGCCCCCGGTAATTGTGTAAGTCACCTGGGCTACGGTACCAGCTTCCGGAATTTATTCTGGGAGATCCGGGGGTCAGAATCCAAAACCGATCGCGCCGCCGGTCTCCGTTTCGCGAGCTTTATTAACCAAAAATACCCGCGAGCCCCGACCGTCTGCCCAGAAAAACAAGGAAAAATTACCCTCGAACCCCTATTGTCAACCAGACGGTTCAATAAAATCGACGGAAAGCCCCGAAAGGCAAAATAAATCCGCGGTTATCACACCACTCACCTCTAAAAAACGAGTTTCGTCCTCGAAACTCAGACCCGGGTGGTGGTGAACAGGTTCGGGTAGTTCTCCCTCATTTTAGACTCCAGCTCCCATGTTGCTTCTCGCTCCTCGTGGTTGCTCCAGAGTACCTTCACGTAGGGGATGGCTCGATTCCGCAGTGATTTGCTTTCCCTTGCCAGGATTCTCACGGGGGTTTCCTCGAAGCTTAGGTCTTCTTTAAGGTCGAGTATGGCGACATCCAGGATATGCGATGGATCGGAGAGGGTATTTACGGAGCATCGAAACGTGGAAGACGTCATGGACTCGGTCAAGGTTTGGTGGTAGGGCAAGGCGGTACGCCACTGGGCCGATGCGTTCCAAAATCTCGAAAGGCCCTACAAACCGTGGGCTCAGTTTCCCTTTTAGCCCGAACCGCTTGACTCCTCTGGACGGCGAGACCCGCAAGAAAACATGCTCTCCCACTTGGAATTCCAAGTCGCGGCGCCTTTGGTCGCGTAGCTCTTCTGGCGACTCTGGGCGGTTAGCAGGCGCTGTCTGATGAGGCGAACCTTCTCTTCCGTTTCCTCCACTAAGTCGGGCCCCAAGAATTTCCGTTTTCCCAGATCGTCCCAACAAATCGGGGATCGGCAGCGTCTTCCATATAAGGCCTCGTAGGGCGCCATCTGGATGCTGGCCTGGTAGCTGTTGTTGTAGGCGAATTCCACGAGAGGTAGGTAGCGTGACCACCCGATCCCCCAATCTAGTACACAGGCGCGAAGCAGGTCTTCGAGGGTTTGTATCACGCGCTCCGACTGTCCGTCCGTCTGAGGGTGGAAGGCTGTGCTGAACTGTAGTTTGGTTCCCATGGCTCGCTGAAGGCTCTGCCAAAATTTCGAGACAAAGCGCGTGTCTCTGTCCGAGGTGATCGATGCCGGCACTCCATGTAATCTCACGATCTCGCTGATATATGTTTGGGCCAACCGTTCTCGGGTCCAGGTCGTATGAAACTGGCAGAAAGTGTGCTGACTTGGTTAACCGGTCGACTACGACCCAAATTGCGTCGTGGCCCTGGGGTGAACGTGGGAAGCCCGTGACAAAGTCCATGGTGATTTGCTCCCACTTCCACTCTGGCACCGGTAGGGGCTGTAGCTTCCCTGCTGGCCGCTGATGCTCGACCTTTATCCGTTGGCACACTAGGCAATGAGCTACATGTCGAGTGACGTCCCCCTTCATGTTGGGCCACCAGTAGATCTGTTTGAGGTCCCTGTACATCTTCGTGCCTCCTGGATGTGCCGCATAAGGGGCCCGGTGTGCCTCTGTCAAAATTACCTCCTTCAATTCCGACGAATCCGGCACGCAGATCCGTCTGCGGAACCGTAGGGTGCCGTCGTCTTCCACTGCAAAGTCGCTCTCTTGGTCCAGGGGAATCTTGTCTCGTACGCGCTGTAGGTGTGGGTCGGTCTGTTGTCCCTCCCGGATCTTCTCAAGTAGCGTCGGCTTGACCACCAAGGTTAGGAGTTGCCTAACCGTGCCTGTCGGCACCACTTCCAACTGCATTCGTGCGAACTCCGCTATCAAGTGGTTTTGCTCCGTTATCGCGCTCCTTGACGCCCCGTCTTGGCGTCCTTTCCTGCTCAGGGCGTCCGCCACCACGTTGCCTTTCCGGGATGGTATTGTATCGTCAAGTCGTAGTCCTTCAACAACTCCAGCCACCGCCTCTGCCGCAAGTTTAATTCTTTTTGGGTAAAGATATACTTAAGACTTTGATGATCCGAGAAGACGTTACAGTGGACCCCAAAGAGGTAGTGCCTCCACTGTTTTAAAACGAAGACTACTGCGGCCAGCTCCAAGTCGTGTATCGGGTAGTTCTTCTCGTAATCCTTTAGTTGCCTGGACGCGTAGGCAATCACTTTCCCCTGTTGCATCAGAACCCCACCCAGGCCGATCCCCGAGGCGTCGCAGTACACTTCGTAATCTTCCCCGGGTGTCGGCAGCACAAGTATTGGTGCCCTGGTTAACCTCCTTTTGAGTTCCTCAAAGCTTTCCTGGCATTTGGCCGTCCATAAGAACTTCTCCCCTTTTCTGGTCAACCGATTCAAAGGGGTAGCAATCTTCGCGAAACCCTCTACAAAACGCCTGTAGTATCCTGCCAGTCCTAGGAAACTGCGGACCTCTGTCACCGTCGTCGGCGGCTGCCAGTCGACCACGGACTCCACCTTCTTCGGATCCACGGAGATTCCCTGTGCCGAGATCACATGTCCTAAGAAGCCGACTTCGCGTAGCCAAAACTCACACTTCTTGAGTTTAGCGAACAGCTCCTGTTCCCTGAGAGTTTGGAGGACTGTTTGCAAATGGTCCTCGTGTTCCTCGTCGGTAGTGGAGTAGATCAGTACGTCGTCGATGAAAACCACCACGAACCGATCCAGGAAGGGTCTGAAGATCGGTTCATCATGTCCATGAAGACTGCGGGGGCGTTCGTGAGTCCAAAGGGCATAACCGTGAACTCGTAGTGGCCGTACCGGGTCCGGAAAGCAGTCTTCGGAATGTCCTTGTCCCGAACCCGGAGTTGGTGGTAGCCCGACCTGTAAATCGATCTTGGAGAAGACCGTCGCCCCTCTCAGCTGGTCGAAGAGGTCATCTATTCTAGGCAGGGGGTACTTGTTTTTTCTCTGTGACTTTGTTTATTCCTCTGTAATCAATGCAGAGACGCAGGCTTCCGTCTTTTCTTCCGCACGAAGAGTACCGGTGCGCCCCAGGGTGACACACTCGGTCTTATGAACCCTTTATCCAGAGT